>JAAXCT010000189.1:0-600000 GCA_012490785.1 Eragrostis nindensis | reverse complement strand
TGATCATCGTTCACCCCGAAGGCAGACATAAACAGAGAATCGTAGCATAATCTGATATCGTGATGCGAGCAATGTGGACAAATCAACAAGACTGTCTGCACAAATCAGAAGAAGCTGTATACTGTACTCACATGGAGAGCCCGAACGTGGAGGGGATCCTCCGCCAGGACCTCCTTGAACTGCTGTTCGGCCTCGGCGAGGTCCCCATTGAGCTCGTGCAGCTGCGCCTCCGTCAGCTTCCACTCCACCTCGCCGGGCTGGGCCTCCCGCAGCTGGCGCACGTACTGCAGCGCGCCGCCCCAGTCCGCGCTCTTCATCTTGGCGTACAGCGCGCACTTGAGCGCGTCCACGTCGCCCGGGTCGCGGCTCAGAATATCCGAGTACAGCTTCGCCTCGTCGACCTCCTCCTCCTCTGATTTCTTGACCTCGTCCTCCTGCCCATCGATTTCTTGGGTCGGCGGGGGAGCGGAGGCGAGAGCGGGGAGTGGGCGGACGCCGGAGAGGGAGAGGAGGGAGGCGGCGAGCAGGAAGATGAGGGTCGTCGAGGAGGAGGCGACGGAGGAGAGGACGCCGGCGGTGGACGGCTTGCTGGACGGGGAGCAGAGGATTCTGGAGCAGCGCGGCGGTTTGGGAGGGATCCGGGAGAATGAAAGAAAGCGGCGGGGCTTGAGGGAGAAGGAAATGGAGGGAGTGGCGGCAGGCTCGCGCCGGATGGGGAGGAGGGAGGCGGTGGACAAGAAGAAGCTAGTCGCCATGGCCGAGGTTTTGTGAAGAGGACCAACAACAAAATGGTTTGCTCTGTTGCTAAAACCTCTTGGACAAGAAGAAGATGCCAATGATAAGAGGAAACATCATTGAGTGGACTCGGACGGTCGGACCTCTGCGAGCTTTGTGGCACAAAAGCGGAAAAGCGCGGCGCAGCTCATTGCCGGATGCCCCTCGCTGCTGGTTCCTGGCTCGCATTGTGCTCACCGAAGATAACGTATCCACAGCTTGTGGCAGGTTCGCTCCCCCGCCGATCTGCCTCTTGCACGTTTTAACGCCTTCCTCCTTCTAGGCTTCTATTGTGATGGCGACCGTGGAAGCACCGACATGATGTTTTCCGCTCCATGCTCCTTCTCATGTATTGCACGTTTGAATTGAAATGAGAAGTGGGGATGCGGAACGAAATAGTCACAGAACCGTTTGATGAACCATTTGAAAGACAGCAATATGATGGAAATTTTATTGAAAACAGTTTAGGCTGTGAAATTTCAATTAAAAAATCATTTTTTCTGCAAAATCTTGGAAAGATATCCATTTTCAAACGATGAACGGCAGGGCAGAACGGCAGGGCAGATCTACGTCCGTGCCCATTTTCCAAAGTTGAGAAAATAAGGAATGTTCCTTTGGATTCTGAATTCGTTGAACCAGAATATGCTCATCATTTAGGAGTATATGAAAGCAGAGAAACTGCAAAACACCTAGCCAACTCTTTTTTGTAAGACTGACTTCAACAAGGGCATGCATCTCCAAATATGCATGTCCAGAAGCAATGTGCATCACAAATCTATCTTCCAACAGAGCAGCTAAATGAGAAGGCAAACTGCATGAGGAGGAGAGAGGCGATGTAAATTTGCCGTTCCTCTCTCCTCGAAGGCAAATGTCGGAGGTGTGGAGGCGCGCCGCGTGGAGGAGCGAGAGGGCCAGCGGCGGGGCGAGCACGGCGGGCGCGGCGACGCAGGGGCCAGCGGGCGCGGCGGCGCAAGGGCAAGCGCAGCGGGTGGTGCAAGGCGAGCGGGCGCGGCGGGCGGCGCAGGGGCCAGCGGCTGGGCGAGCACGACGGGCGCGGCGGCACAGGGGCGAGCACGGCGGCAGATGGGTGAGCGGGCGTGGCGGCCTTGTCGAGAAACGGCGTCCTGACCCCTGCCCCCGCCTCCGCCGCGTCTCCGGCACCTCCTCGAGGACCTCGCCAGGCGCGCGGGGCAGCAGCACGGGTGGCGCGTCGGGGCGCGCGGGGCAGCAGCAGGGCGGCGCGCGGGGCAGCAGCACGGGCGGCGCGTCGGGGCGTCGCGGGACTGCGCGGCGCGGCGGAGCAACGGCGGCGCGGGGCAGCAGCACTGGCGGCGCTTCAGGGCGTCGCGGGACTGCGCGGCGCGGTGGAGCGGAGCGGGGCAGCGCGTGGTTTAGGCGGTTGGGGCCGGCGCGTGGCCGAGGCGGGCGGGGCCGGCGCGGCGCGACGGAGCGGAGCGGGACGGCGCATGGCCGAGGAGGGCGGAGCGAATGAAATGCAGTGCAGTCTCTGTTGGAGACGCGGTCGAGCGAAGGGGAGGCAAAGCACTGTTTAGCCCAGGCAAACGTGAATTTGGATCTCAAAAATGGCTCTCCTTTGTTGAAGTCAGCCTAAGGCCCAGATCTACTGCCACTCGATGCCCTCCGTTTGGTTTCTATGCCATCCCAATCCAGAGGGCCCAGACCTGATCCCAGCCAAATATTTTCAGCGTTGGCTATGCACTGAAAAGCTCATTACAAGAGAACAAGAGAACCACACTTAAAAAATGCAGCTTACTACTCCCTCCGTTCTAAATTACCTCCGTTCTAAATTACAAGACACTTTAGCTTCATCAACTTTTCTCAAATTATAAGACACCCTCGCTTCCCAATGCACCTTTCTCTCTTCCCCATATATCTCTATCTCTATCTCTCTTCTCTTTGTTTTCTGTGCACCCATCTTTTTCACTTCTCCTTAATCTTCGTGCCCGGAGCCAAAACGTCATATAATTTCGAACGGAGGGAGTACGAGATAAGATGTCTTCAGCTGCAGCCTGGAAACAGTAAGCTGAAGATGTATCATGTCATACAACCACATCTTTCTCTTGGTTGCAGTTTTGGAGAACAAAAACGACACTGATACATCTTACAGTCATAGTACTGACATTTGGAAAACAGATGTTTTCCTAAGTTGAAAGGAGAAAAGGTAAAATAGGGAGCAGGCTTCATGCTTCTTTCTTGTACAATATTAAGCAATGTGTGCCTTCAAATATCACCTAAACTATTTCTATCTTTTGCAACTTTTCTTTCTGCTGAGTTGCATGTATAGCCTCCCAGTCTAATTGCATGAATCTTTCTTGTACATCTCGGGCTTGAGAACTCCCACGAACGGAAGGTTTCGGTACAGCTCCGCATAATCCATACCATAGCCAACAACAAAGTAATCAGGGCACTGAAGAAAGAACAAAAACAAATTATCAAATAGAAAGGCTGGGAATCGGAGAGTGAATGTAACCTAACAGTACCTCACAACAAAACAAATATTTTCATAAAAAAAATGAGTGTCGTACAGAACCAACTAAAAGGAGATGATATTGGTACCTCAAATCCACGATAGAATTTTCCATCACCTACTAGCTGAACGTCAACTTTCCTTCTTGCTGGTTTATCAAGGAAAGTGCAAACCGATATGGATGAGGCACCTTTCTTTTCTAAATGAGCAATGAGACAGGAGAGAGTATTCCCTGTGTCCACAATGTCTTCGACCTACCAAGATATGAGATCATTGTCAAATTCCATATACCAGGAGAGAGTATTCCCAGTCAGATGATTATTGGCAGCGAGGAACTTTTACAAAAGTCTAATCTAACATAACCAAAAAAAATAAAATAAAGTGCATGTCCCATAGTATTGATTTAACACTAGACAAAGATAATTCCAGAGTCGGCCAATATTCTTCAACATTGGTTACCTGCCAATGCCAGGTTAGTCATATCATACACGGAACAAGCAATACACTACCAAATTCTATAGGAAAAGGACTCATCTTAGAGCCACATCACAATATACACAGAAAATACAGGATCAAAATGCCAATGATTAACTAAAGTTTAAACTGACCGACATTCCATCTAAAACTGATTTATTTCTCCTTTCATTGGGTTTTGTTAGTGTGAGGAACTGCAAACAGTGGTGTTGCAACTTGTATTAAAATAGATGCAACCCCCATTATCTATAAAAAAGCATTCCCATCTGTAACTGTCTGAAAGTACAGCAAGGTTAACATTGTCATACATTTGATTGACAAGTTACAATCATTGGGTCCATCTTTTTCATTTACCCATTTCACGGTCCCAGTCACTTAAGTTACTAGTCTCTGCTAGTTGTTCACCGTCCCTGTCCCACTTCTTCACCTAGCCCAAACCCAAAATACTGTATAGACTGCATCTGTTTCAGAATATTAGGAAGCACCTTATCTGACCAAGCATTCTTGTAATTTGGCACCCAATTTTCAGGGGCCATGAAAATACATGTGATGCAGAAACACTGTAAAACGTTGCGGTATGAAATGGTTTCGCTAGCATTGAAACGGACAGGGACTCTGTAACTGAAGAAACACATTTGAAGGAGGCAAACAAACTAACAAAGTACTAAAGGAGGCCATGTGAATTGTTATCCTGGATAGAGTCCGTCCGTGAGCAAATGGCGGGTACCAGACGATCAAAGCGAACAAATTCGTGGCACAGGGACCACACCGTCGGCAACCCCGAGAAAAGACAGAGACTTTCCCACGGAGCGCTCGCTGTCACGCAAAGCAGAAACGTGACGACATTGCAGCCACACACACACACGCCGTGCGAGGGAGGGGGACCAAAGAGTAGGCGTGCTCAGCTCACCACGACGACGTGCTTCCCGGCGACGTCGAGCTTGAGGTCGGCCGTGACCCGCGGCGCGCCGCTGGACTCGGTGCCGTCGCCGTAGGACTCGACGCGCACGAGGTCGACGGCGAGCGGCGCGTCGACGCGGCGGACGAGGTCGGCGAGGAAGGGGAGCGCGCCGGTGGCGACGCCGACGACGACCGGCGGCGGCTCCGGGGCCCGCGCGCGCAGGTCGGCCGCGAGCTCGGCGGCGACCTCGCGCACGCGGGCCGCCACCTCGGCCTCCGTCCACAGCACGCGGTCGATGCCGGCCTCGGCGCTCACCATGGCGGCGCGGCGGCGGGGGAGAGGGCTAGGGTTGTTCTGGGGCGGAGCGCAGGGGATTTATGGGGCCGGTGGTGGTGCGCGGGCGGCGTGGCTGCCCTGTTCCGCGAGTGGTGGAATTGGAAAGATTGGGGGGTAGTTGCGGGGAAGCGTACCAAGGATTCCGGAACCCAGCGCGTCGCCGTCAACATGCTGGACATTGGTACTCGGACTGTTGCCGGGTTGAGTGGTTGACCTTCCGGCCTTGATTCTCTGGTTAATTGCCGGGAGTCATCTTCCAAACCCCATTAGTAGGAGCATTATTCTCTCTTATACCACTAGTGAGTGGAGAAGTTTATTCAAAATACAAAACAGTTCTCAAACAGACTAAGGCCTCGTTTGGCCGGACTCCTACCGGCTCCTCTCCGCCTAACGCATCTACTGTAGACGTCCTGTTTATCACTGTAGCGCGGAGCTGAATTCATTTCTGACTTGAGATGTACTGGGAGCAGGCGGAGCAACTATTTTGGACTCCTCAGCTCCACATTGAAACCGGACTTAGGATTGAAAAGCACTTCTCTATACAGTGCTTAAAGGTACAGCTACAGTGTTCATCACAATAATTTTGGCAGAGGAGCCGGAGCACAAAGAGCAGCACCAAGCGGGCCCTAATTTCTTATGATTTTAACCCTGGGCTCATCAGCAATCATGAGATGTTCCAAAATTGGTGAAAAAAACTCTGAAAAATCGAAAAATCGGGCGCCACTTCGTCGCATGCGCTGGGCGCATCACCGGCCGACGACCTCGCCGCGCCCCCTTTGCCGCGGCTCCCCTGCCGCGCCCCACTGCTGCCCTGCCGCCGCTCTCCTGCCGAGCCTCCTGTGCCGCGCTCGCGACTGGCAGCCGCGGCTCCTACGCCGCCGCCGTCGCCACCCTCGCCCAGATCTGAGGGCGCGCAGCTCGCCTGCTCCCCTGCCGCCGCGTCGGGGGCGCATGCATGCTCCTCCGCCGCGGGCATGGCGCGCGCAGGTCACGTCGGGCCTCGTCTCCCCCTCCGGCACCGTCGCCCTATCGATTTGGTTCGGTTTGGTTCGAGTTCACGGGAGCGAACGAACAGGCAGGGGCATTCTTGGTACAGAAAAGCGGGGCTGGTTTTGATGTTTCAGAGTGGCGGGCGCGTTTTATTAATGGGGTTTCGGGGATGGTCGCCTTTACGAGTGGGGTGAGGGCAATTAACCCCCTTGATTCTCTCGCTCCCTCTCCTGTCTTTTTTTTTAACACGCTGGGTGGACCGGTCGAGGGTCCCGCTCCTCCTAGACCACCGACTTTCTAAAAGTCCTCGTGCTTCTCGTGAGATCGATGCTTTGTCATGATGTCATCGAAGGGTTTTCTTTCATCAATGTACAAACTTGGGAATTATATTTCTCATTGATTGTTTATTACTGAAGAACACTTGAATTTTGATATGCTCTACGATTTGTCCCCTTGGCAATCCTTTCATTCTCCTCCGTCCTTTGAAGTTAGGACTTTACGGGGATATGGGGTTTTCCAAGAAAGAACTTTCAATCCTCAAGCTTAACAGATGGATGAAAAACGGTAATGATTCAAGATACCGCATCTCACAGTTGTATCATGTGTGTGTACAATCTATTAAATGTTTCCTTTTCCATCTGATAGGGCCTGTAAGGTGACAGCGCAAAGGATAGGGGTGTGGTTGTAAAAACGTGAAGAATTTGCATCGAGGCGAGATGTAGTGCCATGGCAGGATTGTCGACGTTTTTGTCGGCAATTATATTTTAGGGGCTACGCAAGAACCAAGAATACGATGGTGAAGACAAGACGCCGAGTTTATACAGGTTCGGGCCTCCCGCAGGATAACAACCCTACGTCCTGTCTTGGGTGGTATTGTATTGTGTATGTTGAGATGAGATCCCTGCCCGCCTTATATATCCGGGGGAACAGGGTTACATGGAAAGTATCCTAGTCGGTTACAACATAGAATTACTTGGAGTACAAGATAATAGACTTGCCGAATAATCCGCGCCTTCCTTCTAGATATTTGAGGCACTCGGGCTTGTTTGGGCCAGCCCGACTACCCTGTTTGGGTACTCGGCCTTGCTTGTCTTGAGGTACCCGGGGGTCATAGTAACGACAGTAGCCCCTAAGTGCTTTTTGATTGATCTTGCTTGCTTCCTGACTGGATAATCCTCCATGTACAGATTTGATCTTCTCAAATGATATTGAGAGATTAAAAAGGACTTGAATAAGTCAAATAATATAAAGGTGAAAACCTTCCGTTACTAGCCTCGGGTAGACCAAGACTAGTAAGGCTTTGAATTAAGCATGCCGACTGTTGATAGGCTTGCATGAAGCTTGAATCCTTGATGAAAAATTTGAATATGCACGTTGAGTGCATCTATTAGATGTAGCCCCGAGCTTCTATATAATACGAAGAATTATACAGAAGATCAAAGTGAGCCTAGTCGTGATGACCGTAAATTTTTGATTCCATGACATCTATTAGATGTGAGGAAATATGCACGCTGAGTGCATCCATTGGATGTAGCCCCCGAGCTTCAACTTAATTGAAACAATTGAGGTGAAGATCAAGGATGAATTCTGAGTAAAATCCGACTAATGAAAGTCAAGGATGTAAAGCAACCCGTGCCTGGCATGATAGCCGAGTAAAAATGATGGAACTCATGCAAGTGAGTTCATATGGACTAGCCCCCGAGTCTGTGGACAATTAGAACAATTGTGTACAGACTCAAGAGAGACTAGAAAGTATTAAAATATATAAGATGAAGCCATAAAGGCCTGGTCAATAAACGACCGTGTAATTCTCCCAATGATGATGTCCCAGTTGTTGTAGTAGTCTGTCCGACTCATAGCAGATTAATTATAAAAGTAGCCGACTGACTTGTGTTGCCCGGGAGTAATAGCCGGGTAACAGTGTCCGCCTGTAGCTTGAGTGATTTTTCCTTCGAAGATTAGGCTGAGTGATATGGTCAGCTGAGTGAACCTCCTTCTGGTAGTAGTCATTGTGTGGTATAGCAGGTTGATGATCTCCGCGCTGCAACACATGACGTAGCACCAACAAAAGCTTTCCTTGATTGAATAGATTAACAGGCGTTACGGCAATGGAACATAATAGCTCAACATCGATCTGTCTTTATGCCTCGACTTGATGCTGTAGTTGAGCCTCACGTTGACGTGACACAATAAGAATTTTTATCCCATGCTGGACTCCGACTGACAGATAACCATAGCGATGTAGAAGTACGGCGTTGCTTAACCATGACGAGTTTGAGCCTGGCAAGGCAGACGCCAGTGCTTAACCATGGCGAGCTTGAGCCACCGGCAGGACTGAGTCGACTGACAACTGTGCGCGGCAGTAGAGCTCATGCTTGATATTCCTCGTAGCAGCTGATGTGCCTTGATAGTTTTCCTGCCTCTGAACTTTATACAAAAATTCAGAAGAGGTAGTACCCAATAAGGCGATGGCCGAGTGGGTTGTGCACCTTCCCAAATGCTAGATATTAGCCGAGCGTTTGTAGAAGATTTGTGAGAAATCCATAAGTAGTAATTCCCGAGTGGCGTCAAGCCCCCGAGCATAGCGAGAAACTTGTGTGATAAATCCCTGTAGATAGAACATAATAATAGATTATGTAGTAATATGTCGAAAATAATCAAATATATGACCGTAACAACAGGGTTGTTTTTAATCATCATGATTAATTAATGTGAAGCGGCTCAGCCGTTCTTTTCAACTCTGATAGCCGAGTATTGTCCTATGTTTATGCACTCTTAGAACCTAGCCGGCCCTGTATGACGTGGGACACTGGGTCAGCGCACGTTTAGGGAGACGACGGCGTCAGTTAGAGCTTCACAATCGGATTAACTGCAGCGTACAGAAGTCTACAAGATTGACATAAGTCGTAAAATTAAATGAGGACGAGTGTTTGTCAAGTGAGCCTCTATGACTGTTTTCAGAGACCGATTGCCGCCTTATGTTTATGCACTCACAGTCGGAGCTTCACAATCAGGACAAGCAAGGCTTACTTAGTCGGCAAGAGATACTCAAGACATAACTCATAAGATTTATACAGCCCCCGGCTCTGTAGTAAATGTACAGAGTCAAGACCATAAAGGAAGAAAGCTGTATTTAATTATTGATACGAGAGCTCGTAAATATGAGGAGTGTGAAACACTCGGATAAATAATAAGTATTGAAAAAGTGACTTAGCTTGTTTAATAAGCTGTGTCGTTGTTGTAGCGCCAAGAAATAAGTAGACGCATGACTGAATAACCATCGTCGTGGTCGAGTGGTCGCGTGACCGGCGTCAAGGCCGAGTGGTTGTCGAGGCGGGGTAACCGCCACAGCACATAAGTGGCCGAGAGACGATCATCGCCGAGTAGTCATCACACACCTGTTCTCATGAAGACAATTGGTGCATGCAAGATATATATAAAATATAATCCGTAATAAGCAAATGAATTGCTAAGGAATAAAATGATATGGAGAATATAATTAAGAGTAAGAAGACTCTTCTCTGTTGGCCGTGGCTGTTTTGGAGTTGGTGATTGCAAACTCAACATTAAGCTGCCGATTCCAGAAATCCAATATGGAACTGCATGCTGAGCGTGTATATGCTCATAGTGATTGCAGTATATCATCAAGCCGATGCCATGGTGAAGACCAAAGTGCATGAGATGCTATCCAGAGATAAATATGTGAGACAATGAATGTCATAGATAAATGTCCCAGAAGTTCGGAAGTAGAACATCCAGGTTTCAGAAATCCATAAAATTGAAGTCCAGAAGTAAACAATATCTAGAAGTCCAATGCTCAGAATTCCAGAAGGCTTGTAATACTTGGAAATCCAAATGACCAATATTTATAACATTGAGAAATCCAGATAGCCGATATTTGAGAAATCAGATGGCCAATATTAAGAAATCCATAAAGCCAATAACAATTAGTCGTCATGAAGACATCATGGCCGAGAAATCACCAATATTCGTAGCAATGAGAAATTCAGATGACCATATAATTCCAGAAATCCATAAGGCCAATAATATGTTAGAAACCCCATGGCCGAGTAACCATCAACATGGCTGAGAAATAAATATTGTGGCCGAGTAGTTACGGACGATAATACGCCGAGTTACTAGCCAAATCGCCGAGTGGCCAGGTGACAACACTGTAGCTCAACAGCTCAGGTAGCTCCGCCGAGTGGTTGCAGTAGTGCAACTAGACATTACTAAGCCGAGTAGTTGCCATGGCCGTGGTGGCCGGATTGCCGTAGCACGCCGAGTAGTAGAGAGGCGACTATAGCCGAGTGGCCATAGCTTGTCTGCCTTGATGGATACACACCTCGTGCATGCATACATGAAAATCAAAAGAGAATCACGTAACAGCTGATGTTTAATCGAGTTGATTAGCAATAAAGTAATATGGAAAACAAAGTAAAGAATAGAAATAATCTTCTCCTGTGTGCGTGTGCATATAGGACTTGTAGCCGTATAGCCGCAGTTGTACACGGCGTCGCCGCCGTGGCCGAGAGGCCGTCGTATTACGCCGGGTTGCCGCTGTAGATGAGCGGCCGTCGTTGTACGTCAGGTAGCCGCCAGGCGCCATGGCCGAGTGATCGTCGATTCAGCGTCGAGATGGGCGGAGAACCAAGTGCAAGACACGACCCCGAGCCGACATCGCAGCACCCTGGGTGACCATCATGGCACGCCGAGTGACCACCGCTCGCCTACTGCTGACGCAGGCCTTCCCGGATCGGACCTGGTGACCAGGTGCGAAGCCAAACTTGTCGATGGAAAGTGTTAGATCCAACTCCAACTTGAACTCCATCTTGCCATATACATAGATACGCCGGGTCAACGAAACACGAGCCGCCATGGCCCGTGGCCGAGCGACACGATACGCCAGAGTAGTCGCCGCTGTACATCGTGGAGTGACCGTGGTGACCGAGAGATCACCATCGACCATACGCCGAGTAGTTGCCGAAGCCTGATGGCCGGCGTAGACACCGGGTAGTCGACTCATGAATGACTCACGAGTACTAGTACATGGCAAAAATCCATCACGTGAGAACATAAACTACTCCGGCGAGTAGATTGATTAGGAATAAAATAAGGAAATCAGGAATAGAAAAGGAAAGAATCTTCCCTGGTTAAGCGAAAGCACATGTACGTGTAGCTGATTTGGATTAACACGACAGCACCTAGCTTTGGAACTTGAAGCAGCTCAAGTTTTGTCGATGGAAAGCTTCGGCTCCGTGTCAGACCTGGACTCCGTCTCCTGTCTTCAACGCTAACCCGCCGGGTCGCCGGGACAGATCGTGTAGATCGGTCGTGAACCGCGCCTGCTGGCAAATTGTTGGGTACTGCTCGCCTCGGGACTTGATCAAGTCGGCGAATTGTCGGCTGCTTCTCTGGACGTCGATGCACATGAGGAGACCATGCATGCATGCGCCGCGAAGACAGCAGCTGAGCAAGCCGCTGCTTGATGGAGTATGTCTCGTCGCGTGAGCCGCCTGTTTGATCGACGCGACGACGGAGTTGTTGTAGAAGATGTCCATCGTACTCGCCGAAGGATTCCAGCGCTAGCCCCACGGTGGGCGCCACTGTCGACGTTTTTGTCGGCAATTATATTTTAGGGGCTACGCAAGAACCAAGAATACGATGGTGAAGACAAGACGTCGAGTTTATACAGGTTCGGGCCTCCCGGAGGATAACAACCCTACGTCCTGTCTTGGGTGGTATTGTATTGTGTATGTTGAGATGAGATCCCTGCCCGCCTTATATATCCGGGGGAACAGGGTTACATGGAAAGTATCCTAGTCGGTTACAACATAGAATTACTTGGAGTACAAGATAATAGACTTGCCGAATAATCCGCGCCTTCCTTCTAGATATTTGAGGCACTCGGGCTTGTTTGGGCCAGCCCGACTACCCTGTTTGGGTACTCGGCCTTGCTTGTCTTGAGGTACCCGGGGGTCATAGTAACGACAAGGAGCAACCAGAGACGATGACAATGAGAGGAGAATGAGGCGAGGGCTCTACACGATGGATTTGCTTGTTGGATGGGCTATGTAGTCGGAGAGGAATGAGAATACGCGCATGAGTCCTTGTGTTCTAATATATTTGTTGCAAAAATCGAGTGCTTATGTAGGCTGAAACACTCGAACGTTAACAAATCCAATAACCACGCATGTTCCCATATAATTGATGACGAGATTGACCTAGACCCTCTAGCCCTTGTAAAGCCAACCATGCGTCATGAGAGATCGTCTTTTTGGCCACAATGTACGAGTGACCTGGGTTAGTGCCCTATAATTTGTTTGGCAAATGAAGACACCAAAATCACCTATCTTTTGATGCAATCGAGCCACAAGCATTTGGAATGCCTTTGGTTTCCCAGTCTTCCATACCGGACTCTACTATTGAAGATTTATAGAGAAATGGCATTTATCTTAACAAAATTAAAAATCCGAGGTGTTGTGCTCACTTCCATCCTTCGAAATATATAGAAATGTTGGAACTCAAAGGTTTTTCGCCAATAAGATGAATCCAACTTGTCAATTACTACCCAGTACCCACTGCTATGACGACTTAATTGGTTTTGTTGTGGTCTCGTTGTTCCCACCAAGCTCCTGATCAAAATCTTCTTTTAAACTTTGGTGACAGATTTTCCTCTTAGTTTTATTTTGTGTTAGCTAGTTCTCCTTTCTCCTTTGTAACTCTCACCATGTAATTATCTTTTTGTAACATAGACGCATCTCTTGTTACCAATGCAGTTAAGTCAACATCCAAAAGGAGTTGCCATAGTTTCCTTCAAGAAAATAATATGGAATTTCAGTATCAACTCTGAGATGTTAGCATAGCTAGTATTTTTCAAAGTACATAATGGAATCTTGAATATGAGCTTCCTGACCATGTGCTTTGTGACGAATTATGGTTGAAACAGTCTATCTGGAGAAATAAAATCCAGGTTCCTGTTTCTTTATTCACATCTTATTCCACTGATTTCCCGGCAAGTTGTTCTTGGCCAGTTTGGGAGAACATCGAGTCTGATTTTTCTTGTCGCGATCTAATATTTGTTAACGTAATTGATCTGTTAATTATGCGAAAGCACCATTGCAGTTGCCGAACTATTATAATACTCCGTCTTTACTTTGAAACTTTGGTTCCTTTAAATTCGCACGATGGCCATATTCACTGGAGACAATTTCTAGCTTACTGTCTCAGCTCGATGGACAATAGTTATAAAATTTAAAATTGGTTTATCATCAACAAAATCAGAGTGGCGCAGCGGAAGGGTGGTGGGCCCATAACCCACAGGTCCCAGGATCGAAACCTGGCTCTGATAATTTCAGTGGGCTTCCGAATTTTTGTTGATTTTTTTCTTGGCACCATGCTGCTCTTTATTTGCATTTTGCTGCTAGCTGATCCCGGGACGTTTAGTTTCAACAAAGTAAAGTTTAGTTTCTACAAAGTAAAGTGTGCATCAACTAATTAAATGGACTCATGAGGACCTTGAAGCACATAAAAGAAGTCTATGTTACCATTATATTTTTTTAAAAAGATTGAATTGCATAAGTGGGTGCGATTTAGTTCTACACCTTAAAAATTGCTCAATCGGATCATCAGACATTTTGTTATGGGATCCAACTAAGTCAAAAAGGATCGAGAGCGGAGCTATGTCATGGCAACACACGGTCCCTGGCTTCAAATCTTTTTTGAAAATCTCCACATAGTGATTGGTAAATTGCTCCAATTTCTACTGACCGGCCCCCTCTGCACTACTTTGGATCTCCATTGGCCGGTCCTTTCTGAAATTCTTTCCAAGCTACATAAAGCCGATTTTGATGATATGAAAGTAACGAACAGCCATAATCTAGGCAAAAAGATGCCACATCGACGTGGCTTATAACCTAATGTAAATGATAATAGATAATTAGCTGTGTTGACACTGGCATTGATAAAACTGATTCACTGTATCTACAGGAGTAGAAGAAAACAAAGTGATTTTTGTAAATGGTAAGTGAAATAAGTTGTAGGAACATATCTTTGGATACATAATGAATCTTGCTTTAGTTTTGTTTACACGAACTTATAATACAATTTTTTTTTTTGCGAACTAAACTTATAATACAATTTTGAATTAGTTTATGACTTTATCTGCACTTTCATAACTAGTTTTGTGCTAATTGAGTAATTTTTAAGTTTTTTACTAAAATACACCTATCTCACAAGTTGTTGTACTATCGGTGTAATTTTTTTAATTGTTTTTGAGTTGTTACAAAAATTTATAATCAGTCAGTCAACTACTACATTCGCACCAATTTTTTAGCCCTCCCAATGTGCAGAAAACAAACTCGGATGCACTATTTGCATTACTGCGACACCCTGACAAATCCTATGCGTCTTGTAAGGTGACATTGATCGTTCACATTAATGGGTAGAAAGGAATATCAAACCCAAAAATCACATCCTGTTGTATATGAAAGATACAGAATTTAGGCAGCAATTTTACAATAGCTCATTAATAATAATCAGAAAAAAGCCTGGAACAGCAATTTTATTCACGTGATTATTTTTCGCAAATCAAAAATTGTGTAATAAGGTTTACATGTAGATTATTTTTGTTAATAAGGAAAAACCGTGGCAGAGGAAGCGAAAAGAGGAAAACAAACTCCATCGGCGGCCACCGAGACGGAAGGGAAGGGGAAAACGTGACAAACCACGCCGCGCAAGATGCACCGAAACCCTCGCGCCGTCCTCCGCGCCGCCACCGCCGCCTCCTCCTTCCTCCGGCCGGCTGCCACGGCGGCCCCCCAAGCCCTGTCCAACACCACGCTCGCGCCCGCGCTCCCGGCATGTCGACCGCTCCCGGCTTCGTTCTCAGGGAGCAGGAGCAGCCCCCGCGCCTTCTCCTCGGCGGCGGACTACGGCAAGGAGGTGGACGAGGTGAACCGCAAGTTCGCGGAGGCGCGGGAGGAGATTGAGGCGGCCATGGATAGCAAGGAGACCGTCTACTTCAACGAGGAGGCCACCATCGCGCGCGACGCCGCCAACGAGGCGCTCGCCGCCTATGACGCACTCCTCGCGCGCCTCCCGCCCGCCGACGCCGACTCGCTCCGCCGCTCCATGGGCCTCAAGATGGAGCAGCTCAAGGCCGAGCTCAAGCAGCTCGAGGACTAGGCTTCCGAGAGGTTTGTTTTTTTGGGACGAGATTTGGGGGAAGCTAGATTGAGATTTCAGGTGTTTGGTTAATAAATGTCTGTTGCAAATGCTGATATGTTCTTTGATGGGAGATCCGGAGCTAATTCAGCTAATTGCCAACTCTACCATTCTACCTGAATTGGCCGCCTTTTGTTTCAGTCACAGATTGGGAGAAGCTAAAGTGGCAATGTGCTTATGTGCTAGGAATGAGCTTCATTTTCATTTATTAATTCTTGCTTAGTGCCTGGTGATTCATACATGGCTCATTGCTTGGTGTTTCTGTTGTGCATCGTATTGGAAAAATGTGAGCTATTATGAGATTTCCTTTCAGACTTTGAGGTGGTTCTTGCTGGTGATAAATTAATCAGCAAAAAAAGGGACCGGCATGAGAGTTTTAAGCTCTAATTATTACGAGTGCTATTCATTGTAGAACATGTGTGTGGTATGTGCCATGTTTTCTTCTGATATTGGACAAATCAAACTTTGGTAAAGATGTGGTTACCCTTATATCTAAGACAACATTCGGAGTGCACTGCTTTCAAATCATGGAGATTCAAGGAATGCTATTTATATTAGGAAAATAGAAAAAAAATGAAAAAATGGCACTTCAAAAGGGGTTTGCTCAGATTTTATTCTACCATAAAATTCTAAAACCTTTTGAGATGATTTTGCTCCTTGTCACCAGCCCCAATGATGCCAAATATGACTAAACTCCTTTTATAGCAGCACTATGTGAATCGCAGTGTGTTAAAGTGGCATGCACCAAACTCTTTCATATGGTTTTCGTGATGTGGTGCTCCTTTGTAAGTATCAGAATGCTTAATTTGGTTTGACTATAGCCAAATTTCAGGTTATATATAGTGCGAAGCAAGAATCATCCATATTGTTGCTTTAGAATGCCTTCATTCAACTGCAACCTTTCATTCAAACTGCTAAAACACTTCTTGGATTCATCCTTCTAAAACATTATGGCTTGGTATTGTCCACCTTAACCTGGGCAGATGTAATTCATAGTGGTTTCGCATTCTTCAGTCCATCTCTAAGTGCCACATGAAACTTCAATGTCATTAGAACTTGTGACATTATGTCCGACTCGGTAGCTCATCTTAGGGGTAAGAGAATGCCCTCTGTTTGACTCTGATCTTCTTAGCTCATTGGATAGTTTTCTATGACAGTGGACTGGGACCTCAGAATTAGATTATATCATTACCTATTCTGTTGCTCATTACAAAATTTCTGAAACACTGTAGCAGTATTACTAGAGAGTATACTACTGTTCCAATAAACGATGTTATCATAGTCAATCTTAACGCCGAATGAAGCTCAATATGAAGTTAAAAGCGCCTCAAAATTGAAAGACACATTTTTATACATTGATGAGTGGTACAGGGTAACAATACTAAAATAGATGATGAGCAGGGGATGCCCATAAGCTGTGTACAACATCAAAACAATACAATTAGTCTTTTTTTTTTTGTGGGATCACACATTCTAGTTGCGGATGTTGTAGCTGTTTCTGTGAAATTTCTAACTCGAAGGTTGATCTATGCCCAAGGGCAAGGGGGCCATGGCATGTCCTTCCCAATATTGGTTCTCTTGTCACCACCAGCCCCAAGAATGCCAAATGTGGCTAAACTCCTTTTATGCGAATAACAGTTTGTTGAAGTGGCATGCAATTAAAATTTTCTTATGCTCTTGGTGATGTGGTGTTCCTTAATAATTTGTAAATGTCAGAATGCTTAATTTGGTTTGCCTGCAGCTGAATTTCAGTTTATAGTGAGAAGCAGACATCACCCTTATTGCTGCTTCATAACGCCGTAATCTGACTGCAACTTATCCTTCAAATGGGTAAAAACACTTCTTCAATTCTATGATGTCTTACTATAGTTCACCCTTAACTTGGGAAAATAAAATTCATAATGTCTTTTGCATTTTTTTTACTTCAATTGAATTCAAAGTGTGACATGAAAGGTTTTATGTCATTAGAACTTGTTACATTATGTCAACTCAGTGGCTCATCTTAGGGGTAAGGGAATGCTTGTTGTCTTGAGCCTGATATTACTTTGCTGCTCGGACAGTTTTACATGACATAGTGGATCAGTACCTCAGAATTATATTAGTACATTATTACCTTCTCTAAATTTTCATTACATAGTTTATGCGAAATCCTTAGTGTCAATAAAGAGTTTACTAATGGTTCCACTGAACGATATCATCATAATTGATCTTAATGCCGAGTGAAGCTCAGTAATATGAAAACTGACTTATGATGCATTGTTCATGAACAGGACGCAGCTTGCTCTTGATAGTCCATTCCTAACTTTGAATTGAAAGTCACATATTTATTATACATTGAGTGGCAGAGAGGAACAAAACTAGAATAGATGATACATAGGGGATGCCCAATGCTATAAAAAACACCAGGAGGCAATATAATTAAGATTTTGGAACCGCAAAATCCTAATTCGTACGGATTTTGGGAACTTTTCCTGTGGAACTTTGTAGGTTAGCTGAGGGGCGAGGAGGCCTGTCCTTGCAAACTGAAATTCAAAAGTAAATTATTGCTTATTGTTATATTACAGAAATCAAAGTATTGAGTATAAGATCTGAAAACCATACGAAAATCTTGTTCGAAACAGTTTACCCTGGACATATTTCTTGATGACAGGATCATGGTGCCTTTGCCAGATTGTAAGAGTACCATGGTACATATATGAAACTAAGCAGCTGACTGTTGGGTGCCATAGAGTCCGTGCCGTAGGCGAGTACGAACATGACGACCGTTGCCATTATCTGAGTGGCGAGCTTCCTCCAGGGCCCCATCCGCCTCCCAGACCACACGAGCCCTGCAATGGCCGCGTACGCGAGGGCGACGAGGGCCAGCTCGAGGCGCCGCCGCGGCCCCTCTGGCACGTCGAACGTCGATAGCTTGAAGTTGGAGGCGATGACCAAGCACTCGCACGGAATGCGGGCGGCGGCGAGAACTCGGAGGAGGAGCGGCGCCCGGGGGTGAAGCACACCCTCAGGCGCGGCTGGCGGTGGATCTGCGGCTCCCATGGCGTCCGTCTTGGATTTCATGGAGGCGACGGAGAGCTCGCCTTGCTGTGCTTTCTTTCTGATGCCTACGTGTTGTTTTCCAACAAGTGTATCATTTGCGTCCTGCGAAGCGTGGGGTATTTATGCCACCGTCGTCGTAGACTAATCGTACGTAACATGTTTTGATTGTTCCAACAGCCGCATTCTGCGACGAGAAGCTAATAATTAAGAGATTCGTATGCGTTTGTGATCATCAACGCAAAATCTACGACGTTATAGTATTCAAAGAGACGGATTTGGAAACTCCCTAGGAATTATCTGTTGTCGTACCGAGTCCAGTTTGACCAAAAAAAAAAAAAAATGAAAGGTCCACCAAACCAGCTGGATGCATCTCGTTTCTATAGCTTTGATCAGGATATCTGCAGCCTGCCCGCTAGATCTGAGCATGTCTGGTGGAATCAGAAAGAACTACGAGCTGTGGGAAATAATTATGCACAAGATAAGTGTTGGAACGATAAAGCTTAACTTTCATTGATAATATATTATGGTGATTACGAGCGTCTGAATCTCAAGAAAGCAAGTTATAGACGGAAGGAAGAGGGAATTCGTGAGAACTTTCACGCGCTGAAAGTCTTCTGTCTCTCCAAAAGAATTTGTCCACAGCTACTGTCGACGGTTGAAATGTTAGGGCAACGATGTCACAAAGAAACACCGGCATGACAGGAACATGCATAGACAGATAACACGAAGGTCGAGCACAGCCCACGGTCAAGGCACGGGAAGAGAGCTCGAGAAGGACAAAACGACTAAGTATGAAGAATGCAATCAGCTAGTTTTCTAAGCTCGAGAAACCAAAAATATATGGACACTTGACTCCTTACTCTTTCAAATGAAAGAAGAATCTGGCTTGCATCACCGTGCCTGTGCCTGGAAATAAGATTAGGCTCTTGATTTGACATCTTCAGATAGCAATTGGATAGATTCAAAAAAAAAGAAAAGAAAAATAAAAGAAAAAGGTAGCAATTACATAGAAGCTGGCGCAACCAAAGGTAAATCTGAAATTGGATCGTCACTAAACGCCAGGGATCAAATTCACCACACCTGGTGCAAACTGATCGTGATTATTGAAGTATTAGGATTCATATCAGATAACGATGTCGACAATAATGGTAGCAAACATTGTAAGAACATGGGTACATTGTCTAAGAAATAATGGTTGCAGTTTAGCAAAAATAAAATTAAAAATTATTATTATTTTACATTCCTGACTTTAAATTGAATGTCACATTTTTATGCATTACCTTTTTTTTTAGATAATGGAAAAAGATCGTCCCGACCTTGCCCTCCTAAGAGGTTATGGCCATTTTATGCATTACCTGGTAGAGAGGAACAAAACTACTATGTACATACCGAGACTCAAGAGTAAAAATGGTTGCTTATTATTGTTTTACATGAATCAAGTCTTGCGTATCAAGATATGAAGCAAAACTTATCAGATTTGCCCCATCTTAGCTTCAAAGCTCCACACAATTGAAAAATCATACGAAAATCTTGCAAATTTCTCGTGTTCGATCGATACAGTTCACCCTGGACTTAATTATTTCTTGCCGGATCATGGTAGATATATGAACACAGAGAGAGTGGTGGGTGCCGTAGTGGCCGTGTAGTAGGAGAGCACGAACATGACGACAGACGCCGTTATCTGAGCGGCGACCTTCATGCTCATCCAGCCCCTGGCGCCGGCGAAGGGCAGCCTCCTCGCCGACCACATGAGCGCCGCGATCGCCGCGTACCCGAGGGCGAGGAGGGCCAGCTGCAGGCGCCGCCGTGGCCCCTCAGGCACCTCGTACCACGACTGCGTGAAGAGGGAGGCGATGAGCAAGCACTCGGCCAAAACCCGGAAGAGCGGCGGATCAGTAGGCTCCCAGTCCCAGGGGAGCTTGCCGCCCTTAGGCGCGGCTGGCGGCGGATCATCGGTAGCTCCCGTGACGAGGGCGACGGTGGCGTCGTTCTCGGAGTTCATGGAGACGATGAAGAGCTCGCCTAGCTTTCTGTGCTTTCTCTCTATTGGCAACGCTGCATAAATGCCCCTGCGCGTGAGAGGCCTTGGTCGACCGTGACTCGTTGGTGATGATAATCGCACGTAACAGTGGTTTGATTGTTCCAACAGCCGATTGTTCAACCAGCCGCATTGTGCGACAACAAAGCGAAAAATTAGTACTAAGCATTTGTCATCAACGCGCAATTTTAATATTTTTCGATGTGACTGCATAGTATTCAAAGGGATAGATTTGACTCACTACGAGTTATTGGTGGTCGTCGTGCCGAGTCCACTTTCACACACACACACTGATACACACACACACACACACACACACACACACACAAAACGAAAGTTGATAGTTCCACGCAGCCAGCGGTTGCATCTCGTTTCTACATCTTTGATGAGGATCTCTGCAGCCTGCCCGCTAGACGTGAGCATTTCCTGGTGCAAATAAGAAAGAACATAAAGCTCGGCTTGGGCGGCCTTAGCGTTTCGAGCCACCCAATTATATTTTTTAGTTTAAAAAAGGAATCCAATTTCAGGTCGGGCAACATAAATGTTTCATTTTGGGCTGCAGAGCTGCTGCTTAGTTCACAGAAAGCTCTTAGAGCAACACCAACAGATGCTCTAAAATGACCCTATGCTCTAAAATCTTACATTATACAGCACCGACTTGCTTCAACAGATGCAGTAAAATGAAGTGATGCTCTAAAATTTTTACAGCATGCTCTGTAATCTTCTCCCAGTGCTGTAAATATACAACACGAAGCGCGCTGTATCCGGTGCTGTATCCCGCAACCGCGTGGCGGGAACTCTCCCGCGCTCGCGCGCGCCGCCCGCGGTCGACCTCCACTCCGACTTGCCGCCGTCCCTCCCTGCACCAAACGTCGGCGAGCCCCTTCGGACCCCCTGGTCCGTGCCCCGCCCCGCCCCAATCCTTTCGTGCAAGATCCGCTGCAATTGGCCGCCGTGCCGTCGCGCCGCCGCGGATTCGCCGTCGGCGAGGTCCTCCACTCTCCTGCCCGAGCTGCGTCGGTCTATCGCCGGAGAAGATGCGGTCCCGAGTCCCCGCCGCCCCTTGCGCCATCGCCTCCGCGTCGCCCAGGCCTGGCTGTTGGCGAGGACCGAGCCGCCCCCACCTCTCGTGCGCCCGCTGCTGCAACTCCACCCTGTGACCGAGCCGCCGTGGCTTCCCTCCGGTCCTCGTACGCGGCGGCACATCACCAGCAGCTCGCTGCCGGCGTGGCAGTGGCTCGCCTCCGTCTCGGTGCATTGCTGCGTCCTGCGGCCGTGCCGGCTCCGCGTGGCAGCGGCCGCCCACGCCGCCGACAAGGAGCCGCCGTGTCCGGGCGCTGCGCGCGGGGATGGACATGGACCTCGCCAACGGCGCCGTGGAGCTCGCGAACCTGAGGGGTGCCGGTTGCAGCTGGCGCTGGGGACGGTGCGGCTGCAGCTGGCGCTGGGGACGGTGCGGCTGCAGCCGTGGTGGATGAGCTCGAGGTGCTCGATGAAATGGCTCAAAGCACCGTGGGTCCTTAAAGCAATTATAGAGCACTAGTTTTGCAGTATCTGTTGGAACACATGACACATGATCTCTAAAACTTGGCAAAAGTGGTGTTGTATAATTGGTTTCAGAGCACCACTTTTAGAGCATCTATTGGGGTTGCTCTTACTAACACCGGTGGAGCCAGAATGAAAGGGGGCCAATCTCAGCAAAGTATCAGCTAATTAGCTTGTAGTTTTGCTAAAAAAATGCTAATTAGCTTGTAGTGACACCAATATTATGTCAAAGTGCGACATTGAAAGGTTTCATGTCATTAAAACTTGTTACATTATGTCCAATTCAGTGGCTCATCTTCAGGGTAAGAGAATGCTTGCTGTTTTGACCCTGATATTACTTTGCTGCCCGGGCATATTCTGAATTATGCAGGAAATTCTGAGGTCCACATGAGGGAACTTTAAATTGAGTGGCAGAAAGGAACAAAACTAAAAGAGATGATAAGTAGGGGATGTCCACAAGCAATACAATTAGGATTGGAACAGCGGAAATCCTAATTCATACGAATTTTGAAACTTTTCATGTGAAACGTTTACTTCAGACTTAAGAGGTTGGCTGAGCGGAAAGGAGGCTTCTGTCCTTGTAATTAAACTGAGGCTCAAAAGTAAATTGTTGCTTATTCCTGTATTACTTTACCTAAATCAAGTACCGAGTATCAAGTTGGGAAAATTATAAGAAAATCTGGCAAAATTCTGTAGTTCGAAACAATTTATCACCCTGTAACTATGTCATGCCAGGATCATATAGTCGTCATGTTCGTACTCGCCTACTGCACGAGCTCTGCGGCACCCAACTATGGTGACGATGGAGAGAGCTCGCCTTGCTGTGCTTTGTGTTGTGTTTTCAAAGTGTATCATTTGCATCGTCCTGCATTTCAGAAGCGTGGAGTGTTGTACCATTTATGCAGTGTTGCCACTCACGTGATGCGTGGACCGTGACTCATACTGGATAACCGTCGTATACTAATCATACTTAACAGTCCGTTTTCAAACAAGCCGCATTTTGCGACGAGAAGCGAATAAATTTGTATGCATTTGTCATCTTGAAAGTACGACCGCGTTGAGTAGAGTATTCAATGGGATAGATTGGAAACTCCCTACGAGTTATCGGTTGTCGTAACGAGTGGCCACTTGAACAAGGTCCAACGAACAGCTGGTTGCATCTCGTTTCTATAACTTTGACGAGGATCTCTGCTGATTAAAAAGAAAAAAAAAGATGAGAATCTCTGCAGCCTGCCCGCTAGACCTGAGCATTTCTGGTGGAATCAGAAAGAACAGGCAGTCTTCGGCTTGGCAGCCCTAACTATTTCGAGCCACCCTATTAACTTTTTTTAAGTTAACAAGGAAATCCAATTTTAGGTCGGGCAACACAATGTTTCATTTTGGGCTACCAAACTGCTTAGATCGGTGAAGGCTCTCACCAATCTGCAACTATATTTGCTGGTGCAATAAGAAAGAACAGTTCCGCTTGGGAGACATGAATATTTCGAGCTAGCCACCCTATTAATTTTCTCAGCTGATTTTTTTTTTCCAATTTTAGGTCGGGCAACATAATGTTTGGGCTGCCAAACTGCTGGTTAGGATCGGCCATGCTTAGATCAGAGCTCTTACCAACCTGCAATAATTTTCTCCTTCCAACTTCTCTCCCGGCTCCATCGGGCCACCAGGGCAGTGGCCGCCTGAAGCAAATGCATAAAACTGTTCAGGCGCAAGCTTCTAGTAATTACTTTCATTGAGAGCAAGTTTCATGGAATCATGGGATGCATGACACAGGTGTTGGTGAATAAATGTCGGTTGCAAATGCTGATATGTTCTTTGATGGAAGATCCGGAGCTAATTCTGCTAATTGTCAACTCAACCATTCTGCCTGAATTGGCCGCTTTTTGTTTTAGTCAGAGATTGGGAGAAGCTAAAGTGGCAATGTGCTTCTGTGCTAGGAATGAGCTTCATTTTCATTTATAAATTCTTGCTTAGTGCCTGGTGATTCATACATGGCTCATTGCTTGGTGTTTCTGTGGTGCATCATATTGCAAAAATGTGAGCTATTAAAAAAAAAAACTCGGCCGGGGGGATTGATCTCCACCCGTTGTATTGTGTTAAGATGAAGAAAGCCTTCTCACACCCGCCGAGAAAATCCTCGAACCTCCCTCCCACCCTTACACAAAACCTGCTCTCCAGGTGAGACTGGGCTGGGCAAAGCACCGTAGCCCAGCTGGGTCGGGTTTTCAACCATACTTTCGGAATTAGGAGAGGCGAGGGAATTTCTTAACCTCACACCGAAATTCGCTCCCACTGGGAATCGAACTCGAGACCTAAGGAGATGCCGCCGGAGCTCCTAGCCAACCGACCAGAAATAAGTCCTTTGGCAATGTGAGCTATAATGAGGTTTCCTTTCAGACTTTGAGGTGGTTCTTGCTGGTTAATAAATTAATCAGCAAAAAAAAAATTATAAGCTCTAATTATTGGGTATGCTATTCATTGTAGAACATATGTGTGGTATGTGCCATGTTTTCTTCTGATATTGGTCAAATCAAACTTTGGTAATGATGTGGTTCTCCTTAAATCATGTAGATTCAAGCATATTAGAAAAATGGAAAATGAAAAAATGGCACTTCA
The DNA here is from genome assembly GCA_012490785.1 of Eragrostis nindensis. Taxonomy (NCBI): domain Eukaryota; kingdom Viridiplantae; phylum Streptophyta; class Magnoliopsida; order Poales; family Poaceae; genus Eragrostis; species Eragrostis nindensis. The sequence continues at coordinate 575,577 of JAAXCT010000189.1, read as the reverse complement.
AATGGGATTCTCTCACATTTTATTCTACCGTAAATTCTGAAATCTTTTGAGGTGATTTTGCTCCTTGTCACCAGCCCCAATGATGCCAAATATGACCAAACTCCTTTCATAGAAGCACTATGTGAATCACGATGTGTTAAAGTGGCATGCACCCAACTCTCTTCTGTGGTTTTCGTGATGTGGTGCTCCTTTGTAAGTATCAGAATGCTTAATTTGGTTTCACTATAGCCAAATTTCAGCTTGTATATGGTGTGAAGCAAGAGTCATCCATATTGCTACTTCAGAATGTCTTCATTCAACTGCAATTTGTCAGTCAAACTGGTAAAAATACTTGCATTCATCCTTCTAAAGTATTATCCACTCGTAACCTGAGCAGATGTAAATCATAGTGGTTTTGCATTTTTCAGTCCATTTCTAAGTGCCACATGAAACTTCCTTGTTGTTTGAACTTGTCACATTATGTCCGACTGAGTAGCTCATCTTACTTCCTAGAGCATCTCTAGCAGCATTGCTAAAATGGATTGCTATACCTAAAAACTGCCAGAAAGCCTAAAACCAGTAAAAAATCTGCTCCAGCAGAGTTGCTATATCTGAAGCAAAACTTATCAGATTTGCCCCATCATAATTAACTTCAAAGCTCCTCAACTGGAAACCTATGCAAAATCCTTCTTTCGAAATAGTTTACCCTGTACAATGTACTTATGTAACGCCAGGATCATGGTGTCGTCCGTAGATTGTAAGAGTGTACTAGTATATGAATATGAACAGACTGTTGGGTACCATAGAGCCCGTGTAGTAGGAGAGTAGGAGCATGATGACAGACGCCACTATTTGACTGGCGAGCTTCATCCGGACCCTAGCGCCGGCGAGGGGAGCCCCCTCGCCGACCATATGAGCGCCACGATCGCCGCGTACCCGAGGGCGACGAGGGCTAGCTCCAGGCGCCATCGTGGCCCCTCAGGCACCTCATACCACGACAGCGCGAAGAGGGAGGCGAGGAGCAGGCACTCACTAAAAACCCGGAAGAGCGGCGGATCAGTAGGCTCCCAAGGGTGCTTTACATTTCTCCGTCATCTAGACGCGCCACATGACTTTTTATGTCATTAGACCTTTGTGGCATTATTATGTCTATCTTAGTGGCTAATCTTAGGTGTAAGAGAATGTTTCCTTTTTGATAATGCTTTTTGGACTCATTTTTCTTTGCTCCCTTTGATAGTTTTCACGTGACATTGTGGACCAGGACCTTAAATTATTTTTCATACTACCTGCTCTATTATAGTTCCTCCATTCCACAATGTAAGCATTCCTATAATCTTAATATAAAATTAATCAAATGGAGAAAAGTCATATATACCCTTCATTTTAACTCAACTCACCAACTATTCACCCACCTAATACTAACCTATCATATTTTGTCCTATCTCTAGGAATGCTTACATTGTGAGAAAACTTTTGAATGCTTCAAATGCTTATATATTTCGGAATGGAGCTAGTATTCGGTAGAAAGTTTCTGCAGTACTACTGTGGTAGAAGTAAAGAGTTTAGTAACAGTTTCCAATGAGCGATATCATTATAGTCGACCTTAATGCGGAATGAAGCTCGAAAATAGATGAAAAGGGCCTTATAATGCATTGTTCATGAACACGATGCGTATAACCCTTGATATTCCATTCCTGACTTTGAATTGGAAGTCACATTTTACTTTACGAGGTAATACGAGGTAAAGAGGAACAAAACTAAAATAGATGGCAAGGGATGTCCACATGCTATACATAAACAACACCAGGAGGCAACGAAGATTTTTGAACGCGGGATTTTTTGTTACTCTTCGGTGGTTTTTTACTTCAGAGGCTGGCTGAGGGCCAAGGGGGCAACAGGCCCAGTCCTGTCCTTGCGAACTGAGACTCAAAGGTATTGTTATTTTACTGAAATCAAATACTATTGACCATCAATATATGAAGCAAAACTTATCAGATTTGCCCTGTACTTATTTCAGGATCGTAGTGTCGTCCACAGGATGTAAGAGTGTCGTACTATGGTACATATATGAATATAAACAGACTGTTGGGTACCATAGAGCCCGTGTAGTAGACGAGTAAGAACATGATGACAGAAGCCACTATTTGACTGGCGACCTTCATCCATCCCCCGGCGCCGGCGAGGGGCAGCCCCCTCGCCGACCACATGAGCGCCGCGATCGCCGCGTACCCGAGGGCGAGGAGGACTAGATCCAGGCGCCGCCGTGGCCCCTCAGGCACCTCATACCATGACTGCACGAAGAGCGAGGCGAGGAGCAGGCACTCGCCGAAAACCCGGAGGATCTGCGCCCAGGGCCAGGGGTGCTTGCCGCCCTCAGGCGCGGCTGGCGGTGGATCATCGGTAGCTCCTATGACGAGGGCGACGGTGGCGTCGTTCTTGGCGTCCATGGAGAGCTCGCCTTGCTGTGCTTTGTGTTGACTACGTGGTTCAGAGTTTAGCACTTGCGTCCAGCGTTTCAGAAGCGTGGAGTATACTTATGCAGCGTTGCCCCCTGCGGCCCTGCGCGTGAGAGGCCTTGGTCGACCGTGACTCGTTGGTGATAATCGCACGTAACAGTGGTTTGATTGTTCCAACACCCGATTGTTCAACGAGCCGCATAGTGCGACGACAAGCGAAGAAATCAGTACTACGCATTTGTCATGGACGCAATGATAAGACTGCATTATCGGTCGTCGTGCCAAGTCCACTTTGACAAAAGAAAAAAAAAGAAGGGAAAGTTCCACCAAAGCCAGCTGGTTGCATCTCGTTTCTATAGCTTTGATGAGGAACGCTTCTGCCCCCTCATAACCCGATGGCAGCCTCAAATCATCTCCACTCTACAAGCTTGCTATGATTGGTTGTCCGGGGTGGACAAGAAAGCAATGTGCAAATTTTTAGTGGGAACTTGTACATTTTGTTGGGCACTTTGGTTATGTAGAATGATATGGTTTTTAACAACACATAAGCTTTCACTCCTATGCTAGTTATCTTCGGAGGAACATACTAGATTCGTTTCTGGGCTATGCAACAAAAGGAGGAGCGACCCCAAATTGCTTGGGGATGTCGTGTGCTTGAAACGACGGTCATGGATATCTTCGCCAAAAATGGCTGGCTTTTTAGTAATAGACTTGAATATGGTTAATCCTATATGGAGACTTTTGTTGATTTTGTGAGTGGGATGAAACTGGTCGTACGTTTGCGTTGTAGTACTACCTCCGGATCAAAATCTAAGCATTCGAAGGATTCAAATGTGAAAATAAGATGGAAAGAAAAAGACCCTGCTGCCCCTGCAGATTCCACCAACCTACCCGAGTGAACGCATGCGTTCAATGCGAAACAACCCTCCCCTCCCGCATCCGGACCGTCGTCGCGCCAAGGTCGAATCGACCCTGCAGCCGTGGACCCGCCTCGCCAACGCCGTCGTCATGTTCCACCTCACCACCGCCGCAGTCCGGTAGCCGACGGCGAGGAATGTGCACGGCATAGGTGTGGGACGGGCAGGGGCGACGCCATGACGAGGGGGGCGTCCGTCGCGAGGGAGAGGACACTGGGGCTGCAGTCTCGCGGGGGAGGGAAAGGATGCCGGGGTCGCCGTCGCGTGGAGGAGGGAGAGGATGCCGGGATCGTCGTCGCGCGGAGAGAGGACGTCGGAGCCGCCATCGCGCGGAGGAGGGAGAGAATTCCGGGGTAGCCGTCGCGCGGAGGGAGAGGATTTCGGGGGTCGCCATCGCGCGGAGGAGGGAGAGGATGCCGGGGGTCGCCGTCAGCGAAGGAGGGAGAGGATGCCGGGTCGCCATCGCGCGGAGGAGGGAGAGGACCCCGGGGTCGTCGGCTCATGGAGGGAGAGGATGCCGGGGTCGCCGCGGCTCCAACTCCGGCGGTCGGGGCCAGCCTGGAAACGCCAGCGGCGAGCTCTTGGAAGCAGCGTCGGTGGGCATGAGGAATGGAGCGGCGGCGCAGTTCACGAAACGATAAGGTTTTCTGGTGTTTTGGTTGTGCTGGGCTGGTGGAATTTAATGCGGATGGGGCCCATAGAAGCTAGGAATGCTTTGAATCTGGTAAAAGTTCTGAATCCCTCAAATGCTTATATTTTGGTCTGGAGGTAGTAATGAACATCTACATGAACTGGTCGATGCAAAGGCTGAAATATTGAAATATATTCTTTTTTCTAAAAAACAAACTTGCTAAACAAAGGGTAACACTTGTGAGTTCTTTGACTTCATCTGGAAGAACAGAGCCCCTGCCAAAGTGCAGTTTTTTTGGCTGCCTGCTGGTGCAGGGCCGCATACAGTGCAAGAGCAATCTCTTCCATAAGCATGTGGTGGATGAAGCTATCTGTGATGTCTACATAGCTGAAGACGAGACACCTGATTATCTCATCTCCCTCTGCCCTTTTGCTCAAGCGTTCTGGGCCAAGGTTGGCTTCCCTCCACTTGAGCTACCCGCTGTAAACCGTCTCTGGGAAGTCTCACGACCAGAACATGTCACGGCAAAACACTTCCCCACGTTTTTTCTGCTATGCTGTTGGCAGTTGTGGAAGCGCTGACATGAGATTGTGTTCCAGTCAAAGCACCCATCGCTGCCCCGTCTCCTCTTTGCTTGCCGTGAAGAAGCTCTTATGTGGCAATACAAGGTGTCTCTGTGCGAAAGAACTGTTGTAACTCACATGTGTAATATTTTCTCAATGTAATCCCTCTACCAAACTCTGTTGTAACCAACTCCATCAGGGCCATGCGCCCACAGCGATCAATGGAAACCAATCAGGTGGGGACATCTCTCCCCCATATCTGCCACCGGGCCTTCTGCGACAAGCTCGCCGCGGAGCCGCCACCTGCTTCGCAGAGCCAGCATGGCCGCTTGTTCGCGGACCTGATGGGCGGGGTTGACAGTCCAGAGTGCACTCTGGTTGGCGAGTTCCCGTCGACAAGCCAATGCCGGACAATGACGATGAAGCCAATGCCGCAGATCCTGGACCTGAGGCCGAGCTGGAACTGGATTGGCAGTCCAAAGTCCAAAGCGCGCTCCGCCTGCCAAGGCCCCGTCCACAAGCCAAGGGGGCGCAGAGATGCGTGTGAAGTATGTCTCATGCTTGGGCGCGTTCACCTCTGTAGGCATCCACTTGATGAAAGATCGGGGCCACTGTCACAGGACCCTAATCGCCTCACTGTCACAGAGTTCCTTGCCAATCGTCGAGTCATCTGAAATGTTAAAGGTGTGCATGCATCTCATGTTGGTCATTACTCGATCTGCTGCACTACAAATCTTGCTCTTAACTAACAATTAATGTTTTTCCATGTTCCACGAAATTTTCAAAATTATTATCTTTGATTTCACTTTGTGATAAAACATCAGGTGCACAACAGAAGAAGCTTCCAAAGAAGAACTGAAGATGGCATCTATATACAATTCAACAATGATCAGTCCTAGAGTCAGTCAAGAGCAACGGCATGCTCGGCTTGGTCATCCATCCTCTCAAGTGGCCTAGTCAATTTTAAGGGTCAATAAAATTCGGGGCGTGAGTTCTACACATGCATCCGTCTGTGGAGCATATTAGCTTCAGCCTCGTGTTTTCCTAGTGTCTTTGTTCAGTAGTTTCAGTGTTCGAACAGACATGCTCTATTTCAGTCTCGTGTTCGAGTGCTCTATCTCAGTCAGCAGAGTCTGTTAGAGTCGAGTCAATCGAGCCCTAGTCTTAAGGGTTGTGGGTATCGGCCATGCACCGAGACGTGCTGATCGGTTGCTGGTTTGTAGGGCCTTATGGCCATGATCTGCGCCTTTCCCGGGCATGATCAACTCATGTAGTATCTACGAGTATAAATAAAAGGGAGAGAACAGAAAACGCTGCAGCTTCATCGCAGCATAAAACATCTTGTATTCCTGTGTGTTCGTCTGAGTTGTGAGAGCGAGAGAATTGCCTGGATTTCCAACAAGTGATATTTAGAGCTGTTTTGAATTCGGGGTCATGGTGACGCCTCCTCCGCTCTACCGCGTTTCCTCCCACCCGTCCATCGATGGTTCGGCATTTGGTACGAGAACATCTCTTTCCGCGACGGTGAGACGAGCGACGACTTCGCACTGCGGTTCGATGGGATCACGCACCAGCTCGAAGTGCTCGGCGATCCAGAGGATTCGGCAAAAATCGTTGCCAAGTACCCGCGCATGTTCCCCAAAAGGTTTGTCCAAATTACTGTTGCCATCGAAACTCTGCTCGACATGTGGACTCTGTCTATCGAGGATGTGACCAGGCAGCAGAAGATCTGCAAGAGACCGAGGACTCGTCACATCACCCTGTGCGAAATCGAGCTTACCGATCGGAAGTGAAGAACCTGCTAAAGAATACAGCAGGAGCACATAAAAGCAAACTCACTGCAGCTTTCAAAGATAAAATACACATATACCACAATATACCAATAGAAAGCAGCAACCGGGACAGCCAATTAAGATCTCGATATATCCTCATCAGTTCACAGCACGTACCCAATGCATTATGTGACGAGAGGCATTTGGACTTGTACTTGATCACGCGGAGACCACGTTCCCCTTGTTGATTGTCACCGCAGGACACCACATCGACGCCAGTAAAGACGACCACCTGATCAGAGCCATCCAGGTCCACCAGGGCTTCAAATCCAGAGCAAGGTGCTGCACTGTCGGTGGCGCATCGCAAAAACCCATGGCAGTGGCGGAGAGGTCCGAAGCGCGCGCACAGGTCATAGGGAGGACGGCTAGCTGACGACGACGACAGACCAAGCCAGAAGCCGAGCTCAGGAACATACTCAGCCTTGGCATGGAAGGGCAGCACCCAGACCCAGTCACCGGTCTTGCACCATTCCATGGCGACCGTTGTCAGGAGCCTGGTAATCAGGACTGTCGAGGAATAAAAAATGTCGTCCGAAAGTGCAGCAGTTTCTATGGAGACTTGCTCATAACTCACTCCCGTTGAGGAGAAACATAAAAGGCCGAGGGATGGAAGCCGATACTACCTGTCCTGTTTGCAACCAGCTAGATGAGGATGGGGGCATCTCTTTCTGAAGTGCAAAGGCGTCAAGCAGTGTTGGAGAGCTCTCAATATGGAGCAGATCAGATGTGCTCTGCTTGTTCACAAATCTGGTGGTGAAGTGGTTCGTGAAATCCTTGGCTTGGAAGAGGACTCTCGCAGGTTGGTGATCAACTTCCTGTGGTGTTGGTGGGATGCGAGGAATAAAGCTAGTGCTGGGGAGAGTATGCCGGCAACTGAAGATGTGGCACAGAGCACAATATATGGCACTATCAGATGGTTTGAAACCTATTGTGAATCCTGTCAGTAAGTATCGGCAACCAAGTAGATGAATGATGCCCCCAGAAAATACCCTGAAGATCAACTTTGATGGTGCGTTTGTGTCAGCAGCAAGAAAGGGTGCGTGGGGATTTATCATCAGAGATCACCATGGGAATAGAGTTGCAGCTGGGACTGGTGCTCTTCTCAACTTGCATGATGCTATGCATGCAGAGGCTGAGGCATGCCTCGCAGCTCTCAGTCACGGACAACAGATGGGCATATCACGCATTGTTCTGGAGACTGATTCATCCAAATTGTTGACGGCGCTCAGGTCTGATGCTTATGACCTCGCTCCGGGTGGTTGGCTATTCAGAGAAGCTAGAGCTCTGCTTTTTGAGATTTTGTAGTTCAGGCTATATGCCATTGTAATCCTGAGTGCAACTCGTGCGCGCATGAATTAGCTCGTTTCAGTTTGAATGGGACCCGTGCGCGCACGAATTAGCTCGTTTCAGTTTGAATGGGGACCCAGATCAGCCACATGTTTGGTTTGATCCCCTCCCGGACTTTGTTAATTCTCTTTTGGGTCGCGATCGTGCTGATCCCACAGTAATATAAGAAATGAGTTTGGTTTAAAATAAAAAAAGGACTGTCGAGTAATGGTGGCCGCGGGAGGTCGCTCGAGACCAGTTTTTCTTGCGTTTCGTTTTGCAAAAAAGAAGGCCTGTTGCCAAACCGCACATGTAGTGCGCTTGTTTTAACCGCACCGTGAGGTGGTAATCCCAAAGCAACGGCAAACCACAAGGGTTTTTTGACCACGGTAGATGTCCATATCCCCAAGAACAGCCGTGCCAACGCCAGTTGCTTAGGATTCGATTTTTGTTGCCAAGCGTGCGGGCCGCACGCCGAGCCACCTTCACGCAGCGTGGGGTGTGCCCGGAGGGGGGCACACTGCCCTTCCGGCTAGCCCACCTTATGAACCAGACTATGTCTCGTAGGCTACCCGGTATGGCGCTAATTGATTTCTGTTTTTTCAGCAAAAACTAATTATTTTCTGTTTTTTAGCAGCACTAATTAATTTCTGTTGTCCGGGCGGGGCCGTAAGAAAAAGGACTTTCGCCAGGTGGGCCGAGACGCGAACGCAAGGAACAGAAAATCGAATCCACTCGGACTGGGCTTTCGGCCCAGGAAACAAAAAAAAAGGGCTTCTTGTGTCGCGCACGACGAGACCAGAGAGTGTTCTTCTCGCCTCAACTGCTGGCTCCTGGACTTTTCGAGCCTGGACTGGAGCGTGATCGACGGCCGGCCGGCCGTCCGCCGGCGGTGCGGACGGCCTGTGAACGCCCGAAATTGAACTGAGAATAAGTTAGCAGAAACGCCTCCGCATGCACGAACTGATGGTTAATCGCACTCCGGTGCAGCGTTATTGCATGGCCTCTGATGGTTCCTGAACAAAATGAATGAGATGACGAGCTCAAAAGTGACAGTTTGACCTTTTAAAAACTATTAGTGGCTCTTCAAGAAAGCAACAAAATATTACAGGAAGGCACCCACACGCAAGCAATTCTCAGGAAATTTTTGCATCTGTATGTCACCATTATTTTGAAATACATTGGCATGACAATTTGGTTCTGAATGACAGTTGTTGCATTCACATGCTACATTTATATAGATAATTTACTTCATCCTTCATGTCTCAACAAACTACGCGTATAGTAACTTCATCTTAGATGTGATATGATGGATGATTGTAATAATGTTACATTTAGAAGCCAGGGCTAAGGTAATCAGCAGACACACGCAAGCAATTCTCAGGAAATTTTTGCATTAGTTGGACTTGATACTCACAGGAAAGCAATATCAAATACTTTCTAAATCATATCCATCTCTACCTAATTGTTGTCATACCGAGAAAGAAAAGATCAGCTACTGCAACTAGGATATTCAGACAAGATTCTGAGTGCATCAGAATAAAAAAGAGAGTAAAGTGCATCCTAGGTCCTTAAACTATTCTAGGGTTCTCATATAGGTTCATAAACTATCAAAATGAAGATTTAGTTCTCTAATTTAATTTGTTTTGCGCCTAAGTAGCTATCCAAAATGAGGCATGCGCCAAATTAATGACAAAATGGCGTGCCAGCTTGACCATTGCGCATGTTTGGCCGGAGTTTCAACCTATTGAATATTGTTCTGCTAACGGTTGTTATATGCCATTCTAGACTTCTAATGACCCGAGCGGCACAAAAGAAGCAGCATCTTGTATCGGTTCAAATTTCGGCTAATACCGGCCGCTCTAATTGGTTCGGTCAGGAATATTCGAAGACACAAACCTTGATGATCACAACATCAATATCCTGTTCTAGGAACTCGGCGACGCGGTTAGAGATGAAGAATGTGGCTTAGAGCATCTCCAACAAACTCGGTAAAGCCATCCGGATCGGCAAAATTAGAAAAACTGACGTAAAAACGACTTCCAACAGACTCGCCTTCTTCCTTCCCTCGCCATCTCGCTCGCGATCCGCTCGGCTTCCACTACACCACGGTATAAAATTATCGACCCATGTCAGTCGCTAAAAGTACATCATCTCCGATCAACTGTTGGTCGGTAAAGATTAGTTACCAACTGTTGGTCGGTAAATCGAGTTTTAGCGACACATGTTCGGTTGGTAATTGTTTTCTCATTTCGAGTCTGTCTATGGGTCGGCAATTCCTTCTTTGCGAGTCCAACTGTGGGTCGGTAATTGTCTTTGCTCGCGTGGGCTTAAAAACCGAATGGAAAACCAGCCCAAGCCCAGCAAAAACACAACCCTAGCCTCCTGGTTCAGCGGCCACACCCTCACCGCCCCACGCCCTCGCCTAGCCGCCGCCCCTCCACCTTTCCCCGTCTGCCGCACTCCCTCCCGCCGTCGTGCCCCCACCCGCCGCAGCTCACGGCGGACCGCAGCGGGCACCGCTCCTTCTCCACCAGCCGCCGTGCAGGGCTTCCCTCCCCACACGCCGCAGCGCACCGTCGCCATCGACCTCGGCCGGGCCAGCCCTCGAGCTTAGCGAGATGCGGCCGGTTCTGATCTGCCACCGCCCTCCGACCCCACGCCAGATCGAGGACTAGACCTCGACCAGCAGCCAGCTGTTGGGCGCCAGCGTCAAGCACGACCAGATCCCGCCGCCGCCCTCGACCAGATCCCGCAGCCGCCCCTGTCCTAATCCCGCTGCCGCTCTCCACCAGATCCCGCTCCCAAGCAAGTTTAGCCTGATGCCGTCGCCTTGAACCCAGGACCTTCCGTGGTACAACTATTTGGTCTCCAAACTCCTCAATTCGTTATGCAGTCATGTATGCTCTGTGCTCTTCGTTTGGTAGGAGAAGACCACTGTCGCCCCCCTACTCCAATGGCAAGAACTGCAGGTAATTCAAGTCCCCTTTTTCAATTTCAATCAGAGATCTTGCTAGTACTTTTTTTAGCTTGTAGCCTGCCCTGCAATGAGAAATACCTTAATTATTCTAAAGCTTGTTAGCCTGCATTTACATGGACTGCACTGATTGCTTGATAAACTTAGACTGCCCTTATTAACAGCTGAAAAGTTGACATATGTTACCCTTTTTGTGCCTGATAGTACAATTTGTATCCTGCTATGGTTGTGTAAATATGAACTTAGAAATTCTAAGCTATTTTAGTTATTCCTTACTCTGCATGTATTCTTTACCAGCATGATCCATGATGATTGAAGTTGGATCCTTGGATATTCTATAGAAAATTCAATGATTTCCAATTAGTTATATGAGAATGATTCCTAGCAAAAACAAACAAATTTTTTCTTTAGGATTCCCTTCTGTAAATGTGTGAAAAGTATAATAGGACTGGGAACCTTAAAGCTTCTTCTATTTCCTAAACTTCCATTGTCAGCACACTATTTCAACCAATGCTCATACCGTTCTGTTCTAGATGGGGGTGAAGTATTTGGATCTCATGCCTTAAAAGTTCAGTTTACTTTACTCATAATTTGGATGCCATCCGATAGACTATAGGATTGGTGATACCAGAACTTTACTGTTTTTCAATTTTGAAATTGTTTTGCAGGTAATGTTGGACAAGGTCCTCAAGGAAAATTATGGGTTCAGGTTGAGATCTATGTTCCTAGATGTAATTTACATGCAAAGATGTGTTTTATATTGTACATTGTAACTGCGCAGACACTAGATAATATTGTTAGCTACATTTCCTGGTGTTAGTATCATAGTATGTAACATGTTCCTATGTCCATGTTTGATAGCTTAAGGTTAACAGCAAGGCATCAATGGAGGTCCATCCACTTCAGGTATTTGGCCCTTTGGACCTTGCATTGTTTTTTTTTTTCCTTTCTGGAGTACATGAATGCACAGGCCACCTAACCTTTGCTGTTTATATAAAACTGAATTTGCTCCGTATCGTGTTATTAATGCGTAACTTTTGGCTGTCAGGTTGAAGTCATTGTTCTCAGAATCTGTTGTGATATATCTGCTAGAAGAGTCATGCAAACATAGCTTGGGACTTGTAACTTTCTAGACACTAGATAGCATTGTAATATGTTGATGGATTAGTTAGTGTAATTTTTCACTTGTACTTGAAAGAATGTACTTCAAAGGTTGCTTCAATGATTCTATTTACTGAAATGCATTGTTACGTCTTTATTTTCTTCTTTCAGAATATCTTCTTTTTTTTTTTAAAACAAAAATATGTTCTGCGATGCACGGTTGGTCGGTAAATATATGAAGTAGCAACCAACTATGTGTCGGTATTTCTATAGAATTAACGACCGACCATAGGTCGGTAAAAACTGGTCGGTCGGTAAAAGTTTTACCGACGCCAGTTATACCGACTAATCCTATAGGTCGGTAAAGGTCTTTACCGACTCACCATAGGTCGATAAAGGCGCTTTTAGCGACTTAGTCGCTTATAGTGAACCGTGGTGTAGTGTTCGCTCGCCAACTTTCCCGAGCGCGCGCGACTCGCCAAGTCCATCCTCCCGCACGTGCTCGTGTTTCCCGCTCCAATCCTTCCTCCCGCGCGCCCTCCCGCCATCAACCTCGCCCTCGCGCCGCCGCCGCCGCCGAGCGCCTCTCCTCCCTTCCTAAGCTGCGCCGCGCCGCCTCAGGCCTCCGCCGCCCCGCCAAACTCGCTGCCGCAGCTCCTCACCGACGGACATGGCCTTCATTGTCCAATTCCCGCCGTGAGAGAGGAGATCGAGACCATCTCTTCCCCAACCCCGGCTGACCAACCCTCACCGCGCCGCCTCCAAATTCATTATCTCTGGTGAGTCTCCGATCAATTCATCGCGCCAGAGGGTGCGCATGTGACCCGTGCACCTCACTCACCCCTCATTTTTCCAAATCCCGCAGCCAGGCCGCGGCCGCGCTGTTTTTCCCCGCCGCCGTTCTTCACCGCCGCGGCACCTCAACAACAATCTCCACCCTCCCGGCCCCATCATTGTCGACGTGTTCGCCTCCCAGGCCTGCCCCGACGCGCTGAAGCTTGTGCTCCCGCGTATCGACAAGACCCCCTTGCCGTCGACCAGAATCTCCCTGGCGCCGTCACTGGCATCGCGGGTCGCGCGCGGTCTCTGCATGCACGAGAACGTGGCGGCCTACAGCCTCACCGGCATGGGGTGCAGCGCCGGGCTCATCGGCGTCGACCTGGCGCGCATCGCCCTGCTCGCGGCCGCGCGAGCGGCGGCTGGCACTAGTGGTGTCCACCGAGTCCATCGCGCCCAATTGGTACTCAGGCACCGACAAGTTCATGATGCAAGAGGTCCCATATGTCAGGTATATGAAGAGTCTGATTTGGCTAGTCTGTTGGAGTATACCACAATATAGAGAGGGAATCTTAGCTAAATGGATAGGTAAATAGGAATATAGAGAGTGAAATTTGGCTAGACTCTTGGAGTTGCTCTTAGTGGAGGTGTCTAACGGCGACTAAGTAGCAGTAGATGACGATTGTCAACAGCTCAATTTGAGGACGACAGGTGAAGAAGCATCTTGGCGGCGGCGATGGACGAAGGTGGCGGTGACGATGTCGAGCAGCAACAAAAAATCTTTGTTTTTAGAGTTTATGGACCCAGATGAAAACTTCGAAACAGTTGAGCGACCTAAATCTTTATTTTGAGAGTTTATGTACCTAGATGAGAGCCCCGCAATAGTTTAGTGATCCAAATCTTCGTTTTAAGAGTTTAGGGACCTAAATAAGAATCTTAAAATAATTTAGGGACCTGGGATGCACTTTACTCAAAAAGAAAAACAAGTAAATGCAATATGGCAACTAAACTCACAACTCCATCCAACAGGTTGAATGATATAGAAAATTTTCCGATGCGCATCACCATTGTAAGAGCAGCCCATACTTTGTGGTGGTCTTCGCCTGGCACACGGATTATGCAAAGCTTTGTCAATGGATTAGCATACTTCACTGAAGTTTAGCAGTTCCCATAAGTCCTATTAAATTAAATGCACCCATTATATCACTGCATTGCAAAGTTCAGGAGGAGGTTTCAGAAGGAATTAGTACCTTGCAATGATCCGATCGAGAGATGCAGACATGCATGTGTATCTGTTTATAATGCTACTCACCAAAGTTGAGCTGAATGCTGTCTATAATGATTTTGCTTGACATGTGGTCACATTTGCCTCTGCTTGCATCCATATATAAAGACCTCCATCGCCACGTACCGTTTTTTAAGTGAACCATGCCGATCGATCTGAAGCTTCCTGGTTGGAAGAGCTCCTATATACATCTAGCTAGATCAAAAACAAAATAATCAAGACTCATAATAAAGAGGTAGCCTCTTGAAGAACAAAGCATCATCCATTGCTTGATTCTACACAGGCTGAGACCAGAACAGGTCAAGGCATATTGCAGTATGGCAAGATCAATCATTCGGAAGGCATGTTGCAGCGAGCCAAATTTCTGCAGTACTAATCGAATCAGAAGCAAAACACTTTCTAGTTTATATGAATTGACTGATTTTACTATATTGACATACTAGCTAGTGCTGTATTTCAAATGCACTCATCATCGCTCGCTGCAGTAACATGTCAGGCAAGGAGTAGGGAGCACACCGGATGCGCTCGCGCACGTGCATGTAGATGGCGTGGGCAAAAAGAGAGAACCCCGAGACAATGGCACTGACATCGGCGTTGGCCAGACATCGCGACTTTCACTGGCTAGATCTAAAAAAACTTTCACCGGCCGGGGAGAAAGCGATGGGGGAGGTTCAGGGCATGAGAGGCGGCTCGATTCAGGTTAGGTATAGATCGACAGGGACGACTTGTGGCAGATCGATCAACGGCAGGTTAGACAAATAGAGGAGCTCACCTGAGCAGTCACCACCGTCGTGGACGCACGCATGCTCGCAGTGGCTGTACGTAGCCATCGTCGTGGCCGCACCGGGGAATGCAGAAGAGAGCGGCGGGTCCCCAACGACGGCACTGACGCCGCCGACGACGGGGCCACTGGTGGATCGATCGAGCACGGGCACCGGCGCCCGGAGGCGGCGTTGGAGCCCCGATCGAGATGGCAATGACGGCGATGCAGCAGCCGATGATTGCGGCGCGGGCCGCGTCGATCGTCCAGCCTGGAACAAGTAATTAAGTATATACTAGTAGAAGTTGTTTTTTATACCGTATTGTCAGTCGGGGCGGACGGAAGCTGGCTCAAAACAACCCGAGCGCGGCGTACAAGCAATACAGGGCGGAGTACGATGTGGGTCCCGTCCCGATGCCAGCATCGTGGGCCCACCCACTCCCCGATGAAAGTTGCGGCACGGCTGTCGGCAAAAACCGATCCGTGTCAGTGCCATCATCGGGGACCCCCCTTCCTTTTTGCTCCGGCGATGGTGCCCGGGCGGAAGAGACCTCTGATCCTTTGAGAAGGGAGACGCCGGCGACGGGGCCCACCGTGTGGACTAGCTCGAAGACAGCAAGATGGCGACGATACATTTCGCCGGCCGGGCCGTCGAACAGCCCTAGTGGGCACGTTGCGGCCTGGTTTCTCGAGTCTCGACACATCGCCCTGGCCAGCGTCCTCCGCATCCCTCGACTGACGAACAGCGTCGTCGACTCCTCGCCCAGGTACGGCGCGGCGCGAACCGCGTGTACGTTCTTCACCTCGACATCGCACGTGCAAGCTGCCTGCATTGCAGTTCGATAGCCAAGACGATGGCGCCGAGAAGATCTGCGACACCTGAAGGGGCGAAGAGCGACGCTGCGTACGCCATCAAGATGATCAAGGCTGCGGCGGACAACGAGTAGGGGCGGAGTTTTAAGTTTTTTCCTTCGCCAAGGTTGTCCCGTCCGCGTGCATGGTTGACTTGGAGACGATGGAGTCTTGCTTGCAGGAAAAAAAAAAAAGGATAATCATATCATGATCTCTCTTCACGCGGATCGAGTGACGGAAGATAGATGGAAGGTCAAAGGAGTAGCCGTGTCTAATCTTCCAGAAAAAAAAAAAGGATAATCATAACAATCTGCAGGCTGCTTACGCTGTCGCCTGCAGATAGACTCGTTTGGGTTTTGGGCGTAACTTTTGTGGGAACATGTATACAGCCTTAAATACTACACTTTCTCAGTGTGCAAGCAAGCTGCTAGTGCTTAGTTAATTAGTACACATTTGTGGCACATAGAAATGTCGACAGTACGAGCCTTGCCATTTTGTTTTATTTATAATGAACCATTCAGAAAGTAACGCTGACGAATTCAGAGCTTCTTCCTACACCAATCCATCGGCGAATCTTCTCGAAGGCATTGCCACTTCCAGAGTCGGCATCGTCCTCCAAGACACGGTACCCTTGGTCCTTGCAAACCACCAAGGTGGTGTTTGGATGCACTTGGGTTGGAGTTAGGGAAATGGAATGGGAAATAAGAGGGTGAGTTGGGGTTGAGGATAAGAGGTCTTATCTCTTTCCCATGTTTGGCTGTCATGGGTTTGGGATTGGAATATGATTTTTTTGTTGGACAAAAATGCCCCTGGCTGAAAGTTTATTTTCCTAACATATAAAAGTTGATATCATTTTCAAATGCAAATGCACCATGCTTTACATCAGCTCATCCATACATGAAAGCAATATCATCATACAGGAAGGTGCAAAGTAGTCATTAAGTAACATAATGTACGACTAATACGATGGGTTGCCTTCAGCCATATATACTTACAAAAGCTCCATGAACACTTTGCATATTTACAAAATAGAGCTGCTACCTTCAAAAGATCACAAAATGAACCTGTTCAAAAGATCACAAAATAGAGCTGCTACCTCCACTTTCTATAGAGAAGAACACTTCCACTAATCTGATGTCACCTTATACTACGCATATAACTACAGAAAAGGGACAACTGCAGATGTATTAACACTTCCTACTTTGAACCTTCAAGCACCTGCCGAATGTACTCAGATTTAAATTCTTCAGGAGTGGTGAAGAACATATTCAACGTAGTTGCATCAGCCCCAATGATACGAGCAGCCCTCACAAGTTGGTCACGGGTAAACTCAGGAAACTTAGCCAGCACAGAGTACAATTGCTCCCTCCTTTGATCAGTTTGCTTTTGAGCCTTCAGTTTGTGGTCATATGCAGACTGGATAACTTTCATAGCAGCAGCATTTGCTGTCTCAGCTTCCACTAGATTTGTGAGTGACTTCGACAAATTTAAAATCTCGAAAGACAAGGCATCATCTTCTACATGCTTCCTCTTGCGGCTACCCGAATATTTATTTCCACTTGATGGATTGCTACCAGGACATTGTAGATGAGATTGGGAGTCAACAACACTTTGAGATTGATGAGTTGCTTCAGTCATATTGTCTGCAGATTGTTCTTCACCAAAGTCAAACTCATCTCCAGGGCCTTTAGCGTTGCTTCCCTTTGCAAGATCGTTAGCATAAATCTCACAGAGCTTGTCATAATGCACAAAAGGCTTCATATACAAGTTTCCTGCTCCATTGCGACTCTGCAGGGACCAATAAGTAATTAAAATATGCGCAAAAGCAATAATATAGCAAGGTAAAAAAGAAACAACAAATCACAAATGTCCAAATGCTGTTTCTGGTGCTGTACCTTTGCCCAGCCATCGAATAGCTCCTTGTCTCCAACAACCATTTTCCTCTCATCATCCCAGCCAAAGCCACTTCCATTACTCTGAATATCTAAGACATATGACAACAATTTCTTCAATTTTTTCACCTGAGACATAATATGAGGATCAGCTTTGATATTAGCATTAGGGAATTTTTTAGCAAGCTCTTTCTCGATATATGTCATGTAGCCACTCTTATGACCAGTGTCTGCCTTCCAGCCAGAGTCATTCATATCAAGGAGTATATCCACAAGTGCATTTTCTTCTTCTGCACTCCAGATCCTCTTTTCTCTCTTCTTATGCATCTTTCTAGTTTTCTTTCCCTTTTTCACCTGTCTCACAACAAAAGTTGAGAAAACAAAAGGGAAAAAAAGGTTACTGCAGTATGTAATCAACAACCATGGAACTGGAATATTGCAAAATAGCCACCACAGTTCAATATCAAGTTTGCATTACAAATTACATTTGGCGACGCCTTTTCGCTCTCCATGCATCCCACATCCTAACTGCTAGTCCATCTCTAAAATTACTCCACTCGGCTGATGATTCAGTTCTATCTATTACACCTTGGCTGCTACCTTCGCTTTCTAAGAAAGCTTCTAACTGAGGCTCAACAGGATCAGATCCCATTTGTTGTCTTATTAGATTGTGCAGGTAGCAGCATGCAAGGATTATACCAATCTGGGTATCTAAAGGGTAATGAGATCCATTCCTAATTATACCCCAACGTAGCTTGAGTAATCCAATGGTCCTTTCTATCACATTCCGTGCCGAAGAATGCTTCATGTTAAACAGTTCCTCCTTTCTTGTCGGTGGATTGCCCCATTCATTTAGGTGGTAACGTTGTCCTCTATAAGGTGCGAGAAATCCCTCGCAGTTTTTGTAGCCAGCATCCACAAGATAATAGCAACCTACGTTTGTGAAACTATATTATATTATTCTTCAATACAGTATATACATGTACATTGCTAATGTTATGAACTTAGCGACCATTTCTTACCACGAGGAACCCTCAACCCATTTTGCCTTGACAAGGCATCTCGGAGGACTCGTGCATCAGCAGCAGACCCTTCCCAACCCGCTAATACATAGACAAATTGCATGTCTGGTGTACAAGCAGCAAGAACATTTGTCGCAATATCATTCTTTCTTGTACGGTATCTTGGTTTATCAACTGCTGGAACTCTAACTTTTATATAGGTACCATCAAGGGCACCTAAACAATTCTACAACATAGAAAAGTGTTTCAATGAGACAGTGTACAGATTTATTAATTACTTTGTGCGTTAACTAGCTTTTACCTTAAACCACTTCCACCTTTCTTCATCACAATTATCAGATATTGGTTGAGGGCTCCTAAGCAGCACCCTCCATAGCTTAAGCACTGCTCCCAACACATGATTGAAGTGTCGACTAATTGTCTCTATCGACCGTTGGTAATCTGTCCTCATGTCACGGCTTTTCTCATCGTAAGCTAATATATGTAGGAAAATTGCAACCATTTCCTCAACATTCACATTCCTAGTATCCATTAGTCCTCCAACTTCCCTAACTAAAGAACACAAAGTCCAGAAACATCTCCTATCCATTCGAAGTTGTTGAACACAGAGGATGTCACTTTCATAGATCATGTCATTTAGGTTCTTTCTTCGGTTTGCTGGGTCAAACCTACAGGGCTCTCTAATCAACCGTAATTGCTTCTTCCTCATAACATAAAACCAGTACAGGAAAAGAACATGTAAAGCCATCAAAAGTTTCATCCTACGACGTCTCATCTGCAGGCTTATCACTAGAATTTCTATCTTCAATGGAAGTTGGGCCATGGTCTGCTAAATAGAATTTGATAAGTTCGCAACAACCATAGAAATGTGGATGGTTCAAATAAAATTGAACATGAACAAGGATTTATAAATGGAGAACACAGTCCAAAAATACTGAAAAACATTTGTATAGAAACATGTCTTCGAACATACAACTTTGCACGAGAGAATTAGCAATACCTGTGCCGGGGGGTCGCGTTGTTCTGTGTCACGAACTGTTGGATGTCCACCCGTATCTTGCTCATTATGCTGAACGTAAACCTCTAGATAATTGGTCTGATTTGCGTACTTCATCATTTCAGAAACAGAATTGTCGTCTTTGATATGGTCAATACCATTATCGAGACTCCGACCGGGAATGCCATAGTACAGAGTGTCGCCATCCTTGCAGCCAACACTTTTCGCCAGGTCTACTAGATGGAAGTAGGACATTACGTCCTTGTCAATATTTCGGAAAATGGCGACGTCACCTCCATCATATGTCAGTGAACCTTCTTTTGAGAAAGCACCCCCATGGTGCAGCAATATATTGATAGACCCTGGAGGCATTATCTCTGTTTAAGTTGAGTGACATGTTAGTTACACATAATCCTATTCATGACAAGACACGATTAAAAACTTCTAGGATC
Organism: Eragrostis nindensis; assembly: GCA_012490785.1. NCBI lineage: Eukaryota > Viridiplantae > Streptophyta > Magnoliopsida > Poales > Poaceae > Eragrostis > Eragrostis nindensis. The sequence goes on along the minus strand of JAAXCT010000189.1, from coordinate 555,758 downwards.
AATGTACCGCCAACTCTATAACGACCAAGTTCCCAGAGACAGCTAGGTAACAGGTCAACTGAATGTCATAATCAAATGCAGAACCCAACGGCAAGGAACCTTACAAGAAAAAAATAATTAGTATTTTATTGGATAAGTAATTAGACTAGCAAAAAAATTCTCCTGTAACCACACAGGGCAAGGAGAGAGATCCGATTCACCTTGCAAACGATTGATGTGGAAGTTACGTAATGCAGGCTAGCTAGTTACAGAGTAAGCCAATCTAAAATAATCGGTCTCAACAGAAGCATAAAATTTTTCCCCATTTTGTGGCAAATTCGTTGCCATGTTATTGGATGTCAAATGGATCAGATTTATGCACAGCAGGCAACCAGGAACAGGCCAGCAAACAAAAAATGGCGACAGAAAGAAGTGAAATGCACTAATTTGCAATCTCCTCCGATGTCAATCTAAGTACGGCAACAAGAAACGAGCAGGTTACCTGCTTGCTTCCTCCAGCGTGGCCTGCTGGCTGCTGGCCGTGGCTTCCGAGCAAGGCAACCTTGCCGAGGGAGCAGCAACACGGGATGATGTGAGAAGCTCCTCGATCTGAACTCGGGAAGTGAGTGCGGGACTGCACAGGCAGAGAAGAGTCCCTTTTACCTGGAGCTTTTTCTCGAGGGCAAAGTTGTAATTTGGCTGACCGCTCACCTCCAACCCGCCCAAACCCGACCCCGACATCGGGTTTCAAACGGTGGGAAATAGAGGACTCATTTCCCTTTCCCTAAACCACTCATTTCCCTAACCCACAATCCAAACATTGGATTAGATCTAACCTAATTCTTATTTCCCTAACCCAGCCACCATTTCCATATATCCAAACAGCACCCAAGAGATAGAAGCCGACGAGCACGACGAACGATGTCATGCTCCACACGACAAGCACCAGGGCGGGAGGCATGACCAGCGACACGCGGTAAGCGAAGGCGCAGCTGAGAGCGGTGGACAGCGCCCATACGGCGACCTGCAGCCGCCGCCTTTCTTCCCCTGCCGCGGGAGACGACGAAGCCTGATCCGTCGTCGCCAGCCGCTCGACGCGCCGGAGGCACCAGAAGAGAGCGGCGAGGTCGGCGTAGGCGAGGACGACGAACGCCAGGTCCCAGGGCCTGTCGCGCACCCGGCGCGCCGTCTGGACAAAGCTGTAGGTGAGGAACAGCATCAGCGCCGCGGAGATGCTGCATAACTGCCCTGCTCCTCGTGGCAGCGGGGCGCAACTTCTCTCCGGCTCCGATGGGCAGGCGCTCTGCTGATCAGGGACGCCTGCAGCTCGATGCTGCTGTAGCTGCTGGTGGTTGCGAGAACCGGAGAAGGCTGTTGCTGCGGCGGAGACATTGTTTTTCTTGTCAGCTTCCATTGGCAGGAGTTGATCAAGGAGGCTCCACTGGCAATCTTGTCACTCTGCTGACTTATAATTGAGCAGTAGCGTAGATGTGCGCGTTCAGTTCTGCTGAATGGTATCTGTATATATATAGGAAAAGCCTAGTAAAGGGAGAGGAGTTTCGATGACATGCATCTTAACGCGCAAAAACCAAAGACAACATGTACCTTTCAGAAAGACGCGCTAGGTAGGTTGACTGGGCAAGAAAGCAAAGTCCTCTCCACTTGCTCGAAAGTGTATAGGAAATTCCGATAACCTAAATCATATGGAAAATCATATGGAAAACAAATCTAACTACTCCCTCGTGCTTTTAATGTCATCACACTAGCTACTACAAAAACATTTTGTAGACATTTCGTCGACCGTATAAATGGATGAATACAGATAGGATGTTGAAGTAATGTGAATATAAATGGAATATCCTATGTTAGAAATGGTGAAACTTTTCCCCTCAAAGTAACTTTTAGTAATTTATTTTGAACTTTTTATCTTAAAAATCACTCATCCGCATTAAATTTAGACTTATCTATCAAACATATTATAAACATATATTTATGGTGCAACTGCAAAAATGAATATAGATATGAACGGTTCAGATACTTTAAATTTGTTCTTAGTAATTATTTTAGACATTTTGCCTTAAAGTCACTAAACCAAATTAAATTTTGGCTTAAATGATACACATATATTTAACGTGCAATTGCGGATATGAATACAAATACGAATAGTTCAGATATCGAGTGCCAAAACCCCATACCATATGCACTTCCATAATTTTTTATAGTCGGCCAATACGAATTAATACGAATAGTAAGAAATTGTTTCTCGGTGAAAGAGCATGTAGCCTAGTGGTTATAAGAGCCTTAGTAGCACCTCAGGTCCTGAGTTTGACTCCTCGTGGAAGCGAATTTTCTAGAGTTTAATGGCTTTGTGCTTTCAGCGATAGGCGACGTTGTCGTTGATAGCGAGGTGCCAGTGGTGACTTCGTCAATCTCGAAGATTTGCCGGCTCGGTATTCAAAGATGCTCATAGGAGTAGGGTTTGCATATGTGCGTTCATAAGGGTGAGTGTGCGTGTATTGTAAGTGTTTGAGTTGTACTGTGTAATCGCAAAAAAAAAATGTTTCTTGAATCGGATAATTTGTACCACATTTGTTTTGCCGGGACAAAAATCGTAGAACATGGACGCTGGATTTTTTTGTTCTTCTAGATTTCTGTTATATATCCTTTCCGATGAGAGGAAATAATAATTCCATAGGCTTGGGCGAGCACTCTGAGTCTGAGTGGCCCGTCGAACGGCGCGCCCTCGCCGTAGCCGTACGTGGTCTCCTACATTCTGGCGAAGCTACGTGAGGCTTCCCTGGTGCACGGGCACCACGGAGCCGCTCAAAATTCAGCTGCTAGCATCAATTTTTTACCTCAGGTGCAACACCATGGGTCGACATCGTGCACCAGTGCACCCCTGCGGTGGCCTGACAAACTGATGATTATCCCAGTCCCTCCTCTCTCCCTTGACTGCAAGCCTGCAACTACAAGTCCGATCAGTCCTTATGCATAATTTCTTTCTCAATTTTTCTCTTATCCTAATATATTTGGAGCAAAATGATTTTGATTCCAAAAATGTAAGGGATTTAACCATATTCTTTCCCTTTACATTGCTGATGTGCGAGGAGATTATAGATTCTTTAACTTGTAAATTGTTGCTGAGCTTTCCCAAAAATTGATAGACAAGGAACATAAGTGCTATCCTTTGGTTTTTGAAGCTATTACTTGTATTGCCTTGCCACTGACACCGTTGTGTTTCGTCGCTTGAAGGCCATAACGATATGTAAATATTGAAAGAGAATGTATCTATTTTATTTGATTTTCAATTCAATTTCAAGTTCAAAAAACGTGAAGTCATTTTTGTTAACTTATTTTTTTACATTGTCAAAGGATGGATGGTGCATTTTGCTATTTGAACTAGTCTTATGGCATTCTGTATTTTGGTAAGCATAAATATTACTTAATTAATGATCATACATATATTAAAAAATTATCGTCATATGTATGTTGAAGTGTGCACTCGGGTGCTCGAACCTCTAGCTTCGCCGCTGGCTACGTACGAAACCACGTTGATGTCGCCCCTGCGGCCGTGGTCGCCGTCGGTCTCGACGAACTCCACGTGGATAACCCGCGCCCGCCCACCGCGCCAACGCTCGCCGGAACGCGGCGTCAGGTGGCAGGTAGCTGACGGTGGCCGCCGCCGGCGAGAAGGCTTACGTCAGTATGTATCAGTATGTCCCATCCAAAAGAACGTGAACGGTGGCGTAGCTTCCCCGTCAGGTCCTCTAACGGCGCGCCATGCCGTACCGTCAAGCAGTCGGGGCGCGCGGTGGCATCGCGGCCGCCGGTGCGGGCGGTGAGGAGTACGTACGAGCAAGTGGCACGCAGCTGCGCGCCCATAAGGCAGCATCAGAGGAGCCAAGCGCTCGCCGGCAATTTACGCGCGACGCAGTGGGTTGTCGTTCTTGTTAATTGACCCGTCGTCCTCATGATCGAGCGCGACGCACGCAACGTAACATAGTCGACTTGTTACTTGGCATGGTGCACTAAATTGTTATATAAACATAGTCCCTAGATGAAAAGAACACGAAGTGGAACCATCGATTGATGGGAGGAGACGAGGTATTGCAGGTTTGAGTTTGGTTTTCCGTGTCGGAAGGTAGTAAAATGAAGTGAAAAAAACTCTATAAGCTCCCCGGTACAATCTGCACCCTCTAACTAGAGTTGGATGCATGGCAATCATTCTCCCCAAGAAGAGAAGATTTATGCCATCCAACTCTCCTGACTAAGATATTTTAGATTAAATCTCACATTATGGGATAGTCTTGAGAAGAGACCCTTATTTTGGGTAGTTTAAGGGTGAAGGTATTATAAAACAACCCAACGCCCTTAAACTACAAAAATAAATAAGGGTGTCTTCTACCGCTTAACTTTTGAACCACCATAAATAATGAGACCTTTGGGTTGGCAAGAATGAAGGATGATCTCATGTGTGGTTAGCATGCATATACTAGGGGAGTGCCCTAGAATTTTATTTAGAGTACGATGAAACTGAAAGAAAAACAAAAGAAAACTTAGAAATAATATATATGCGGGGGTGATATTTATGAAAGAAAAGAAAAAGTATACGAGATTGATAATATGATTATGTGAGCATAAAACAAATAGCAAAAACTTCTGGTACATTCACATGTGTGTTCACTTTTATCAAATTAATTCAATAACGATGTCTAAGAAAGTGTTCAATATGGATTGAGAAAGGCATTTGTGCAATTAGAAAGGAATCTACTTATATTTTGAACTCATGGCAAAAGAAAGTTGATCTAAACTGTACTTTTATATGGACTCCGATGGATGCACGACGATCACGCATGATATAATATATTTCACGTTCCATTCCTAGCTAAAGTGGTAAATGAATCTTAGTGCTGTAAGCATTAAACGAGGAGTGGCCTAGATTGATGCCTTCTTATCAGAACTGTCGTAACCCATATTTTCAGATATTCTCGAAGATTTAGTTTGGTATTTTCCGAAGACTTGTTTCGCACGAAAGGAAACTTGTAGATAGACTCCGAATCTGTTACTACAGATCGGAAGTCTTGTAGAACAAGGCAAGGACTCCTAGAGGCGGTAACAAGGACTATAAATATACATGTAACCCTCCGATGAGAGGAGAGTGCATTGTACATCATACACACCACCATATTCAACACGACATACACTGGACGTAGGGTTATTATCCTCCGGGAGGCCCGAACCAGTATAAAAACTCTCTGTGCCCTAGATCGATACCTCGATTGATCGTTGTTCCCCGAACCAAATATTTGCCGTTCTCTCGATTATTCGAGCGACGACAGAGGCGCGCCAGGAAGGGGGGCAGCGCTGAGGATCCATCTAGAGCTTCAGATGGCATTGGCGAACAAGATGAAGTTCCCGGCGGGCGCCGAATTCAAGTTCGGGTCTTTCACGTTCGTCGCGGACAAGGAAGGAAATCTCCAGGAAAAGACGTCGTCGGTGGCGCAGGAGGTATCCCCGGCGGCCATAAAAGCTCCGTCCTCGTACGGATCTGCTGAAAAGAGCTCGTCGGCGGCACCACGTGTGTCGCCGGCGGCCCCATGTACTACGTTCGGACTGCGAAATTTCGCAGCCGAGTTCAAGATCGCTTCGCGGGTATCGGGCTCTCCGTTTGGAACCCGCCTAGAAGACGGATCCACCTTGGATCCGCCACCTAGCTCTGCCCTAGAAGCGAGAATGCAAAAGATCGCTCTCGACATCACTGAGGGGCGGTATTTTCCTGGATTCGGGCTCCGTTATCCCAATTACGAGTCTGACTTCAGTGATGATGACTGCCCTGAGATCGGAGATCCAAATCAGGGTCACAACCCGGCCAGAGAAGTCTTCATGGCGGGACGTGACGACGAGGCATCCAGCGATTTGCGCACCATCGACTCGATCAGATCTCGATCGGTTGCGCCATCCAATGTGACGCCAAGAAATCTCAACCCCGACTTCGACGCCGTCCGGTTCCAAACCGCGCTGGATTCCCTCGCGCGTATGGCCCCTGACGGAACACCACTGGCTCCGATGGTACAACAAGTCGTGGAACTTGCCGGCCGCGTGATCCCACCGCAAGGTCAAGAGGTTGCGGCGCCGGCCAGGACTCCAGTACACAGGCGCCTGGGGGCTACCAACGAACAGAGAGCCGATTCATCCTCACATGAATCATCTTCCGATCACCCCAGTCGACATCGGCGTAATCTGGAGCCTTCGGATGCAAGACATCAGATAAACCAACGGAGGAACCAAACTGGCAATCCCCCAAGGGGGGAACCAGACCAACAAACTCCAGGCGCTCCAGCTCGTAGAGGGACGCGCCCAGAGACGGCTCCTAAGCCGCCCCCGTATAGGGCTCTGGGTAGCTATCTCCGGACTGTTGAGTGGCCAGCCAAGTTTAAGGTGGGGTCTATCGACAAGTACGACGGCACCATCAACCCAGAAGAGTTCTTGTCAATCTACTCCACGACGATAGAAGCCGCAGGAGGAGATGAAAGAATCAAGTGCGTCTATCTACCCACCGCCCTGACCGGAGCAGCGCGGTCCTAGTTGCTAAACCTCCCGGCATATCACTTCGACTCCTGGGCAGAACTGTGCGAGGTCTTCAAGGGAAATTTCCTTGGATCGTACAACCGCAACGCAACACCAGAGCAGCTCCGAGGTGTTAAGCAGAAGGCTGATGAGAATCTTCGAGACTACATCAAGCGCTTCTGCTTAATGAAGAACACGATTGCAGATATCTCCGATATCGAAGTAATCCTCGCCTTCCAGGAAGGGTGTATGGATGTGAAGATGGTGGAAACCATAGCGGAGAACGAGCCGAAGACTACTGCAGAACTGTTCCGACTGGCAGAAATCTGCGCCAAGGCTGCCGATGCTCGTGCTCGCCTCTCTGATGACCGGGGCAAGGCTCCGAAGAAGAAGTCAGAAGACAGGGAGGTGAACGCGGTCGACCGGTCGGGATCGGATCGTAATCACTTCCGTAAGAAGCGAGGTCGTCCCGAAGGCGTGGCTAAGTGGTGTCCGATTCATCGTTCCCCAAACCACGAACTAGAAGAGTGCTTCGATTACCTCAAGCTCGAAAAGAAACGTCTAGAAGAGGGCAAGACCTCAAGGACAACCAGAGAAGAGGATCGGGGCCGCGAAAGCCAAGATCGAGAACACCGAGATCGGGAGCACCGAGATCGGGAGAATCAGGAGCGTGGGCGCCGTGATCGAGAATACCGAGATCGGGAGACCAGGGAGCGCGATGACCGGGATGAACGCCCACGCTACAGAAGTCGCAGAGATCATGACGATGACGAGGAGGAGAGGTACCCAGAGATCAACATGATCTTCGGAGGAAGCTCCGCTCTGTCGTCCAAGAGCCAATACAAGAAGCTGCAGAGAGAGGTGGCTATGGCGGAACCCTGTTCAAGAAGACTGGAGTGGTCGGATACCCCGATCGCGTTCAATGCCGATGACCATCCGAAGACTCTGCTGAGCAACCCAGAGTTGCCCTTCGTCGCCAAAATTATTATCCACAGGAACAAGGTCGCGAAGACGTTGATCGACAATGGAAGCGGTCTCAACCTGTTGATGAAGAAGACGTACGATCAGATGGGCCTGCCGCTCAGCGCTCTCCGACCAGTTGGGAAATCATTCCATGGCATCTTGCCTGGGGTGTCTTCGCGTCCTCTTGGGAAGATAGAGTTAGCAGTGACAGTGGGCCCGAGAGAAAATAGAAGAACTGAAGTTCTGACGTTCGAGGTGGCTAACTTCGAATCTGCCTACAACTGCATCCTGGGAAGGCCGTTCCTGTTCAGGTTCATGGCGGCTGCGCATTTCGCCTACGCCATGCTCAAGATCCCAGGACCTGCGGGTATTATCACACTGTGCGCTGATCAAGACCAGGCCGTGAGGTGCGATGTCAACGCGCTAATCATAGCTGGCCACTTCGATTCGAAAGATCAAGACTCACAACGCCAGACGAAAAACCCGTGGGAGGATCAAAGGCAGATAGCGGCAGTTACCGACACGAAGGCTTCAGACGCGGCATCTCCGTCGACAGCGGTCGCTCAAGCGCCAGCAAAGACTGTCGACGGGCCAAGCACGAAAGGAGATGAGCCTGCTAAAAAGGGCAGCAAGCCGATTGGCCTCAGCTTCATCGACCCCGGCAAGAAGACCAACGTCGGGGACAACCTCGACCCTAAATAGGAAGACGCGCTCGTAGCCTTCCTCCGGGAGAATATCGATGTGTTTGCATGGCAGCCATCTGATATGCCCGGGATCCCCAGGGAGGTGATCGAGCACAAATTGGGGATCGACCCGGCTTTCAAGCCGATCAAGCAAAAGCAGCGAAGGTACACGCCGGACAAACGCGACGCCATACATGAGGAGGTCACTAGGCCTCTCAAAGCCGGGTTCATTAGAACGGTAGACTATCCTGAATGGCTAGCAAATCCTGTACTAGTTCCTAAGCCAGACATCGTTGTCAAGACCAAGAAGTCCGATGATCTCCTGGCCGACCTGAAGCAAACCTTCGACAATCTGAGAAAGTACAAGATGAAACTCAACCCTGCCAGTGTCTTCGGGGTGAAGTCTGGAAAATTACTGGGATACATGATTTCCGAGCGAGGGATCGATGCCAACCCAGTAAAAGTTGCGGCTCTTGAAAAGCTGAAGCCTCCGAAGACCAGGCGAGAAGTCCAGAAGCTAGCAGGCATGATGGCGGCCCTGAACCGGTTCATCTCGAGATCGGGAGAACGAGGTATGCCATTCTACAAGTTATTACGCAATCAAGATGGTTCTCAGTGGGATGACCAGGCGGAAGAGGCATTCAAGGAGCTCAAAGCTTACCTCAAAAACATGCCCACCCTGAAACCCCCACAGCCCAATGAGGAACTGCTACTGTATGTTGCTGCCACAGATTCAGTTGTCAGTGCTGCGCTGACAGTTGAACGGGAAACAGACACCGGGCCCAAACAGTTTGCTGTTTATTTCGTCAGCGAGATATTGAAAGATGCCCAGACGCGTTACCCGATGGTGCAGAAGCTATTGTACGCAGTGTTGATGACGTCTAGAAAGCTGAAGCATTACTTCCTAGCTCATCCAATCAAGGTGGTTTCGGATAGACCGCTCCAGACTGTTTTGCATTGCAAGGATGCCATCGGCAGAATTGCTCAATGGTCTGTAGAGCTTGGTCAATACCAGATCGAATATGTCCCTCGAACAGCCATCAAAGGACAAGCTCTGGCGGATTTTATAGCAGAGTGGACCGATGATGGTGATGATGACAAAAAAGATCCAGATCACTGGGTCATGTATTTTGATGGTTCCTTCACGTTGAAAGGTGCCGGTTCTGGAGTTGTCTTCATATCTCCGGCAGGAAAAATATTGAAGTACGCCATTCAGTTGCTCTTCCAAGCTACGAACAATGTTGCAGAATATGAGGGCCTCGTGACAGGTCTCCGCATTGCCAAATCTCTCGGTATCAGCCGACTGCTCGTGAAAGGGGATTCACAGTTAGTCGCCCGGCAGGTACAGAAAGAGTATCAATGCTCTGATCCGAAGATGGCCGATTATCTCGACGAAGTTCGGAAGCTGGAGAAAGGGTTCGATGGTCTCGAAGTACGGTACGTACCACGACTGGATAATCGTGACGCTGATCATTTAGCTTGCATTGCTTCATCACGATCTCCAGTCCCAGATGATGTGTTCTTAGAAAAGCTCCACAAGCCATCGGCGGCAAGCACGCATGACGCAGTGGAAATGATGGTTATTGACACAGGAGAAGGTTCTGTCGAAGATTGGCGTATACCAATTCGCCTGTTTCTCGAAAACAGTCCTATCCCAGATGATGATGCGGCCACGGAGCGGCTGGCCCGCAAGTCCAAGCATTATGTGTTGATTGACGACGTGCTCTACAGAAGAGGTCTCAATGGGATTCTGCTGAGGTGTGTTTCTGCGGAAGATGGTATTCGATTGCTACATGATATACACGGTGGGATCTGCGGTGCACATGCGGCTTATCGCACTCTCATCGGCAAAGCATTCAGGGACGGATTCTACTGGCCCACGGCGAAGCAGGACGCTATTCACCTCGTGCAGACATGTAAGTCCTGTCAATTCTTCAGTAGGCAAAGTACAAGGCATGCTCAAGACTTGCATACAATTCCAATTACATGGCCTTTTGCTATCTGGGGGGTCGACATATTGGGACCGTTTCCTAAAGCCAAAGGAGGGTATAAATTCTTATACGTCGCCATCGACACTTTCACCAAGTGGATCGAAGCAGAGGCGGTCGTGAACATCACTGAGGTCGCTTCTGTCAAGTTCATGAGGAGTATAGTCACAAGGTTCGGAGTTCCCAGAAAGCTGATATCAGACAATGGTCGCCAGTTCATCGGTCGCCGGTTTGAAAAATTTTGTGCTGATCATGGTATAATTCACCCGACATCTTCGGTGGCTCATGCTCAAACCAATGGTGCTGTTGAGCGAGCCAACGGGATCCTTATGAAGGGGATGCGTGCACGAGTCTATGAGAAGTTAGCAGCTAAAGGCAAGAACTGGATCGAAGAGTTACCGACCGTCTTGTGGTCAGCGCGGACGTCTACCAGTCGGGCCACGAAGGAAACTCCATTCTTCCTAGTCTACGGCGCTGATGCAGTACTACCACCCGAGATTCACTTGGGGGCTCATCGGGTCACCAATTTCTATGAATACGACCAGCAAATCTCTCGAGAGGTTGATCTACTGCTCCTCGAAGAAGAACGCAACACAGCACTCCATAATGTGGAACATTATCAGGAGGTTCTGAAGAAGCAGTACAGTCGCAAAGTGGTCGGTCGACATTTAGATGTGGGAGATCTGGTGATCAAGAAGGATATAAAAACCAAAGATAAGCACAAGTTGTCTTCTCCATGGGAAGGACCATACATCGTAGTTGAAGATGCTGGACTGGGGGCTTATATCTTAGCCCACATTGATGGTGATATATTGCCCGGAACATGGAACACTGATCAGCTTAGAAAGTTTTATGTGTAATCCATTGTTTGATGAATAAAGCGTGTTCAGTTTCTTCCTCTACTGTGCAAGATCCCAAAGGCTGACCTAGGTCGGTCTACTAGTTTGGCTGATGTCTTAGCCACATGAGGGTTATAAGGCATCGGTACGAACAGCCTCTTCAGGCAAGATTGGTCATAAGGCTTAGCCACACTGTGGTTCATAAGTTAATTGACCCCCATGATGTTCTAGCGAGGGACCCTTAGCCCATGAGGTTAATAAGCGGCTCTCCCTAGGCCGGTTGCACGATCAACCACCCAACAGACTGCAAGTCTTATGCCATATGGTGCTACCTGATAGCTCGGCCAATGGTTCATAAGTTTCGTACGTCTCCCCGAGTGTCTGAAGTAAGAGCCTTAGCCATCGAGTTATAAGTGCCAACTTCAGACCATGTTGCAAGATCAACACCCCCATTACTTAGCTTGAAACATAACTTGCCAGGCGCAAAGTCAAATGTTATACAGCTGTTATGAGTTCCAGATATGGAGCACCTTCAGAAAATTAGTTCAAACGTCGCTTGTCATAGGCAAAGCTACGCGTAAATGAATTAATGTGCATTTTTCTATGTTCTTTAGATATTGCATATTAGTGATAATGCTTTCCTGCACACAGTTCAAACTGTATTCAAAAAAGCAGGGGGCTGGGCTGCTATGCATATCTAAATCCAATTAACAGGAGCCTGAGCTCCAATTTGCATCAAAATATTGTCTGATTACAGGGCTTTACATATAATTCAGGGCCTCTCCTCATCAGAAGGAGATACATCCAAGTTCAAGTCCATGATGAACTTGTCGGCTGATTCCATCAGACCGTCAACAAGTGCATCACGTTCAACTATACTACAAGTAAAGCCTTGCTCTACAACCTTCACATCCAATTCAGGATGACGATTCTTCAAAGCAGCCAAAGCAAAGGCACAGCCATTGACTAAACTATCAGCAACCTTGTCAGCAAGTTTGGCCTTCTCTGCGGACAGGATCTTGTTGGCCTCCTTCAGCTTCTTTACCTCCGCCTGCAGAGTTTGGATCACTTGGGTCTTGGCTGTGTTCTCGGTGCGTAGGGTTTCATTTTTGGAGCTCAAATCTACAACAGAAGATATTAGATTACTTCAGGGGTATGCAGAAGGCAAAGAGTAAACAGCATATGACAGGAAGAATTACCCTCTGCTGTTTTCGATAAAGCATCTCTTTCCACACGCAGATCCTTGAGGTACTCCTTATGTTCAGCCTTCAGATCTGTGATCTCCCTGGCATGAGCTTCCTTTGCTTCGTCATGGGTTTTGTTCAAAGCAATGAGAGCCGCTTCGAGTTCTCGAATTCTATCATCTTTCCCAGATGAAGCATAGGCAGCCTCAACATCAGAAAGTTTCTTCTGAAGAGTGGCAAGTTCTGCATCCTTCTGTTTGATCCTGTCAGTAAGGCGCTTGCAAGTTCGCAAATGCCACTGCCTGGCAGCAACAACCTCCTGGCTCAGCTTGTCAAACACTAAGCTCTCCCCAACTGTCCCGGATGTGGAAACAGAAACAGTTAGGGCCTGTTCGGGCGCTGATTGTATGATCGGGGCCGGAGGGTTGACAGCAGGAGCAGGTTCAGCAGAAGAAGATGGAACACTACAGCATGATCATATATCAGAAGATCGGATGAAATGTTTCAGACAGCAAGGGAATTTAGCAAGAATACTCACGAAGTATACCTCTTGGTGCGGAAGCGTCTTCTCTTGGCAGCAGGGCTAGAAGCAGATGTCGCCAGGGAAGACAAGACTTGAGAGATTTTGGAAAATCCTTTAAAGAGACTGCCGAAAACTATTTCGATGGGTACCTGATCGCCGGTACGAGGATTGGCGACGCGAGTTGGAGGCAGTTCGGGGACATCGGGAGCAACAGCTGATGGAGCTGCTGGAGCTGCTGAGGCTGCTGGAGCTGTTGGAGCTGCAGGAGTAGCTGTTCGGAAGCGCTTGCGAGTCGTTGTCTTTGACTTCGCCCCAGCTGGGGGCTTCGAAGACTCGACGGCAGGCGGAGGAGGACTAGTGGCTTCGACACCCACCGGAGCATTACCGGACGCGGGATCGGCAGCTGGTCCAGCCCCTTCGGCTTCTCCTGGTGCTTCAGACTGTTCGACAGCAGCAACAGCAGCCACTTTTCGCTCAAGAGAGCTGGTAGCATCATCGGCAACGGCAGTATCCTCCCCCTGATCACCGTTGTTTTCTTCGTCACTATCCCCGATGACTATATCAACATCAGGTTGGACATCGTCGGGGCCGGGTTCATAAAGGTTCTGCAGAACACAAGATTAGTATGGCAGAAAATATATCTTCAAGTAAATCGAGGCGATCTACGATCAACATACCTCGGGAGGTGGATTTTCTGCACTGTAAGGAAGAGGCACTGTCGAAGGCTTGGCCTTCGGTCCAGTGCCCATGATATCATACACTCTCTGGAAGACATCGTCTTCGGAGAGTTCGACAGCTGTAAAGGAGAGAAAAAGATGACATGCTTATCAAATAGAAATCAGATATCAAGTATATACTGATATGTTGATGGCTGATGAACATCTACCTCCAACTGGTAGCCAATTAGGTTCGCCAGGACCTGTATAATGCATAGCCAGAGGATCACGCTTTTGAAGAGGGAAGATGCGTCTTCGGATGAATTCTTCCACACCATGTTCTCCTCTCAAGCCCAATTTGATCAATTCATTGACCCTGGCTATCATCTTATTCAATCGAGGAACATAGGTCGGAAGACCCTTGTCCCACTTGTCATGGTTCGGCATTAAGCCGTCAAGCTTGATTGCATTATTCTTCTTCTCCATGTCCAAGATCAGATATCTGGTGACGTATCCGCTCCAGGAAGACTTATACTGATACGGGATGAACTCAGATTTGTTCCTCAGTACGAAGCCTACTGAAAACACCATCATCTGACCCTTGTAATACCGGGGCTGGTGATAATGGCGCCACAGATTCAAGCAGGGGGCTACGCCCAACCAACATTCACACAAGATGGCGAACATGCTAAGCATCATCACAGCATTGGGTTTAAGTTGAACAATCTCGATATGGTAAAATCTACAGATTTGCTCAAGAAACTTAGAAGGCGGAAGGTTGAAACCACACATGAGATGAGCCTCAAATACCGGGATTTCCGTGGTGTTGCAATGATGGTACTCCTCTTCGCCGGTGTTCCGACGAGTCAAGAAAGCCGAGATCATCCCCCTTTTCTCCAGTTCATCCAAATACTCCAGGGAAAGAGAGGATTTCTTCCAGTACTCCTGGAGATTCGGGATTTCTCCCTTCTTCATCTTCTGCTGCGCCTGGGTGAGAGAAATGTTGGAGTCGTGGGAGTCGGAGGATCGATTCTCGTTGGGATTGCCGGAGATTGTGGCGGACGAGGATGCGGCGGCCATGTGAAATGTTTAGGGTTTGAGGAAATGGAAAAGAGTGCAGACTAAAGGATGGAGGAAAAAGAATACGGCGTGAAGGGCTTAAGTAAAACCCGGCGTGACGGTTCGCCTCCCCATAAATGCGGGATTTCCCTTCCTTGGGTTACGTGCGGAATATACCGAGGTGATGCTCTTTTCTGTTATTAAAATAATGCGTTTGGATTTGCGCTCGGTTTTTTGGAAGGATAACTACCTGGTTGTGAGGTAAGAAGTTGGCGTATTTTTCGGGATCAATTGCTCCGAATAATTAACAATGTACGATTAACAATCTGGATTGGAAAGAGCCTTCGGTGCGTGAAAAACGTGTTGAGTACTACTCCCGAAGAGTTCTCGACCAAGTGATCTGTTAGTTGTCACGAAGACTCGTTTCATCGAGACACATCGGAGAAGCTAAGCTCAGTTATTTCGAAGACTCATGTAAGGTCCATTGTCAAGAGAAAAAGAGAAGCCAACATCACAGATACAATATCATTCAGAAACTACAATCTTGGATTGAAGGCAGCCCTTGATGTGTCCAAGGACGCGTCCCAGGACAACCTCAAGAAGGCCTACCGGGAGGTAGCCAAAAGATATTACAAGCAAGACATGCAGAAAACTATCTAGGTTCTGCTCTCCGACCTGCTTGACAGAAGAATAAAACAGGAGAAGAAGAAAAAACAAGAAAACCGAGACTACTGCTAAGAGGATGGCATGATAGCCATCCCCTTATCCCTAGTTCCGCCGATCATCGGCGTCCTCAGGGGCTGCAACAGCAGCATCATCATCAACCTCGTCCTCCTCATATGTGATGAGGGGAGAGGAGGCTTCGGCAGCAGCAGCGGCAGAGCCTGCACCTACGCCGCCCTCACCATAAGTGATGAGCGGGAGGGGCACCTCGGTGGTGGAGAGGGTAGAACCCTCGTTCAATGCCATGACCGGGTTGATGACCCCGGTAGGAAGTCGAGGATTTTCTGCGGCGACGGGAATGGAGCCACCCGCCTGACTGGATTCGGCTTGAGCGCTCGCCCAGGGAGCCCAGCTAGGATTGTACAGGACCATGGCTTTCTTCTTGGCCGGCTCGTCGTCGTCGCTGTTGTCGTCGTTGTCGTCGCCGTCGTCGCTGTCGGAGTCGTCGAGGAGGATGGGTTTGGCGTCCGCCGGAATCCCGCGTGGCCCCTTGTTCAGGGCGACGTGGAGGCGGCGCGCGAACTCTTCATCTCCCGCCGTGTCCGCCTCTAGGTCTACGACCTGAGATGGATCTGGAGGGGGACTCGGAGGAGGGAGTCCGTAATCTTCCGTGGAGAGCGGAGGAGGAGCAGCAGCTACCGGCGGTGGAGCGCCAGCGGGATGCGCGGAGGAGGATCCCGACCCGCCGGTGAGCTCGTCGTCGAACCACTTCATGAATTGTGGAGTGGTGGGTCTTTTCTTGCTCATGGTGGATGTTGGATGCGAAAGTGATACTTGGGGGCTCCGCCGTCCTAATCATTTATAGCCAAAAGGTGGCCTTTTGGAAACTGAAAGGTCAAGTGTAGATTGGATTTTTTATGTTTCTTCCTGGGAAACTGTGCGGCGACGCAGGGAGTCCAGGAGGAACCTTGGTGGGCCTGACTTGAAGAATAAAGACAAGAAGCTGAAGGGTCATGTCAAGGTCTTTTCATGCTCTGAAGCAGAATCAATGCCATGGCTGGACCAAGAAAAAGGGATAAGGATGGGAATTGTTTACTACTTTCTCTGAACTCCCTGGATTGATGGTCCTCTTAAAGACCAGGTGTTGGCAAATTTATTTAAAGGAAGGGTTATTCCGATCACTCAATGTGGTTGCTGTGGTTCCGAAGACTTGGTTCTCTCAGTAGCCCCGAAGACTCAGTTCTCTCGGTTGCCCGAAGACTCGGTTGAGTCAGTTGCCCCGAAGACCTGTGCGTTCAGTTATTCCGAAGATCAGGTTCGGTGAACTGTTCCGATAACTCAAGGTTTGAAGACAAGAATATCTGAAGTATGTGTGCTCAGTGAAGAACATATCCCTTGTCAGAAGTTCGCATGAAGACAAGATTTCTTCGTATCAAAGACGAATCGGCCAAGGGACATGTTCGGGGGCTTATGTCGTAACCCATATTTTCAGATATTCTCGAAGATTTAGTTTGGTATTTTCCGAAGACTTGTTTCGCACGAAAGGAAACTTGTAGATAGACTCCGAATCTGTTACTACAGATCGGAAGTCTTGTAGAACAAGGCAAGGACTCCTAGAGGCGGTAACAAGGACTATAAATATACATGTAACCCTCCGATGAGAGGAGAGTGCATTGTACATCATACACACCACCATATTCAACACGACATACACTGGACGTAGGGTTATTATCCTCCGGGAGGCCCGAACCAGTATAAAAACTCTCTGTGCCCTAGATCGATACCTCGATTGATCGTTGTTCCCCGAACCAAATATTTGCCGTTCTCTCGATTATTCGAGCGACGACAAGAACCTTCAAGACTTGCATGTTAACAAAAAATAAAAAGACATCCTGATAGCTTTCTGTGGGTAAATTGAGTTGAATGGAAATGAGGTTCGCTTGGTGTTGAAATATATTATATCATGCGAGAAGTGTAGTCTGAAGCCATGTAGCTCCAACTCATTAGAGAAACTCACTGCACACTTTAACCGGAACATAACTGTAAGTTTCCATCTTATACCAATTGCTAATTATGTTCTGTAAGTGAGTAACTCACCCTTCAGTTTAGTAAAGTAGTGCAGCTCGAATCAGAATAAGAGTATGAAAACTCTAAATAGATATTGATGCAGTTCTTAACACTGAACTTCGTTGGTAAAAATACAGATTTGTAAATTTGTGCTATTCATCAAATGCAAGAAACTCACATCCATCAAGGCGACAGAATAAAGGAAACTTGCGCGCAAGGTCAACGAGGTCCAGCAGTGGCCTACGATTAGACTGCACGGAGTGGGACGATGATGAGGTCCGCAGTGACCAGCATGCTCCTGCAATTGATTAAAACATTGAACTCGAAAATTAGAACCTTATTCCAACTCATGCTGGCAAGGAAGAAATAATCCAGAAAACACATCGGCCGCCTAGATGCACAATTTCTATTTCACTGTAAGAGAAACAAAAACAGACATCAAAAAGTGCCCTGTCGAAGAGGATTGGAGAGATGCAAAATTCAACCTGATTTAGTAAACACTAACGTAAGCTGATTAGATCAGAGAATGGGTGGGTACCGTGCTGTGAAGATAGAATCAAAAAGTTCTCACAGAATCCTGCAATCCAAGCATCATCCACTTTCCAATCGAATGAGCGAGAAAGTAGAGAGGGTGGGGAGGGAGGCTGCCGACCTTGATGTGGAAAATAGAAGATGATGAGGCTGCACGGGTGCCATTTTCGCGCCCGAGTGGGTGGGCGGCAGCGCTCCCCGTCGACCAGGCTGGCATCCACCCTGACTTGCTCCTCTTCCTGCACGCCACCGCCTTCAGGCGCAGGGAACAAGAGGCGTGGGTGGTGTCGTCGAGGGAAGGCCGCGGGCGGCGCTACCTCTGGGATCAGCGGCAGGTGCCGGCGGCTAGGGCCGAGGAAGTGCGGCTCTCAGCAAGAGAGAAACGAAAGGGGAGGAGAGGGAGGGTCTGGCGTTGGAGCGACGGATTAAAGAAGCGACAGGTTACGTGATTTGGTGGGGGCGACGGATTACGGAGGGGGCAGGAAGAGGAAACGATGCCTGCGCTTACGACGGATTAAGCGGTGGGTTTGTAGACGACCTCAAGGCAAATAATAGATTGGTATAGATAAAGAATTCAAAGACTTTAATTTAAAAAAAACTCGACCTGCCGGGGGTAAGACCGCCCCCGACGGCATTTTGCTAAGGAGAAGAGCCTCTCACGCAGGCCGAGAAAACCCCCGAACCCCCTCCCCGATCCTACACAGGGACTCAGCTGGCCGTTGTGAGCTTCGGCGCGAGTCTTAACCATGTGCTTTGACCCGGGGAGAGCGAGGGGATTTTTTTTACTGCAGCAATGAACAGTAACTCTCGTTACTG
This sequence comes from Eragrostis nindensis, assembly GCA_012490785.1. NCBI lineage: Eukaryota > Viridiplantae > Streptophyta > Magnoliopsida > Poales > Poaceae > Eragrostis > Eragrostis nindensis. The sequence continues at coordinate 537,240 of JAAXCT010000189.1, read as the reverse complement.
TTCACTGCTACAGTGCTCGGTGCGAACGGCGCGGAGCTGAGGCTCGAACGCGCGTCGTGGGGCAGCGACTCCCGCGCCTCACCACTAGGCCAGAGGCCCGTCCGCCAAAGACTTTAATTTACATGGCTACTTTTGCAGCCTATGAAATCTGTCTGATTTTGGTACTAGCTACTAGAGCCCATACAAATTCGTTAACCGAGTTGGAACTAGCAGACACCATCCATGTTGACAAAATACTTTTTGACCGAACATATTGAAAATTTGAAGTTGAAGAATTGATAAATCTATCCAATAAGATACCTACGAAAATTATGTTCAAAGAAATAATATTATATTGCTTGGTAACATATTATGAATGTTTATTCTAATGTACTATCAATATAAGCAACATCATATAGCATACTGTCTCGCCACGTATATGAAGGATATTCCAATCTATATGTTGTGATTGAAACACAAAATACAAATAAAGGAAACATTTTGGACCATGTTGCTCGGTATGTTACAGAGAGCAAAGAGATAGCCATGACAAGTCCTCCTGATGAACCACGTGACCATGTTCTCTTTAGCGGTGCTACTACCTAAATTTCCACTATCTTGTCATGTTTAATCCTAGACGTGTTAGATAATGTCTCTTCAAGATTTTTGTTTACCCTTGTCAACTTAGTTTATGTAACTAGGCTTGTTACAAGTCTGCCAACATCAATGGAGAAGCTTTTTCTTCGTGTCTGTTCTGTTGTGTGTCCTCATCATAAGTTGTTCTACGGCTCCCGAAACCATATTGGGATATAGTGTTTGATTCTTTTCATGGTTGGGTTTTTACATTCTTCCTGGGGCCTACATCCATTGAGGCAACTAGATCAGAGTATTGTTGCCTGACTTATGTGGCAAATATTTCGAAATCGTATAGGTTGAAGTAAGGATGGTTAGATCAATCGGACTTTTATTTGTGTGCTTCGAATCATGTGTGTTGTGGACATGCATGAGAGAGTCATGTGTCATTCATGCTAAGTCATGATTGTGAGTAACTACTGTGTAGCGTGTCAGTTGAACTAATTGTGATTGTAAAAATAATGGTGGAGTACAGGGTGATTAAATCAGTTTTGGGTATAACTCATCCTATGTTTGATGGGGAATCACATGACTGAAGTGTGCGTTGTTCATGCCGAGTCACGCGCGAACAAAGAAAGTCACAACCACGTTGCCAACTACAATTTTCACAGTTACAAATAGTTCAAACTGATACAAACTGATATATTACACATTTATGAACATGCGTGACTCGGTATGAACGGCACAATCCGCAACCCCAAATCCCTAAACCAAGGCACTGACACATTATATAGCGGGTCCATGATTTTCTAGTGTTCTGAGTGATCGAGGGAGTAGAAAATTAGACTTATCTAAAATTATATTTGCATCTGCAGAAGCATCATACAAACAAGAGTTACTAAGAATCCTCGTCAAGAGGAATCACCTGAGAATTCTATTGCTAACGAGAAAAATAAAGAACATCGAACGGAAATATCCCCGGACTGGCGAGGTGAGTCCACCTGCTCGCAGGCCAGTTATTAACGCACGAGAACACCACAATATGACACTAACTTGGAAGTAGCACCATGAGCACATAAAGTTCTACACCATTTCATCAGCAGATGTAATCTTCTCGACAGCCTTGCCCTCACTGCCGCCGCCGCCGGCGGCATCATCGCCATCGGCGTCGTCCAAGGCTCGGTACTGCTGTCGATCCTTGCGGAAGCAGTAGACAACCACGTAGAGGCCCGCGAGCAAGACGGACGCCGTCACGCACCAGACGAGCACGGCCAGCGCCGACGAGCCCGCGAGCGCGGCGACGCGGTACGCGAACGCGAGGCAGAGGATCTCGCCCAAAGCCTCCAAGACGATCTTTGCTGCCGCCCACCGCCACCAATCCCAAGAGGAGGGGGAGTCCTCCGGCTCCGGCGCCGCCGCCCGCCGGGCGCGGTGGACGACGAGGCGCCGGAGCCACGCTGCGAGGACGGCGTACGCGCCGGCGAAGAAGGCCAGCTCGCCGCGCGCGCGCGGCACCGCGTGGATCAAGCCGTAGGCCACGGCGTTGAGCACCGCGAAACGGAAGCACCCGCCGACGATGCGCGCCGCGAGGAGCAACGCCCTCTCGTAGGCTGGCATCGGCGGCTCCGGGGGCTGCTTGCCGTTGGTGCCGGCGGCGGGGACCTTGACGTGTTCGCCCCACGCCTCATCCAGGGACGGACTGATCAGCTGCTTGTGCGCCTGGCCTGCCTCTGCGGAGTTTTTGTTACGCTGCGTCAGGTGGCTTGTTCTTCAGATCTCTGCCGTGTATTTATAGGAACCATGGACGCGGTGGGTGACCATCTGACGATGGTGATGATGACACGCGTTTTGAGCCAAGAACTTCGGATGGAGAGAGAATGCCGGGGCATCGGTTTGACACTGTTGCAAGTCTGCCATCACGGATCGATCGGAGTGGAACAATTTTATGGTTAGACTAGATACGGATAACGGAATAAATATAATTTTTATTTTGTGAAAAGTGAGTTTTGCTAATATTGAAGCATATTACATACTTTGATTACAATAGCATCCTAATCAACACCAACTTATTGATGAAAGACAAGAAATCTTGAAAGATCCGCAAATTTCATCATGTTAGATCTAATTAGTGGAAAAATATTGTCAGTAGCACAACTCAAGGCAAGGCACCAGCGTTCCCCGTTCAGCGGTGCAAACAACACAATTAAAGGGCAAGCTCCAACTCTTAAGATTTTTTTTTTTAACTTTTGGTCAACGTGAATTTCTCCATGAGGTTAACCCTCTTTTTTTTTTCAGCTCAATGCATACATAAGTTTAGGAAAACAACGATTTGTTATTAATTTATTATGTTACACATCCTACAAGCAAATTTTCGCAAAAAAAAAGAAAAAAAGAAAAACATCATACAGGCAAAGAATCCTTGAGAGAACGACACAACCCTGTGTCGACACACACCAGAGAATGTAGCTGCTACACAATTTCGTCCGTTGTATGCCTATTCTTCTTGATGAAAGGCTCACTTTCGCCAACAGTGACGGATTTAACTGATGTAGACATTTGTTTTTTTCGAAGTAGATCTCCGCTATGCTTTCCGATGATAGGAGAACACCTCTCTTTATCTTTAAAAATCATATGTAAAGTCTAATTTTGAAAGGGCTATAGCTGGTCGATGATTTATGTCATGCTACACTTCTGACCAAGATATTTTAAATAAATGTCTGATTATGAGATATTCTTAAGACGGATTTATTTTTATGTATCGCGTATGGTTTAGACTTCTTTCCCTTAATATATGAGGCACCTAGCTTCTTTCTTATTTATATATGGCAGAAAAAATATTTCCTGTCTTTTGAAACAAATTATGTATCATGCATAGAACAACCTAACACAGTTAAACTATAAATAATTAATAAGGGTGTCTTCTACCACTTCACCTTTGAACCACCATAAATATATGAGACCTTTAGGTTTGGTAATAATATAGGATGATCTAATCTGGTTAGTCATATAAAGATTTCAATGCTGACTTTTATTTACAACTTGACTGTGGTACTAGCTACAAGAATCGATACACATTCATTAACTAAGTTGGAACTACAAAACATAATCCATGTTGACAATCTTAAATTGAAGAATTTGTAAATCTATCCAATAAGATACCTGGAAACATTATGTGAAAAAATAATATTAGAGTCCTTGGTATCATATTATGTATGTTTATTCTAGTGTATCATCAATATAAACAACATCATATAACACTTTGTCCCGTCAAGTTTTGAAGGATATTCCAATCTATATGTTGTGATTGAAACAAGAAATGACAATAAAACAAACATTTTTGACAACGTTGCTTTCTATATAGATAATATCGAGTATGTCGTCGTTATGCAGCCATAGAGCACAAAGATAGCCATGAGAACCCCTCATGTTGAACCATGTGACCAGCGTGTTCTTTAGCATTGCTGCTACATTGGTTGCCACTATATCCTGATGTCGCACCTGTTCGATGCACAACATGCATGTTAGATCATGTTTCATTAAAGATTTGTTTTACCCTCGTAAGCTTAGTTTCCTAAACAAACTCGTTAAAAGTCTGCCAACATCAATGAAGAAGTTGTTTATCGTGTCTATTCTGGTGTATCCTAATGATATTTTCTTTCCTGGCTGTTCTATCTTGAAACCATGTTGACATTGCTTTTTAATTTTTCATGGTTATTATGCTTTTTATTTCTTTCTTCCTAGGGCCACATACATGACTTGTGGTATATATTTTGGAATCATGTACGTTGAAGTGGGATGGTTGGATCGGTGGGACTTCTTGGGACACATGATTGAGTTGTGTCTCGTGTGTTTCAAGTCATGATACTGAATAGCCGTGCCAACTTGAACTATTTGTGACTGTAAAAATTATGTTGGAGTAGGGTGACTAGATTGGTGTTGGTATAACTTATTCTATGTTTGATGTGGATAAATAAAATAAAAGTCATGTATGTTTTAGTGTTTTATAGAGGAAATAAATAAAATCAAGTATTATGTTTCAAAATTTCATACGTCTTTTTGTAATTATATAGGGATTCCTATTCGACTCTCACGGTATGTTCTATTACACAACGTGTAACTAAGAATGATCCTATGCTAACACCCCCACGTATTGAACCATCAAAACCTCCCCACACGTATTGAACCATCCCAGCCATGTAAGACTGAGCCAGAATGTCCAAGTTGGACTGAAACTGTCTGTAAGTGGCTTTTCGATCAAAGAAAAAAAATCTCTGGCTAAAGGGTCTGTAGCCTAATGGTTACAAGAATCTCAGTAGCACCTCAGGTCTTGGGTTCGACTCCTAGTAAGAGGGAATTTTCTAGGATTTAACGGCATTATGCTTTCAGTGGTAGGCGACGCTCCCATCGACAGCGAGGCGCGTGACTTCGCCAATCTTGCCGCTCAGTCTTCGAAAATACTCATAGGGGTAAGGTTTGCGTACATGTGTTCATAGGGATGAGTATGTGTGCATTGCCTCTAAGCTGCCTCTTAGAAATGTTTATTAGAGAAAAGAAGAGAAAGAAGGTAGCTAACTCTTCCTCAAGAGACAGTCTCTAAGAAAAATAAGAGACTTAAATATAGACCCTACTACTCTTCAATTCTTTGCAGGAGCCAGCTGCTAACTCTTAGTTAGCTCTACCATTGGGGACGCTCGTAGATGCTTCAGCACATTCATACTCTCTCCGTCCTAAATAATTAACGTTTTAATTTCATATCATGTTTGACCATTCATTTTTTTTCAAATTTTTTGTATAAATACTAAAACAAACATGTCATATTAAAAGTATCGTTAATGATAAACCAAGCTATAAATAAATAAATAATATTTGCATAAAGTTTTTGAATAAGACGAATAGTCAAACATGATGCCTAAAAGTCAAAAGCCTCAATTATTTTGGACCGAGAGAGTATGTATTTCTAAATTACTACTACCTATCTTTAAAAAAAACATTATTATAATAGCTAGTTTCTAGTTACCGCATAAGGAGTTTGTGTATAATGGTTGGTTGTATTGCATTCGAGCTTTTCAATCGCATCTATGAGAATACAAGACTTATAGGGCAAGATACCTCCCTCTATAGACTTATATAAAATTATATTTGCATCTGCAGAAAGCATCATACAAACAAGAGTTAAAAGATTCCTCGTCGAGAGCGAGCACCTGAGAATTTTATTGCTAACGAGAAAAATAAAGAACATCGAACGGAAATATCCCCGGACTGGCGAGGCGAGTCCACTGCTCGCAGGCCACTTATTAACGCAGGAGAACACCACAATATGACATTAATTAACTTGGACGACGTAGAACCATGAGCATATAACCAAGGAAATTTCTACCTTTGTTCTACACCATTTCATCAACAGATGTAATCTTCTCGACACCCTTGCCCTCACCGCCGCCGGCGGCATCATCGCCATCGGCGTCGCCCAAGGCTCGGTACTGCTGTTGATCCTTGCGGAAGCAGTAGACAACCACGTAGAGGCCCGCGAGCAAGACGGACGCCGTCACGCACCAGACGAGCACGGCCAGCGCCGACGAGCCCGCGAGCGCCGCGACGCGGTACGCGAACGCGAGGCAGAGGACGTTGCCCAAAGCCTCCAAGGCGATCTTTGCTGCCGCCCACCGCCACCAATCCCAAGAGGAGTGGGAGTCCTCCGGCTCCGGCGCCGCCGCCCGCCGGGCGCGGTGGACGACGAGGCGCCGGAGCCACGCTGCGAGGACGGCGTACGCGCCGGCGAAGAAGGCCAGCTCGCCGCGCGTGCGCGGCACCGCGTGGATCAAGCCGTAGGCCATGGCGTTGAGCACCGCGAAACGGAAGCACCCGCCGACGATGCGCGCCGCGAGGAGCAACGCCCTCTCGTAGGCGGGCATCGGCGGCTCCAGGGGCTGCTTGCCGTCGGTGCCGGCGGCGGGGACCTTGACGTGTTCGCCGCACGCCTCATCCATGGACGGACTGATCAGCTGCTTGCGCGCCTGCCTCTGCGGAGTTTTTGTTACGCTGCGTCTGGTGGCTTGTGCCTTGTTCTTCAGATCTCTGCCGTGTATTTATAGGAACCATGGACGCGGTGGGTGACCAACTGACGATGGTGATGCTGACACGCGTTTTGAGCCAAGAACTTCGGATGGAGAGAGAATGCCGGGGCATCGGTTTGACACTGTTGCAAGTCTGCCATCACGGATCGATCGGAGTGGAACAATTTTATGGTAGACTCGATACGGATAACGGAATAAATATAATTCTTATTTTGCGAAAAGTGAGTTTTGCTAATATTGAAGCATATTACATACTTTGATTACAAAAGCATCGTAATCAACACCAACTTTGTTGATGAAAGACAAGAAATCTTGAAAGATCTGCAAATTTCATCATGTTAGATCTAATTAGTGGAAAAATATTGTCAGTAGCACAACTCAAGGCAAGGCACCAGCGTTCCCCGTTCAGCGGTGCAAACAACACAATTAAAGGGCAAGCACCAGCTCTTAAGATTTTTTTTTTTTACTTTTGGTCAACGTGAATTTCTCCATGAGGTTAACCCTCTTTTTTTTCAGCTCAATGCATACATAAGTTTAGGAAAACAACGATTTGTTATTAATTTATTATGTTACACATCCTACAAGCAAATTTTCGCCAAAAAAAAAAGAAAAAAAGAAAAACATCATACAAGCAAAGAATCCTTGAGAGAACGACACAACCCTGTGTCGACACACACCAGAGAATGTAGCTGCTACACAATTTCGTCCGTAGGCCTATTCTTCTTGATGAAAGGCTCACTTTCGCCAACGGTAACGTCGCCCAAGCCTTGGTCATGATGGTCTTCGCAGTTGCAGAGGACTAGCAGGTAGAAACCCATGAGCACGACGAACGCCGTCATGCACCAGATGGCGACCACCAGTGCGGCCGGCATGAGCAGGGACACCCGGTACGCGAACGCGCAGCTCAGTGCGGTGGACAGCGCCCACACCACGAAGTGCAGCCGCCGCCTCTCCGCGGCGGGTGAGTCCGGCGTGAGCCGCTCGGCGCGGCGGAGGCAAAGAAAGAGCGCGGCCAGGGCCGCGTACGCGCCGGCGACGAATGCCAGATCCCCAGCGTCGCGTCGCGCCCGCCACGCCGCTATGGCGAAGTTGTACGTCACGAGGACGAGCGACGCGGCGCCGAGGCACGAGAGCGCGACGTCCGCAATGTGGGACGGCGGTCACGGCGCCTGCTCCTGCAGCTCGTGTGGCTGCTGGCGATCATCGGAGCCGGAGACAACGACGAGGCCGCCACAAGTCTTATGATCCATGGAGAGTAAGATACTTCGATCGACTGATGTATAGCTAATTTCGGTGACTCTGCCGAGTTTTTTTTTTTTTTTGGGTACGTTGTATGTTCACTTCACGGCCAGTTCGCCTATATTTATAGGAAAAACGTCGACGCAGGTCGGGCCTCGAGTCCTTGACTCACTCAGCAGTCTCCCTTGACCGTCGTTTCGAACTTCTGTCTCCTTTTGATGATTATCCCAAGGAATAACTTTGTGACGCGTTGTGGGAGCAGTGCTTTGAATCACCCGAGTTTTTGATATGAACAATCGAGGGACGCCCCGCGGTTTTGCTTGACACTTGCTAGCGCACTGACGCATACGCGGCGTTGGTCCTTGTCATTCATGCCTGGTGCGTTTACAACCGGGGTGTTTCATTTCTGGGAACGTCCAGCAGATGCATGTCGAGGGATAGAAAACGATTTTGGGATCAACGAATGAATAGTCTAGGCACGATCTGGATTAAAACACTGATGACTCGAAAGTGAACGACTCGTTATGGTCAACATAGCTAAGTACAGATATTGGTTATGCAATGTTTGCCGCAATTTCTTGTCCACTTCACTTGCTTTTTTTTTCCAAGAAAAAAATGGTCAAGATAGCCAACGCATCCCACTATGGCGCCACTGCCCCTGCTTCGTGCCGCCCAAGCTCTGCGCCTCACCAGCCGGCGGCGCATCCTGAGTGCCACATCGCCTGAAGACCAGCCCGCGCCACCTGCCGAGCCGCTAGAATCTAGGGTAAAGGTTTTGCCATGACCAAGCAAAGGAGAGGCACGGACGCCGAACGGGGTCGGTTCTGTTTTGTTAAAATGACGAATTGACGAGGCTGAATGAGGAAGGACAGGATGGTCCTTTCCTATTTTCCCATACTTTTTATTATTATTCTAGGCAAAAAAAAAAGGTCAGCTCTCGGACATATAAAAGAGGGGCAAACAGGGATTTCAGTTTCGAAAAAGACGTTCATTTTGGAAACTCTCAATTAGACTTTGAAACGAGTCTGGTTTTACAATCCCCCCCTTTTAACTTTGTTCTAGAGTCAGACATTTTAATTTGGCAGGTATTAAAAAATCATAATGTTTGATCATGAAACCAACACTATCATAATATTCAATTCTTTCTATTTACTCTGTAACAATAATTTATATACAAGACACTGTTGATTAATGTTAAAAAAAGGTTTCATTCGAAAAATACCACAAATGCTTACATTTAAGGGCGGAGCGAGTATCATTTTTTTAATGCAAATGAATTCCTATCTTAATTACACCATTTTTCGTTGTGAAGCATCTTAATTACACCATTTGGTCAGTAGATAAAATGTTCTCGAACGCTTTGCCGTGGGTGGCAGCGCATTTGACGTCGTCCAAAGCCTTGTAATGTTGGTCTTTTCACAAGGGCTTGCAGTCCCCATTTCCATCGCTGTCGACGTCGTCCAAGCCTCCGTGCTGTTGATCCTTGCAGAGAACAAGCATGTAGAGGCCCGCGAGCACGACGGTCGCCGTCATGCACCACACGAGGACTGCCACCGCGGGCGGCATGAGCGCGGCGACGCGGTACGCGAACGCGAGGCTGAGGACGGTCAGGACCCACACGGCCGCCTGCACGCGCCGCCGCTCCCCGGCGGGGGACTCCGGAGTGAGCCGATCGGCCCGGCGGAGGCACAGGAGCAGCGCCCCGAGGACGGTGTAGGAGCCGGCCACGAATGCCAGCTCGCGAGGTTCGTCGCGCACCCGGTACGCCGTCTGGAGACTCTGGACAACGCTGTAGACCACGATGGCGAGCAATGCGAGGCGGAGACACCAGCGGCACGCGGCGCCGAGCAGCACCATGCAGGGCGGCCTCTCGTCGGCTGGCTCCATATATACGGAATCGTGGGAAGAGGAACACAACTTACAAGCAAGGAGGGTGTTCGTCGCGTCCCTTGTGTATTTATAGGCTATATAAGTACTAGGTAGCAGAGACATCGTCCACACGCTGCGATCCAGGTTTACAATATCTTCCTTCATTATTGATTGAGAGCGACACAAGGATTAACGCGTTGTGTCCGAGGATTGTCCAACGAGAACCAGTAGGGAAGTTTTATACTCCGTTGACGCGGAGGGATCCTCAGTCAACGGTTCCCCGGACCCTTATCTTGTCAGCTGTGGCAGTTGAGACAGATGTTCTTCTTCCAGGAAAAAACTAGTGTGACTTCGAAGAGGCCTTTAGTTGAAGGTAGGCAATACTCATGTAAGTTCGTGCCCCATTGGTTCGCATGGTCTCGATGCCTGTTTTACAAATTCTCCCACAGTTTTAGCACCTGTGGGTGAACATTTCTTGAGTGGTTCTTCAACGACATCAAAGCTCGGGGCATTGAAATCGTAATATACTCTCTCTGTTCATAAAGGTTGTAGGCATGGTAAATAAGAAGTGAAATGTGTGATGCATAAAAAAATAATGATTCAAATGAGAGAGACAGAGAGGATCATGGTCCTCAGCAGTAGAGAAGAAAAATTGAGAGAACTTTAGCGGTTGCTACAGTAAAAGGTGAGGGGAACACAGTAGCCTGAATTTGTACTGTAGCAAAAGTGCCGTGGTGTCCGGGTCTGAGTATGGCACGGATAAAATTTTATTTAACCATATTGTAGCGCCTCAATCTGGTGAGTTGATTTCTAATCAAATGGTCATAAGCGGAGCTAATTCTCGCTACAGTAACTTTTCTGCATTAATACCTCTACTTGAGAGGATCTGAATCCAGAGAAGGGGGGTGGGGGTTCAAAAAGGTGTAGTGTGTAGAAAATTAGAAGGAAGAAGGAGAGAAATGCATTGGTAAGATGTACAACTTTTTTTTAAAAAAAAGTCGAAGGTTAGATGTACAACTTTCCTGAAATGGATAGAGTATTGTATTGCTTTTGTAATCACGATGAAACTATTCAACATTTGTCATTTGTATTGTCACTATAGTACTTTGGAGAGTTGTACGAATCGTGTTTACTTAAAACCCACATGCTAGTATTTCTCATACTGTAAATACAAATATTTGTTGGTGCATCCGCTCTATACTGGATAATTTGACAAAGTAGAAATGATATAGATTTTTTTACAAAGCTCAGATTGAATCATATATGTGGGTGATTTTTAGAGGAACACATTGTTTGAGGCACAGTTACAAAAGCACGAGGAAGATAAGGAATGCAGGTGGAATGTGTCAAACCCAAAGAATACAGTAATGTAAACTTTCGCCAATCATTCATGGAGATTTAGTTAAAGACTTGGCTCTTAATGTTGTCTTTTATCTGAACTATATATTTGTCATTTTATTTCTATAATGTGTAGCGAAATTGTTGCTTCTAACAATTGGCTCTAGCCGCTGTTGAAGTAAAATATTTGAATATTTTCCCATTATTTAGAAAACAACATCGAAGACTTTGTTGCTTTCTGCCTACTACGCGCGTAATGAAAGCAACATCGATGGTAGTTCCTTAGGGAATCATATTGCTTCAACGACTGGAGCTGGGGAGCAGGAAGTTAGGCCTACTTAGGTTATTTATACTAGCCGCACATTATAACCCACTAGTTATGTATATATTATCATATAAGTTTCTGTTATAATCCAAAGCTACGTTTTATTTTTTTTAATCATAGTTTACATCAAATATTATTGATAATACAAATAAGTGTAGTTTAACTGGTTGGATTCCTTATGGTGAGAACTATGGTGTGCCTTTACCAATCTCAATATCTATTGGTCTGGACTCTTGTTGCAGTCAAAAGATTTCACACACGTCATATATGGGTATGTAGTGTTTTGACAACAAAAAAAAAAAGATTATTCATGTTACGGTTTTGTTCTTTAAATGCATGCAATGTATAAAAAACTTAAATTCATAATTATTGAATAATTAAGGATATTTGGTTATATTTTGAATAGCTACTATCCAAATTTAATCCATTATCTTGAATATTTAGCTAAAAGTCGCCATGTTAGCTCTCAAAGGCTAGAAATTGACACATTACTCGAACAAAATAATAAATAAACTTTAACCACCATGGCCATTATGAAAAAATTATTCCAATGTTCTTATATATGTTTTTATAATGAGTAAACGGCATGACAAGTACAACACTTGCATGGTGGGTGCAAGGACCTACTTGGACCCATCATGCAAGCTACACTGTATGCCATTTACTCTTTAAAAATTATCACACTATCGGTTTTATGATAAAAAAGAATGTCCAAATACCGATATAGTTATAAATTAGCCACTGTGATCAGTACAAAAATGATCGCTTACAAATAGTAGTAATATAAAAAATAACTGTAATACAAGATTAAAATTAATAAGATATGCAAGATATTAAGTAGCCATAGTTTGGTTATTAATACACATTAAACTAGACGCTTATGTTTAAATTTTTGTTATGTTAAAGAATTGTTTATATAGCAATAATGTAGTTCGGTTAGGTTTCTTATTGTGAAACATGACATTCAGTTTTGAAACTTAGGGTTTAAGGTAATCATTCTTTCGGTGGTACGAGACATCCCATCAACACCAACAGTGAGCCAAACGGCGTTGGTGGCTTTGCCAATCTCCATATCTATCAGCTCGAACTCTCATAGACATTAAAAGATGTAAGATGTAAGATATATGCACGTGTTCGTTGAGCCTAGTGCTTTGCCAAAAAGCAAAAAAAAAAAGGATTATTCATATTACATTTTTGTGGCGGTGATGAACTAACAATAAGGGCATTAATGGGCAACTAGCTTAGTTAGTAGTTTGCTACACCATTTCGTCAGTAGGTCTAGTCTTCGTGACGAAAGGCTCGCTTCTGCCAACGGCCTCGCAGCCTACATCGTCCAAGCCTCGGCCGCCTTTGCAGTTGCAGAGGACTAGCAAGTAGAATCCCATCAGCACGACGAACGCCGTCATGGACCAGATGACGACCACCAGTGCGGCCGGCATGATCAGAGACACCTGGTACGCGAACGCGCAGCTCAGTCCGGTGGACAGCGCCCACACCGCGAAATGCAGCCGCCGCCTCTCCGCGACGGGTGAGTCCGGCGTGAGCCTTTCGGCGAGGCGGAGGCAGAGAAGGAGCGCAGCCAGGGCCGCGTACGCTCCAACGATGAATGCTACGTCCTCTGGGTGGTGACCCGCCCGCCACGCCGCTACGGCGAAGCTGTATGTCGTGAGGCCGAGCGACGCGGCGCACATGAGGACGAGCAGCGAGCTGTGGGAGTGGGACGCCTCCTCCATGGAATGCTTGTTTGTATCGGCGCAGGCAGCAGGGACAATGGCGACTCCGCGGGACGCACTATCCATCGTAGAAGTACAACCGTGGAAGGAAGAGGCACCACTTCGGTCAATCAATCGAGTGAGCTTTTCGCCTTGCTTCTGTCGAGCCTGCTATGCAATGTAACAAGCTGCTGCTGGGTGAGCTGCCTTCGTGTGGTGCAGGCCCTTTTTATAAGCAAGCATCACCGGATAAGCCTATGCACGCGGCATTCCCTGGCCCGACATCCACGCTTTCGCTCAAGTTTCGAATACAATGCCAGGAGAGAACGTACCACGCGTTATGTGGTAATAAGTAGTGGTAAAGATGGATAGAATCATTCCCTGGTTGACTTAGGGTTGACTTAGATAGATGTTCTCTAAAAAGAAAATGACACGGAAAAAGACGATGGCCGGTCAACTTGACGGACTTGGCAGTCTTCATCTGAGGTTTGTTCGCCTCTGCGAGGAGAATTTTTTAGCAGTCCGCGCACGCGTTTATGATTTTCTTTTTTTTAGAACGTGCGGAGCACGTATTTCATTAAGAAGAAGAAAAGTTACATAAACCACTATAAAAGACCCGAAGGCCCAGAAGCAAGAAAAAAAACAAAGGGAACCAACAAGAAGGAAAATGACTCGCAAAAGCCACTTGCTCTACGACCTAAGACAACTACGCGACCTAAACCTTCTCCATGCGCCTCGAAGAGATGATCCACCACCTCGACGAGATGATCCACCACCGCTTCATGAACCTCAAGATGCCCAGATATGATCTACATGGTTAGTTGCTTTCTTGGGCGAGAGCGATCAGTTGGTTCGCTTGAAACATGTCAAGCCTCCAAGCAACCAGTGATGACGAAATGCCGCGGCGAGGATGCTCCGGAAGCTGACATGACCAATGAACACGAGACGTGACCAAGGAAAAGGTTGGCGTTGCGACCATGAAAAAAGGTTAGCGACCACAACAACCTTTGATGATCCATCGCAAACGGCACAAGAGGACTACCATCGCGTGGGCTAGTTGTTTGACGAACAAAGCATCCTTTACTTTCCCAAGCACATGCAACTCCACCGCCCCAACCTCGCCTTGATGCACAGCCACGCCACCGAAAGTTCTACGCCATCACCACTATAGACCGACAAGGAACTCCAATCCAATGCCTTCAACAAGGGAACGGCGTCAAAGACAACTCAGTGTCTTCAACAAAGTAATTTTTATTTCACAAAGAAAGAGTAATTTCAGAAACCAACGACCATTTGCATTTGAGTGGCAAAAAATACGACTTTTGGGATCAATTTCAAAAAACTACGACTATTTGCACCTTTGTAACAGAAAACTACGACTTTTGAATCCGGATCCACATGTCAGCCGCACATTTCATCAAACTGAAAATATGTCACCGACATGTGGGGCCAATCCTAAAGTCGTAGTTTTGCGTTACAAAAGATACAAATAGCTGTAGTTTTCTGAAATTAAAGTCAAAAGTCGTAGTTTTGGTTGAAGGGGGGGGGGGGGGGGGGGGGGGGGGGGGGGGGGGGGGGCGATTGTTCGCGTAATTGCTCTGGCAGCGAAGTGTCCCTTCCAGTTCTTCCACGCGTGCGTAAAAAACAACCAAGTCGGGTGCGTACGCCCATCGTGTTGACTTGTTTAATTACACTCCTTCGTGTTAACGGAATGTTCTTTGCCTCTTGTTCATAGGTTTGTCTGTTTACCAACATCAAAGCACTCTGTTGCTTTCTGCCTACTCGCATAATGAAAGAAACATGGATGGTAGTTCCTTAGAGAGACCGCGGAGCTGGAGCATGGAAGCAACTCCTATTTTGTACTCCCTAGTTTTTTTTTTTTGAGAGGTCTACTCCCTAGTTGACTTTGTTGATTGTACTCATAATGTTTCATCAGTAACTTTTAGAGAAATGCTCCACCGGAGCAGTTCTCTAACTTTTAAATATCAAAATAATCATACGCCTTTACCAATCTTAATATCTATCAGCCTGGACTCCCGTAGACATCAAAAGATGTAACCCATGTGTGGGATAGCCGGTACGTGAACGCGCAGTTCAGTGTGATGGACATCGCCCACACCACAAAATGCAGCCGCCGCCTCTACGCGGCGGGTGCGTCCAGCGTGAGACTTTCGTCGGAGGCAGAGAAAGAGCACTGTCAATTCCTAGCTTCACTACAAGATTAGGATTATTAATCAACGTTTTCAAGTAAGTGGCCAACAGTTTGGTTAAGTATTGGTTGCATGGGGGACAACGTCCCCTCAAATTTTTTACAAAGTAATTATGTAGATGTGCCATATACCATATTCTATACATAGAAAACCTTATCAAATATACATCTTTAAGCCTAAATGCCTAGAAGAGAGAAAAACAAATGAAAAAATGGTGTCCATTTTTTATACCTACTCATACTTGAATTTTGCCGATGGTGTGCGTAAATTTGTACCCTGATGGTTGAAATCCTAAATTTGGCAGTGACAATGAATGAATGGTCAATTCCTAACTTATTCATTAACTACACCAATCTGTAGGCCTAGTCTTCTTGACGAAGGGCTCGCTTTTGCCAACAGCCTCGCAGCCGACGTCGTCCCGCTGGCCATTGCAGTTGCAGAGGACTAGCAAGTAGAAACCCACCAGCACGACGAACGATGTCATGCACCAAATGACGACCACCAGTGCGGCCGGCATGAGCAGGGACACCCGGTACGCGAACGCGCAGCTCAGTGCCGTGGACACAGCCCACACCGCGAAGTGCAACCGCCGCCTCTCTCCGGCGGGTGAGTCCGGCGTGAGCCGCTCAATGCCGCGGAGGCAGAGAAAGAGCGCGGCCAGAGCTGCATACGCGCCGGCGACGAATGCCATGTCCCCTGGGTCGCGGCGCGCCTGCCACGCCGCTATGGCGAAGTTGTACGTCACGAGGGCGAGCGACGCGGCGCCCATGACGACGAGCAGCGAGCTGCGGGAGTGGGACGCCTCCTCCGTGGACTGCGCGTTTGGGTCGGCGCCGACAGGGACAATGGTGACGACTACTCTTCCGCACGTCTTATCCATGGGATTAACCGACGCACCTCGATTGATCAAAAGAGCGAGCTTTTCTCTTTGCTTCTCTGTCGAGCCTATGCAACAGACTGCTGGTGTGAGTTTTGGATGGCCTGCAGATTTAGCCCATATTTATAGAGCACCATGGATGCAAATTCCCTGACCCGCTCCTTGACATCGACGCGTTGTTGTACTCTCGGTCTGCTTTCGCTCGAGTTTCTGATGCAGTGCACGACGCGTTATGCAGACGGAGACGAGCTTGACCTGGACCCCTGGTTGACTGGATCGATATTCTCGAAAAAGAAAAGGACGCGGAGAAAAAAGACAGGGGGCGGACTTCACGAAACACTTTGGCGGTCTAGCCAAAGACATTTCAAAACTACCTGCGCCGCCCCTGTTGCCTCTCGGTTAACTTTGCTGCCTCTGCTTCGTAGCACCAATCACTTGTTGCCTCACCTACGGTGTCACCAAAAATATTTTAAATCAATCAAGAGAGTGGTTTGGTGCTCTTTGGTCAAAGATTATCTTATTTTTATGGATTGCAGGGAATGAGTGAATGGTGGCACTTTCGGACAAACTAACGGCTAAATTCAAAAAACAATCATATTTTTTTTCAAAGAACTATATGCAGTGCCCATGATGTGGTAATTGCTTTTTTTTTTCCGATTACATAGTACAACTCAGACACTCACAACGTACATACGCACACTCATCCCTATGAACGTATATACGCAAGCACTGCCCTATGAGCATCTTCGAAAGCTGAACCGGTAAATCCTCGAGATTGACGAAGTCACACCAAAATAACAGGGGTTGCCACTTGCCAGTCATAACCACTAATTTAGGATCAGATCGACCAACTAATATGTTCTAGCGTTGTCTAATCACAAGTACAAGACTAAGGCATTATTTGTTTAGGCTTGAATTTTTGAGCTTTTAGAAAAAAGTTATTGTTGGCTAGTTGAAAAGTTCTCTGTTTGGATTTTGACTGTTGACTTTTGTAATATGTTTTTTGCTTTTTTGCACACCAAAAGCTAGAAAAGCAGCTTTAGATGAGCTTCTCACCTTTTAGTTCATTTCCAGAAAAGTTAGCTTTTCAGCTTTTCAGAACCCCATTTGTTTCAACTTCTAGCTCTTCCAGCTAAAGAAATGGCAGAAGCCGAAACAAACAGGCTAAGCCTTCTCTTTCTTGCCTTTTTTTTTTCAAGTTGCTTGGAATTTTCACTTTGCAGTGTATTGTTATGGATAGATCACTATTAGCTTTTTAGGAATTATTTTCTTGATAATTGCTATAATTTTTTAAAATGTACAAATTCAATTCTACCGCTAGAGAAATACTATCATTTTGTACTTGATTATCTGCTGTTCTGAAATTACTCGGCAAAGAGTCAACATCTTGTATTGCAATTCCATTACAATGGGCATTCAATTGCTGTGTTGAGTAGCATACATAGGTAATCCCGGCTCCCTTGCCCGTGTGCGATCCAAATAATCCAATAAATGTATTTTCAACTGCGACTGCTATAGAGAAGGATAAAACTGACAGTTCAGCGCCTCTTTTTTTTTTGACGTAAAAGTGGCAGGTGCTCTGCCTTTGCATTAAGAGAGGGGAATCAGAAATACATAGTGCAAAATATTACAGTCCAGGCAGCCGTAGCTGGCTCGGTAAAAGTCCAGAATGCTAGCAAAAATAGAGGAAGGAAAAAGCATATGGCCAACAGGCTGGCCAGAAAACAGAAGAGCAGGAAAGCGAGGTTAAGGAGAGAAAGCAGGCGATGCAGTCTCTAGTTTACGACTTCTTCCACCACGCTATTTCCATGTTGTTCTTCCTGCCGTCTGGTCGCTAAGCTGTAGAGGTCGATTTCCTCCTTTGCCAAGATCGCCACCTGGAAGTGGTCTCTTTGCTTGTTTTAAAAAATTCGCCTGTTGCGCTCCTTCCAGATGCTCCACCATGTATAGAACAATACACCAGCAGCCCTTATCCGGTTCAGCGCCTCTTTTCAGTTTTAGTTTCTACCGTGTTTACCTTTGTCATACATCTGGTAAAGGTCTTCATTACTTTTTATATTTTCTTCCGTGTTGAGCTAAGCTGTACTTAGTCTAGTTTAACTCCTAAGCACGTAATAGTAACCTCGTTTATTGGAAAACACAAGGATGGATAAGATAAACTATGTCCTCCCTCCATTTTTAATTAATGACGTTTAATTAGAAACCAAAGCGAATAGTAATTCATTTGAAAAAGGATTTTTTTTAATCTGGTTAGTTGGGCTCTTAATACGATTGCATGAGATGAATTTATCAAAAATAAAAATATCCATCATCATAAAAACGTAGCATGTGCCTCGAGAGGTAGGAATATGCAAATTTTACATGAAATTGTCCTTTGAAATTTATATATTCCAGTTTGTGCAGAAATAATATATCACACATCCATCAGATCCAAATCGGAACACGACAACCTACTAATCAAAATCAACATGAGGATCAGATCTGGATCATTCACATCACGTCCTGACGCCCTGTCCCGGTGATAACGTACCGGACCAAAATGCGCCGGAAAGGGAAAGCACCGTCCCGTCACTCTTCCTCCGGTTCAGCGTCCACCCTTCCCCCCCACACGTCTCCAGCTCATTCCCCACGCCCCGCGTCCTCTCCACCCACCCAACCCAAGCTCGAAGCCGAGCACGCAAGCTGAGGGAATTCCATGGGCTCCTTCGTCTTCGCATGACCCGTCACGTAAATTTCTTCCACCCTTGCTGATCTCGCTGTTTGACGCTGCCGAGTTGTGCGTGCCTGTGCTTGGCTCCTGCGGAATTGAAGCTGCGTTCTTGGTTTTCGTTGCGGGGGTCTTTGGAGTGGGAATGTGGGCGGGCATGAAGCTGGAGACCGCGTAGCTACGATTTTGGGCCGGGGTAGGCGGCGATTGGTTCTTGATTGCCCCGCTGTGATGGGGGCGTTGACTTGTGGCTGTGCGAAGGCAACCTGTTCGACGGTATGACTGACCGGAGCTGCGATGGAGTGCCGGGGATAGCGGGATCTGGAATTGGGGTTGTTCTTTTTTTCGTTCTTCTTTTCTAGAAAAAAAAATACGAGGGGCATAGAGCTTGCTTTGGCTTCGCCGAGGTATTGCAACTTGATGCTTCTGCAATCCTAGAATGTAGCACTCGGGGAAGTCAACTTGTCAAGGCATTTGACTGGCTCCGAAATCTTGGTTCCATGACGTTTGTTATGGTTTGCCATTCGTTATGTTTTATTATGAACAACTGGTTCAGCTCCTCTTTTGGAGTAGTGGTTAGTGGATACTAACACAATGCCGTACTCCCTTGTACTCTTTTCTCGTTTGTATTAACTTCACTCGGATAGATAGAAGGATCCTCAGCATTAGCCCTAGAGCAGTCCGCTGAGACTGCATCCGCTTCGCATTTTATTTTAGCTGTGATGATGATGGTTAGTTCCTTATATATTACTTATCACGAAGATGTTGCAGTTTTCAAGTATTGATAAGACTATCAATTCAGTGAGTCCACATGAACGGGTGCTGTTACTATTGTGGGTTTTTTTTTTCTTTTCATGAATTATGCAGCCCTTGACCTAAGCTTCAATAGAAAGAGGTGGGGGGGGGGGGGGGGGGGGTGGTGGCAAGAAATCTGCTGCCAAAATCGCTCAAGCCTGTATGGCCAACACCAATCTTTCCTAGAAATAGTGTGGAGCGAGGAGCACAAGACCTTCAATTCAGAAGTAGACATAAAAGGATGTTCAAAGTTAGCCATTACTTATTTACTCTGAAGCTTAACAGCGGACAACATGTATCTTCAAGTTTGTGTGCTGCATATTTCTGATTGAGAAAACCAGTACAATGTCGTTGTGACGCATCACCTAAATGCCCACTTGTTTGTATAATTTTTTAACAGGTTATGCATCATCAGATTGTCATTCTAACTTGTCATGTTTGGTTTGCCCAGCTGCTGGCTGAGATGACTAGTTCTTAGCATCACTGTTTTCACTAAGTCATTACAAGGAGTTGTCTGCAAATGCTTAGAGGCTTCAAGGTCATCGGTCATTCCTGTAGCGAACAGTTATAATACTGTTGCAGCTGCAGCTCGCTCCTGAGGTTTTATGAGGGGAGGTAACTCTTTCTTCCTAGCCCTTTGCGCTCAGTCTTGTGCAAATTTTGTTAGCTAGAATCTCAGTTCCAATTCTGGGAAATTGTGGTCACTAGTCACTATTATATAGGGAAATGAAGAGTACCTTGTAGATATTTGGGAAGTACTAATTGTATTAGTTTAACTTCATTCACTCTTATGCATTTCACAGGAAACTCAGATGAATATTGCCGTTGCCAGGCGTGCCTTGGGAAGTACACACTACTTGGAGATGAAGAAAATCCACGGTTGTCAATGTTTGAGAGACGGCTCCCCTGCTTTGGTTGTGGAATAGGATGGTGTTGGTGAGTCAGTCGATTTCTGGAATTTTTAGTTCAGGCTTGAGTATGGTACTAAACACTGTACTATTTCAGTTTTCTCTTAGGTTTTTTGTGCCCAATCGTTTGGTACATTGCAGCTCTTCTTTATTGTTGCAAGTACTACAATCGGGACCCTCGAGAGCGGCCTGGGCTTGCTGCTTCTGCTTTTCTGGTTAGTTTTCCAATACAAGAACCTTGAATATCTTCCGAAAAATGTTAGTTATACAGTATATTGTACCAATTCAGTTAACTGGTCAGCAACTGTCAGTGCTTGTGAAACAACAGAAAATAAATTTGCATTGTCTGCAAAAGTTCTTTATGATACAAGGGAACCTCAAAATTAGGCTATTAGTTGTTGCAATTTAGCTTCTGTAACTTTTAACTTTGTGCCAAGGAAATCATATCGCCTCTTACAGTTCCTCTTGTTTTTTGTATACAGGCAGTCATCTTTACAGCAGCAACAATTATTGCCCTTTCTGTTCTGCTGATATGTTGCATAAACAAACGGTTCTTGCATAGCTGCGCAGTTTGACTTGAACGAGCTCTGCAGGATATCTATCGCAAATCTTCAGCAACAAACTACTGACAGAAATATTCTTTAGATTCTTTAGTCCATTTATTATTGTTGGGTTGAGAAGGGGAGATCAAGGATTATCTTTAGAATGATATATTATCAGTAGTATCAGCTGTAACATGTGTGTAGATTACAGATTC
This sequence comes from Eragrostis nindensis, assembly GCA_012490785.1. Taxonomy (NCBI): domain Eukaryota; kingdom Viridiplantae; phylum Streptophyta; class Magnoliopsida; order Poales; family Poaceae; genus Eragrostis; species Eragrostis nindensis. The sequence continues at coordinate 515,877 of JAAXCT010000189.1, read as the reverse complement.
ATTCTGAATATCAAAATGTGGCAATTCTGCCTCCCAATTCTTGTAAGCAATTTTGTAATGAGAAATCACCTTAGGAGTACAAGCATGAATTCAGGAATGATCCCATCTGGGGTTCATTCTGCAAAATCTAAGATCGGCTATGCCTATGCCAATCGTTTTGCTTTCAACTATTAATTTCTACTCCTGCGAATTATTTTGCAAAAATATAATAGTGGAGCTCACAAGTATATGTTCTGTAATCCGTGGTCATTTTTACACCATAGGGCATTCCCATGGCAGGAATTCTATGATCCTAGCCTTCTAGATGAGCTTATGTTTACTAACACTACCAATAATTCTATGATCCTAGCCTTCTAGATGGGCTTGTGTTTGAAATAATTGTTTCATCAATATGCAACATTGAAATAAACTTGTGAACGGAACTCAATAACATGACCAACCTAGAAGGCTAGGATCATAGAGAAGTGAAGAGCAGCCTATCTTTAAAGGCAACGTATTCTATGAGAACCAGGTATCCGGCATGGACTGAATGCTCAACTGACCAAGTTCTTCGTCGGCATTCCGTCGAACAGCTCTTGAGCGCAGGCGATGGAACCTTCCCGAGCAGCCGTGGGATCCGCAAGGAAGAGCGTCTCCACACGCTGTAGGAGGAAGGATCACGGTGCGACGTCTCGTCCGATGGGTCGCAAGCGGCCGCGGCGGCACTCTGCCGCGCGAGAGCGACAAGGGTCGTCGTTCGCAGTGGCAGAACGGATCCATTGCAGTGGCGAGTTATCGCGGTCTCAGAGACGATGGCGTGTTGGCGGATGAGCGACCGCCGGAGTAGGAGGAGGAGGAGGCGCCGGCGAAGCGGAAGACAGACGACCAGAACGGCGTCGACGGCGCTGAACGACCCGGCGTTTTCGGACAAGGACTTGGGAAAGTGACAGCGGCTGTTTTCTGAAAGAGACCCTATAGTATTCAAGTTTTCGTTCAAACATGGCCCCTGACTGGATGGCGATTAATAATCGCGATCCAACTTGGATCGATTTTGAGCCGTTGGATCATATATGTGCGGATCAGAACGGCGTAGGGTAAAAGCGGTGGCGGCTGTTTTGCAAAATAGTCCAAAGTAATTACGTTTGCAATTAAACAGTTCCTAAAATGGATCGCGATTAATCATCCGATCCAAATTCGGGCGACAGTGAACCGTTAGATCCGATATGTGCGGCTGAGAACGAGGCGGGGCCAAACGGCGACGGCTCTTTCGCAGAAACGTTCCTAGTGTTTAGGTTTACCGTCAAACAGACCAAAAACTGGATCGCGGTTATTAGCCGCGATCTAATTTGGATGACTTTGGATCGTTTGATTGTTCATGTGCGGTTGAGATCACGGGCTAGCAGAAATAGCAGGTCAATTTTCTCAAAAAGGACCCTTCATTTGCCAGACCTACCGGCGACGAGAGCTCGAACATTCCCGTCCGTCATGCCCGCCGCCGCCGCCGCAGTGGCGGCGCTACCCCGAGATGCCCTCCTCCGCGAGTCTATCGCCGCGGCTCCCTACGAGCCCCACGCGGGCTCATCCCATCCCCTCCCAGCCTCAGCACCTCCTCGCCGCCCTCCTCCCATCCCCCTCCCAGCCTCAGCACCCGGCGGGCAAGGAGGCGGCGGACCTCCTCCTCTTCTGCGCCGCCGTCCTCGGGGCCTCCCTGGAGACCCCTGCGCTGCACTAGGTTCCGGCGGCCTCTTGACCACGGTTGCTGCTGGCGATGATGCCGGAGGTGGTGCCGCCTCTCAAGGCCGTGGTCAAGGTCAGACGTGTGTTGACGCTGAGAACAACGAGATTGGCGCCGTGAAACCGCCAAAGGAACACGCCGTTGTGGCATGGCATCACACCAGTTCCGGTGGCTGGTGTGTCTCAGGTTTGTGCTCTGCAAATGATACTTAAGCTCTGTTCCTGTCAATTGAGGGGTTGTAAGACTGGCAGAAGCCTAGAAGTAAATTAGGAGAAGTTCATTCGAAGGAAATGTTAGAAATGAAAATATCTTGCACTAGAAACTTGCATCAGTAGCACACTAGCAGCAAATTTATATCAAGTATAAGGCATTAATGTTGGGGACACTAGCTGCGATTTTGATTGCTTCAGGTTCATTACCTGCGATTTTATATAGCAAATTTATATCAAGTATAAGGCACACTAGCTGCGATTTTGATTGCTTCAGGTTCATACCCTAAGCTTGGGTAATTTTGCTGGTTAGTCATTCCTTGTGCTCTGACGACCTTGGATCATTGGTCACCAGAAGTTAAGGTATGTATTTTGTTCATTGTTTGCTCTTTTTACTGAGTGGCATTGCTAGTTATAAACTGCGTAGCAGCCACTGCTTCGTAATTACTTTTCTCCTTATGGCGTTGTTAACAGGCAAATTTAGTGACAGTGTTCTAATATAATTGACAGGAACAGGGAATGGTTAGCTTTATGCACATAGCAAGGAATGTGAAAGTAACAGAACTAAATTTGTACAAAGATGCCATACTTGATGCATGTTGCCATAACATACCTGCTGATGATGAGTTGTGGTATCGTGTTGTTGAGGTGTCTGTGCTGTTGTAGAGTAGCACTCAACAAAGTAATCCTCGCAGCCCCTGGTACGTTCTCTTTCTAGTTCTGAACTGTTTCCCGTTATTATCAGTTGTGAACTTGTTACCGCGTTTGTTCTTTCAAGTTCCACAAACCTTGAATGATTAAACTTTATCGTGTGATTAATTTGTATACTGGAGTATGGTAGTGATAAATGCATATGATCTTATTACGCTTTTACTATTTTTGAACCGTGCACTTTAGGATCCTTTGTTTTTTACAAAAAGGAGGAAAAAAATTGAGGTAGGTGACTGAGAAGTGGGCTTTTATTTTATTGAAATTTGAATCAGGCACTGCTGCCTCCATAATGAGACTGCATCGGCTTCACATTTTATTTTAGCTGTTATGATGATGGTTAGTTGCTTATATATTATTTATCACGAAGATGTTGCAGTTTTGAAGTATCAATAAGAGTATAAGACTATCCATTCAGTGAGTCCACCTGAACGGGTGCTGTTACTATTTTTTTTTTTTTGGATGAATTATACAGCTCTTGACCTAAGCATCAATAGAAAGAGAAAAAAAAAGGCATGAAATCTTCTGCCAAAATCACTCAAGCCTGTACGGCCAACACCAATCTTTCCTAGAAATAGTTGTGGAGCAAGGATCACAAGACCTCCAATTCAAAAGTAGTCATGAAAAGATATTCAGAGTTAGCCTTTTTTACTCTGAAGTTTAACAGCGGACAACAGAATATATGTATCTTCAAGTTTATGTGCTGCATATTTCTGATTGAGAAAACCAGTGACGCATCACCTAAATATCCACTTGTTTCTATAATTTTTTAACAGGTTATGCATCATCAGATTGACATTCTAACTTGTCATGTTTGATTTGCCAGCTGCTGGCTGAGATGACTAGTTCTTAGCATCACTGTTTTCACTAAGTCATTACAAGGGGTTGTCTGCAAGTGCTTAGAGGCTTCAAGGTCATCGGTCATTCCTTTTGAAAACCGTTATAATACTGTTGCAGCTGCAGCTCGCTCCTGAGGTTTTATGAGGGGAGGTAACTCTTTCTTCCTACCCCTTTGCGCTCATATCTTGTGCAAATTTTGTTAGCTAGAATCTCACTTCCAATTCAGGGAAATTATGGTCACTGGTCACCTATTATATAGGGGAATGAAGAGTATCTTTTTAATATATGACACTGTTGACTTTTTTGTGTTACTTTGGCCATTCATCTTATTCATAAATATTTGTGCAAATAGCTAAATGTATATGTTAATCTTAAAGTGCTTTTGATGATAGATCCAACAATATACATTTCAGGTTAAGCAGCTAATTATTTTCATATATATTGTTGGTCAAAGTTCAACAAAAAAGTCAACGGCGTCATATAATTAAAAACGGAGGGAGTAGATATTTGGGAAGTATAATTCTATTAGTTTAACTTCATTCACTGTTGCCTTGTGACCATGAGGTCATGGGTTCAAGTCCTGGAAACAGCCTCTTGTAGAAATGCAGGGAAAGGCTGCGTACAAAAGACCCAAAGTGGTCGGACCCTTCCCCGGACCCTGCGCAAGCGGGAGCTACGTGCACCGGGCTGCCCTGTAACTTCATTCACTCTTGTGCATTTCACAAGAAACTCAGATGAATATTGCCGTTGCCAGGCGTGCCTTGGGAAGTATACACTACTTGGACATGAAGAAAATCCATGGTTGTCAATGTTTGAGAGACGGCTCCCCTGCTTTGGTTGTGGAATAGAATGGTGTTGGTGAGTCAGATGATTTGTCGAATTTTTAGTTTGGGCTTGAGTATTGTACTAAACACTGTACTATTTCAGTTTTCTCTTAGGTTTTTTGTGCCCAATCATTTGCTGCGCAGTTTGACTTGAACGAGTTCTGCAGGATATCTATCGCAAATCTTCAGCACAGAAATATTCTTTAGTCGATTTATTATTGTTGGGTTGAGAAGGGGAGATCAAGGATTATCTTTAGAATTATATAGTATCAATAGTGTCAGCTATAATATGTGTAGATTAAAGATTCATTCTGAATATCAAAATGGACAATTCTGCCTCCCAATTCTTGTAGCAATTTTGTACTGGTAAATCACCTTAGGAGTACAAGCATGAATTCAGGAATGATCCAATCAGGTTGATGTTAATTAAGCAGATCGATCGGAAATTCTTCCCTTTGTAGTTTTAAAGAAATCCGTTTGTTCTGAAAAATATAATATCATCTATGTGAATCATGTTGTTTTCAGCTATTAATTTCTGCCCCTGTGAATTTTTTTGCAAAAAAATAATAATAATGGAGTTCACAAATATCTGTTTTGTAATTCGATGTCATTTTTACACCATCCCCCATGGCGTCAACTGTGGTGCTAGCTTAAACTAAGCAAATACCTGTTACAAATTTTGGACTGATTTACCAAAAACATGCAAATGAGATTGATCATCCACAACAGCAGTTTACATACTTATGTTCATATGTATGTCACCTTTTTCCCCCACTCATCCAAGGTCCAAGAACAGAATGCATCAGGCTGCTTCCCTTCTTATGACCCTGACCCTCAGCCCGTTCTTGGTATGCAGCACCACCGAGTTCAGCGGCTCAACGACCTGACCTTCGACAAGCTCAAGCCGGAAGTTGTATATGATCGCTGCGGCGGCAATCTTGAGGTTGCTGAGCCCCAGGTTCCTGCCGAGGCAGCTTCTCGGGCCGCAGTTGAACACGGCGAACTTGTGGCTGGGCTCGTGCCGGACCCGGCCGCTTCCGGTCAGCCACCGCTCCGGCCGGAACTCGCGGCAATCGTCGCCCCATATCCCCTCTATCCTGCCCATGGCGTAGATGCAGAAGATGATCGGGGTGCCCTTGGCCACCCTCGTGCCGTCCGGCAGCACGTCGTCGCCGAGCGCCTCTTTCTCCTCGAACGGCGCCGGCGGGAACAGCCGCAGCGTCTCGAGCACCGCCGCGTGGAGGTACGGCGCCGACCGGAGCGCGTCGGCGTCGAACACGGCGTGCTGCCCGCCGCCGGTGGCCTTGTCGACGGTGGCGGTGGGGTGAAGATTTTTGAGCTCGGCGAGGATCGCGGTCTCGACGTGCGGGTGCGTGCAGAGCATGTAGGAGAACCAGGTGAGCGCGGCGACGATGAGGTCCTTGGCCGCGAACATGTACCCGACCACGGCGTCGCGGAGGAACTGGTCCCTCTCCCGGTCGCTCATGCTTGGGTCCCTCGGCCACGCCATGAACATTGACAGGAGGTCGCCGCCGCCGCCGCCGCCGCCGCCGTCTTCCTGGCCTCCGGCGATCGGCGGCTGCGACTTCTTCCGTTTGTCGATCTCGCGGTAGACGACGTCGTCGAGCACCGCCTTGGCCTCGGCGTGCCGCCTCTCGATACCGACGTTGAGCCACCGCAGCAGCTTCCACCACCACACCGGCACGACGTGCCGGAACAGCACGGCCTCGCTCGCCACCCTGGTCGCCTCCCCGAACGCCGGCACCGGTGCTTCCGCGGCGACGGCGGCGAAGGAGAGCGTGCCGAGGTCGTCGGCGAACACGGAGGCGTACGACACGTCGAGGGAAAACCGCGTGAACACGTCCTCGAGCTCCACGACGCCGCCGCCTCGGAACGCGGCGGCGTGGTCCAGGAACGCCACCAGCCGCTCCGCCTGCCGCGCCATGGTGGACAGCACGAAGGAGCGGAACGCCGGCGCGGCGAAGACGGCGGCGACGACGAGCCTCTGGCGCGCCCACGACGCGGCGTCGGCGACCAGCAGCCCGTCGCCGACGACCTCGAACATCTCCGCGAAGCCCCGGCCCTTGTCGTAGTTGCCGAAGTTGGCGGCGAGGCAGTGGTGCACGACGGCCGGGTCGCACGTCACCAGGAAGTCGGCGCCGGCGAGCCACGGCCCGCGGAACATGAAGGTGCAGCCGCACTCGCGGAGCGCGTCCGTGGCGGCGTCCAGGAGGCGCCCGAGGTTGCCGAACACGAACGGGAGCATGCCGACCACGGGCCAGCGCACTGGCACCAGCAGCCGCCGCGAGCGCAGCGCGAGGCGGAGGAAGGCGAGGGAGAGGAAGCTCAGCGCGGCCAGGAGGAACTCCGGGTAGGAGAGGACGAAGCTCCGGAGCGTGCCCATGGCTGAGTACCCTGTTGTGCAAGGCGCAGCTACGGCCAAGGCTAGCTTGATCACGGATAGGTTGGCGTGCATGGCAATGGCATGATGCTTGTCAGCTAGTGTGGTGTGCAGTGGTGCTTCCCTGCGGGAGTGGTGCTTCTTATGGGCTCACAACGCATGATGAACATGATGCTTGCCGGAAACCGACATGGTGTCAAGAACGAAAATTTACAGCATTATTTAGCTGATTTATGAGTCTATCACAGTAGTCCTTTGTATGATCTTAACTCATGAATGATCGTTCTGTTATGTAGACTGCTCATTGCGGCTCCTCGATGGTGACTCTGACTCAGAGATGAGCGGACATTAGCTCTGAGAGCAAGTCAAGATGGAGAAGGTGTGCGCCAGCGCGCAGGCCAGGATGTTTCATGCTAAGCCTGTGATCGCTGTCTGGGACGCAAAAGCCAATGCTGCTCGGCTATTGGTTGTACCGTGCAGAACAAAACCAAAAAAAAAAATGAGTGCAAATTGCAAAACATTGTGAAAAAAGTAACGCCAAAAAATAAATTATATGCACCAGCCGGGAATCGAACCCGGGTCTGTACCGTGGCAGGGTATTATTCTACCACTAGACCACTGGTGCTTTGTGTTCGTAACATCAAAGGTTTTATTTGTAATTTTCATCGTCCGCCGTGCCGCAAACAGGCATTCGCTGGCAGAGCACAGAACGATTTCCGCTCGTCTCACTACTTTTCGACCTAGGGGGTGTTCGGCGCAGGGGGTCTAAACTTTAGAGGGTTTTTCCAACGAATATTGTGATTACAAATAAAGTTTAATTACGAAACTAATTTCAGGACTCCGCTCGAATTCGCGAGACGAATCTAATGAGGGTAATTAAGGCGTCATTAGAAGATAGTTACTGTAGCATCACTGTAGCAAAACATAGATTAATTAGGCTCATTAGATTCGTCTCGCGATTTAGAGGGGGGGTCGTGACATAAGTTTTGTCATTAAATAAATAAAAAATTCTTAAATAGTAAGATTCTCTTTTTTTAGAAGGGTCTAAACTTTAGCGGCAGTTTAACGAACGCATCCCTACAACATAGGTTACGCTGCAATAATACGCATCTTACAAAGAACAGCAGTTGGCAACGGTTGTGTTGCAAATTTGCGGTTATTTACGAGCCACTGAGAGGAAACATTGACATGGGATGTACGAAACTGCACATGATGAGCCTCCCAGCAACATTTTGAGTGCAGTACTAAGAAAGTTGGAAACAGAAAGAATTTGGAAGCAGAATTTTACAGTAATAGAACACGAAAAATCTGGAATCGTTATGGTCTTACCAGACCATCACCAATAAAAAATTACAGTGACCCCAGGGAGCACCAAAACCTGAGAAAAGGTGCCCTAGTGCACTTGTCCTTCGTCCAACCAAACCACCTCGTTGTCCTAAAAATGATTCCAGGGAAAAGCCACAGCATAACTCAACGTCCCAACATACATCCTCAAAGAAATGTGGTAAACGACCATTTCTCCTAGCTTGCAATACAAGATCATATGATCCAAGGAGATAAGGAGATTAAACTGAGGGGTCTGCAGCTCCTTCAGGTTTGTCCGTGTCCATCTGCTCTGCTACAGGCTCCTGGGCATCTCCTTCGCTGGCTGCAGCAGCCTCAGCTGCCGGGTTGGCGGCATCTGGTTGCTGCTCTGGCGTTTGAGGCTCAGGTGTTGTTTCGGCCGGAGGTGGAGTCTGAGGTTTGGGAGCTGGTTTCGGTTTCGTCATGATCGGTTTGCAGAAACTGCAAAACAGGATTCAGGAACAGGCTTCTCAGTAACACAACAAAACATGTTTGATTAGCATTCAGAACGTTAAATGACATAGGAAACAAGCTAACCGGTCAAGTGTTTCAGCTTTCTTCTTTAGGTCAGCAGCAAGGAGCACGGGATTAGCATGTTTTGGTAGAGAATCCTGCTGCTGCTTTTTCTCAATTAGCCAAGTCTCTGCTTCTGAGCACTCATTAATGACCTGAAATACAAATTTAATTAGTATCTGACAAAAGCGAATACTTTCTACAAACACATTAGCATGACTATTTACCAAAAAAAAACACATCAGTGTCAAGCGATTGTGGACAAAATAATGTCAGGAAATGCAAGCCACTCAAGTTCCTCTAAAGCCCAAACATTGTGGACAAAATATTACTAATCTACAATGGTAATGTAAAAACGATGTATGAAAACTCAAAACCCACTCCATCCATTTATACCTTTTGTTTCTCTGATATTTCAATATGTTCAAACTTTTGATCGTTTGATAATGCAGCCTCTCTGAAGCTGTTGATGCAGTATACCAGTTGGTTGACAGCAGAATCTCTAACTTCCCACTCTTTGAAGCGTACCTCAATAGGATCACCAACCTATCATTCCAAAAAAAATCATGTCAACTAACATAGAACATTCAACAACACTGTACCAACAAATCACATGCAGGATAATAATGAATACTAAAGAAACCATACCTTTTTAAGTTCTTCCAGTTTTGCGATATAGACACCCTTGGTTTCATCCTCACCATCTTCATACAGCCAATCTTCAACCTCCTGAAGCTTAGTAATCAAAGCTTCTTTGTCCTCAGAAGCGACAAAATCACTGTACTTCTCATAGAGCTAAATAAATGAAAGCACAACATTAGGTACTGCTCAAGTAATTAAAAGTCTTCAGAAAATTATTGAGCATGCATCTCAATATACCTTGTTACGCATGTCATAGACATAAGCCTCCACAGCATTCTTCTTCTCCTTGGTTTCTTCCATCACTCTGTCCTGAAGAGCCATCTCATACTCTTTCTCAACAGCTTTCTGCAACTCAGCACCCTCCAATGCACCATAGACCAATTCATGGACTGGAACGTTAATTTTCTTCACTTTCTTTTTTGACTGCTCAACCTAAAGCAAACAACGTTAATTCAGAAATATATAAACTAATAAACTATCTTTTAACATTCATGAACAGAACAAGAATACATCACACAAGATGCATTGACAAATCAATGAAGACAACTTAACACACATGAATAGAACAAGAATGTCTACCTACAGAAAATGCAAGAACTCAAAGATGCTTATACGAACAAGAATTTTATCCTATAGAACAGAATGGACTCGACGGTTTTCACTATGACATTGTTAATATCTCATGAAACTCTGAATAAACAACTGAATATGAGAATTCATTCATAACAATCTAAAAAGCATTGGACTCAATTTACGAGAACTTCATGCTGCAAAGAACATGCCACCCACATGAACTGATCCCAAAACTTGAAAAGCGGATCATATTCATACCTTTGCATCAGTGTCCATTGGAACAGATTTCTCCTCAGCATCTTGTGCTCCATTTTCAGCTGCAGCAGCACCCTCAGCTGTTTCTGTGCTTTTAGGTTCCTGCATATTTACATCAGTTCCAGCAGCAGGGTCACTTGGGGCTTCATCTGTCTCCATCTTTGTAGCATCCTTTGGAATCTCATTTCCTGATGAGACCGGAACTTCGACATCCTCATCTTCCAGCATCTGCATGCAGAAATTGCATAGTACAAGGTCAAGAAATTCAAGAAAAACAGGCAACGCATTCCGAAACAAGCGTGTGAAGGCACAGGGTTGCAATATTACCATTGCTGAATCAACAGTGACAACCCCATGGATGTTCAGACGAACTTTAACTTTCAATTTAGCCTTCTCACCTTTGGGTTGGAAAGGGCCAATCTGCAAAGAGTTGGTATAGCATAGCAAATCAGCCACTATTCAAACGACAAAACCTTTGAAATAATTGTATAAAAACAATTCTATGCACAAAGTTGCTTACTGTGTAGGTGCTTATTTTTTGCGGAACTTGCGAGTCCCCCGTGTCGACATACAAAACATCAACATCAAATGTATTCGATCTAAAAAAGGTCAGAGCTTTAAGGCTAGGAATTGGATTCCCCTTTGGAAACACAACGGTTTCATGGGGTGTATTGCTCTGGCTATCTGGCTTCCACGATAGAGCAATTGAGAAAGGAAACCCCTCATTAACCTGCAAAACACTAGGTCAGTGTCATAACTAGGCGTAAAATGCAAGATGTGCAGATATTCAATACTAAGTGCTCAAAGTTAAAGGCAAAGAAGTCAGTACTATAACTAGGCATACAAGCAGATATCATATAATAAGAGCTCATATTTCAAAGGTCAATGGTCTTTGTTTAGGTAAAAAAACAAGAAGAGAGTGTTTAACCGCATACGTATCAACTGCTTTTGTACTGACCATAAGAAATTTCAGATAACGGTTCCACAAAAAACACAACAACCAAGGTGATAATGCGGACAAGATACAACGAACAAAAGTGAGGCACAAGGCAACGAGAACATTGCGACGATAATCACGCACAGCAATTTTTAGCACTTCCAGTACATACGAGAAAGATGAAACGAGCTTTATCAAAAGCAATGACTAATAAAGCAGTTTCTCAAGAAAATCTTATGGTTCATTTCTTAATTTATCTATGATCTGAGGACTATTTGATTCACATTTTAACATAGAAAGCAATCAAATCATTTCCTTTCTTATTAAGAAAAGAAACACTAGAAAAAAGACAAGGTTAAATTCATTGAATAGGAACGAGAATGCATGGCGGCTCTTAAATAGCTGATCCATCAATTTATGAATATGATCTTATATTGCACCAGTAGGTTAAAGAGCAGCTTATGAACATCAATTTTAGAAAAACATTGCAAGCCTGCCACAAGCACATCTCAAAGATTAATATGGTATAAAAGGGTAAACAGTAATAGCTGTCTATTCATTCTACTTAGTCTGTTCCAATGGCGCAAATCTTAGATATGCAAGGCGCCGCGCAATTGTCAGGGTACTCATTACTATAAAAAACAGACTACCATGCATAGACCACTACAATCCAACAATTACATAACTGAAGACAATTGCAACACAAGTAGCTGATGAGTTGATACCTGAAATTCCCGCACTTTGAAAGTGGGGCTGAGAATAGCACACTGAAGAGCACATCCCCTCGCGACGCATTCACTAGCATTCATGGTCCTCCTTGGCTCTTTTCCGAAGAATTCGGTGATTATCTTGATAATAGCAGGAACACGGGAGCCAGATCCAACAACTTCAACGAAATGCACAATTTCAGTTGTCAAGCCAGCTTCAGCCAGGGCCTTCTCCAAGGGGCCTTTCACACGCTCTAGGACTGAAGCACTGATCTGTTCAAACTCCTCCCTCTTAATAAATCCTCGCACATCCTTCTCATCCATCAAGCACTCAATGTTCAGAGGAGCCTCTGGATTGGCACTAAGCACCTTTTTAAGTTTTTCACACGCCACGCGCAACCTAAGGCATGCGCGCACATTCTGGTAAACATCAATCTTGTACTCCTCTTTGAACTTTGCCGCAAAGTGCTTAAACAGGGCCTCATCAAAGTCCCTCCCACCGAGGGACCGATCATATGCGTGGGACAGCATCTTGAGCTGACCCTTTTTGTAACCGACAATGCTGACCTGCATGCTGGCATGACCAACATCAACAAATGCAACGTTCAGCTGGTCATTCTCCGGGAGGTCAGTCTTGTATATACCATACGCCAGTGCTGTGGCTGTTGTCTCATGGAACAACCGCAACGGCCTGAGACCAGCAATAGTGGCAGCATCAAGAACAGCCCTGCGCTGCAAATCAGTGAAGTACACGGGGATACCGATGCAGCAGTCAACAACCGCTGCGTTAAGGTTGCCCTCAGCAATGCCCTTCAAGTTGGACAGCACCATAGCAAGCAGCTGTGTGGGGGTGAACATTCGCTCCTCACCCAGGTACCGCACATGCACAAGAGGGAAGCCATCCGGCCCCTCCGTAACACGGAAGGGGAAGGAGGCCATGTCACTTTGCAGCTCGGGATCAGAGAACTTGCGGCCAAGCAGGCGCTTGATCTGGGAGATGGAGTTCTTCGGGTTCATGGTTGAGGACGCGGCCCCAGCCGTGCCGATGAAGCGCTGCTTGTCCCCGAAGCAGACGATGGCGGGGGTCTCCCGCTTCGACTCCTCGTTGAGGACAACATCGATGCCGCGCTGCCGCGCGACGGCCACAATGCAGCTCTCATTGCCGAGATCGAACCCCACCACGCTCATCTTCGATTCAGGATCAGCCCCCGAAAATCACAGCTAGATCTGGATCACAAGCAACCCCTGCAAACAGCGAGATCTACGAGTTAGGCGCCTCAGAGAACCAACGAATCCCATAAATCCCAGCACGCGAACCCCCGAAAAAAACTCAAAATTCCACCAATCAAAACGAACAGCGTTGGCTAGTTCGCACCAAAAACACTACAGCGCTCGATCTAAAACCCTCGGAAACATAAGCCGAAGGCTGTCCAAACCAGCCGCAAAAACGCCAAAAACTCGAAACCTAGCCCACCAAGGGCCTACCGCGCGGAGGGGGAGGGATCGGATCGCACCTGGGATGGGGATGACGAGGCCGCCGAAGCTTTTGGAAGATGGATTCGAGCAGCGCCGCAGCTTTGGCCCGCCGTCTTCGCAGCGCTTTTTTTCTTGGCGAGCTGAAGGAGGCGGCGGTGATATACGCCGTGTGGTGGCGCTGTGGTAGCCGAGAATCTTCTAGAACGTGGAAACCCTGCGCGCTAGCACCCTGTGCCGCCTGAGACCGTCTGGACCGTTGGATTGATACGGCTGCTGAAGGGACGGCTGGGACGTGGTGCTTGAGCTTTGAAACCGTGTGGGACTCGTGTGTCCGACATGTGGGCCATCTGGGACAGAACTAATTTGCGCACGCGCTCTAGGAAGGAGACTAGAGCGCGGATAATCCGGAGCCCTTCCTTTTCGGCTTTTCTTTTACCATCTATCTATTTTTTGGAAATTGTGACAAAGTTTAACAATTTAGTACTACGAAAATAAATAAACGTATATTTCGGTGGAACGGCGCAACCACAAGAGGTAGGTGAGGAAGCAGGAGAGAGAAAGGGGTGGCACGACCACACGAACTGCGAGGGAAGGAGGGAGAGGGGCGGCGCAACTACAAGAGGTAGGAGAGGAAGAGAAGCCGATCAGGCCAGGCGACGCCACCGCATGAGCGAGGGAAGGAGGTCAGAGGACAAGGTGTAGCGTTACCTCGCGAGGGGAGGGGGCCGAGCGATGCCACCATGCGAGGGAAGGAGGGGAACGGGCGGCGGCATGGCTCCACAGCGCGAGGTAAGGAAAGGGAGCCGAGGCGGCGCCATCATGTGAGGAGAGAAGAGGGAGGGGAAGCGCCACCATGTGAAGGGAGAAGAGGGAGGGACGGTGCCACCATGTGAAAGGGAGAAGAGGGAGGGACGGCGGCACGCCGCCACCGCGCGAGGTAGGGGAGGGGAGCCGGGCGCCGCCATCTGTGTGCCAACAGAGATAGATAGGAGGCTGTGGGTTTAGGGTTTGGTTAGGTTAGCCAGGTTCTTATATAAGCCGGTGGAGGTGAGCTCTGGAGTATTGGGTTTCGCTTTAGTGGGCTATACGAGTTAAGTCGGGTCCATAATTCGATTATGCGGTCGCTCGGTTGATACAGGCCCAAAAACGAATTATATGTAGTTAACCATCATAGTCAAAATTATCTCAAAAAAAAAAAACCATCATAGTCAAAATGGAAGTGTTACTCGATTCGATTTGTTTGATTTATAAGTCGCTTATCCAGTTACACGGGGAAATATTTTGTGCAACTAGCCTAATCCGTGCAACGGTGCAAATATCCTTTGCTGTGCGTCGGATTTTTTTTTTTGATAATACGCATCTGTATTAGATATTAAGGAAGTACATAAACCCGTACAGACATACGTACATACGGAAAGGATACGGAAATACAGACTGCAACCAGCAACTTGCAAAGAGGACCCTGAGAAACAAGAAAAACACCAAACCGCCCTTGGGCCCTCCACCGCATCCGCCGCCGCCGCACCGGATTCCTCGCCCCGCCGGAGATCTCCGCCGCCACTGGATCCAGCAGCCGACGGAGAAGCGGGTAGACAAACTGTAACGCCCTGAAAATTCACCCTGAAAATTAAAATACAAATTGAAACTGTAATCGGAAGTTTTCAAAACTTTTCAAAACCTTTCCCCTCCTTTTCTCGTTCTGAGCTGTTTCTGGCCCAGCTTTCCGTCTCTCGCCTTTCCTCCTGGCCCGACCTGCCTTTCCCCTCTCTCTTTCCGGTCCGGCCCGACCTCCACACCCGCCTACCTCCATCAATCCGCCTGCCCGCCTTGTCCCATCGAGCTGAGCCGCTCCAAGCGCAACCCGACGCCCCGCACTGCGGCTCCGTAACGCCATCACTCCTCCTGCCTGAGCCATCCCGTCGCTACTGCTCGCGCATGCCGCTTCACTCCAGCGCCTCGTCCTGTGCTCGCTGCACCGCTGCTGCTCTCGTCCCATCGCCTGCTCGCGCACGACACAAAGCGACGCACCGCCCAGGTCCCTCTCCACTCTCTGCAGCTCTAAGTCCCCTCGCCAAAGCTGCACGCCACGCTGAGCTGCCCACGCCCCGCACTGCTCACGCACGCCGCAAACGACGCACCGCCGGAGCCCCACCGTCGCTGCTCGCCCATGCGCGCCGCTGTACGCACAGCGACGCCGTCGCCTCAGCGCCACCGCCACGGCGTCCGCAGCAAGCCTCGCCCCTTCCCTCCTCCGGCTATAAATAGCCCTTCCCGCGAGCCCTTCCGCCACCGCGCTGCCCAGCCCAGCCGCAGGTGAGCTTCCCCCTGTTCTTCCTTCTCTGCTCCGTCACCGGCCGAGCGCCGCCCGGTCGATTCCCACCTCCAGTCCCACTCCGACCCGGTCGAGCTATCATAGAGCTCGACCATGAACCCAGATACCTTCCCAAGCCATCCCCATGCCATCTCCCTCGCTCAATCGAGCTCTCCTGGAGCAACCATGGCCGCCGCCACAGCTCCCCGTTGCAGCAGCCTCTCCCCACAACCAATCCCCAAATTTATGCCTCAAATGGAACCACGATAGCCTACTCCTTCGATCCCCCAACTCCCAGCCGCCCTACTGCCCTCTCCCGAGGTCGATTTGGAGCTGCTAGAGCTCACCCATGGCGTTTGGAAACAGGGGAGCACGAACAGCCTCCTGTTCGACCTCTCCCTCACGTTCTGTTCTCCTTGGGCCAATAAAACCCCATCGGGCCAAGCCAATCCAGCCAGGCTTAAGCCCATACACCCCCACGCAGGCCCATACAACCAACAGCCCATTTTCCATTGACCGAACAACACCAACAACGCTAGCTGCCCAGCCCATTATTTCCTTTTCCGATTTTATTTTCGGAATTAATCCAAGACCCATACTATAAAATTGATATCTCACTCGTCCGAGCTCCGATTGACCCGATTCTTCCTCCTAAATTCATCTAAAATCGAGCTCTATCCATTCCTACCAGTTTCATCTTTTATAGAGCTCATCTTCTATTTCTTTTGTATTTATTTGTGTTTGTTTGCTTGTTTGCCGGTCGCGTAGCTAACGGAGAGTACGAGGAGGAGGAGGAGCAGGAACCAGGAGCCGGAGACTTCGAGCAGGGGCTCCCCGAGGACGTCAACGAAGGCAAGTCACAATCCGTTTTCCCTTTGATCATACTGCTCCTATATTTTATAAACACAACCCGTAGAAGCCGTTTTATTGCATGAAATGATTGCCCTGATGTTTGCAAAACCTTTGTGTAGTATGACCAAGACCACTGAGCCTTATATTATCGGTCCTAAATTATTCCCTGTTAAACCTAGGATATCTATGTATGAATATTATTTACGCATGGATGATTTCCTTGTTATGAAAATGCTTAGGACTGTGTATCACTAAGTGCTCTACTTATACTTAGCTTTTGCAAATGAGAAAACCGTGATTGGTGTTGTGTGGTAGTAGTAAGGTTGGGTGATAACTAAAGAAAGATGAATGAATGAACTTGGGTTAGAGCTGAGGTGATCCTGATGATATTTATGGAAGATTAAGTGTCGCCTCTGTGGTGTGCTTATGACAAGTGATATGGGAGATGAATGCCGCCTCTGTGGTGGGTTCATATATGTGGAGATGATTGCCTTGGCTCGTATAAGGACCGAGTTGCTTGTGACATCATACCTAGCCATTTATTCAGTGCGACCACACTACCGTGTATGCGGCACGGCTTAATCTAAACCCCACCAGCTAGTCTGTTAATCGCCTGGAGGCTGGAGATGCAATGGGAGCCCATGGAGCAGGTGGACGTGATGCAGACGTGTGCGACCCGGTCGAGGACCTAGATCAGAGGCTAGACCCCTGGATAACTCCCATGGCGATTAGTCGGGACGATGCTGTGATGGGTAATGGTTTTGTGAGTCTTCACACCCACAAGCGCGGTGGCTTGTGATGCACTCAGATTGTGGGTACAGCGTACAACCTCTGCAGAGTGTTAAAATCTATTCGAATAGCCGAGTCCACGGTTACGGACATGGCTTTGGTTCGGTCCAAGAACTAGCATGGGATGGGTGCTTATCTCCTTGATGCGTGAGTTGTTTTGAGAATAGGTCCGGCCTTCCGCCGAAGGTTGTCGTGGACGGGGTGTCCGGCAACGAAAAACTTGACCAACCCCTTAATATCTTAATTTGATGCTTTTGCTAAAATGCTTTATAAGCTGAACCCTTGCATGTGTAAAACTTGCTTTATTGCAATGATAAACCTAATGGCCTTTACCTTGCTACTGCCAATTGCATACATTTATCCATTGATGGTAGGGTAAGGGTTGCGACTTGCTGAGTACTTTTGTACTCATTCTTGCTTGCTGATTACAGAGGAAGATCCCGACTTCGTCAACGCCGACGGTGAGGAAGACGATTGAGCTTGGTCTCGTCCGCACCCGAGCTGCCTGTGGCTTTAGTCTACCGCTTAGTTGCTTCCGCTATGCCGTTTGATGACCTAGAAGTCATCTTCTGGTTTAGCTTTGTGTTTACTGTTGCTTATCTACTAGTGTTCTTGTTGCTTCTCAATCGACCCCTGCCAGGTCGCGACTTGTAATATCACCTGTTGTAAGACTTGATTGTACCAGCGACTGATCCAGGGACTGGTATAATAAAGTGTTTTAGCTCCTGGGATAACCGGGGTGCTTCACAAACCAACCTTCAACAAGTGAAGCATAGCTCGAAAGCGTTGAAAGACCACAACCTTCCCACACAAAGTAGCAAAAGCAGCACGTCGCCGGGGAAGACGCGTCCGGGAAGATCCCGCAGCTTGGCACCCGGAGAAGGAGTAAGGAAAGTCGCCGTAAGCCGGAGGAAGACGAGGCCGGCCATCCATCCAACCGCAACCCAAGCAACCACATCACCGCACCCATCCGCAGAGAACAAAAGGCCGGCGTCGTCGTCGCCGTGCCGACGAGCAAGACGACGAAACGCCGGAAGACTCCTAAGAAGGAGCTCTTTGACGAGAGCTCCGCCCCCACGAGCTCACCACCAGCACCGGAGTGAAGCGCCAGTGGGACGCGACGGAGCTCGGAGGGACAGATCCGGACCCGTCGACGCCGTCGCCGCCTCCTCGACGACATCGGCGGGAACCAACCCTAACCCTAACTACCTATACCCTAATCTACAGCTAGAGCGAGCCCACCCTAGACAAGATCCTGCTTCCCCGCCCTCTCCGGCGCCGACGAGGCCGCCGGAGAGGAGGGGGAAGCAAGAGATCGAGCGCCGGGGCGAGGACGCCTGGAAACGCCGGTGGCTACTGTAGCAAGAGATAAGGGAGAGAGGGGAGGGACGAGTAACGCCGAATGCGCCGATGCTGTGCGTCGGATTGCCATCTAATGGCACGCCTCCCTCCCACCATTCTAATAACGCAATTTTCAACAAAACCCCCTGTATAAGGGTACAATGTTGAAAAAAATAAAACTTAGCTGCTCCGTTTTAGGGCAGTAGGGAAAGAAGATGGTAATGGCCAGCGGGGAGGCCTCGGATAATGGACTTTAAAGATGTAAGCCGTCGACGCCATGCATCTCCACCCCGGCAGCAATACCGTTTGCGGCAACAAAGCCATCACCCATGGCAGCGTTGATCGATATCGCAGTTCCCGCACCATCGTAATCGTCTCCCACTCCCACCCCATCTGCGCTGGTGCCGGCTGTGTTTATACCGGCGCCATCGCTATCCTCAGCCGTGTCACACAGTCTGGTGCATGCCCCTGCAATTTTCACATCCGCACCGTCAATTGTTGTTCTAAATAGGGGCACCAATTTTGAGGCTACGTGATGAAATTAGTCACATGATTACAATGGCTTCCTTTTTCTGGAGGAGCAACCAATTTGGACAATCGAAACAGCTCAAACATGCTCGTGTACTTTTTTTTTTGCTCGCTTACTTTCAGATATTAACCAATTGAAGATTGAAATTTGGCTCAAACTTTGTAGGACCTCACATCGGTGGCATTTTGCAGGGCGCAGAAGTGCAGGGAAAGCTCGTGCATTTGTGATGCGGCACACGGCGGCGACGATTGACGCGGAACTGATTGCTACTCTCGGACGGGTGAGCTCGGGAGGGAGCGCTTCAAACAATAAGCGGTCAATTGAGAGAGAAAGGGGAACAGATAGAAGTGCTTTCGTGAGGTAAATGACCGCTCGGGAGTCGGAGTCGAGAGGGACGAACAGAAAGGAGACCGGAAACATTGTAAACCTTGACAGGGGGTTTTGTTGAAAATTGCGTTTGTAGCATGGTGGGAGGAAGGCGTCCCACAGGATGGCAATCCAACGCACAACGATGGATCTTTGCACCGTTGCACCAGTTAGGCCTTTTGCACAGAATATTTCCCCCAGTTACACTTGTCTTTCTGTAGCCAATTTTTCAACTTCGATAGCAATATACATGCATTTTGCTAGTTTTAAACAAATATAAGAAAGAATACCTCAAATTTTACTAGGCCATTGAGATTTCCAGCAATAATGAAAATTATGGAACTTGCTTTTTTTTTAGAACATTTACGGAACTTGCATCCCATCATGAGTAGGATGTTGCATTATTTTCCATGACAGCTATTCTCGGCCCACATTGAGAATGATATTTTTGTGTGGGCTGATTCTACCTTTTAGCACGATTCGAACTTCTTTTTTTTTTTTTGAGCCTGAGCACGATTCGAATTTCTATTCCATTCTTTTGCTGCGGCCCATCTGCGCCTGTTGATATATCTGGGCTACTTTCTCGCTGCATTAGGCGCCGTAGGCCGTAGCAGCCACAACTAGGGCTGGACGAAAAGCTCATGGCTCGTTAGCTCGGCTCGGCTCGTGGCTGGCTCGGCTCGGTTCGTTCACTTTTTCTAACGAGTTGAGTTAGGTTTCTAGCTCGTTACGTTTAACGAGCTAGCTCGAGCTGTCTCGCGAGCCGCTCGCGAGCCAAACGAGCTCATCAAGAAAAAGAAGAGACTTGTCCGGTGGAGCTTCATGAGATTGCCGGTGCCTTCTTTCCCCGTTGCAGCACTCCCCTCTCCTTTCCTCTCCGTCGCCGACGTTGCAGCCATCAACGCCAAAGCTCATGACGAGCATGAGCTCGTTGTCCTCACCGCTCTTCCCATGACGATGGCGACGGCGGAAGGGGACTGAGTCGAGATTCAAACCACGGATAGGCGGTGCGATGCGCAACAACCGACAGCTCAAACCAGGCGATGCCACCCTCCTCTACCTCACGCGGTGGTTTCACTCCTCCACCTCCTCACCTCACACGGTGGCGCTGGCTCCCCCTCCGCCGTTCCTCTACGTTACCGGCCCCTCGCCTCCCTGTCCCGATCACCTTCGCGACGTTGGCCTCTGCCTCCCCGCCCGATGCGCCATGATGCTCAAGGGCGTGAAGATGTACCAAGTGCCGTGGTCGTTGTCTTCTTCTTTAAGTCACAGCGGAAGTGCTCGAGGCGAGCGATGGCGAGCTTAACGAGCTGGCTCGCGAGCCAGCTCGAGCTCGTAACGAGCCGAGCCGAGTCAGCATTTTAGCTCGTTATCTTAACGAGCCGAGCCGAGCCAACTCGTTATCCTAACGAGCTGGACCGAGCCGAGCCGCTGGCTCGGTAGTCCAGCCCTAGCGACAACCAAGAACGGCTGAACGGCAGTACAGGCCCAAGCCAGTTGTTGTATCTGGGCTACTTTCTCGCACGATCGCGGGTGGCATTCTGCCCCCGCGCGGGCTCTGTGTAACGCCCTGAAAATTCATCCTGAAAATTTAAATACAAATCGAAACTGTAATCGGAAGTTTTCAAAACTTTTCAAAACCTTTCCCCTTCTTTTCTCGTTCTGAGCTGTTTCTGGCCCAGCTTTCCGTCTCTCGCCTTTCCTCCTGGCCCGACCTGCCTTTCCCCTCTCTCTTTCCGGTCCGGCCCGACCTCCACACCCGCCTACCTCCATCAATCCGCCTGCCCGCCTTGTCCCATCGAGCTGAGCCGCTCCAAGCGCAACCCGACGCCCCGCACTGCGGCTCCGTAACGCCATCACTCCTCCTGCCTGAGCCATCCCGTCGCTACTGCTTGCGCACGCCGCTTCACTCCAGCGCCTCGTCCTGTGCTCGCTGCACCGCTGCCGCTCTTGTCCCATCGCCTGCTCGCGCACGACACAAAGCGACTCACCGCCCAGGTCCCTCTCCACTCTCTGCAGCTCAAGTCCCCTCGCCAAAGCTGCACGCCACGCTGAGCTGCCCACACCCCGCACTGCTCACGCACGCCGCAAACGACGCACCGCCGGAGCCCCACCGTCGCTGCTCGCCCATGCGCGCCGCTGTACGCACAGCGACGCCGTCGCCTCAGCGCCACCGCCACGGCGTCCGCAGCAAGCCTCGCCCCTTCCCTCCTCCGGCTATAAATAGCCCTTCCCGCGAGCCCTTCCGCCACCGCGCTGCCCAGCCCAGCCGCAGGTGAGCTTCCCCCTGTTCTTCCTTCTCTGCTCCGTCACCGGCCGAGCGCCGCCCGGTCGATTCCCACCTCCAGTCCCACTCCGACCCGGTCGAGCTATCATAGAGCTCGACCATGAACCCAGATACCTTCCCAAGCCATCCCCATGGCATCCTCCTCGCCCAATCGAGCCACCACCGAGCAGCCATGGCCGCCGTCCTCTGTGGTCGTCGCAACCGCCGTTCCCCGTGGCCTCCCCTCAAATTTATGCCGCAAATGGATGCTCCATGGCCTCCTCCTTCGATTCCCCCAACTCCTAGCCATCCTCTCCCTCTTCCCCATGCCGGATTCGAGCTCCTGAGCTCGTCCATGGTGGACAAGAGCAGAGGAAGACGATACTTCCCTGTATCGATCCCTTTTCTCTTTCCCTTTTCTGTGTTGGGCATAAAATCCTCCGTGTTGGGCTCAGCCAACAGCGGCCCACACATAACCTGGCCTTGAGTCCGAATACAAGCAGCAGCCCAGCTACGTGTCCCATTCTCCTTTCCTTTTTATTTTCGGATTTAATCAACAGCCTACACTAGAAAATTCATATCTCCATCGTCCGAACTCCGATTAACCCGATTCTTCCTCCTAAATTCATCTAAAACCGAGCTCTATCCATTCCTACCAGTTTCATCTTTTATAGAGCTCATCTTCTATTTTATTTGTATTTATTTGTGTTTGTTTGCTTGTTTGCCGGTCGCGTAGCTAACGGAGAGTACGAGTACGCGGAGGAGGAGGAGCAGGAACCTGGAGCCGGAGACTTCGAGCAGGAGCTTCCCGAGGACGTCAACGAAGGCAAGTCACAATCCGTTTTCCCTTTGATCATACTGCTCCTATGTTTTATAAACACAACCCGTAGAAGCTATTTTATTGCATGAAATGATTGCCCTGATGTTTGCAAAACCTTTGTGTAGTATGACCAAGACCACTGAGCCTTATATTATCTGTCCTAAATTATTCCCTGTTAAACCTAAGATATCCATGTATGAATATTATTTACACATGGATGATTGCCTTGTTATAGAAATGCTTAGGACTGTGTATCACTAAATGCTCTACTTATACTTAGCTTTTGCAAATGAGAAAACCGTGATTGGTGTTGTGTGGTAGTAGTAAGGTTGGGTGATAACTAAAGAAAGATGAATGAATGAACTTAGGTTAGAGCTGAGGTGATCCTGATGCTATTTATGGAAGATTAAGTGTCGCCTCTGTGGTGTGCTTATGACAAGTGATATGGGAGATGAATGCCGCCTCGGTGGTGGGTTCATATATGTGGAGACGATTGCCTTGGTTCGTTTAAGGACCGAGTTGCTTGTGACATCCTACCTAGCCGTTTATTCAGTGCGACCACACTACCGTGTATGCGGCACGGCTTAGTCTAAACCCCGCCAGCTAGTCTGTTAATCGCCTGGAGGCTGGAGATGCAATGGGAGCCCATGGAGCAGGTGGACGTGATGCAGACATGTGCGACCTGGTCGAGGACCTAGATCAGAGGCTAGACCCCTGGACAACTCCCATGGCGATTAGTCGGGACGATGCTGTGATGGGTAATGACTTTGTGAGTCTTCACACCCACGAGCGCGGTGGCTTGTGATGCACTCAGATTGTGGGTACAGCGTACAACCTCTGCAGAGTGTTAAAATCTATTCGAATAGCCGAGTCCACGGTTACGGACATGGCTTTGGTTCGGTCCAAGAACTAGCATGGGGTGGGTGCTTATCTTCTTTATGTGTGAGTTGTTTTGAGAATAGGTCCGGCCTTCCGCCGAAGGTTGTCGTGGACGGGGTGTCCGGCAACGTAAAACTTGACCAACCCCTTAATATCTTAATTGATGGTTTTGCTAAAACTGCTTTATACTGAACCCTTGCATGTGTAAAACTTGCTTTATTGCAACGTTAAACCTGATGGCCTTTACCTTGCTACTGCCAAATGCATACATTTATCCATTGATGGTAGGGTAAGGGTTGCGACTTGCTGAGTACTTTTGTACTCATTCTTGCTTGCTGATTACAGAGGAAGATCCAGACTTCGTCGACGCCGACGGTGAGGAAGACGATTAAGCTTGGTCTCGTCCGCACCCGAGCTGTCTGTGGCATTAGTCTACCGTTTAGTTGCTTCCGCTATGCCGTTTGATGACCTAGAAGTCATCTTCTGGTTTAGATTTGTGTTTACTGTTGCCTATCTACTAGTGATCTTGTTGCTTCTTAATCGACCCCTGCCAGGTCGCGACTTGTAATATCACCTGTTGTAAGACTTGATTGTACCAGCGACTGATCCAGAGACTGGTATAATAAAGTGTTTAGCTCCTGAGATAACCGGGGCGCTTCACTCTGACACTGTGATACACCGAGACGGAACCTTTCCTTCATTCCAGTCATCTCTCTCTGTCTCGCTGTCCAAACCCGACGCCGAAGCAAAGTCAAAGACGACTCCCGGTCGCGTTCCCGCCCAACGTCGCCGGCGGCTTGCACAAAGCTTCAGTTCGGCGTCCGAAGCTCATCGTTCGACACCCGATTTAGTTACCCAGCACTGATCCCGTTCGACATGAAAAGTCTCTTGCTTTCAGCGTTATTCGGAATCATCAAAAAATCTTTAAGCATCGGAAATGAAATGATCGAATTGTTGCAGGCTCCTCAAAGCTAGCAAGATAGGTCAGCTTTACTACTTGACCTACTCGGTTCAAAAGAAGCAAGTATGAATGTCATACTAAAGCAACAATGTTAGCTCTTCTCTACAACAGTAGGACATGCACACAGTATTATTTGCTGATTCGACCATACAACTTTAGCTCGACACAACAACAAATGGCCACTGCTCTACTACACATAGATGACCGAATATCACACAAACTAATTTAGGTCCACTGCACATCCGTCAGCAGAGTTCAGTACCCTCCGATATGCAATGTACATTGCAAGCTGCAAGGTCTAGCAGTTAGGTGTTAGTTAAAAAAAGAATGCTTTATGATCATGCTGCGTGCCTTTAAAAATCTACAGATACAGAACTATCCTCGCAAAAAAAAAAAAAAAAAAAAATCTATGCAATGGGCATGATAACATGGACAAGAAGCTTCCATTCAGTCTACTTACACTTCGAACATGCTATCTCCATATGATTTATGAACATAGCTGCAAGTTTGGTTAGATACAAATGTCAGCAGATATGAAAGCTTTTGATAGGTGATAAAAAAGGGGACTTACCTCTAAGCTCACATCACTGATCACTCAGAACATGCTATCTCCATATGATTTATGAACGCCGCTGCAAGTTAGTTTAGATACAAATGTTTTCATAATCTGCCTGCTGAAATCTCAACGCCTAGACAAAAGCTTGAAGTCACCAAGGGCAACACGTAATATAGTTGTGTAAATAAGCTTCGTCAGGTGGTAATCCAACCAGTGCTCCTGATTTTGGTAAGGCTGGCAATACAAAAGTATGCATATCTCAAATCAGCAGTAATAATCCTAGTGAAAATATTGTGCAAAAGAAAACATAAGTATGTTGTACAGACTAATTGCACTATACAGAAAATCTGCTGTCAATCATGCAGGTGCACCATAAAGGTACCACATGAAAATACAAGATATCTCGTCAATACATCATGAATTTCTGCTATTTTAGAATACTACTATGTTCTTTTATTTTTTTCCAAGGAAAAATATTACTTTTATGACAAGCCAAAGAAAACATTTACCTTAAGAGTGAATTTCTGTAATTCTCCTACCTAAAGTATTTTTTGTTGGCTTTTCCATAGCACTTATAAACTGTATGTGTTGTTTTCTAATTCGCCGAGTCCCCTTCTAAAGGATTATCCCAAGCAGCTTATCCCCCAATCTAAATGTTAGCAATTGGTTCGGTGGTTAGATTAATAAACCCTAAGTAAGAAAAAAATGTTATAGAGCTTTAGTCATACATTGACTTACATGAAAACCTGATCTCCTTGCAATTAGTTCCATTGCCGCTCTCCAGCAGATCATACCTGTCAGTTTTGCATAGTTATTAAATTGTCAACAATAAATCGAAAAAAACCAGAAGATAACAAGCAAGGCACCCAAAAGGGATTCTGGGGGGACAATTTAAGAAATCTCATAGATTGCCTCCTATGCATTAAGAGAAAACATCCTGAGGCTTGGAACCTGAAGTGGTCTAATACACATACACACACACATAAAAAAAGGCTTGGGCACAGGAAGCACGAGTAGTACCTTAGCTACGACTCATGGGCATATGTGTGGGTCGCCAGGCGCCTCTGCCATAGGATAAAGATCACATGAGATCAGACAAGCTGAGCATTTCGATAAGACTTGATTCAGATAGATGGTGTTAACGTCAGCTGTTTATAGCATATGCGAGTATAGAATGATCCACAAGTAGGAAAAAAAACATAATTTCAGCTTCAGTCCGTTTACAATCACCTAATAATTCATCGTGTCATCTTAACATCAAAATAATTGCAAATAGGTGCAGGGATAAAATTTTATCCTTAATTCTCACCTGATCGTTGCGGCACTTGCTTCACCAGAAGAATATGGTGCAAAAAGATCAACAAAAAAAAAAAACTCTTGAAACATAGTATCAGTATAAAATTAACCACATATTGATTCACCATTCTTAAGTCAGTCAATAAAAAAAAACATTGTCCTCCAGGGGAATGTTGTAGAGAAAAGAGTCCTGGCATTGAAAACATAGTTGCTTGGAAAATAGTAGTATTTATTAACAGTTAGTTTGCTGCATTAAAAAAGCTACTACTGGCACACTTCGATGATATGCACATAAAATGTATTGTAAATCGAATTTGTGTACTTGCAGACATTGTAACAAATTGGGCTCAAATCAAGCACCGATCCGATTGGATTCCATGACAGAAGTATCAGACGCTTGTTGTATAGCGGCAGCGGCATGACCGGCAACGGCGCACTGAACAAAATGGAGAAGAGAAGAGAGGCATACCTCAAAGTAGTCCTAGCCAGGAGAAGGGCTGGATCCGGCAACTCCACCTAGGCATTGCCACTCTGCCCCGGGCACCCATGAACGACGCCTTCGTCGCTCCCGGCCGCCGCAGTTAACCCACGCCGCTGCCGTCAACCAATGCCCACCGTCGCTCGGGACGCCATCGCGGAGACTGCCAGAGCCGCCCTAAACCCTGCCCCAAAACGTGGTGGTAGTGCTACGGTCCCGCAGCGCCGATGGGTTGCGGCGAAGGGCGTGGAGCGACGGCTCGATGTGGACGTCGCTGGATTCCCCGGTGCTCAGGATGGCGAGAGGAACGCCTTCTTCTTCGGCTCCACGTGGAGACCCGCCTTCTTCTTCCTCGTTGTCCCAGGTGGATGGCTTCCTCTGGCCTCAATCTGGATCGAAGAGATGGAGGCGGTAGCAGAAGGAATCGAATGGGGAAGGAAAACATTTGGAAACCACGCTGTAATCACGCATGATAAAAGGAAAGCAATAAACAAAATCGGGAATAAAGGGAGGAGGGAAATCGCCGGGTGTGAAAAATCGTCCGGTGAGAAAAGTCATTGCAATGTCACGTTTTTTGAACTACCGATGACGATGTAACGCTCTGAGATGTCCCGTGTCTACTCTGTGGGGTCGTTTTTTGCAGGATTGACGGTAGATTAAAAAGAGAGTGGTCCAAATCAACGGTTGATATATAAGTTGGGTAGATTCTGACAGGTAAAAACTATTTTCCTCTCAACTGGTTCTTTATTGGTTTAGATAGATAAAACCTAGAAACATCTGATGACTTGTCAATGACAATGCAAGGAATGGGTGACAATGAGTACATTGGAGTTTAAACAAAGAAATGATTTGGCTTAAACAGGTTCAGTGGGATAATGCAAATTTTAAACCTTTGATTGGTAGTACTTTTCTAATGGGAGACAATGGCAACAGAAATCCGTGACAATACAAACTATGGTAGGATCAGAAGAAAAGGAATAAAAGCACATTTGTTCAAAAAAAATTAAAAGGAATCAAGTCTTGGTTCTATTCTCTATAATATGGGCTATAACAGCATGCTGAAAGACTGACATCAAGAGCGATATGCCTTGCAAATTAAATCTTGATTTCTGATAAAATCTGAAATATATTGTGTGTTACTTCATCACTATTGGCCAATGGATTATGATAGGAAAGAGGCATCAGGGTCGCATGAAAAAAAATAGGATGCTGCAAGTTTTTCCATTTGTGATTGCTTATAGCACATAAGGCACCCGGCTTTCGCGAACTAAAACTATAGTTTGCTCAACCTAGCATACCAGAAGGTTACAAAAGTGTAAAACAACACCACAAGGCACAGCCCGACAATTCATTAATTAGCATCTGGAAAGGATAGCTCGCACCATCTCTCCACTATTTCCCAGTATCAACATCACTTTGAGACGGAATGCAGCGGAAATGGCCATTGCCCAAAAAGGAAAATCTCCAACATAATCCACACTGTAGCGATTAGCCGATTACCTCTTCATCAGCCTTCTCCTGCACCGACAGCCGGAGCGCACGTTTCTCCGCCAGTGCCTCCCCGAGATTTCTTTCATCCCACAGTGTCATTACTCTGTAGAACCAATTGCAATGAATAGCAGTCTCATAATTAAACAAATATTAGTGGTTTACCACCTGGCTTATTTAAAAAATGGGGACAATGTTTCGATGAAATGAAATGCTCTAGGCAAAAGTAAAAACTCTTGCAATACATAAACAATCAGAAAATTTGTCAAATGAGTTCTGGGTAATGAACATATGTTGGTAAAATCGTAATCTGACGAACTTAAAGTCACGCGAATTCGGTGTTGTGGCAAGATGCAGGTAAAGATGGCTTTAGTATAGGGGACAACAACCATAGTGGCCTGCTAAAAATGGCTTTAGTGGGCATGACCCTTAATTTGACCATTACACATTTGTTCGCTAACTAACTACTAACTGGAAACAGTCTGACAGGAAACACTAACACAGGGATTACCCTCTCATGGTTTTGCTGGATGCCCAACATCAAAGTGAAAGATCCATCTTTCTCCATGCATAAGCACTTTTACAGACGTCCTTGAATCCGATCTAGTAAATTTATTCTCACATAACATAATGAAACAATACAAATGAAAAACAAACCATGAGTTGTTTGCACGCGTACCTCAATAATAAGACAAGAAGGGTCGATTAAATCAGATGCAATCAGAGTAAAAGTACCATGTTAACTGAAACATGCCACCATCGCACAGCATTAGTAAACACAAAATATCTAGTCGGTGTTAGAAATTGATATCGGAACAATAACTATTCCTCAAGAATTCCTACCAGGTGAGGATGGTTGTATCTGCAATGGGAAAGAGATTAATGATCAGAAAAGCAAGGTCCTCGATATTCTTGGGAGTGCTGGACAAAAGGTACAGGCCATTTGTAACATCCCGGCCCCCTAGGCCGTCATTTTTAAGAAGACCAAACCTTCAATAACATAAGTTACAAGGACATAAAACAACAAAGATGGAAGTTCACTAAATAAAACAACTCGACCTATTCTGGATTAATAAATATTTTGTTGTGATTTCGATTTGAATTGTTCTTATTCGAGGTTTCAAATATTTGAAGTTGGCTGTTCTGAAACTCCTCGGACAATTTCTATGTTTGAAAATTTTGTTCATGCATCTCATCTCATGAAGCATAACAAATTGCTAGAATTTTCGTGGGAAATTGGTTTTACCAAAAATTACTCAAAATTCACCATCGTTAGGTTTCTCAGAGATTTAATTTCTGTGAATTATTCATAATTTTTGGAGCACATTTGGATAGGTATAAAATTCGTAGACGTTCTCTGTTCTTCAAAAATAATCAAAACAACATTGTGCTTCATGGGCTTCCTTCAGGCTCGGCCCATTTAGAAAAATAATGAAAAATGAAAAAGAAAGAAAACCTTACCTCGGTCCGGCCCAAATCAACGCAGCCCAGCCTGGCCCAGCTCGCGAACCGCCTGTCGTCGCGTCGTCTTCCTCCTCCGTCAACGCTACCGCACCGCCCGGCCACCGCCGCTTCGCCACGCAAGCCGCCGTCCTGTGCCGCCGCTGTAGAAGTACCACGCGGCCGCTCGTCGCCCCTCGACCCCTCCTGCTCCACCTCGCGCCTTCCGGAGCCCTCCTCTCTTTCTCCTCTTTCTCTCTTTGTCTCACTGACAATTATGGCCGCCGGCGAGAACCGCCTCTCCCCTCTATAAAAGGCGCCGCTCGATCTTTTATTCTCTTCCTTCCGCTTCCCTGATCCTCTAAAGCTTGTCCTCGTCTACAACCATTTCCGGAACTCGACGAATTTCCATTTTTCCTAGCTCCGGCCGCCACCACCATTGCCGACGAATCTCCATCATCGGTGAGCTAGAGCTCAATTCCTTTGGAACTCATGACTTTTATCCATCGCTGAATTCATTTGTATGCTTGGTTGCCTCAACCTAGGCTTGTAGTGCCCTCCCGACGGAAGCTTCCTCTGTTCCGCCGCCGCCGGTCGACTAGCTGTCGCTACAGGCCACCACTACTTGCATCTCTTGTTTGGTAAGAACACCCGTCGCTCGTAGATGCTAGAACAGCTTGAATTTCATGTTGCCATGCCCTTCTGCTGCGCATCGCAAAGTCGCCGAACCACTGCGCACCTAGGTCACCGCCCCGCCGCCGTTACAGGCCACCATCGCCGGCGAGGCGACCACCGGACGGAAGCTCTTGATCTTCCGCACCGCGTAGGGTAACACGTCGTCGTCCTCCGGCCCTAATTTGCCTCCGGCGAACTCGTACATCGCCGCGGCTACTGTACACGGTCAAGTTTAAATCGATTAATCCTTAAGCTGCCATGTGGAAGCGTCTGTTTGGCCAGAAAAGATTTAACCTTTTTAGCTCGAATTAGATAGAGAATTAGTAGGGAAAAATTAGGAACAATTGCTAAAATATTTCCTTATGTTTTTAGGCTCCTTTTTATGTAAAAACATGATATATGTGTTTAGGAAAAATTCATAGAAGAAAATAACTTAGCTTCATGCTTTGTTTAAAAATAAGTATTTAGGGAATTTACATATGGAAAAACAAATAAGATTAATTTACTTTTGAACTTTTCAGACTCTATCTCCACTGTAGACACATAATTGATCATAGGAAAAATTATTAGAAAAATAAATATCTAGACTTGTTTTATTTCTTAAGAAACAACATGTTTCTTTAGGAGAATTTAATTGTTATTTGTACAATAGAATTGCATACCATCTCTATAATTAAAATATATAGATTGTTATCCTAATTGTGACATGAAGAACTAAAATGGTAGTTTCATGTAGGTTTTACTTTGAATGATAGATTCATTAACCTAATTAAATGAACATCTCATCTATGCATGACCATATAGCTTTCTTTACACTGTATGAACTTATTTTCTGACTATGATAAATAAAATAAACCATAGGGCCACATCTCTAGGTTATACCATGATTAAGAAACTAAATATATACTAAGTTAAATAGAACTTCTTGTTAGCAAAATATAAATATGTCAGTTATAACTAATAGCTTATATTAGCATCTAGTATTTAAGAATATAATTGTAGATGAAAAATATGATAGGAACATTTTCCTGATTTTACATGAGCATGTAAGAAATATTTATACAATATTCATATTCAAACTAGAACTCGATAACATATCTTTGCATCTCCTCTAAATATGTAGATTGCATATACATACATAGATGTACCCAAAATGATTATGGAAAATAAGTATCTTAATCCATAGGAATGTTTCCACATATATGTAGCCTCATTTCACCTATAATTTACGCTAAAGTTATTTACTATGGTAAATGAATATTTTAACCCATAAGGGTGTTTCTATATGCACTGGGAACATATAGCTTTATTTTACATATACATCATCCTAAGGATATTTGTTATAAAAATCTAGTTTATTTGCTCATGTCTCTTTGAACAACACCACGTTCATCGATAGAAATAATTATGAATTTCATATAATAGATATGCACGCAATCACCATCAATAAGCCATATGCATCTCACCATGTGTTCTTTAGAGATTTAATAAATAAATATCTATGCATACCATCATGTTAGCTTTGCATTAATCCATCTAAATAACACATGCATGCTTTTCTATTTAAGAGAAACTAAATAATAAATAACTTATCTAGGTGAATATGGCCATTATAAGGCCAGGAATATATCTCTTAGCAAATGATCACCATAGAGAGAATGGAACCGCGTGAATCCTAGTTACCCACTCTTCTATTTATTTATCGATGGGACTCGTTCACATGTAGTTCCGTTCATACGAGCATCGAGTCGATATCTATTTTCATGAAATGCATTCCATAAACATGCTCTTTGGTTTTTATTCGAAATATGGTATTTCTATTGTAGATTTTATTGGATCTTCAATCGATGACTTTATTTGGATCTCTCGGTATTTATCGCAAACGTGAGAGAATCGTCGGAGGACTACACCACGTGAAGATCAACATTTGAAGATCGTCATGTGAATTATATAAAGGTGCGAGGCAAGCACACCCCTTGATCATTTTTGATCCTATGTTTGCAAATGCATTTAAGTGCTAAATTTGTAGGATAATTTGTGCATAATTTATATCACTAAAAATGCTTACTTGGGAAATAGTAGATACTACCTATTGATTTTACACATTTGTTGGACTATCATATCCCCTTGTAACCATAGGATGGGCTATCATAATGGTCATACGCTCTAGCTTCATGGTATAGTTAATTACTAATTAAGCTTGCTAAAATGAAAGGCTATATTTTGTATAAATGTAAGTACATGTATAATCATTAAATTTACGGATTATATTGATGGGGAATTATTGTTGATGATATATGATGATAATTTAGATGTTGACGGGTTTTGATGTGATAATGTTAAATTGGATTAATGATTGTTTGATAATCATGATTTTGGAGACCCGTCGCATCGCATAAGGACCGGTACATTTGTAACTTGATTTAAGGAAACATCGTGCGACCATGGATGCTGGTATGGGACGGCTATGGCTAAGTAATTAGTTGAATGTTGCCTTGCCTTCTAGAAGTAGCGAATGTATGGATATTTTACCCGATCTGGTATTTATTCAGAGGGACCTCCATCACTACGGTTTTGGGCTCAAGGTTTACCAATACAGTGAATTGTACCCTTTTAATTCCTGCCTAACTATCCATATTTGAAGGAGGGGAAAATTGTACCTCTGGGATGTTAGTTGGTAGGTCCGGAGGGATTTTTACAATTTAGGGAAGGCAAGGTTAACAAACGGCTAATGAAAACGTCATGCGTGATACCGATGTGCACACTTCGTGAGTGCACGGTGCTTGCAACACCACAGACGGTCACTCACTGTCCATGGGTACAGCGTACAAACTCTGCAGAGTCATAATCCATTCGAATGGCCGTGCTTGCGGTCTCAAGCTCCTTAATGATAGGCCTTTGTTTAGAGAATGGTTGGGATTAAAATTAATTATGATTATTAATATATGAATGGCTTAGATGATGATTGTTATAGGGACTTGACATGGAAGTCAAGTATCTCACTTTATTTATATGATATTTTACTTGTGCTTACATTTATGCAATTTATATTCAAGCAATTTAATTTAGTAATTATTTCATTAATCAAGTTTAGATTGCCATTCGCTCATTTATGCAAATTTAACCATATTATACCTTCCTTTATTTGGCCTTGCATATAATTATAGTTTTGCTATTATTCACCTGCATTGCTTGCCTCCGATAACTTGGTTTCGGAGATGACGAGGATTACGGTGAGGAACGATGCCGTTCTTTCTAGGAGTTCAACTTCCAGTCAATTGCCTGTGGGATGAACACGGGGCACACGCTGGAGATTCGAATTCCTTTATGTTACCACTGTGTTTAGTTCTTAAGGTATTTCGTCGGCCGTTGAGCCAATATTTTGTAAATTTCATATAAACTTGATAGTTAAATTTTGATATGGCTATAGTTCCACTGTGATTACCGTGTGTACGTGTCGTTGATCCTGGGGCAAGTACGGAAAACACGGAGTTTCGGGTGATTTAATTACCCGGGACGTTGCAGGTGGTACCAGAGCTATATTGACTGCAGGTTGACCCTAGATAGACCGGTTATTAGATTAGGTTAGTAAATTAAAGCCATATTTTCCAAATTCTCAAATATATTTAAGGAAAATATAGGGATATTTCTCTATCTTTTCTAAATCTTAGTTTCTCTTCTTATCTATATTTTCATTTGATTTTGAGAAATTATTTACCCCATCTCATCTCTTTCTTAGCTAAGGAGAAAAGAGGAAGGAGAAGAAGAATATTGTTCACTTTTTCCTCAATCTTGATTTTAAATATTCTTTCTTGTATCTCATCTTGACATTGATTCTATTTTCTTCCTAATCTTATTTCTTCTATATCAATCATGAGACAAGGAAGAAGATGTAGTGAGAATGTGATGATAAATACTAGGATCTCTTCTCTTATTCTTTTCAAAATTTCTTAGGAGGTATAGATATATAGGCCGTGGAAAGAAAATATTAAGGTAGGATTATATGGCATTTTAAAAGTGCTATGCCATAGAGACCTATAACATAATCATCAAGAAATTCGTTTTCAAAAATGCCGGAGGTTCCATTTGCATTTGATTTACTCGTTCTTTTTGACTTGGTGTTGGTATGAAGTTTTGGAGTTTTCCTTTTCTAAGTATAAAATATATATTAAAATAAATAGTTTAAATTTTGCTAACTTTCCTTTAGGATAACATCCTACTAATTTTGACTATAACATACGTTGACTCTAACATCTCGTACTACCTTAATTGCATACCTTTCACTTACTTAATGTATTAAACATTTCTTTGATTCATCTCCATGCATGACACCCTTTCCGGGATAAAGATCATATTATATTCGTTGTTAACTTCATAACAATTTAATCTATGTTTCCATACTCATTTTAGCATCGATCTTGCATGCCAAATATTTTTCCTTGGTATTTATATTGATATCCCACTTATGTTGTCATCATTCTTTGTAGGTTCTTTTGATTTCAAAAAAAAAAGATTCCGTGATCTCACATGTTTCCTTCTTTCATAGTTTGGCATACCTTGCCTCTTTGATTCATGTAGACTTAGTTTAACATATAGCATAAACAGTGCACAAATAACATATCATACCTCTTTCTTTCAAAAATAATTTATTTTTCTCTTTTCATTTTATGCGAGATCATTAAAAATTTGATTTCCATCATTTTTCATCCCAGATGGAAATACTCCTATTGCCATTTGAACTTTGTATCACGTTTTGCATAGCGTGATGATTTTATTCAATTAACCTCCTTTGAAAATTTACTAGTATGAAGAATTTTCGTCAATATCTTGCCAAACCCCGTTTTACTATTCCTTGATAAATCAATAATCATATTCCATTATTTGAAAGAAGGATAGAATTAATTTACATAACTACGATATCCTTGTTCCCAAACTCTTTGACTTTTATCGTGGTTGTTCTTTTGCACCTCTCCACCGTATGAAACCCTTATGAATTATCTTGATTTTCTGAGTCAATCAATTTTTCTTTCACTCATAAAATATTTGTGCATTTCATCCATTTTGAAACTTGAGTATCCTTCATTTCCATATAAAATGACGATGGTTTCAAAATTTTCTTTACAAAGTATCCTAGTTGCATAGCTTAAAACCTTCCATTTAATCAATGCTTTATTAAAACCTTTTTGCGGGAACATGAAAGTATTTGCCAAATTTGTTTTAATATTCTATCATTTATCTAGAAATCTACATTAATGCCCATAATCATATTGTTCCGCGTTCACGGAAGTTTTGCCATTAATCGATACATCTTCCCATATGAATCATGTTAACCGATCTTTTACTTGATCATCGGTGTTGATTTCTATGACCTATTATCTATGAGAATATCATATCATCTCATTCTTTAACTTTTCTCTCTTGTTCACTGTTTGGTAAAAATTGAAGGTATGATCATTTTTGAATACCTTCTTAAAGCATTTCGATGTTGTCTTTGTATGCTTAATTGTTTTGTCTAACTATCTTACCTTGTGATACTATTCCCTTATTTTATTGATTCGATGTCCATCGATTTGATAACCATTGACACTATTGAATTGAGAACAATATCTTTCTTGATTTATTTAACCAAGAGATCACTTGATCCATGTTGATGTGATCTCTAGAGTTCACTTTGATTTTTTTTATATATGCTCCAATGAAAGCCCTAATCCCCACTATCCATGAAACATAGAAACCTATTGTTTTATGTTAACCTGATTTTAGAAATTTCTTTGATCTGGTATATTCTAAGGTAATCATCTTGAAAACCTTGGAATAATTCCTTATACTATTCATGAATAAACCTTGTTGTCATGAATTGTTCACCATCCTTACTTGAATGTCAAGTCATTCTACCATTTATTACCAATTCGCTGATCATACTTTAATAATTATTGTATCACATTGTTACACATGCCCATATTGTCATATGTCGCATTGATCATATATTTAGAATCCCTCATTAATTTATCAAATCCATGTTGATTTGCTCTAAAATGTGTTTTGATCTTGCCCTAACGAACTTGCCTCGTAAACCTTGGAGTAGGTTCCTAAACCATCCTTGATGTTCCCACTAGGTACTTTTGGTTGCAAGGATTGGTTGCCATGCTTCTCGGATGGTAAATGTTGTGCTCATATATCTTTCAATGACCCACATGCCATTCGAATCATTTAAAAACCAATCCTATTGATTTTATTTTATCTTTGTAAGCTCATCCGTTTCCCGAGGTCGAATTCCATTGGAACATTAGTCTATTGATTTTGATTTCCATTCTTTGGTAGGTCAAAATTCATTAAAAAATATTCTTACGATTTGAAAACCTCATGTTTCCTTGAACATAAGAAATTTTCCCATATTCATTTATTGGGACTCGTGGCATTCAAAATTGTTCCATAACCAATCATATTGGTTTTGTTTCACCATTATAAATTCATTTGCTTACATGATCCTAAAACTCCATTGGATTACTAGCCTACCACTCTTGACTCCATTCTTTACTAAATTATTTCATCAAAAACTTCCTTGTGATTTTAAAATATCGTAGTATCCTTTTTACTGGGCTATCCATTAATGAAAACAAAATACGATTAAATTTTTCTTTTGCTCCAGAATTTATTTTTGAAAGCCTCTATGCATTAACTTGAATAAAATTAACTTTACCCTTGATCATATGTGCCTACTAACCTTTGTCGAAAAATTACAACTAGAACTATATGCTAACCCTCACTACGAGCTAACATTTTTGATCGTAACTACGCAAAAGAGACTTGATGATAACCTCCATTTCACCTTGGAAGATGGAGATTCAGGCCGACAAGAAGCAAAGTTTATGAAGAAATATTCCAAGTACAAGAAACTAACTATATCAAGAAAGAACAAGTGAACTTCATGGATAGCGCTCGTCGCCCTCGGGCCTTGAAGATGAAGGAACTAACTTTATATGTTGTGCATTGCATTTTAAGTATTTTAAGAATGATAGGTTAAAATTTATTTAAGGGGGGTAGGACGTAAGATATATCTAACTCTACTAATATTTTGATCATATGAATGCTAACCTCTTTTATGAGTCGAAAAAAAAAAATTTGCAATCTTTATTAACAAATGTTAACAAAACCCCGAAGATTTCTTTTAAAGGATTCCTCTTTCTCAAGATACCAATGTTCACCAAGCATGAAGGACATATATACTACATCGGAGAACAACTTCAAGAAATCTACCATATCAAAGAAGAAGTAAGAGGAATACGTGAAGATTGATCCCTACACGTGGCATGCCGAATACGAAAAACTAATAATGTCATGACAATTAATTTCAAAACCATCCTCCACTAACTACAACGGAATAGGGATACGGTATATGAAGAATTTTCAAGAAAGTGACCATGTCAAAGAGGGAGGCAAAACAAGAGTATGAAGATCATCCTCACATATGGCGTATCGAAGATCGAAGAACATTTCGACACCTTGGAACTAACTTTCGTAAACATCCACACTAACACTTCTCGGAATCTCGAGGACGAGATTCTTTTTAAGGGGGGTAGACTGTAACATCCCGGCCCCCTAGGCCGTCATTTTTAAGAAGACCAAACCTTCAATAACATAAGTTACAAGGACTTAAAACAACAAAGATGGAAGTTCACTAAATAAAACAACTCGACCTATTCTGGATTAATAAATATTTTGTTGTGATTTCGATTTGAATTGTTCTTATTCGAGGTTTCAAATATTTGAAGTTGGCTGTTCTGAAACTCCTCGGACAATTTCTATGTTTGAAAATTTTGTTCATGCATCTCATCTCATGAAGCATAACAAAATGCTAGAATTTTCGTGGGAAATTGGTTTTACCAAAAATTACTCAAAATTCACCATCGTTAGGTTTCTCAGAGATTTAATTTCTGTGAATTATTCATAATTTTTGGAGCACATTTGGATAGGTATAAAATTCGTAGACGTTCTCTGTTCTTCAAAAATAATCAAAACAACATTGTGCTTCATGGGCTTCCTTCAGGCTCGGCCCATTTAGAAAAATAATGAAAAATGAAAAAGAAAGAAAACCTTACCTCGGTCCGGCCCAAATCAACGCAGCCCAGCCTGGCCCAGCTCGCGAACCGCCTGTCGTCGCGTCGTCTTCCTCCTCCGTCAACGCTACCGCACCGCCCGGCCACCGCCGCTTCGCCACGCAAGCCGCCGTCCTGTGCCGCCGCTGTAGAGGTACCACGCGGCCGCTCGTCGCCCCTCGACCCCTCCTGCTCCACCTCGCGCCTTCCGGAGCCCTCCTCTCTTTCTCCTCTTTCTCTCTTTGTCTCACTGACAATTATGGCCGCCGGCGAGAACCGCCTCTCCCCTCTATAAAAGGCGCCGCTCGATCTTTTATTCTCTTCCTTCCGCTTCCCTGATCCTCTAAAGCTTGTCCTCGTCTACAACCATTTCCGGAACTCGACGAATTTCCATTTTTCCTAGCTCCGGCCGCCACCACCATTGCCGACGAATCTCCATCATCGGTGAGCTAGAGCTCAATTCCTTTGGAACTCATGACTTTTATCCATCGCTGAATTCATTTGTATGCTTGGTTGCCTCAACCTAGGCTTGTAGTGCCCTCCCGACGGAAGCTTCCTCTGTTCCGCCGCCGCCGGTCGACTAGCTGTCGCTACAGGCCACCACTACTTGCATCTCTTGTTTGGTAAGAACACCCGTCGCTCGTAGATGCTAGAACAGCTTGAATTTCATGTTGCCATGCCCTTCTGCTGCGCATCGCAAAGTCGCCGAACCACTGCGCACCTAGGTCACCGCCCCGCCGCCGTTACAGGCCACCATCGCCGGCGAGGCGACCACCGGACGGAAGCTCTTGATCTTCCGCACCGCGTAGGGTAACACGTCGTCGTCCTCCGGCCCTAATTTGCCTCCGGCGAACTCGTACATTGCCGCGGCTACTGTACACGGTCAAGTTTAAATCGATTAATCCTTAAGCTGCCATGTGGAAGCGTCTGTTTGGCCAGAAAAGATTTAACCTTTTTAGCTCGAATTAGATAGAGAATTAGTAGGGAAAAATTAGGAACAATTGCTAAAATATTTCCTTATGTTTTTAGGCTCCTTTTTATGTAAAAACATGATATATGTGTTTAGGAAAAATTCATAGAAGAAAATAACTTAGCTTCATGCTTTGTTTAAAAATAAGTATTTAGGGAATTTACATATGGAAAAACAAATAAGATTAATTTACTTTTGAACTTTTCAGACTCTATCTCCACTGTAGACACATAATTGATCATAGGAAAAATTATTAAAAATAAATATCTAGACTTGTTTTATTTCTTAAGAAACAACATGTTTCTTTAGGAGAATTTAATTGTTATTTGTACAATAGAATTGCATACCATCTCTATAATTAAAATATATAGATTGTTATCCTAATTGTGACATGAAGAACTAAAATGGTAGTTTCATGTAGGTTTTACTTTGAATGATAGATTCATTAACCTAATTAAATGAACATCTCATCTATGCATGACCATATAGCTTTCTTTACACTGTATGAACTTATTTTCTGACTATGATAAATAAAATAAACCATAGGGCCACATCTCTAGGTTATACCATGATTAAGAAACTAAATATATACTAAGTTAAATAGAACTTCTTGTTAGCAAAATATAAATATGTCAGTTATAACTAATAGCTTATATTAGCATCTAGTATTTAAGAATATAATTGTAGATGAAAAATATGATAGGAACATTTTCCTGATTTTACATGAGCATGTAAGAAATATTTATACAATATTCATATTCAAACTAGAACTCGATAACATATCTTTGCATCTCCTCTAAATATGTAGATTGCATATATATACATAGATGTACCCAAAATGATTATGGAAAATAAGTATCTTAATCCATAGGAATGTTTCCACATATATGTAGCCTCATTTCACCTTAATTTACGCTAAAGTTATTTACTATGGTAAATGAATATTTTAACCCATAAGGGTGTTTCTATATGCACTGGGAACATATAGCTTTATTTTACATATACATCATCCTAAGGATATTTGTTATAAAAATCTAGTTTATTTGCTCATGTCTCTTTGAACAACACCACGTTCATCGATAGAAATAATTATGAATTTCATATAATAGATATGCACGCAATCACCATCAATAAGCCATATGCATCTCACCATGTGTTCTTTAGAGATTTAATAAATAAATATCTATGCATACCATCATGTTAGCTTTGCATTAATCCATCTAAATAACACATGCATGCTTTTCTATTTAAGAGAAACTAAATAATAAATAACTTGTCTAGGTGAATATGGCCATTATAAGGCCAGGAATATATCTCTTAGCAAATGATCACCATAGAGAGAATGGAACCGCGTGAATCCTAGTTACCCACTCTTCTATTTATTTATCGATGGGACTCGTTCACATGTAGTTCCGTTCATACGAGCATCGAGTCGATATCTATTTTCATGAAATGCATTCCATAAACATGCTCTTTGGTTTTTATTCGAAATATGGTATTTCTATTGTAGATTTTATTGGATCTTCAATCGATGACTTTATTTGGATCTCTCGGTATTTATCGCAAACGTGAGAGAATCGTCGGAGGACTACACCACGTGAAGATCAACATTTGAAGATCGTCATGTGAATTATATAAAGGTGCGAGGCAAGCACACCCCTTGATCATTTTTGATCCTATGTTTGCAAATGCATTTAAGTGCTAATTTGTAGGATAATTTGTGCATAATTTATATCACTAAAAATGCTTACTTGGGAAATAGTAGATACTACCTATTGATTTTACACATTTGTTGGACTATCATATCCCCTTGTAACCATAGGATGGGCTATCATAATGGTCATACGCTCTAGCTTCATGGTATAGTTAATTACTAATTAAGCTTGCTAAAATGAAAGGCTATATTTTGTATAAATGTAAGTACATGTATAATCATTAAATTTACGGATTATATTGATGGGGAATTATTGTTGATGATATATGATGATAATTTAAATGTTGACGGGTTTTGATGTGATAATGTTAAATTGGATTAATGATTGTTTGATAATCATGATTTTGGAGACCCGTCGCATCGCATAAAGACCGGTACATTTGTAACTTGATTTAAGGAAACATCGTGCGACCATGGATGCTGGTATGGGACGGCTATGGCTAAGTAATTAGTTGAATGTTGCCTTGCCTTCTAGAAGTAGCGAATGTATGGATATTTTACCCGATCTGGTATTTATTCAGAGGGACCTCCATCACTACGGTTTTGGGCTCAAGGTTTACCAATACAATGAATTGTACCCTTTTAATTCCTGCCTAACTATCCATATTTGAAGGAGGGGAAAATTGTACCTCTGGGATGTTAGTTGGTAGGTCCGGAGGGATTTTTACAATTTAGGGAAGGCAAGGTTAACAAACGGCTAATGAAAACGTCATGCGTGATACCGATGTGCACACTTCGTGAGTGCACGGTGCTTGCAACACCACAGACGGTCACTCACTGTCCATGGGTACAGCGTACAAACTCTGCAGAGTCATAATCCATTCGAATGGCCGTGCTTGCGGTCTCAAGCTCCTTAATGATAGGCCTTTGTTTAGAGAATGGTTGGGATTAAAATTAATTATGATTATTAATATATGAATGGCTTAGATGATGATTGTTATAGGGACTTGACATGGAAGTCAAGTATCTCACTTTATTTATATGATATTTTACTTGTGCTTACATTTATGCAATTTATATTCAAGCAATTTAATTTAGTAATTATTTCATTAATCAAGTTTAGATTGCCATTCGCTCATTTATGCAAATTTAACCATATTATACCTTCCTTTATTTGGCCTTGCATATAATTATAGTTTTGCTATTATTCACCTGCATTGCTTGCCTCCAATAACTTGGTTTCAGAGATGACGAGGATTACGGTGAGGAACGATGCCGTTCTTTCTAGGAGTTCAACTTCCAGTCAATTGCCTGTGGGATGAACACGGGGCACACGCTGGAGATTCGAATTCCTTTATGTTACCACTGTGTTTAGTTCTTAAGGTATTTCGTCGGCCGTTGAGCCAATATTTTGTAAATTTCATATAAACTTGATAGTTAAATTTTGATATGGCTATAGTTCCACTGTGATTACCGTGTGTACTTGTCATTGATCCTGGGGCAAGTACGGAAAACACGGAGTTTCGGATGATTTAATTACCCGGGACGTTGCACCATTATCAACATGCACATGCAATTCTATCCCATGCGGCAGTTAGTTTGCCTCCGTGTTCCTCCAATGCAATACGAAAAGGAAAATGTGAAGATCAACTTTATAGGATCGATCTTTAAACTAATATAAAGAACACATTCCACAGAAACATTAGTGAAAG
The DNA here is from genome assembly GCA_012490785.1 of Eragrostis nindensis. Lineage (NCBI taxonomy): Eukaryota > Viridiplantae > Streptophyta > Magnoliopsida > Poales > Poaceae > Eragrostis > Eragrostis nindensis. The sequence continues at coordinate 473,255 of JAAXCT010000189.1, read as the reverse complement.
ACAGATTTGTACATGAATCCCATACGAACAGAACCGGATCACTAAGATGCCACGGGCATGAGCCGGATTTCGGGATTTGTACCTCGAGCCCCATTATCAACCTGTGTGATCTGCTTGGTGTCAACGGTGTCCTTCATCCTCGCCGTCGCCGCGCCTCCACCCAGCACGACCGGTGTCCTTCATCCTCGCCGTCGCCGCGCCTCCGCCCAGCACGACCTCGCCGTCGCCGCGCCTCCGCCCAGCCCAACCTCGCCGCCGCCGAGCCTCCCCCAGTCTCGCCGCGCGTAGGCTGCGCAGCCCCTGCGCCTCGCCCCTTTTGAGTCTCGTCGCCGACCCCGGCAGACGGCGCCGCAACCCTAGCTCCTCTCCCTCCCTCTCTCTCTCTCTCTCTCTCTCTCTCTCTCTCTCTCTCTCTCGCTGTTGCTCGCCCGCCCGGGATCGCGAGAGATTTGGAAAGGGAAGGAAGAAGGGAAGGAAAGGTGAAAGGAAATCGGGGAGGTGGGAGGTCGCCGGGTGAGAAACAAAGCCCGGTGAGAAAAGATTTCGCGATGTCACGAATTTTGAACTAAAAATGACGATGTAACGCTGAGAATGTCCCATCGTCCGGCGTGGGGCCGATTTCGATAGGATTGAACGGTAGATCTAGAAGGAGAGGGTGTGGATCAACGGTTGATCTATTGGTGGGATAGAATCTGACAGGTGAAAAATATTTTCCTCGCAACTAGTTCTTTATTGGTTTATTAGAAGATAGATATTACAAATAGTCGAGGACCTGTATATCGACTGGAAGACTGTTCTTTATAGTACTTTTTTTTATATCCATGTATCAAATTTTGGAGGTCTTTTAGGCTAGAGAAGAGACTGCCTGATTCAAAGCTCAAATAATGGCTTCTCGTCAAAAGGGCCACTCATGGGTGAGGGCATGAACTATCCAAGGTAAATTCAACCACATTCCTTTTGTATGTTTATCACAAGAGCAAGTCACCCTGCTTTTTTACCTCTGCAAGTGCAAGTTGTGAATAGTATCTTTTTAGGAGATTATTGTAAAGTAATATACCTAAATAATATCGGCCACCTAATAAAAACTTTAAACATATTTAGCAATGCCAATGCATAAGGCGTGGTAAATCAATGAGCCTGTTCGGATGTTGAAAAAGTCCGGCTGCTGGCTACTGGCTGGGCTGTTTGCTACTCACACCAGCAGCCAAAAACAGCCGCAGCTGGCTGTTTAACAGCTGCAGCGAACAGGCCCAATTTTACCATGTCATACATCTCATGAGGATCACGCTCATCATGATAGAGTTGATAGACAATGTGTGGTGTTGTGTTTTTTCTGAATCATCGTATCATTGCCTTATCAGACCATCCACAAACAATGTGATCAAAATAGTTAGATATTTTCTAGAGAAGATGTTTATTTTACTAAAAAAATACCCTAGTTTACTACCTCTAATTACTGAAGACCCCGTCAATTCAACTTCCAGTAATCTGGTTTACATGACGGTTTCGCTAGAGTGGCCATATTTTTCACTATGGTGGACTTCATTTCTTTGAACAGTGTCGCAAATGATGGGAAGACGGAAGAAAGACGGAGGGGGTCGAGTTGCAGTTCGACCTTTAGGGCATGTTTGTGTTGCTACGTAACTACGTAAGATTGTCAAGCATGTGTTTAGTTTCCACCGTAACTTCATTTAACATGGCAAACAATCTGTCATGTGCAGGAACAATGTGTTGGAAAATTCCACTTTGGCCAAGGTTTTTTTGGCTCAAAAGTCCACATAATTTTTTGGGTATTGTATAGTTTTATTATGGTAGCATTTCAAGTTTTTGATTTATTTTTTCTGTTATGGTTATGAAAAGATAAGAAGGTTTAAGCGGATGGGCATCCCATGGAATGATGAATTTTCTCGTTAGTGCAAGAAGTTATCTTTTCGGCTCAGTAATTTTTGAAACATATTGGATAGTTGCATTGATATAATATAAAAATATGAATTTGAAATTTATTTTAAATAAAGCTATAACTATCTTGATCCATATGTGACACAAATACAACTTTTCTTGTCTCGTTGTCACCTGTTAGACATTGTGTGCCACATCGAAAAGTTATAGTTTTGCATCAAACATAGGCAAGTAGTCATTGTCATAGTCTAAAAGTACTAGTAACAATGCACGTGCGCCACGCACGTGTTTAAATAATGACATCACTTGGCAAGACTATTTGCATTATGATGCACTTGACTACATTATCTTTCGTAGCATAGACAGTATCTAAGTTATAATATAATGTAATGCAAAAACATAATGGTCATCGTTACACCACATGTATAATGCATAGCACCCTACAGTGAAACATCATATACCATCCTTGTTTACCAAGACATCTTCCATACAAGCAAGAAACTTAGGGGATACTTGAATTTTTGCCATTTGACAATAGGATACTTGAATTTTTGCCATTTGACAATTGGCAGTACTTAGAAAGAGAACATAATTTTTTTTCAAAAGAATTACATCCAAGGGATCTTAGATCAACTCAGGTCTGATAATTATACCTCATGTTGTTTCTCAATACATCTGAATAATTTGCAAGGGAAAAAAGAATACAAAGTTATCATCTCACGTACAATTCAGTTTTTAATAAGACCTTGTACTACTAATAACTACTATAGGAGTCTGATTGGGCGAAAAGAAAAATATATCTATAACATTAGAGCTGATGTACCACCTCAAACCAAAATTAACAATAATCAACAAGCAATTAATCATAGGAACTATTGCGGACATGTTGTAGGCATTGGGATTGTTGTCGGAGACCTGGAGGATGGTGTCTACAATTTATTCACAGTGTCAACCTGAAAAACACTTCCGCGTAGTATGAGATTTATTAATAACTGTTTATTTCAAAAGCAGCATGCATAGAGGAACTCCAAATATATCTTGCCAAAAGATGCAATTCTCAGCAGTTCTTTAACTAAGTTTTGCGAGAAGCAGAACCATATTTTCTCTTTAATTTTTAGAAACAAAAATAATGGCATTAAGTTCCTATGGATCGGAACAACATTTAAGACGGATAATTATAATTATATATTTTTAACATATTATCTAGAAACAAAAATGTAATCAGAATACATGAAGTGTGCATGGCATTATAAAATGACGTAAACAAACTGTCCTCCATGTCACCCTTTGTGCTCAAGTTCAACAAGCATATGACTGGTTGCCGTCCCAATGCATGTCCGGGAAAAAAAAGGGATCAGGCATGAAGCAATACAGCGGTGGTAAAGCAATTGGCGTCAGATTGAGCGAGTATTGTCGATGATATGAGATCCGGGTATACTCAAGATACAACAAGGCCGAGTGATCCAGTAATGGGGATTCGGTTTGGCCCAAGAAGGCCCGGGTGGCCCGACGGACCTAAAGTCAGTCGGCCCACTCGGCTAGGAGATAAACATCAATCAACTTGTACTACAAGGCTGTTTACTATGTAACCGACTAGGTTTAGATCCATGTAACCCTGTACCCCTGACTATATAAGGCGGGCAGGAGACCTACAGAAAACTCTCTCGCAATACATCATACCAGCACAGGACGTAGGGTATTACACCTTTGGCGGCCTGAACCTGTATAAACCCTCGTCTTCTGTGTTACCATCGTGTTTTTGATTCTCGTACACCCGTAAAATAACTATCGAGGCCCCAAAACCTCGACAGTGGCGCGCCAGGTAGGAGTGGGGCGAGAATCCACTCGTCGAATACGATGGATCTACATCAAACAACTACAGCAGGGGGCTTCACCCGACGCCCCTTCTTCAAGTCGGCGACTCGGCACAAGTCTGCATCTGCGGTGTCCCGATGTCAAGATGCTGTTCTGCGGCGAGATATCCGGCGGCGTACGGCTGAACTCAGAGCCGGGGCTTCCCTACATCACCTAGTCCCGAGGAGGCCTGCTCTGATTTTCAGATCCAGTACCATGATTCAACGCGCATCGTGTCATCCGGTCGGCGATCCGTGTCTCGCGCCGCGATGAAGTCGATGTCTGTCCAACTCCCAGTCGAGCACGAGTCATTTTCATCGACAAAACCTGCACCCTGCTGCTTCAAGTCCCAAGGAGAAGAGCTGTTCCAAGACAGCTCCACGTACACGCACAGTTGCCTAAACAGGGAAGATTCTTTCTAGTTTCTAGTTAATCTTTCTTTACTTGATTAATGATTCCTAATAATTCGGATGGATTCTCTACTCATCGCGTGATGTGTTTTTGGGCATGTACTGGAACAACTGATCGTGATTTCGTAAACTACTGGATCACGACAGCACGGCGGGTCAGGCTTGGATTTTTCCAACCTTGCGACGAACGCTCATGTCGTGGAGCAAGTCGCCGTCTCGGCGTATCCGCAGTACAAGATCAGAAGACGATGCGGCAGCCACTCGGCGTACGGTTCTTCAACCACTCGGCGATGCTTTCAACGGCTCGGCATACAACAAACAACCACACGGCTGGCTCAGCGTACAGCTCGTCGATCACTCGGCGGGAGCTCGACGCCGTCGGCCAGGTCGGCCATGGCAACTACGTACGTCGGTGTCTACGTACATCAGGTTGAAGACTCGGCGTGTTGTCATCGAGACAACAGCGGCGGTGTGCTTCATCAAGCATCAAGCCGGCAATCATTGACTCGGCGTGTTGTCATCGCGACAACAGCGGCGGTGTGCTTCATCAAGCATCAAGCCGGCAATCATTGACTCGGCGTATACCTGCACCAAGATTTCTTCAAGTCGGCGGCACTACCTGATCGAATCGACAAGTCGCCAGAAGCACGGGGGCTGGTGAAATCCACTCTAACTGGTCGGCTGCTATGAAGAGCCATGGTTCGTCACAAAACCAAGTCGCCAGCAACAAAATTTATTTCAAGTCCCAAGATGCAGCCGTGCATCGCGACAAACTTCAACTCACGACAACAGGGAAGACAATTTCCTTTTTCTTCTTATACGCTTGTTACTTTTCTTTGGTTATTACTAACTGATTCAAGTTAATGATTCACTCATAACGTGACGCTCTACTTTCTTCATGCTTTTGCATGTATTATTGGGAGCTTCGGTTACAAGCACCAAATCATGCACGGCCGACTTGTTTAATGAGCTCTTCACTCGGCACACGGCATTGGCTACTCGGCCATGACGATAATCACTCGGCCCTGCGTCTACTCAGAGTTTGGCGGCAATTACTCGGCTTCTTAGCCATACGACTGGCTTTCTGCTCCTGTCTGCCATGCATCCACCCGGCATTAGCCCGGAGGCTTATAAGCTCACATAAGGATTGATTTCATCATTCTTTTCGACTCGGCGAGACGTCAGACAAGCTAAGCCATTTATTTCTTCGAGTATCTTTTACTCATATCAATTATTACACGGTCTTTTCTCACTTCGGTTTGAGTTCCGACCCAGAGTCGGGGGGCCGTACTTTACCCTTATGTGTGATGTCTTGAGTCTTTTCTCACACAAGCTAGCAAGTCGGTGGATATTTTCCCAGTTATGAAAGCTCATATCAGGCTGACGCTCACACTCTAACACTGACGGGTTAACGCCTTCTGTTGCTAACACCCTAGGTTAATGAGTCAGGCTAGGTCACAAAGTCAGTGGAGTTCACTCATACTTAACGCTTCGAGGGAGACAACATTGGACTAAGCACATAAGGAGACTAAAATTTGACCAAGCTAAAGGAATTCTACATCCTAAATGCCTGGTTCAATCTTTATACTGCATATCTTTTTGTCTCCATATACAGGAATTCCACATATAAATCTCTCAGAGTTCATGAGTCTATCTATCATGCCTGGGGCTATATTCAGTCATCAGCGAAAAATTCAAGCTCTCCTATTACATGGCTCTATATTCGTCGTCGGTATTTATTCGCCATTGGGATATTTATCTTCAGCCGGAATTTTCAGGATATTTATCTTCATATTTTTCATTGGGATCTTCATCTGGAATTTTATTGATTATTATTGGAATCTTCAGCCGGACATCTCAGGATATTCATCTCCAGAATTCATTGATCATTGGCATATTCATCTGGAATTATTGAGATTTTCATCTTTGGAATTATATATTCATCAGACTATTTATCTCCGGATTTTATTGATTATTGGGATTTTCATCAGGATCATAATACCTGTTGACATATTTATGCAGAAATTTGCTACTCTTCAGAATATTTATCTTTGGACTTCTAGAGTTTTATCACCGATTATGTGGTTACTCATGTTTGGACATTGGGTTTTTTCTCTTAGAATATTCTACTACTCATGCATGGCAACACCTACTCGGCAATTATCCTTGACATCCAGTTTTGTCTGTCCTCAACCAGAAGGCTGCAATAGTGATTAAAAAAATACTTGATGGTTGTTCAGCATGCATGCTACTAAGTCACGAAGCTAGCAGTACTGCAATAAATCGGCAGAACATTATTCCAGTTGCACACTCAGCGGGACGTCATGCAGATCAGTCGGCGGAATGTTACTCATCAGGATATTCATCTGGAATATTTTTCATTGGGATTTTTTATCTTCAATTATTATACCTGGCTATTGGATGCTTCACTTCGTATAGTCTATTGGCTCTGATTACTACTTATACTACACAGCACTATCTGTTGGCAAAGATTGTTTATTATTCAATGAAGAGCTAGCGGCTACAGCCATTGTTTCGGCTACACACCAGAGGAGTCAACTAATCAGTCGGCCAGTTTCTTACTGCTGTTGGTTGGTCACAAAGACGATGTGGCTCCGAGCTTCTACATCCTTATTTGTTCCGGAAAATATCATGGCATATATTCACTTCGCCAAACACACATGCGTGCTCGCTTGAGGCTATTGTCTCGCGCGCACGTGTTCACCTTGAAGACGACGGTACGACAGCAGGGTCAGAAGGGAGAGGCTGGCTCCTAGCTGCCATGCGCTTGTTTGTTTTCTAAAGAAGCTTCAAGACATTCTACAGAAGTGGAGTGGCTCCTAGCTGCCATATGTATGTTTTACACTGGCTGCGTGTTTGCTTGAGGCTATTGTCTCGCAATGCATGCGGTCACTTTGAAGGATGATGCGGCTCCGAGCTGCCACGTCGTTGTCTGCCCAGAAGATATCATGCCGTATTTACTTCGTCGAATACCCTTGCGCGCTCGCTTGAGGCTATTGTCTCGCGTGTGCGTTCCCCTTGAAGACACCAGCGTACACCCGTACGCGCTCATCGGAGGAAGATGCAGCATCACGCTGCCACATGAGGATTATTTACAAGACTTCGGGAGAAGTGTAGTGGCTCCTAGCTGTCACTTATTTATTCTTTTTGGTTTAGATCAAGAGGTCTGCAGCGGAGAAGATATCCAGCAACTTTCAGTTTGAGGGCTTTGTCCGTTCAGCGCCCAAGAGGTCTTCCATTTATTTGGCAACAACAGCAGTGGCGTCACAAGCATAAGAGGAAGCAAAATTACTCGGTCAGATTTGTACAACATTTTTCATCCAGTTGGCTACAACCTTATTTCACTCGGCAATACTTCATATGGCGGGAATCACTCAGAAAAGCTTCTTTGGAGTCTATGAACAATTCTACGGCTTCTTCATAGACTCGGGGGCTACATCCATAGGATGCACTAGACGTGCACCCTATGCTTCTTCACTCGGACAGTCGGCAGTCTGATCTTCAGGATTGTTTTCTTCGGCTACTCTTGGAGTCTATGAACAATTCTACGGCTTCTTCATAGACTCGGGGGCTAGCCCACGTGGGCTCACTGTCGTGAGCCCACGTCGCGCTTCATTCAGTTCGGCGAGCAAGTATTTCTTCGCAAGATCTTCATTTCCCTCGGCTACAGAATGGTCAGCTGTTTTGGATTCAACTTCAGCGGATGTCTTCATGCGGATATGTTTCTTCAGCTTCTATTAGAGTCTATGAACAACTCTGCGACTTCTTCATAGACTCGGGGGCTACATCCATAGGATGCACTAAACGTGCACCCTATGCTTCTCCACTCGGCCGGACCGTGGCTATATTCTTCAAGCTACAACAACACAAGATCTTCACTCGGACATTGAAGGCCTACGGGAGGTTATTCCCAGAATTGAACTCGTTCTTTGAGTCAGTTTTCTGAACTGCAGTGAAGAACGAGGCGGTCGCCAAAACTTACGAGCTGTCATCATCCTGGGCACAAGTTGCTGGATGGGCTTAGATTCCGGCCGAGTGCAAGGTCGGTTCGAGACTCGCAACTCACTTCTGGTTTTTAACAGCTGTAGTGCACCAGTTGTGGGGAGTTCCCATAACTCCCATGGAGTTCCCCTTTACGGTAATAGATTTTGTCTATATGCCAGGCTCTTTTTAGACCTTCTGCCTAATCCTTTGGATTACCCAGAAGCTCGGGGGCTGCACCTTACAGGTGTGTTTTAAAAAATCCTGCTGGTAAGCATACTTTTTAAAGTCTTGGTCAACTTCGAGTTGAATACTACTGACAGGTAGGGACACGCTTTATGAGCCCAGCCTTTGTTCCCGACGTCAGTCGGCATTGGGTGTTCCTTCATCTTCATGCCTAATTCGAGGCCTTGCTGATCTTGGTATTCCCAGGATTCAGTTTCTTCATATGGGTTATTTCGGTAACTATTACTCTTTGGAGTTCTTTTTTATTGACCAGCTATGCTGAGAATCATCGTATATGGAGTCGGAACCAGTCGGAAGTCTTCAAGATCAATCAAAAAGAACTCGGGGGCTACTGTCGATGATATGAGACCCGGGTATACTCAAGATACAACAAGGCCGAGTGATCCAGTAATGGGGATTCGGTTTGGCCCAAGAAGGCCCGGGTGGCCCGACGGACCTAAAGTCAGTCGGCCCACTCGGCTAGGAGATAAACATCAATCAACTTGTACTACAAGGATGTTTACTATGTAACCGACTAGGTTTAGATCCATGTAACCCTGTACCCCCGACTATATAAGGCGGGCGGGAGACCTACAGAAAACTCTCTCGCAATACATCATACCAGCACAGGACGTAGGGTATTACGCCTTTGGCGGCCTGAACCTGTATAAACCCTCGTCTCCTGTGTTACCATCGTGTTCTTGATTCTCGTACACCTGTAAAATAACTATCGAGGCCCCAAAACCTCGACAAGTATGCTCAGGTCAGCCGGAGGTGTCGTCTATCAGTACAACATGTAAAAGGAACACAAGGCTGGTTGACAAGGATGATAACAGGGTGGAGAACACGATACATAATAACTTCCGAATGAACTCACCTTGACTGGAGGAAACAACACGGGCTTGGTGAGCGGAGGCTCTCGAACTCTCTGTCTTCTCTTTCCTGTAGCAGCTTCTTCCCCACGGTGAATCCAACCAAATCCTTCCATCCAACTTGATTGGCCCCCCTCCCCTATCTCTCCCCCTGCGGTTCTCCTTGCCGGTGGTGAGCGGGAGGGGGTCCCAGCTAGTGTTAGGTTGTAGCTTTTAGTTATCCTAAGTATTAGTTGTTAGATCTAAATCACAATGGGTCTGTGAAGAATCTTGGTTGTTCAAGCTGTGGTGTTGGCTCTCTGCAGCGTTGACTGCCTTGTTCGACTCCAGATCCGCGGTGAGTAGTCTCTTCCAGTTATAAATAATGAAATTCCTCTGTGGTGTTGCCGTGATGGCTGTTTTCCTCTTCGGATTCCTCTCCGGCGAATGTATTCCCCTCTTGTTCTTCTTCTCCTTTGCTCTGGGTTTGGTTCAAAAGAGAGTTGTTGGGTGCCTGTGTTCTTTGTCGGTCTTCTTGCAGAGGCACTGGGGTTCCTCGGTTTGGGTTGATCGCTTCAAGTTGCTGATCCCCAAATCTGACTGGGGAGCCCTCCCATGGTCGTGCCCGGTGATGCTCCATCAAAATCTACGGCATCGACTTCTTCATCCCTCGATTCAGCCTTTGCGGCGGCTGCCGGGTGGACCGCCGGCGTGCCAAGCAAGCTGTGTACTGAGGCCTTTTGCCCATCTTGCTGCGATGGCTCGGCGACTTCAGGTCGTTCACATCGACTGGTCCCAGCATGGATGGAGGTGCTGCTGCCTGAAGCCTGATGATTGGAACTCCGACAACTGCTCCTCTCCTGACGATGGATGCTCCTGTGTCGCCGGTGGTCTTCTCACTGTTCGCTGGAGCCTCCCTTTTGAGGGCCTGGTTGTAATTTCTCTTTTCGATGTCCTTCTTTACAAGCTCAAGGGCCTAAATGATATTTCTATTTCTTATAAGGGCCTTTGTGCATTTGTAATGAACCTTCCAGAGTAATGGAATTATCTAGCCCCTTGTGGGCGTATTTCCTTAAAAAAAAACACGGGCTTGGTCGTCAGCGGCGCCTAGAAAAAAGGGTCTCAGTAGTTGCCCTTCAGGCTGCGGACGTCGACGAGAATTCCTTCGCCCCTTCCGCCATCGCCGTCGATCGTCTGCTATCTCCTATCCTGCAGGGTTGCCAGAGACTGCGATCCACGGGGGCATCTTCCTTAATCGCAAATCTCGGGGGAGGCGGTCAGTGCGCAATCGGCACTTGCCGCTCTCCACCTCCGATCCAGCCCCCTGCTGCTATCGTCGGTGGGCGTAGATCCGGAGAAGCAATCAATTGAAAACACCTGAGCCCCACGCCCCGCTCGCCGTCGCCCCTGTCGCTCCGCGCCGCCGTCGCCACGCCGCCATGCGTACACCTGAGCCAGTCACCTGCAGGGCTGCAGATTTTGATTTGGATGCAATCGTAACATGAGGAATGCAATCAGGATTGCGAAGCTTCGACGCGGCAAGGAATAAATCACGATCCCTGAAATCAGGCACGGTGGGCTGCGGGCGGGTACGGTGGTGTGGGGGTGAGAAAAAAATTAATTTGAAGCGTTACGGTAACGCAACACTTCCAAAAAATCAACGTAACCAGTGGGGGAGAGCGCCCGGGATCAGGGTGCCTTGGATTTTGGTCCATAATATGGCAGAAAGGTTCAGATGGCAGGGTAGATAGGTTGGCAGGATGAAACTGATTTTCCTCGCAACTAATTCTTTATAGGTTTAGAAACTTCAAATTCATAGTTTTATGTTAGTACAAAAATAGCCTAGTTTTCTCCAAACGGCTAGCCTAAAGCAAGGCTAAAAATCACTCGCTAACTAACCCGTTCAAATTTGACAACACACCGCGACTTTTGAGCAAACGGAGAGGTCCCGAAGACCAGAACATTCCTCCCGTGCACCTGCGACCGGGGCCCACGCGTCAGACCGAACAGGATTTCCTGCAGCTCCTAGAACATTCACGGCCACACCACGGCACGACGCATCGCACCGTCCAGGCTTTGGCTCCCGAGTCCCCCGACCCATATATCGCCTCCGCCTCGCTGCCCCTCGTCTCCCGAAATCGCTGACGACGACGACGACGCGAGAAGCGGCGGTGCTGCTGCTAGGAGCGGGCTTCCGGAAGCTGCCACGGTCTCGGCCGCCCCGCAGCGGGTACGATTCCATCCCTTCCTCCCTCAGGCGCGCGTTTGGTTCATGTCGATCTCGGTGCTGCGATTGCTCCCCCCTTGTGAAGCTTGGGCATTCGATTTTTTCGTCACGGATTGTTCTATAGTTTTTTAATTCTGTATCACGTTTTGAGGAGTTCGTGTACGTTTGTGGTTCGTTAGGCTGCGATTTTCATGTTAAGGATTTTTTTTTAAAAAAAAATCATAGGGGTTTAGATCGGTGTTTGATAATTTTTTATTAAGGTTATGAATTCAATGATTCTGGGGGTTGTTTTCAATTCATGCGTCATGTTGGGAAGTTTAGATCGGTGTTGGGAAGTTTTCAATTCACGCTGAGATTTTCTGAGATTTCGCTGCCGCACTTAACTCGTGGATCTCGCTGCTGCGTGCAGGCTTTCATTGCGATCTAGATCTAAGCCGTAGCGGCGGGGAGCGGACGGTGAATCGAAGATGAGCGTGGTGGGATTCGATCTCGGCAATGAGAGCTGCATTGTCGCCGTCGCGCGGCAGCGCGGCATCGATGTTGTCCTCAACGAGGAGTCGAAGCGGGAGACCCCCGCCATCGTCTGCTTCGGGGACAAGCAGCGCTTCATCGGCACGGCCGGCGCCGCGTCCTCCACAATGAACCCGAAGAACTCCATCTCCCAGATCAAGCGCCTGCTCGGCCGCAAGTTCTCTGATCCCGAGCTGCAAAGTGACATGGCCTCGTTCCCGTTCCGTGTCACGGAGGGGCCGGATGGGTTCCCGCTTGTACATGTGCGGTTCCTGGGCGAGGAGCGGACATTCACGCCCACACAGCTGCTTGCTATGGTGCTGTCTAATTTGAAGGGCATTGCTGAGGGCAACCTGAATGCAGCGGTTGTTGACTGCTGTATCGGTATCCCTGTGTACTTTACTGATATGCAGCGCAGGGCTGTTCTTGACGCTGCCACTATTGCTGGTCTCCGGCCGTTGCGGTTGTTCCATGAGACAACGGCCACAGCACTGGCGTATGGGATATACAGGACTGACCTCCCGGAGAATGACCAGCTGAACGTTGCGTTCGTTGATGTTGGTCATGCCAGCATGCAGGTTAGCATTGTTGGGTACAAAAAGGGGCAGCTCAAGATGCTGTCCCATTCATATGACCGGTCCCTTGGTGGGAGGGACTTTGATGAGGCCCTGTTTAAGCACTTTGCGGCAAAGTTCAAAGAGGAGTACAAGATTGATGTGTACCAGAATGCGCGTGCATGCCTTAGGTTGCGAGTGGCTTGCGAAAAACTTAAGAAGGTGCTGAGTGCCAATCCAGAGGCTCCTCTGAACATTGAGTGCTTGATGGATGAGAAGGATGTGCGAGGATTTATTAAGAGGGAGGAGTTTGAACAGATCAGTGCTCCAGTACTAGAGCGCGTGAAAGGGCCCTTGGAAAAGGCCCTGGCTGAAGCTGGCTTGACAACGGAAAATGTGCATTTTGTTGAAGTTGTTGGATCTGGCTCTCGTGTTCCGGCCATAATCAAGATAATCACTGAATTCTTCGGAAAGGAGCCAAGGAGGACCATGAATGCTAGTGAATGTGTCGCGAGAGGATGTGCTCTTCAGTGTGCTATTCTCAGCCCCACTTTCAAAGTGCGGGAATTTCAGGTATCACTAACTGATCAGCTTAATTGCAATTTTATCTTCAGCTACACAATTTTTGGATTGTAATGGCCTGTAGATTATAAGCTGCTGTTTATAGTTACGGTTACCAGAACAATTGCATGGCCATGCTTGTCTTAAAATTGTGCCACTTGAAACTGACGAAGTGGAATAATTATGTCTAGTTGTCTACCCTTAGATATCATCTCCCTCCTGTGATGGTTTATACATTATAAGCTGCTGTTTATAGTAATGGGTACCACAACAATTGCATGCTGCCTTGCATATCTAAGATTTGTCCCACTGTAGCTGACTAAGTGGAATAATATACAGCCATTATTGCCTACCATTTTTTATATCATCTTCATCTTTGAGATCCACTTGTTGCCGCTTGCTATGTTCTTGTAGAATTGATGTTCGTAACCTAAAACAAATTGCTGCTGATGCCATACAAGATCATGTTCATAAATTGGTGGAATCAGATGCCTAATTAAGGCAAATGGTCCTTGATGTCTAGTTAATTTACATTTGGATCAAACTATTATTGAATTCAATACTACATTTTGCTAGTGTTTCCTTTCTAATAACGAAGGAAATGTTTTTATTGTTTTGTCTGGTTACATGTTTTGATCGTTTTCTCTATTAAATTAGTCATTTATTGAGATGAAGTTTCTTCCATCTTAAGTGCTAAAAACGCTTTGTGCATGACTGTCGATGTTACCAATGCATTGTACCTCGAAATTGTTCTTTATATCTCGCACTATCGCCTTTCGTGTTGTATTTTCTTAGAACCATCTGTCTGAAATCTCATGTTCTTGCAAACAAAAGCAGTTTGATGCATTTGCCGTTAAACGTACTGCACAATCTTTCCTTTTACGCCTAGTTATGATACTTATGTGTTTTTTTTTTCAGGTGACTGAGGGGTTTCCTTTCTCAATTGCTTTGTCATGGAAGCCAGATTCCCAGAACACACCCCATCAAACTGTTGTATTCCCAAAGGGGAATCCGATTCCAAGTGTTAAAGCTCTGACCTTTTATAGGTCGAATACATTTGAAGTTGATGTTTTGTACGTCGACACGGGCGACTCGCAAATTCAACAAAAAATAAGCACCTACACAGTAAGCAACTTGTTACAGTTTTTCTTTATTTCAGTAGGTTTACTGGTTTATTAGTTGCTGATTTGCAATGATGTTCTAAACTCTGCAGATTGGCCCTTTCCGACCCAGCAAAGTTGAGAAGGCTAAATTGAAAGTTAAAGTGCGTCTGAACATCCATGGGATAGTCACTGTTGATTCAGCAACGGTAATATTACAAGCCTGTGTACACATTTGGCAACGGTATGCCTTAAATGCAACGTCTTTCTTGACCATATGCAATGCAATTTGTGATGCAGATGCTGGAAGAGGAGGATGTGGAAGTTCCGGTCACATCTGCAAATGAGGTTCCAAAGGAGGCTACAAAGATGGACACAGATGATGCCCCAAGTGAACCTGCTTCTGGAACTGATGTGAATATGCAGGACCCTAAAAGCACGGAAACAGCTGAGGGTGCTGCTGCAGCTGAAAATGGAGCACAAAAAACTGAGGAGAAATCTGTTCCAATGGACACTGATACAAAGGTATGATCTGCTTTGACGACCTTTTGCATCAATTCATGTTGGTGACATCTTGTTCTTTCTAGATTGTGTTATGAATGGGTTCTCATTTTCGGTCGTTGATTAAGAATTGCATGTGGTATTTAAGAATTACATATTAAAATCTTTGAGAAAATGCTGTTATACAGGATACTATCTCCGTTCTTAAATATACGACGTTCAATACAGCTAATAATTCAAACTGAGCTTGATTTGTTGTCCTGTCATATTTCATAATGGAGGGTGTAATATTTTTGTTCATAAAAGAAACCATGAAATCATTCCTTTTGTATAAGCAAGGATTCTGAAACATTTTTTTTCTGTTATGTGTTTTATAACTGTCATTGTTGATTTGTAACGTGGGATGTATTCTTGTTCTATTCTTGGGTGTTAAAAGACTGTTAGTTAAATTTTCTGAATCAATCTCGTTTGTTTTAGGTTGAGCCATCAAAAAAGAAAGTGAAGAAAACTAATGTTCCAGTCCATGAATTGGTCTATGGTGCGCTGGAAGCTGCTGAGTTACAGAAAGCTGTTGAGAAAGAGTATGAGATGGCTCTTCAGGACAGAGTGATGGAAGAAACCAAGGAGAAGAAGAATGCCGTGGAAGCTTATGTTTATGATATGCGTAACAAGGTATATTGAGGTGCATACGGGATGATGTTCTGTAGACTTCTACAATTTGACCTGTACCTAATGTTGTGCTTTCATTTATTTAGCTCTACGACAAGTACAGTGATTTTGTCACACCTGAGGAGAAGGAAGGTTTGGTTGCTAAGCTACAGGAAGTTGAAGATTGGCTATATGAGGATGGTGAGGATGAGACCAAGGGTGTTTATATCGCTAAATTGGAAGAACTTAAAAAGGTGCTACTTGCTTCCTACAAAACACCGATACTCCAAGAAACTGCCGTATGGGTATCAATACGCGTATCCGATACCGATACGTATCCGATATGCCACCGATACGTATCCAGGAAGTATCCGTAAAAAAATAAATACAAATAATTCAGGTTTTTTTTTTTTGAGAAAAGGGTTGGACTTTATTGATAATAAGGAAGTTTTACATCCAGCCCCTTGCAGGGGAACCCCCAAAACAAAGAGAAATTACATTGAACTCGACACCAGAAACTCCAGGCGCTCGTCGCCGTTCTTGTTGATTGGAACCACCACCGGAGGCTCAGAGCCGATTCCCGACCAGACGAAGCATCATAAAGTTTTTTGAGAGCCGCCTTCAGTAGCACATCTACAAATAATTCAGATACTTGGGCGGGCATGGATATGCTCTACCCGGCCCCGCCCCGCCCCGTTGCCATCCCTAGGAGGGAGGCACACTGCTGCCTGCTGGTGTATACTCTCATCGTGGGCTGGGCCTCGGCGAAGCAGGCCAGACGTATCTGAAGTTCGGTTTCTTGGCCCAATACGCACCCGGCCCAAATAATTCAACTTGGGCCGGGTGCGTATTGGGCCAAGAAACCGAACTTCAGATACGTCTGGCCTGCTTCGCCGAGGCCCAGCCCACGATGAGAGTATACACCAGCAGGCAGCAGTGTGCCTCCCTCCTAGGGATGGCAACGGGGCGGGGCGGGGCCGGGTAGAGCATATCCATGCCCGCCCCGCCATGTGTGCCGGGTAAAAATCCCCACCCGGCCTCGGCCCCGTGGGCGAAAATCCCCACCCGGCCCCATGCCCGTCGGGTATCGGGGCGGGTACCGGGTACCCGGCGGGTCTGGGGATGGGAGAGACCGAGTGAGGGATAAGGGATAGGAGAGACCGGCGTGGGCGTGGGGACTGGGTTTGAGGCGTTGGGTTGGGCCGGCTGCATAGTGAAGATGTTGGGCTGGGCTAAAATGCAAATACATTTGACATATCGGGTCCCCGCCGGGTTACCCATGGGTGGGTTTCAATCCCCGCCCCGTACCCGGTTCATGCCGGGGCGGGTACGGGTGCCACCCATGGGTAAAAAGCGCGCCCCGTGCCCGGCCCCGTCGGGGCGGGTACCCGCTGGGTACCGGGTACCCGGCCCCGAATTGCCATCCCTACTCCCTCCCTGACCTAGCCACGAGAGAGAGTGAAAGAGAGAGAGAAAGGGAGCGGCGGCGGCGGGGTGAGCTTGCGCGTCGTGGGCGCGGGCGCGGCGGTGGGCGGGGCGACGGGAGCCGGGGTCGGCGGCGCCCTGGCGGGCGGCGGGGTGGCCGGGGCCTTGGGCGCGGCGGCCGGGGTGCCGGTGGGTGCCTGCGCCGTGGCGGCCACGGCGAGGAGGGCGAGCACGGAGAGCACGGCGAGGTGAGAAGCGGCCATTGCGCGTCGATGGGCCGAACTTGAGGGCGTTCTTGGCTCGCTTCTCGCCTGCCTTGCTGCTCTGCTCTGAGCTCTGAGCCTGACGGAGGAGGATGTGGCGGCGACGGCGGGGCGAAGCTTGCGCGCGGCGACGGAGGGTGGCGCGGGGCGATGGCGGGGCGAGCTCGCGCAGGTCAACCTCGCCCGTAGCGACGGCAAGCACTCTTCATCCTCTGCACTTCTTCCTTCTACTCTTGCTCATCCCAACTTCCAATTCTTGAATTCTTCTTCTGATTTTCAATCTGGTGATTTCTTTCTCCTTATTTCCTCTCCAATTTGACCAACAAATCTGCTATTTTTTATTTAAAAACATAGTGAAACGTATCCGAGTATCATGTTTCCTGGGAGAGTGGCGAATCGCCGTATCCGACCGATACTGATACGGATACGCGTATCCGTATCCGTGCTGCGTAGCTTGCTTCTACCTGGAATTCCTTTCTTGATATTTATAGTTTTGGATTACTTATATTTTTTTCCTCTAAATGTAGGTTGGTGATCCTATTGAGGTTCGGTACAAGGAATGGACCGAAAGAGGCTCTGCTATTGACCAACTGGTATACTGCATCAACAGTTTCAGAGAAGCGGCTTTGTCTAATGACCATAAGTTTGATCACATCGACATCTCAGAGAAACAAAAGGTAGGCCAGTGTGATCTTCCTTACCATTGTTCCTTATTCACGGTAGCTTTCTTTACACTATTGATGCGAGGAAGGGTTACCGATGGTTTGTTGCCGCAATTTTGTATGTTATAGAAGAGGGCTAGTTCTTTTTCCTTTTTTTTGTTGTGTGTGTACAGGTCATCAGCGAGTGCTCAGAGGCAGAAAATTGGCTGAGAGAGAAAAAGCAGCAGCAGGATGCTCTACCTAAGTATGCTAATCCTGTGCTGCTTGTATCTGATATAAATAAGAAAGCTGAAACACTGGACAGGTTGGTACCTGATTCTAAGACCCATGTCAGTCTGACCCTTTTTTTATTAGGACAAATGGTTCTGAAATCTTTGTTTTTACAGGTTCTGCAAACCGATCATGACAAAACCGAAGCCGGCACCACAGCCACAGACTCCGCCACTGCCGCAGGCTGAAACCCCAGCGCAGGAGCCTCGAACTCCAGAGCAGCCACAAAATGGTGCCGCTGCGGCTGGTGAGCCGGCGAGTGAGGGAGGTGCTCAGGAGCCGGCGGGTGAGCAAATGGAAACGGATAAGCCTGACAATTCTGCTGAGGCTGCAGCATAAATTGTGTTGTTGTTATCTTTGCTTCATCAAAATGGGTTCTCCCATGGTTCTGTTTGGTAGGTGATAAGTTAGGTCCTATGATACTGATGCTCTCCATACTTCTTCACGGTGGGGATTTAGACGTTGAAAAGAGGTGTTGTGTCTTGCCTAGTGTTGTTGCAATCAGGTCTGAAATCAAATAGAAATGTTCTCCATGATCAAAACTGTCATTGAATCATAAATCCAATGTCCAAGCCTCGCCCAAACCTATTTGGGAAGATAGTCCAAAGGTGTACATTTGTACCAGATTTTTTTTTTTTTTTTTTTGACGAAGCTTGTACCAGAGTATTCGTTGTAATTGACGGTGGATTTAGTAATAGAACTCCGGAAGCATATGCATGATCTTCGAAATGGGTATCTTAAGGTGCTAAAGAATTCCTTTGGTCCCTCTTCCCTGCTTCACTATTCTTTATTGTTGCAAAACTACTTTTTCACCTCTTCGTAATACCTGTGTTCAAACACAATGATACTAATAAATAGTATATGAAGTAGAAACTTTTTCAACCTACCATGTTAAGGCCATGTCTTTGGAACATAGTAATTTTACAGAAAACAGTTCAATTTCAGCAGGAATGGGAAAGGATTATTTTAATCGGGGCATAAATTTTTTTCATGCGCGAGTGACACCAGAGAAGCACGTCTCCCTGGCAGCAATATAGCTGACCGCTGACCCGAGTAGTCCCTTGAACGTTCAAAAAATCCAGCGACGCTGAAAAGAGAAGCTTCTTCTCGGCATTCTGTTGTTCAGCTTTGAACGTCCAAGCCGGTGAAGACGACAGTGAAATTTCCATTCGGGCAGGGTACGAGGGTTGCTTTTCTGGGGTGTTTCCCGTGGCTCGAGAGAAGCTGTTCTGGTCGTCGCATTCGGCGGCGGGGATTTGAGTTGACTGGCACATCAGAGGGTCGTGGGCACACGTTGTCATGCGTTTGCCGGCAGTGCGTGGGAGTGCTGAGGCAGGCAGGGGTGCAATGCAAACCCAGCTGGACAGCACGCATGGCCACCGCCGGCGGCCAGGGTTGTGTGCGTGGACGGTGAACACCGCTGATCGTGCTTGAAATCTGTAGTCTGGGTTTGTCATCCATTGGCATTTGATCACGCGCCACTGTACCTGTATCACTGTATGCATGTTCTCACGATCTTTTTTTTTTTCTCTTGGGCCGCCGCAGTGCACGACATGTATTAGAATTGCCCACGACGAGACAACAGATTAATGTGCTATCGATACTTCAAAAGGAGTATAATCTCAATTCAATTTCTTCGCTACAAAACTGCAAAAGACAATGAATGGCACAGATTACACATCACTCCCTCCCCGGTTAAACATCTTACTACATGATCACAGAGGAGGGAGCGGATTACTGGATCCAATTAAGCTACACGAAACTACACAAGCACCGGCCGATCGATGTCCGGCCGGTCATCAGTGCACGAGGTAGGTGACGGCGAGCGCGGCGGCCATGAGCACGTACGCCACCGCCTGGTCCACCGCCCTCCCGTCCACCAGCCGCGCCACCGCCCCCGTCGCCGCCGCCTTCACCGACGCCATCTATCCGATCCTCCGCGTGCCGCCGAACAGATCTGTCAAAAGAGAGAGCAGGCGACGATCGAGAGCAAGACAGCGCTAACTAATCGGGGCGCTTTCTGCTGCTGGTGTGGTGTTAATTAGCTTCGCTGATCGATCGCTGGGTTGGGTTTGATCTGAGACGACGGAAGTCGATAGCCCGGGAGGGTGCGTGTCGTCGTCGAGTCGACTGGCGATTCCAAGTTGGACTCGGGGAGCCTTCTTCGCCCTGCTGGATAGACGAGGGACACGGGACGGCAGCCGAACGGCACGGCACGTGGGGGGATTCGCACGCTTTGCTTCCCCGCGTTGCGTTGGATGGGATACGAGTAGAAAAATTAGAAGGTTCCGTTCCGGTTTGACCTTCCTTGGGCTGTGGAAGCCGGGTCCAACACGGCCAGGCATCGACGTTCCTGTTGTGGTCCAACACGTCGATGGGCCACAGGTGACGTGTGATGATGGTTGGTTGGTTACCTGATCCGTCATCGGCCCAGATGACATCCCCGGCCCGCCTAGCACACTCGAACGTCTTCAGTCGGAAAGAAGTCCATTTTGCCTCCCTCAATTTTTATAGGAGTTGCAACTTTTCCTCTAAACTACAAAACCGGGTAACCAGATTCCCCCAACTCAGACATACGGTGCAAGTTTCCTCCCCGGGCGGTATTGTAAGCGGTTTCGTCTGACGTGGCACTGTGGGTCCCACATGTCAGGTGCCACGTCTTTTTCTTTTTCTTTTTTTTTCTCTCTCTCTCTTCTTCTCTTTCTCCCTGATGGCACGCCGCCTTGCTTCCTCGCTCGCCGCCGCCTCCACTGCCCAGCTCACGCTGCTGCTCCTCCCCGCCCCGCGCCGGGTGCTTCACCATCTGCCGCCGGAGGAGCTCCATCTTTTGGTCGGTCCACTCGCCGACATCCTCCTCCTCACCGCCTTTTGACACAGCCTCCCACAGCGGCTGCGGCGATGCGGTAGTTCGGACGGGAGATGTGATCGGGTCTAAAGGCTTCGGCGGCGGCGGGGCCGGGTTCTGCCGCTGACCACGGCGGGGCGCTGGATCCGACGTGGGCTCTTGGACCGGTTTTGAGGAGGGGAGGAGGCGGCCGCGACCGATGGAGACGTCGCCGTCTGTGGTGGAGGAGGGCGCGAAGGGGACGAGGAGGAGAGAGGTGGCGATCCATGGGAGGATGGAGGAGAAGCCGCGGGGATGTAGTACGCGGTGGCAAGGAGGATGACGACCGCGGCAGCGCAGCAGGCAGCGGCGTGCAGGAGGGAGGGGGATGCTTTGTCGGTGGCGGTGGAGGAGGAGGATGTGGAGTTGGCGTTGGAGTGGACCACGCGGGCGCGCGGCTGGGAGTCCCACTCGTCGACGAACTCCATGGTCGGCGGAGCGGAGGTCGGGCGGGGCTTGCTCGCCGGAGGCCGACGAGATGATACAGTGGAGGAATGCAGTGTAAGAAAAAAAAGAAAGAAAAAGAAAAATGACGTGGCACCTGACATGTAGGTCCCACATATGCCACATCGGACGAAACCACTCACAATACCACCCAAGGAGGAAACTTGCACCGCATGTCTGAGTCGAGAGAGTCTGGTTACCCGGTTTTGTAGTTTAAAGGAAAAGTTGCAACTCCAATAAAATTTGAGGGAGGCAAAATGGACTTGCAAAGACCAAAGCACCCAGAACTCCGATTAAGAAAAAAATGGAACCGCCATGAATCGCATGATGCCATGAGGGCAATCGAAATTTCGAAACGTCTGTCTCTCTCTAAAAAGAAAAAAGAAAAAATAAAAAAAGAAGAGGGCAATCGAAGCGTCGAATTACTCGCCAGGCACTGCACTATCAGGTCAGCAGCTCATGAGACAAGTGCCTTTTCAGGACCCAATTATACGCACAAGCTTGAAACGGCGGCGGCACCAGGCCACCTAGCTCACAGGATCAACCAAGGATCGTGAAAAAGGCAAGGGAATCGCAGTCAGGAACCAGTTCCAAATCCAAAATATGCCGAACGAGACAGTTTCCGTCAACAGCATTACCTCTGCATTACTAATCCAACAAGGACCGCTATATTCGTCGATCAGACCATGCATATCCGAAGTTTCTGAACAGTCACGTCTGACCCAGCTGTCCAAGAGTCACCAACAACAACACTACCACTACCAGGCAACAATGTAACCTGTTCATACCACGAGCTACTACCGGTTTTATGGTCCGAACACGAAGGCAAACGCTGACAACACCACATTCACAGATAGAGATGGCGATGAGTCTTGCATGAACGGTGATCTGGCTTGGGGTGGCAGGCCAGTGGTGGTGGTCAGCGCACGGTCAGATGCCGCGGGAGGCAGCACCGCTGAGTATGTGGAGCGCGGCAAGGGCGGCCTTCTGGACCCTCTCCCTGTCGTCCTCGAGCGCCCGGCCCTTCTCCGCCACAGTCTCCCTGGCGCGCTCCATCTCCGCCTCGATCTCGCCGTCGCACCGATCGATCTCGCTGCCACCACAAGGTCAGATTAACAGTGTCAAGGATCCACTATGAGCACATTGTGTAGTTTTGCAAGGATCAAATTAATTGGAAACCGGAATGAGGATGCGTCGTGTCAGGTTACTACCAACCTGGTCATCTTGAGCATGTTCTGGAGAGCGCCCTGCACCTGCTGCGACACGTCTGCACAAACGCAAGAGAGTACACGGCCGTGTTAGCACAGATGCCTGAAACTGTAGTGCTAGTTTGCAAGCAAATTAAATCACTGAAAACCAAGTGTGCATGCGTGAATCATCTGTAGTGCGGGCGTTGGAAATTCAGAAAGAGTAAAAGTGATATCAAGATGAAATTTCGCTTGGCTTGGCCGTGTTAGCACAGATGCTTGAAACTGTAGTACTGGTTTGCAAGCAAATTAAATAATCGAAAACCAAGTGTGCACGTGTGAATCATCTGTAGTGCGGTCGTTGGGAATTCAGCAAGCATAAGTGATATCAAGATGCAGTTTCGCTTGGCTTTCTGCAAGGTTTGAGCTACCAGTTCAAACATTACGGAGTAAATGAGACAGACTACCCCCAAACAAACCGTCACATCTGAATGGGGTGGTGAACAAGGTTCAGGACAAAATTACTGCACTTCTAGGCAACCGATGATGAAGTCAAAAAGTACGGCGCCGGGGCTGGACTCCCATATCCCAAATCAATAGATCCAAATAATGTCCACTCAACTAAAGCATCAACAAACTGAACAAACAATCAGATGCTTCTATTCCTCAATGAGGAATCCCCATCGTGTGCACTGAAACGATTCAGCCAAGCCCGAGCGTGCACGCGTGAATCATCTGTACTACTGTGGGTGTGTGGAAACTAAGAAAATGATCGACGCAACATCTCCACAGGGAAATTTGCTTGGCTTCTGTTAAGTTCGAGACACCAACTCCTCAAATGTTACCGAATCAAAATAAGAGAAATGGTCTGGAACCCTGGGGAACGCATCGAATCGAAACGGGATGGGAAGCGAGACCAGATCGAGAAGAATTGAATGGATGCGGACCAAATTACTCGAGATTCTACGCAGATAAACAAAGGCAACCCACGCAGCCCCCGCACCCAACAGCAAAGTCTTCCTCAAAATGTAGGCACGAATCTGAAAATTTCGCTGATACGGAGCGGTTAACGATCCAGGAAGGGTAATCGCGTCGAGCCGAGCGCAAACGAACCAGCATCACTAGCGTCAAGAGCGAAGCAGACGGGGTAGGGCGATCGATCACGCGGAGCAAGCACATTAGCACAGGCAAGAGGGCTAGGGTTTAGGGCGAAGGGGGGTTATACCGAAGAGGAGCGCCGAGAGCTTGGACTCGCCGCCGTCTTCCGCCGTCGCGTCGGTGAAGGCCTCGTCTCCGGCCGACGCCGCCGCCGCCGCCGCGCGCGATCCCGACGACGAGTGGGCCATGTCTCCCTCTCCCGCGCGCGCTGTGTGGGTGGGGGATGTGAGTGAGCTCGGCGGCGGTCGGCGCCGATGGTATTTATCATGACGTCTGGAGGCCCACGTAAGTAATGGGCCTTTTCCTTTAATACCGTCCAGCCATCGGTGATGGGCTTTTCGTCCAAAGCTTATCAACTCACCATTTGGGCCCATTATAAAATATTGCAAAATTATTCCAGATGCGTTTTGCTGTATTTTCTTTGGATGCATACATGCGTTCTGGACTTCTAAGCGAGGAGCCTGTTTTTTTTTTTTACATACCCACCAGAAGTAAATTACTCTGATTTTCTGACCCTGTTTGGCAGACTCCTAAATCCAAGAATCCGTGGATTTTTTGAAGCTGTTTATACCTAACTTCAGAAATCCTTGGATATGAAGAACGGGTGGATGGATTAAATGTCTTTAGGTGACTAATTTTGGTTCATATTTTAGCTTTATTTTAGGTTATGAAAGTTTAAAATGCATTATCGGTCTCAAAGCTGGAGTCGTGCCAAACAAAGCTTTAAAATACACACGCAATAATGTGTGGCTATTTGATCTCCGGCGAAATAAGACTAAAGTTATTGAAGTGAGATTTTCACCCTTTTTTTGGAGAGAGAGTGCATTTTCTGAAGGTGTGAAAAATACTCAAAATTTTACGTTACCTATAGTATACAAGATAATAAAGGAGTAGGCCATCGCAAAATAAAATAAAATAAAGGAGTAGGCAGTAGGCTTTGGGCCCGCACTCTTTAGGATGACCCTAACTCGACCATTGTCCAAGCCTGAAACAAAGACGGGTCCATACATATCCGATCGGACGATCACTGAACCCAAATGCAAACAAATCAAATAGGGCTATCAATTGCGTACAGTGCTAGACCCCAACGGACCACCCTTCATTGCCTGGTCGCTGCACAAAGGTGCTTTCCTTTGGTACGTCTATGCTCGTTTCCGTCTTGTTCCTTAGGCCCCGTTTGGAATTGAGGAATCATTCTTCATTCCTACGGGAATTGAACTGTTTTCTGTAAAATTCCTGTGAAATATTTGCGTTTCAAACGAGTCCTTAGCTTTGCTTCTGCATGTGAAATTTTGCTTGTGCCCACACATCCCACAGGGAGGGACGCGGTACTAAATTATACGAGCTCGTATCCGTTCTTGTACGATTAGTAATTTGTTATACTTGTACCCTGAAAACGTACCTCTCTGAAACGCATGGAACAGCAGTTTGTTGCCTCCGTGATCTGCCACGTTCTATCATCAAAATACACGCACAAACTTTTTCTCTTTCTCTCTTTCTCAAATAGTACTTAGTATACTTAACAATTAACAATCTTGCCGGGGACCAACACATCAGGCTCTCCACATTCATGTTTTTTTATTTTCTTTCTCTAAAAGGAATATTCTGTCTTAGTCATCAAGATTCTTTTCTCTATACTAATTTCTCCCGCACCCATGGTTCCTCTATATCCTTCCTCTATCCCAACTACCACATATTTTATTCAAACATTTCCAACTAACATCTCATTTTAACAAACATATTTCTTCATGACACAATCATTTATAATAGTTATTCTAATAACAAAAAATTGTAGGACTCTTTTGTAAATATCGAAGACACAAAAAAATTATAAAAAAAATTACAAAATAGTAAAAGGGCCAATTTGCAAAAATCCTATACTATAGGCGATCGACACAGAGCCTTCTTCCTCCTCTGTTCTGAACGCCATGGGCAGGCTTTGAGCTCAAATTCGGCGTGGAGAAGGGGAGGAGGGCGGCCAGGGAGTGGGGGAATCGGAGGAGTAGGCCACGGCGGTTCCATTTGAGGCATAAATTTGAGGGGAGGTCATGGGGAATGGAGGTTGCGACGGGGGATGGAGGTGGCGGCCATGGCTGCTCGGGTAGAGCTCGATTAGGTGAGGGTGTAAGCTTCATGACCATTGGAGTTCGGAAACCCCAAAGGTATGAATGTTTTGGTGATTGGGTGACCATATTGATGTGACTAACATTTCCTTGTAGGATATTCAAATGGTCATGTCAATGAAGCGTCGTCTCACAACTCTATCTTATTGCGACTTGGTGATTGGTTGCCTCGACATTTCGGATCGAGAACTTGATGGAGTCAAGGTTGAAGATGGATCAAGGCTAAGGACATGATAGACCAAGCAAGTGTTGGCTTGGTGTAGATGCTAGCTTGAGTCCATAGGAAAAACCGGACTATCAAGAGGGATCGAATTGGTTCTCTTAGAGCACACTAGGTTAGAGATCAAATGGATGCATTGTGAGTCTCTTGAGGGCTAGGGTGGCTGAAAAGAAGAAGAGGAACCAAGGATGAAGAAGTTGGAAGTAAGGATCAAGAGTGGATCAAGTTTTCAGCTTATCCGGTAGAGACCGGACAGTACGGTCCTAGGGACCGTATGGTACGGTCTTCATTGAAGATCCAGACAGAGAAGTGAAGTCTCGGGATGCTGAGAAAATGAAGACCGGACAATGGACCGTATGGTACGGTCAAGGGGACCGGACAGTACGGTCTTCATTGGAGATGAAGAAGAAGATGGATGCGCCTGGAAATAGAGACCGGACAATACGGTCTGGAAGAGACCGGACAGTACGGTCCTTTGTACGGTCTCTAGTTTCGCAGGGCACTTTTGGGCAACGGCTAGTTTTGGGTTGGTAGCCTATATATAGTTGGTTGCCCGCCCCTTGAGGGGTCTCTTGGCCATTGTTGAAGTGCAGGAAACTCAGAGGAAGCCAAGAGCAAGAGAGAGAAGCACTTGTGAAGGATTTGGAGTGATCCTAGTGCTTGAGAGAGTAGCAATTGCATCCACTTGATCTCTAGGCTAGTGTGAGCTTGAGAGAGTCACTTCGGTTTGTTACTCTTGGTCTATGGCGAGGCCTAGACCGGTTAGGCGTTGGTGTTGAGCTGTCTGAGGAGAGTGTGAAAGCCAACACAAGTTTGTACACGGTCTTGGAGCTTCCCGTGTGAAAGAAGCATCACTAGTGGAGCGCCCTTTGGCACGCATCACGTGCGGAGCCTTACCTCCGGAAGAGTACCCGGGATCGAGCCCGGCGGGACGTGCCCGCGACTTCACTCGGAGGGTGAAGTGTGCTCTAGGAGGGATCGCCTTCGAGCGGAGGGACGGGGTCGAGACTCCGGTGGGAGTGACCTAACGTGGAGTAGGGGAAGGCGCCATCCTTCCGAGACCACGGGAAAAATCATGAGCATTCCTATCCTTATCTCCTTTACTTCCTAGCATTTACGTTTCCGCATTTACTTCATGTGCTAGTAGAATTGCTTGATAGGGTGCCTCTTTACTACTTGGTAGAATTGCTTGCTAGGGTGTTGCTTGTTGCATAGACTAGATTGTGTGCGCGCATCGCTTGCTCTGTTATCACCATATCTAGTCTTGCTAGCTTCACGCCTAAAGTACGTTTGGGAGAAATTGTTGACACACCGATTCACCCCCCCCCTCTCGGTGCCCTTGATCCTTTCAGAGGGGGATGCCATGGGATGGGTTGGGGAGGTGGAGCTCGTGCCGGAGGTGCTCACCTACGACTCAATCGAATCTGAGACAGCGCAGTCAATCGTCCGAATCGGGGAAGACGACCGGTTTCGTCTCAACAGAGCTGGAGAAGGGGATGGTGGCCTGGTGGTGATGCGGTGAGGCATCGGCTTGTGCGGCCGCGAGTTTTCGGGGCCAAGAGCAGCAACGTTGCGAGCAGCGCGGCGGCACGCGGGCCCACGTGCGATAGCGAGATCCCTCTGCTTCGCTACGAATAGCGGAAGCCCCGCCTTCCTCTTCGATAGCGGAAGCCGTAGCGGAACCCGGTGCAGCACCATCTCCGCTATCTGTTTACTTAAGGAACCGGTAGCGTTTCCCAGTGCGGAGAGCCTCAGGATGCTACAAATGCGCTGAGAGCGCCTGAGACACGATCACACGAGCAACTGTCCGGCACGCGCGGATGGTACTGCAGCCAGTCAGTGATGCGTCACTGGAGATAATGGTGGGTTATTTCGCTTTCATCGGTGCTGAGTATGCACTGCTTTTAGACAGCAGGGCTATGAAGACGCTTATACAATGCAGAAAAATGGAGGGAAAGACACTCCACGTATGTAACGGGCCTAGTGGTTCCCATATAGGAGAATTACATATGCTTTGCAGTTTCTTTCTCATTCAATTACATGCTTGTACTGTAATTGATAGAAGTAAAGTTCAGTTTGAGGCTGTCAACCCCTCAAAAAGTTAAAAACTTCTGAATATGTTTTTGGAATGGGTTGCTGACGACGCTGAGAAGGTGGTCTCTACCGAATCTTCGTGTCTTTTACACGCGTCTCAAATGTGCCGCAACTATTTCACTCGTCTGATTTTTTTTTAGCCTAGTTTCACTTGTCTGATGAGCAAAGAGATTTGTTCCCAGTCAGTTTGTTGTGAATAAATGATTTTTCTTTGAGATAATTGTATCAAGGCCCCATGCTTTGGGCCCAAACGTGCTTATGCCCCTGCTAAATTGCCGTTTGCACCGTTCCGTCTGCCTCTGTTTTGCCACCCCGTTAGGAACCATCCATATTTATGTACTTGTCGTCGCTCGAATAATCGAGAGAACGGCAAATATTTGGTTTGGGGAACAACGATCAATCGAGGAATCAATCTAGGGCACGCGGAGAGTTTTTATACCGGTTCGGGCCTCCCGGAGGATAATAACCCTACGTCCAGTGTATGTCGTGTTGAATATGGT
Organism: Eragrostis nindensis; assembly: GCA_012490785.1. Taxonomy (NCBI): domain Eukaryota; kingdom Viridiplantae; phylum Streptophyta; class Magnoliopsida; order Poales; family Poaceae; genus Eragrostis; species Eragrostis nindensis. The sequence continues at coordinate 444,683 of JAAXCT010000189.1, read as the reverse complement.
GGTGTGTATGATCTATGATCTGATGTCCTCTCATCGAAGGGTTACATGTATATTTATAGTCCTGTTACCGCCTCTAGGAGTCCTTGCCTTGTTCTACAAGACTTCCGATCTGTAGTAACAGATTCGGAGTCTATCTACAAGTTTCCTTTCGTGCGATACAAGTCTTCGGAAAATACCAAATTAAGTCTTCGGGAATATCTAAAAATATGGGTTACGACGTAAGCCCCCGAACATGTCACTTGGCTGATTCGTCTTTGATACGAAGAGATCTTCATCTTCATGCGAACTTCTGACAAGGGATATGTTCTGTCCTGAGCACACATACTTCAGATATTCTCATCTTCAACTTGTGAGTGATCGTAACAACCGATCGAACCGAGTCATCGGAACATTGTCTGAATCGAACCTTCAGAATAACTATCTGAGCCAGGTCTTCGGAACAACTGAACGAACCGGGTCATCGGGACAACTGTGCCGAGTAATCGGAACACCAGGTCTTCAAGAGAACCGTCAATCCAGGGAGTTTGGAGAAAACAATAAATAATTCTCATCCTTATCCCTTTTTCTTGGTTCAGCCATGGCATTGAATCCGCTTCAGAGTTGAAAAGACTTTGACACGACCCTTTGGCTCTTGTCTTTATTCTCCAAACCAGGCCCACCAAGGCTTCCTCTGGATTCACCGCGTCTCCGCACGATTCCCCAGAAAGAAACATAAAAAATCCATTTTGCACTTGACCTTTCGGTTTCCAAAAGGCCACCCTTTGGCTATAAATGATGGAGAAGGCGGAGCCCCTAAGTATCACTTTCGCATCCACCATCCACCATGGGCAAGAAAAGACCCACCACTCCACAGTTCATGAAGTGGTTCGACGACAAGCTTGCCGGCGGGTTGGGATCCTCCTCCGCGCATCCCGTTGGCGCTCCACCGCCAGTAGCTGCTGGTCCTCCTCCGCTCTCCGCGGAGGATTACGGGCTTCCTCCTCCGAGTCCCCCTCCAGATCCATCTCAGGTCGTTGACCTAGAGGCGGACACGGCGGGAGATGAAGAGTTCGCGCGCCGCCTCCACGTTGCCCTGAACAAGAGGCCACGCGGGATTCCGGCGGACGCCAAACCCATCCTCCTCGACGACTCCGACGACGACGACGACGATGACGACGACAATAGCAGCGACGACGACGAGCCGGCCAAGAAGAAGGCCATGGTCCTGTACAACCCTGGCTGGGCTCCCTGGACGAGCACCCAAGCCGGGTCCAGTCCAACGGGTGGCTCCACTCCCGTCGCCACAGAAGATCCTCTCCTTTCTACCGGGGTCATCAATCCGGTCATGGCATTGAATGAGGGTTCTACCCTCTCCACCACCGAGGCGCCCCTCCCGCTCATCACTCTAAGTGAGGGCGGCGTAGGTGCAGGCTCTGCTGCTGCTGCTACCGAAGCCTCCTCTCCCCTCATCACATATGAGGAGGACGAGGTTGATGCTAATGCTGCTGTTGCAGCCCCTGAGGACGCTGATGATCAGAGAAACTAGGGATAAGGGGATGGCTATCATGCCATTCTCTTTGCAGTAGCCTAGGTTTTCTTATTTTTTCTTCTTCTCCTGTTTTATTCTTCTGTCAAGCAGGACGGAGTGTAGAGCTTAGATAGTTTTCTGCATGTCTTGCTTGTAATATGTTTTGGCTACCTTACGGTAGGCCTTCTTGAGGTCGTCCTGGGACGTATCCTTGGGCACATCAAGGGTTGCCTTCAATCCAAGATTACAATTTCTGAATGATATCGCATCTGTGATGTTGGCTTCTCCTTTGTCTCGACAATATGCCTTGCATGAGTCTTCGAGATAACTAAATTCAGCTTCTCCGATGTGCCTTGATGAGACGAGTCTTCGTAGCAACTAACAGATCACTCGGCCGAGAACTCTTCGGGAGTATTACTCAACACGTTTTTAACGCACCGAAGGCTCTTTTCGATCCGGATCATTAGTCAAACGTTGTTAATTATTTGGGCAACTGATCCCAAAAAATATACCAACTTCTTACCTCATATCCGGATAGTTATCTTTCCAAAAACCGAGCACAGATCCAAACTCATTATTTTAATAACAGAAAATAGCATCACCTCAGTATATTCCGCGCGTAACCCAAGGAAGAGAAATCCCACATTTACGGGGAGGTGAACCGTCACGCCGGGTTTTACTTAAGCCCTTCACGCCGTATTCTTTTTCCTCCATCCTCTAGTCCGCACTTCTTTTCATTTCCTCAAACCCTAAACATTTCTCATGGCCACCGCATCCTCGTCCGCCACAATCTCCGGCAATCCCAACGAAAATCAATCCTCCGACTCCCAAGACTCCAACATTTCCCTTACTCAGGCGCAGCAGAAGATGAAGAAGGGAGAAATCCCAAATCTGCAGGAGTACTGGAAGAAATCCACTCTCACCTTGGAATACTTGGATGAACTGGAGAGAAGGGGAATGATCTCTGCTTTCCTGACCCGGCGGAACAACGGCGACTACGACTATCATCATTGCAACACCACGGAGCTCCCGGTATTTGAAGCTCATCTTATGTGTGGTTTCAATCTTCCACCTTCCAAATTTCTTGAGCAAATCTGTAGATTCTACCATATAGAGCTTGTTCAACTCAAACCCAATGCTGTGATGATGCTTAGCATGTTTGCCATCTTGTGCGAATGTTGGTTGGGCATAGCCCCCTGCTTGAATCTGTGACGCCATTACCACCAGCCCCGGTACTACAAGGGTCAGATGATGGTCTTCTCAGTGGGCTTTGTAGTTAGGAACAAAAATGAATTCATCCCGTACAAGTACAAGTCTTCTTGGAGCTCATATGACACCAAATATTTGATCTTGGACATGGGGAAGAAAAATACTGTAATCAAGTTTGACGGCTTGATGCCGAACCATGAAAAGTGGGACAAGGGTCTTCCGACCTATGTTCCTCGATTAAATAAGATGATAGCCAAGGTCAATGAGTTGATCAAGTTGGGCTTGAGAGGAGAACATGTTGTGGAAGAGTTTGTCCGAAGGCGCATCTTCCCTCTTCAGAAGTGTGATCCACTGGCTATGCATTACACAGGTCCTGGTGAACCTAATTGGTTACCAGTAGGAGGTAGATATCCATTACTCATCAATATATCAGTATATACTTGATATCTGATTTCTATTTGATAAGCCTGTTATCTTTTTCTCTCCTTTGCAGCTGTTGAGCTCTCCGAAGACGATGTCTTCAAGAGAGTATACGATATCATGGGTACTGGACCAAAAGATAAGCCTTCGACAGTACCTCTTCCTTATAGTGCAGAAAATCCACCTCCCGAGGTATGTTGGTCGTAGGTCTCCTCGCTTTGCTTCAAGATATATTTTCCACTATACTAATCTCGTATTCTGCAGAACCTTTATGAACCTGACCCCGACGATGTCCAACCTGATGTTGATAGTCATCGGGGATAGTGACGAAGAAGACAACGGCAATCAGGAGAAAGACATGACCATTGCTGATGACGCTACCAACTCTCTTAAGCAAAAGGTGCCTACTGTTGCTGCTGGCGAACAATCTGAGGCGCCTGGAGAAACTGAGAGGGTTGAACCGGCGGCTGATCCCACGCTCGGTAATATCCCGATGGGTATCGAAACCTCCAATCTTCCTTCACCTGCTGTCGAGTCTTCGAAGCCCCCAGCTGGGACAAGAACAAATACGACGACCCGCAAGCGCTTCCGAACAGCTACTCCTGCAACTCCAGCAGCTCCAGCAGTTTCAGCAACTCCAGCGATTCCAACAATTGTTGCCTCCGATGTCCCTGAACTGCCTCCAACTCGCGTCGCTAATCCTCGTACCGGTGATCAGGTACCCATCGAAATAGTTTTCGGCAGTCTATTTAAAGGATTTTCCAAAATCTCTCAAGTCTTGTCTTCCCAGGCGACATCTGCTTCTAGCCCTGCCTCCAAGAGAAGACGCTTCCGCACCAAGAGAGATACTTCGTAAGTATTCTTGCTAAGTTCCATTGCTGTTTGAAATATTTTTATACGATCTTCTGATGTGTGAATATGCTATAGTGTTCCATCCTCTTCTGCTGAACCTGCTCCTGCCACCAACCCTCCGGCCTCAAATGTACAACCAGTGGCTGAACAAGCTTTAGCTGTTTCTGCCTCGGCATCCGGAACAGTTGGGGGGAACTTGGTGTTCGACAAGCTGAGCCAGGAGGTGGTAGCTGCCAAAAGGTGGCATCTGCAGATTTGCAAGCGCCTCACTGACAGGATAAAGCAGAAGGACGGAGAACTTGCTGCTCTTCAGAAAAAACTTTCTGACACTGAAGCTGCCTATGCCTCATCTGGGAAAGATGACAAAATTCGAGAGCTAGAAGCTGCTCTTATTGCTTTGAACAAGACCCACGATGAAGCAAAGACATCTCATGCCAGGGAGATCACAGATATGAAAGCTGAACATAAGGAGTACCTCAAGAATCTGCGTGTGGAAAGAGAGGCTTTATAACAGTGCAGGGTAATTCTTCCTGTCATATACTGTTTACTTTTTGCCTTTTGCATATCCTTGGAGTAATCTGACATTTTCTGTTGTAGACTTGAGCTCTAAAAATGAAGCCTTGAGCACCGAGAACATAGCCAAGACTCAAGTGATCCAAACTCTGCAGGGGGAGGTGAAGAAACTAAAGGATGCAAACAAGATCCTGACTGCAGAGAAGGCTAAACTTGCTGACAATGTAGCTGATAGTTTAGTCAATGGCTGTGCCTTTGCTTTGGCTGCTTTGAAGAACCGTCATCCTGAATTGGATGTGAAGATTGTAGAGCACGGCTTTACTTGTAATGTAGTTGAGCGTGATGCACTTGTTGACGGACTGATGGGTTCAGCCGACAAATTCATCATGGATTTGAACTTAGAAGCACCTCCTTCTGATGAAGAGAGTCCTTGAACTGTTTGTAAAGCCCTGCAATCAAACAATATTTTGATGTAATACTGGAGCTCAAGGTCCTGTTAATTTATTTTAGATATGCATAGTAGCCCAGCCCCCTGCTTTTTTTGATACAGTTTTAACTGTATGCAGGAAAGCATTATGTCTATTGTGCAATATCTAAATGCATTAATTCATTGACGCTTTGCTTTATCTGTGACAAGCTACGTTTGAACTAATTTTGCTGTTGCTGATATCTTGTCTCCGTATTTGGAGCTGATGATAGCTGTATAACATTTGACTTTGCCATGGCAAGTTATGTTTCAAGCTAAGTATTGTTGGGTGTTGATCTTGCAACGCGGTCTGAAGTTGGCACTTATAACTCGATGGCTAAGGCTCTTACTTCAGACACTCGGGGAGACTTACGAAACTTATGAACCATCGGCAGCTATCGTGCAGCACCGCATGACATAAGACTTGCAGTCTGTTGGTTGGTTGATCGTGCAACCGGCCTAGGGAGAGCCACTTACTAACCTCATGGGCTAAGGGTCCCTCGCTAGAACATCATAGGGTCAATTAAATTATGAACCACAGTGTGGCTAAGCCTTATGACAAAATTTTGCCTGAAAAGGCTGTTCGTACCGATGCCTTATAACCCTCATGTGGCTAACACATCAGCCAAACTAGTAGACCGACCTGGGCCAGCTTTTAAGATCTTGCACAGTAGATAAAGAAACTGAACACATCTTTATTCATCAACAATGGATTACACATAAAACTTTCTAAGCTGATCAGTGTTCCATGTTCCCGGCAATATATCGCCATCAACATGGGCTAAGATATAAACCCCATGCCAGCATTTTCGACTACTATGTATGGTCCTTCCCATGGAGAAGACAACTTGTGTTTATCCTTGGTAGTGATATCTTTCTTGATCACCAGATCTCCCACATCTAAATGTCGGCCAACCACTTTGCGACTGTACTGCTTCTTCAGAACCTCCTGATAATGTTCCACATTATGCAGTGCTGTGTTGCGTTCTTTTTCGAGAAGCAGTAGATCAACCTCTCTAGAGATCGGTTGGTTTTCTTCATAGAAGTTGGTGATCCGATGAGCCCTCAAGTGAATCTCGGGTGGTAGCACTGCATCAGCGCCGTAGACTAGGAAAAATGGAGTTTCCTTTGTAGCTCGACTGGTAGACGTCCGTGCTGACCACAGAACGGTCGGTAACTCTTCGATCCAATTCTTGCCTTTAGCTGCTAGCTTCTCGTATACTCGCGCACGCATCCCCTTCATAAGGATCCCGTTGGCTCGCTCAACAGCACCATTGGTCTGAGCATGGGCCACCGAAGATGTTGGATGAATGATACCATGATCGGCACAGAATCTCTTGAACTGACTACCAACAAACTGTCGACCATTGTCTGATATCAGCTTCTTGGGGACGCCAAACCGTGTGACTATACTCCTCATGAACTTGACAGAAGCGATCTGAGTGATATTCACAACTGCCTCTGCCTCGATCCATTTGGTGAAAGTGTCGATAGCGACGTATAGAAACTTGTAACCTCCTTTGGCTTTAGGAAATGGTCCCAGTATATCGATCCCCCAGACAGCAAAAGGCCAAGCGATTGGAATTGTATGCAACTCTTGAGCATGCCTTGTACTTTGCCTACTGAAGAATTGACAGGACTTACATGCCTGCACGAGGTGGATGGCGTCCTGCTTCGCTGTGGGCCAGTAGAATCCGTGCCTGAATGCCTTACCGATGAGAGTGCGATAAGCTGCATGTGCACCGCAGATCCCACCGTGTATATCATGCAGTAGTCGAACACCATCCTCTGTGGAGACACATCTCAGCAGAATGCCATTGAGACCTCTTCTGTAGAGCACATCGTCGATCAACACGTATTGCTTGGACTTGCGTGCCAGCCGTTCCGTGGCCGCATCATCATCTGGGATAGGATTGTTTTCGAGAAACAGGCGGATTGGTGTGCGCCAGTCTTCGACAAAGCCTTCCCCCGCATCGATAACCATCATCTCTACTTCACCATGTGTACTTGCCGCCGATGGCTTGTGGAACTTTTCTAAGAACACATCGTCGGGGACTGGGGATCGCGATGACGCAATACAAGCTAAATGATCAGCATCACGATTGTCCAGCCGTGGTACGTACCGCACGACCATCGACCCCTTTCTCCAGCTTCCGAACTTCTTCAAGATAATCAGCCATCTTCGGATCAGAGCATTGATACTCTTTCTGTACCTGCCAGGCGACTAACTGTGAATCCCCTTTCCCGAGCAGTCGGCTGATACCGAGAGATTTGGCAATGCGGAGGCCTGTCACGAGGCCCTCATATTCTGCAACATTGTTCGTAGCTTGGAAGAGCAACTGGATGGCGTACTTCAATACTTTTCCTGCTGGAGATATGAGAACAACTCCAGAACCGGCACCGTTCAATGTGAAGGAGCCATCAAAATACATGACCCAGTGATCTGGATCTTGCTTGTCGTCATCACCATCATCGGTCCACTCTGCTATGAAATCCGCCAGAGCTTGTCCTTTGATGGCTGTTCAAGGGACATATTCAATCTGGTATTGACCAAGCTCTACAGACCATTGAGCAATTCTACCGATGGCATCCTTGCATTGCAAAACAGTCTGGAGCGGTCTATCCGAGACCACCTTGATTGGATGAGCTAAGAAGCAATGCTTCAGCTTTCTGGATGTCATCAACACTGCATACAAGAGCTTCTGTACTATCGGGTAACGCGTCTGGGCATCTTCCAATATCTCGCTGACGAAGTAAACGGCGAACTGTTTGGGCCCAGCTTCTGTTTCTCGTTCAACTGTCAGCGCGGCGCTGACAACTGAATCTGTTGCAGCGACATATAGTAGCAGTTCTTCATTTGGCTGTGGGGGTTTCAGGGTGGGCATTTTTTTGAGATAAGCTTTGAGCTTTTTGAATGCCTCTTCTGCCTGGTCATCCCACTGAGAGCCATCTTGATTTCGTAGTAACTTATAGAATGGCATACCTCGTTCTCCCTATCTCGAGATGAACCGGTTCAGGGCCGCCATCATGCCTGCTAGCTTCTGGACTTCTCGCCTGGTTCTCGGAGGCTTCAGCTTTTCAAGAGCCGCGACTTTTACTGGGTTTGCATCAATACCTCTCTCAGAGATCATATACCCCAGTAGCTTTCCGGGCTTCACCCCGAAAACACACTTGGCAGGGTTAAGCTTCATCTTGTACTTTCTCAGATTGTCGAAGGTTTGCTTCAGATCTTCCAGGAGATCGTCGGACTTCTTGGTCTTGACAACGATGTCGTCAATGTAGGCTTCGACGTTCTTCCCGATCTGATCTTCGAAGACCATGTTCACACACTTCTGATAAGTACACCCAGTATTCTTCAACCCGAAGGGCATTTCGACGTAACAGAATATTCCGAACAGCGTGATGAAAGCCGTCCTTTCTTGATCATCGACATTGAGGCTAATTTGATGATATCCAGAATAAGCATCAAGAAAACTTAATAACTCACTAGTAGATGTAGAGTCTACAATCTGATCTATCCTCGGAAGAGGGTACTCGTCTTTAGGACAAGCTTTATTCAAACTAGTGTAATCGACGCACATGCGCCAGGATTTATCTGGCTTAGGAACTAGTACAGGATTTGCTAGCCATTCAGGATAGTCCACCGTTCTGATGAACCCGGCTTTGAGAAGCCTAGTGACCTCCTCATGTATGGCGTCGCGTTTGTCCGGCGTGTACCTTCGCTGCTTTTGCTTGATTGGCTTGAAGGCCGGGTCGATCCCCAATTTGTGCTCGATCACCTCCCTGGGGATCCCGGGCATATCAGATGGTTACCATGCGAACACATCGATATTCCCCCGGAGGAAGGCTACGAGCGCGTCTTCCTATTTAGGGTTGAGATCGTCCCCGACGTTGGTCTTCTTGCCGGGGTCGACGAAGCTGAGGCTGATCTGCTTGCTGCCCTTTTTAGCAGTTTCATCTTCCTTCATGCTTGGCTCGTTGACAGTATTTGCTGGCGCTTGGGCGACCGCTGTCGACGGGGATGCCGCATCTGAAGCCTTCGTGTCGGCGACTGCTGCTTCCTGCCTTTTATCCTCCCGGGGGGTTTTTGTCTGGCGCTGCGAGTCAGGGTTCTTCGAGTCGAAGTGCCCAGCTATGATTAGCGCGTTGACGTCGCATCTCACGGGCTGATCCTGATCAGCATACAGCGTATTAACACCCGCAGGTCCTGGGATCTTGAGCATGGCGTAGGCGAAGTGTGCAGCAGCCATGAACCTGAATAGGAACGGTCTTTCCAGAATGCAGTTGTAGGCAGATTCGAAGTCTGCCACCTCGAACATCAGGACTTCAGTTCTTCTATTCCCTTTCGGGCCCACCGTCACTGCTAGCTCTATCTTCCCAAGAGGACGTGAAGACACCCCAGGCAAGACGCCGTGGAATGACTCCTCCACTGGTCGGAGAGCGGTGATCGGCAGACCCATCTGGTCGTGTGTCTTCTTCATCAGCAAGTTGAGACCGCTTCCGTTGTCGATCAACGTCTTCGCGATCTTGTTCTGTGGATGATGATCTTGGTGACGAAGGGCAACTCTGGGTTGCTCAGTAGAGTCTTCGGGTGGTCATTGGCATTGAACGCGATCGGGGTGTCCGACCACTCTAGTCTTCTAGAACAGGGTTCCGCCATAGCCACCTCTCTCTGCAGCTTCTTGTACTGGCTCTTCGACGACAGAGCGGAGCTCCCTCCGAAGATCATGTTGATCTCCGGGTACCTCTCCTCCTCGTCATCGTCATGATCTCTGCGACTTCTGTAGCGTGGGCGTTCATCTCGGTCATCGCGTTCCCTGGACTCCCGATCTCGGTACTCCCGATCTCGACGCCCACGATCTTGGCGCTCCCGACCTCGGTGTTCCCGATCCCGGTGCTCCCGATCTTGATTCTCCCGGCCCCGATCCTCTTCTCTAGCTGTCCGCAAGATCTTGCCTTCTTCCAGACGCTTCTTTTCGAGCTTGAGGTAATCAAAGCACTCTTCTAGTTCATGGTTGGGGGAACGGTGTATCGGACACCATTTAGCCACGCCTTCGGGACGACCTCGCTTCTTGCGGAAGTGGTTACGATCTGGCCCTTGTCGATCCACCGCGTTCACCTCCCTGTCTTCAGACTTCTTCTTCGGAACCTTGCCCCGGCCATCGGAGAGGCGAGCACGGGCATCGGCAGCCTTGGCGCAGATTTCTGCCAATCGGAACAGCTCTGCGGTAGTCTTAGGCTCATTTTCTGCTATGGTTTCCACCATCTTTACATCCGAACACCCTTCTTGGAAGGCAAGGATCACCTCTAGATCAGAGATGTCTGGAATCGTGTTCTTCATTAGGCAGAAGCGCTTGATGCAATCTCGGAGGCTTTCATCAGCTTTCTGTTTAACACCTCGGAGCTGTTCTGGCGTTGCGTTGCGGTTGTACGATCCAAGAAAATTTCCCTTGAAGACCTCGCACAATTCCGCCCAGGAGTCGAAGTGATATGCTGGGAGGTTTAGCAACCACGACCACGCTGCTCCGGTCAGGGCGGTAGGCAGGTAGGCGCACTTGATTCTTTCATCTCCTCCCGCAGCATCTATCGTTGTGGAGTAGATCGACAGGAACTCCTCTGGGTTGATGGTGCCGTCGTACTTGTCGATGGATCCCACTTTGAACTTGGCTGGCCACTCAACAGTTCGGATATAACGACCCAGAGCCTATACGGGGGCGGCTTAAGAGCCGTCTCTGAGCGTACCCCTCTATGACCTGTAGCGCCCGGGGTTTGTCGGTCTGGCTCCTCCCTTGGGGGATTGCCAGTTTGATTCCTCTGCTGATTCAGCTGATATCTTGCGTCTGAAGGCTCTAGGTCACACCGGCGTCACCTGGGGTGATCGGAAGACGATCCATGCGAAGATGAGTCGGCCCTCTGATCATTGGTGGCTCCCAGGCGTCTATGTACCGGAGTCCTGGCCGGTGCCGCCACCTCTTGTTCTTGCTGTGGGATCACACGGCCAGCGAGTTCCACGACCTGTTGTACCATCGGAGCTAGTGGTGTTTGTAAGGATCGTGTGACCGAGAGGGGGGGGGTGAATCGGGCACACCATGAACTAAAACTTTTGCACTTCTAGCTACTCTTTCTATTTGCACAAGTAAAGGATACATAACTAGAGAGTACATGTGCACTATGTGATAGTGATCAAGCAAGGATAACCATGTGCTAGGACTTGTACATGCTAGGAGCAAGGTATATGAGCATATAAGAACAACCTAGCATATGACAATATACAAGATAAGCTCAACAAGTCCTACACATGCTAGTGTATAAGGTAAAGGCAATCAAGCAATCTAGCATGCATATGGATAACACATACGGAAGCTCAAGTAAGTCCTATACATGCTAGTGTATAAGATAGATAGACAAACAAACTAGCATGCATACAAGTAACACATGGGGAAGCTCAAGCTAGTGATCATGATAACAAGATACAACATAAAGCATAACAAGATCACTAGATGATATCAAGCAAGTGTATGAGTTATGAGCAAGTAGGTACACATAAGGAAAGCGCATATCACTAGAGATAACATAGAGCTAGCACACGGAAACAATCATTAAGCAATCATATGATAAGCACAAGTCTACTACATGCATATAAGATAAACAAGATAGTAAGTGCAAGTAGTAGAGGTAAGAGTAAGAGATTGCTCATCGATTTTTCCCGTGGTCTCGGAAGGATGGCGCCTTCCCCTACTCCACGTTGGGTCACTCCCGCCGGAGTCTCGACCCCGTCCCTCCGCTCGATGGCGATCCCCTCTAGAGCACACTCCACTCTTTAAGCCGGTGATGTCCCCTAAGAGCACGCTTCACTCCTCGAGTGAAGTCACGGGCTTCACCCCGCCGCACACCGGCAATGCTCTCCTCTTGGGACCATCCACCGCTCTTGAGTGAAGTCGCGGGCACGTCCCGCCGGGCTTCTCCCGGGTACTCCTCCGAAGGTAAGGCTCCGCACTTGATGCGTGCCAAAGGGCGCTCCACTAGTGATGCTTCTTTCGCACGGGAAGCTCCAAGACCGTGTACAAACTTGTGTCGGCTTCCACACTCTCTTTGGCAAGCTCAACACCGACGCCTAACCGGTCTAGGCCTTGCCATAGACCAAGGGTAACAAACCAAGACCGCCTCCCTATGACCACACTAGTCCTAGAGGTGGATGGATGCTCTCAACCCTCTCAAGCACTAAGCTTTCTTCTCCAAATCTTCTCCATGTGCTTCTCCTCTCTCTCAAGCACCAAGATTTCTCTCTAAAGCCTCTCCATGTGCTTCTCTTGCATCCTCTTGGCTCCCACTGTGTTTCCCCACTGATAACAATGGCCAAAGGCACTCCAAAGGGCCAATGAACCGGCTATTTATAGGCCTCCATCCATAAACTAGCCGTTGGACCAAAAGTGCCCAGAAACTGTAGTCACCGTATGATCAACTCAATAGTCACCGTATCATACGGTGCTCCCCAGACAGCCTGCAGTATTTTGCTCATAACTTCTTGCACCGAACTCCGATTGGGGTGTTCTATATATGGACGGAAAGCTCTTGAAATTCCCCACAACTTTCCTTTTGGGTCGGTCTTCTAATTCTGTCATCTTCAACCTGATATGGCCGCCGTATGATTGAAATGTCATTCCATATCAATTGTGCAAACAGCCTCCAGTGTTTTGCCCATAACTCTCAGCTCCGAACTCCGATGAAGGTGTTCCACATATGCACAGAAAGCTCTTGAAGTCCTCTACAACTTTCTTGTTGAACTCATCTCCAAATTCTACAATCTTCAAACCCATATGACCACCGTATGATACGGTGACCATCACCGTTTGATACGGTGACTTCATCTTCTTCAGCTTCTCGCGAACTACCGAGTCTCTGGAAATCATACGGTGATACCACCGTATCACACGGTGATTACCATCGTATTATACGGTGAATCCATCTCTTTTCTGTCCAGAAACTTGTGTCTTCATCACCATTAATCACCGTATCATACGGTGATTAACACCGTATTATACGTTGACTCTGCAATCTGCTCCTTCTTGGTCCGGCCATAACTTTTCACTCCGAACTCCGATTTCAGTGATCTTGGACTTGTTGGAAAGCTTGTAAGGAGCTCTACCACATACCATAGAGATATAGAGCTCATCACCTTCAGATCAGTCCTCAAACTCATGAGACAAGTCCAATTCATTCATCTCTTTGTCTCGGCTTCGGTTCTTCATCAACTTGAGTCTTCTTAATGCCTTCATCTTGGTTCCTCTTCTCCTGTGCTGTCACCCTAGTTCTTGAGAGACTCTCTGAGCATCCACACACCTCTACCACTAGTGTGACCTAAGAGAAACGACTCGATCCCCCTTGATAGTCCGGTTTTTCCTATGGACTCAAGCCTACATCTCCACCAAGCCAACACTTGCTTGGATCTAGCATGTCCTTAGCCTTAATCCATCTCCTCAACCGCGACCTTCATCAAGTCCTTGATCCTTGTCATCATCTATCAACGAAGCTTCTTCATGTGACCTAAAGAATATGCATGAACATCTTTCCTACATCCAAAGATGTTAGTCACAATGATCTAGTTGTCACAAAGGACGACCCGACCGAAGCATCATATAATATGCATAGGATATAAGACAAGAACATCATCACATAATAGACAAGATCATCATGGCATATGATATAAGGCAAAACCAACATGATGATTAAGAGTATGTCAAGGTATATGATACATAGAAGACACATGACATACTCACCTTGTCTCTTACCTCATGTGCGTAGTAGTCACCTCAAGTAGTATATCACTACATCCATGAGACTAAACATCTTGCACACTAGCGAACCTTGTTAGTCCCATTGACCATGTTGACATCAATCACCAAAACCTATGAACCATGCTCTAGGTTCATTGATCTTACAGTGTTCCGTCGGGAGCCATACGCGCAAGGGAATCCAGCGCGGTCTGGAACCGGATGGCATCAAAATCGGTGTTGAGGTTTCTTGGCGTCACATTGGATGGCGCAACCGAACGAGATCTGATCGAATCGATAGTGCGCAAATCACTGGATGCTCATCGTCACGCCCCGCCATAAAAATTTCCCTGGCCGGGTTATGACCTTGGTTTGGATCTTCTCCGATCTCGGGGCAGTCATCGTTGCTGAAGTCGGACTCGTAATCGGGATAGCCGAGCCCGAACCCAGGAAAATACCGCCCCTCGATGATGTCGAGAGCGATCTTTTGCATCCTCGCTTCTAGGGCAGAGCTAGGTGGCGGGGCCGAGGTGGATCCGTCTTCTAGGCGGGTTCCAAACGGAGAGCCCGATACCTGCGAGGCGATCTGAAACTCGGCCGCGGAATTCCGCAGTCCGAACATTGTACATGTAGCCGCCGGCGACACGCGTGGTGCCGCCGACGAACTCTTTTCAGCAGATCCGTCCGGGGACGGAGCCTTCGTGGCCGCCGGGGACGCCGCCACCGACGACGTCTTTTCTTGGAGATTTCCTTCCTTGTCCGCGACGAACGTAAAAGATCCGAACATGAATTCGGCACCCGCCGGGAACTTCATCTTGTTCGCCAATGCCATCTGATGCTCTAGACGGATCCTCAGCTGCCCCCCTACCTGGCGCGCCTCTGTCGTCGCTCGAATAATCGAGAGAACGGCAAATATTTGGTTCGGGGAACAACGATCAATCGAGGAATCAATCTAGGGCACGCGGAGAGTTTTTATACTGGTTCGGGCCTCCCGGAGGATAATAACCCTACGTCCAGTGTATGTCGTGTTGAATATGGTGGTGTGTATGATCTATGATCTGATGTCCTCTCATCGGAGGGTTACATGTATATTTATAGTCCTGTTACCGCCTCTAGGAGTCATTGCCTTGTTCTACAAGACTTCCGATCTGTAGTAACAGATTCGGAGTCTATCTACAAGTTTCCTTTCGTGCGATACAAGTCTTCGGAAAATACCAAATTAAGTCTTCGGGAATATCTGAATATATGGGTTACGACAGTACTAAAAAAATAAAAAATATGCTGGATAAAAGAATTGCGATTGACAAAAAGATGAAACAACCATTCACTTTTTTTATACCGGTTGGCATCTTCGTCTGAACCTGACGCCTCACTCCGCCCTGAGAGGACGGCGTCGGGCAACACATGGGAGCAACGGACCGACGGAGATGGGGCGACGCATGGGAGGAACGGAACCGACGAAGATAGGGTGACACATGGGATGATGAGGACGACGACCCCTTCGCAGTGAGAAGCGCTAGCGTTCCCCGTATGTGGCGGAGGTAGAGGCGGAGGCGGAGGAGGAGGACGAGTGAGGAAGATAAGCTCAAGATATGAGAAAAGGGGGAGGGAGGAAAAGAGAAAGGTGGAGGGTGCCATGGCGGCCAAGGGCACCGAGAGTGCTAGACGTTGACGACGGAGGTCTCTGGCGTGTGGCGCCGTGCGAGACATCGATTGACGACCTCTGGTGCCAGCTCCGGGCGTTCGATAGGCTCAAGGAGAAGCTCGCCACTGCAACAGGCACCACCCCTCCAAGTAGAATGGCGCCGGTGGCACGCCGACGGTCAAGCTGTTCATTTCGTGCGCAGATGAATTTCTATACAAAACATGTCTATTCTTACAATTTATTAGTGAGCGTACAATGATCATTCTTCGGACTGACTCATAGACTTCGCACCGTTAACTCACCATTACAAAGCAGGGGCATGTAGATGACCCAAATTCAAAAAATAGAGGCAACGATACAAAATAAGCAATTGCGGGCAAATTAACCGTTTGGAAGCTATACAAGGGGCACGTCAATGACCCTTTTTCTTTTAGGCACGCAATCAGCAAAAGATAAAACTAAAGTAAGAAAATGAAATTACATGTGGCGAGCTGGTGGGACCTTTTGGCCTTTGTTTGTCCTATGAGACACGTCGTGTTGAAAATGGATTATTTTTTCAACTGAGATTTGGCATTTGAGACGGCCCCATTGCTTCAAAATCATTTTCAACCGGAAAGAAAGAATCCTCGCTCTCTCAGTAATTGCCGAGTCCGACACCAACCCGGGCCGTATTCGCTCACTGCCACGGACCGCATCCCCTTCCTCCCGCTTGGCTCCTCTAGCACGCGCCGCCTAGGGTTCCAGCGCCGCCGCCTTCGGGCCCCCCCTCCTTCCCTCCCTCCGGCGACCTCGCCGGCGGCGAGAAGGAGAGGGAAGCCCCCCCACCACTTGTAGATTTAGTACTACTACTAGTTTGTTTCCTCTGAAGTTGCCTTCGTGGGCCATGAGCCGCCTTGGCTTCCTCCTTCTCCTCACGGCTGCCATGGCTGCAGTCCTCGAGCTCCTGCTCGTCAGCGGCGGCCGCTTTTCCCTTGGGGCAGTCTTGGAGCTGGAGGTGAGCCTCAATAAAGTAGAAATAGGTCTTCTTTTTCCCCCTCCACTCCCCCATTCCGTCGCCGGCGACTCGTCGGTGCTCTGGTCTGTCGTCGCCGGTCCGCGCTTTGGAGCGCTAGATCCGTCGTCACCACGCCTGGAGCCGGTTCCGTCGTGCATCCACCGCTTCTTCGTTGGCTACTTCTCCGCCTGCCACCGGCGTGGATGGACTCCACCGGGTGGAACCTCACCACGGGTCCCAACCACCGCTACGCCGCCTCCTTCGCCCAACCAACGACGACCCCGCGGCCGCTTCGCCGACAACTTGGTTCTTCGTCGCCCATTTGCGGAGATGAAGGAAGCCGTCTTCTACACGCCGTTGCCGAGACATCAACATCAACAAATCGGCCAGCGGCGAGCTCCAAAGCAGGCCTTCTTCTTCCCCAACACCCGATCCTCTCACGGCGACGACCTCGGTGACAGCTTCGTCATCGACATCTGTTCGGAGGCAGCCCACACGTGGCGAACATGCATCGAGCAACAACCGACACGTGCTCTGCTACGCGTTATCAGTGTGTGTGCTGCTCCACGGGAATCTTTTCTTCTTGCAGGGTACCAGGAACCACGCTGCCGGCTACCCATGGTATCTCCTTCCTTGACGTCCGTGACGACGACATTCCGTACTCAAGTCCTGAAGGACCATGACCGCTACCGGTGCTCTGTCTCATGTGACTCGGATCCAGTACGTCTGGTTTATCGAGTGTTGTCAACCACATGTGCTGTGTCTGCCTCCTTTATTCGTTCAGGTGAACAACCAACACATTCAGTTTCACCGACGATGTTTCATCATAGAGGCATGCTGCATCAACCTCATGCTTTTCCTAAGCGAGGCCCTCATGACGACACTTCGGGAACCAGTCCGTCTATAGCCAATTATGTTGCAATATGTACTATGCTCTTTGAGAGAGTTGCAATCCACACCCATTTAGGGGTGCTCTGTTCGTAGGTGTTCTCATTGCGGTGTCTATAACTTACTTGGAGGTACCGTTCCGGTACCGGCCGGAACGGCCGGTATATTCCGTTCCAGTGACCTGAACGGTATGTTGGAAGCTTCATTCCGTACCGGCCGCGATACCGGCCAGTACCGGCCGTTCCGGCCAATTCCGGCCGTTCCGGCGGTTCCGGCCGTTCCAGTACCGAGTATATTCTTGGGAGCCATTCGCATCTTGCTCGAATCAGTGAGGTGCCGGCGCCGGCGCCGGCCCTGACCACCGGAGGAGCGGAGCCGCAGAGCCATGAGGACGGGCGCAGGGGGGGGAGCGGGAGGACGGCACGGGGCGGAGGCCGACGGCGCGGGGAACGGGCCGGGCGAAGCGGAGGCGGTCGAGGTGGACGAGGTGTCCGACGAGTTGCGGGCGCGCGGAGCTGGACGTAGGTGGAGTGGAGGCCGTCGGAGAGGTTGAGGAGGAAGCCGTTGGTGGGGGAGAGGAGGGAGTCGGCGGTGGAGGCGGTGAGGAGTAGTGCCAGGAGGGAGAAAGGGCGTCGTTGATGCTTGTGGTGGCTGCGGGGACGAATCGAAGGAGAAGGCTGCGGGGAGAATCCTGTTTGCGTGGCTAGGTATTGACTAATGAGTGGGCTTGTTGGGCTGAAGTTTATTTGGGCTGGCAATAGGTTGGCCGGTTGGCCTGCTATCTCATTTCTCTCTCTTTTTTCCTTTATAATTTGCACTTTCTTTGATATAATATATATACTTATGTTATTATATTAAAAACCGGAACGGTACGCCGGTATGGTCCGGTACGGGAACGTTCCATTCCGATGGCCAAAACGGAATGACCACCGGAACGGTATTCAAAAATTAGGTCTATAATGCTTTGAATCAATACAGGCATGAAAATTATCAAAAAAAAAAAAAAAAGGGAAAGAAAGAATCCAGCGGTCCAGCCCCACCTCCGGTGGGCCCGCTGCAGGGTCATCCTTTGTCATCGTCGGGCCATTGCTGTCTCCATAAAGGCATGGCAGTACAATTGGCCTGGATAGCGTCTCCCCCTGCCATCTGGGCCCCACCACACGAGGAAGGTATAATCCGCATCCCGTTTGCTAACCGTTGGATGATAACGCTGCCGTCGTGACCGTCCAACTGGAAAGGGACGAGCGGCTTTCTTTGTTCTATGGCACCACATCTTCCGAATAATAAGCGATGAGGGGAGCATGGTCAGCATGATTATTCAATAAACTGAAATAATAGCGGCAAACAAGACGACAAACATGAAACATGGAGTTTCCCTAAAAAAAAAGGAAGAAGAAAAAAACATGAAACATGGAGTTACTACTATTTGCGTGCAAGTGGCCGTGACAGCTGGAGTCTTTAGGGAACTCTTGCATGGAGATGTCACGCCTCATGCAATGCTAAATTACTAGCATAGCAAGTAGAGTATGGTGGAATGGAGAGTTTGCGCAAGGCTATACTCATCGAGGAAAAGACCTTAACCAGAGGCGAACTGTTGTAGCATTGTCTTTGTTTATTGGGCATTAATAACAGACCAGATCGTTAAAAGTCAAGTTAATTTTCCATTTCTCAATTCCCATTTGTTGTCCATTATCCACACTCATCACTGTTTCATCCGCTTCCTACTTGGAGTGCCTTCTGTGATGTTTCGTGAAAATAGTTTATCCGAGTCCAACCAGCAAAAGCTGTTAGAGCCTCTAATTGAGAGAGACAAAATACACTATTTTTCAAAAATCGGAATAATTTTCACCCGGAATAGACATGAAATTTCAACTGCACAATACAAA
Source organism: Eragrostis nindensis (assembly GCA_012490785.1). Classification (NCBI taxonomy): domain Eukaryota; kingdom Viridiplantae; phylum Streptophyta; class Magnoliopsida; order Poales; family Poaceae; genus Eragrostis; species Eragrostis nindensis. The sequence goes on along the minus strand of JAAXCT010000189.1, from coordinate 425,532 downwards.
ACAAAACAGGATGTTTCTTTCGTTCCACGCTCATCTGGTCAAATGTCACAAGGCGTTGCTCTGAACTTTTACTGTACGTGGAGACAGACCTGATGGTTAGAGTTGATTCTAATACTCCGTCCTGATTTACTTGTCGTTTTAACTCTTAATACAAAGATTAAAAAAAGTTGGTAGAGACAGATGTGCTAGAAACGAGAGGAGAGATAAAGATAAAGATATATTAAGAATAGAGAAACATGCATTAGAAAATAAGAATGATAATTATTTTAAGAAAACTGGAAGAATCTAAAGTGCAATTAAAATGACTGATTACGTGACGCGTCTTTATACATGCACGCACGACGGGAAGAGGGGGAAAATACGAGCGGAGTGTGCAGCCACGGCGACGCCGGCCTAGCGACGAGCCACCGACCGAGGAGAACGCCCTCCTCTACTCTCTCCTGACAGCCATGAATGGGCGGCGAGGGGAGGAGAGTATTTCAGAAGCAAGCCCAGGCGCAGGCGCGACCAGCTCACCACCCGTCACCTCACTGCTCTCTGCCCCCCTCCTCTGATTTTGATGCGCGCTGCACGCCAAAGCGAGCGAGGGAGGCAGGCCTGCGACAAGACCGGGGAGAGAGAAACGATGCCTGCCGCTCTAGAGTGGCAGTGACTGCAGTGTGGCAGCGGCATTTTACTGCGCCTGTGCGCTCACAGGCGCCGTCCTCTCTCCATCCGTCCATATCCCCTCCTCCTCCTCTCTACTCGCACCATTACCGAGGGAAGGGGGAGAGAGAGCTCGCGAGCGATTAGGAGGAGGAAGGGAACAAGAACGCAGGTGAGGTGGGACGGGACGCGTGTTTTGACTGTTTTCTTGCTCGCAAGTTGAGAGGTGATTCCTCCTCATCCGGCCTTATCTCCCCCGTCGCCGCTCGCCGGCTTGTCCTCTTGCGCCCGCGCCTTCTTCGCGTGGGAGCCTCCGGTCGGTTCTTGGATCGTGCCGGGGGGCCGGCTTGGCGTTTCTTGGGTTTGGGGATTTTTCGCTTCGCCTTTCGCCTCGGTGCGCTCTGATCTCACTAGACTCGCGTGTTCAGGTGGGGTTGAGCTGAGCGGCGCGAGGATGCTGCTGCGGAGGGTGGCGGCAGACGACGGCGCCGGTGCCGGCGTCGGCGGGCGGAGGCCGCGGCTCTTCGCCGTGCCGAGGCTGCTGGTGGGGCTCAAGTGCGCGCCGCCGGACTGCGACTCGCCGGCGGCGCGCAGCCCGACGTCGCCGCTCGACCTCAGGCCCTTCGCCGCGCTCGGCGGCTCGCTGCTCCGGTCGCCGCGGTCGCCCAGGAGCTGGGACTCGCACCGCGTCGGGCTCGGCGGCATCGTCGACACGCTCGCCGAGCCCGCCGCCGACGCCAAGAACCGCCGCCTGCTGGGGCCCCAGATGCGGCCGTCGTCGTTCAAGCTGCCGCAGCGCCTCGCCAAGTCCGGCACCTCCCAGCCGAGGGACTGCGCCCTCCCGCCTCCGGAGCTCGGGACGGCGGAGGCCGCCGCCGCCGCCGGCGCAGGCGGCGTGCCGGTGCCGTGTAGCAGGTCCTACGGGGATTTGAAGTCTGGTCCAGAGGTCGTCGCGCCCGGTGGCGCTCAGCTCGGCGCGGGCGGCCACGCCGCCGATCTTGGCAAGTTCCCGGCGCCCGGGTCGCTGCCGGCGTCCATCGGCGGCCCGCGCCGGTACATCGGGTCGGTGTCGGCGACGGAGGTGGAGCAGTCGGAGGACTACACCTGCATCATTGCCCACGGCCCCAACCCGAAGACCACCCGCATCTATGGGGACTGCATCTTGGAGCCTGTCACTGTTTGTGTGCCTGATGGGGAGAGCATGGAAGCGATGGAAGTGAAGGAAGCAGCAGAGTCCTATTGGCTTGTGAAGTGCTCTGGCGAGGAGTTTCCAGACTCCTGCTTGTCTTGCAAGGAGAAGCACGATGGCAACAACGCTTGCATTCATCGGTATGTCGATGCAATCCTCTCAAATATTTGATGGTATAACTGTGAAGAACTGATGACTGTGATTTATATGTGGATATTGCTCTTTAAATCAAGGAACTGCAAGTTCTTTTCTCTGGGAAATTTGCTAATTTTCATACGTTCTGCATGTGGATGTGTTCATTGCTAGATTAACATTCTTGAACAAATAGGCTGATTGAACAATCTGATGATATATTGTTAGTCTGTGATTGATCTTGATTGAGGAAGTTCAGTATGAAATGGGCAGCATTTTGATATGTTTTGTGCTGAATGTTCTTTGCAGAGGTGAGAATGGAGTCTGCTGTGCAAAATGCAGGGATCAAGAAATCATTATTGTAGAGGAAGAGGAGAACAACACAGCGATATCCTCCCTCAGCTCATTTGGCTCATCATCGTCATTCAACGATGAAATATTCATGGCCGGAATGGTTGTGTTTTTTTTTTTTTTTGAGTTGCCGGAATGGTTGTGTTGACGGGACCTGTTGACGCCCAGTTCTCCTGAGAGCAACCACAATGTGATAGTAAAGTAGTCAATAGGGAATAAAATAATCACTATTGACTATATGTAACATTGTGCAGCTAGTCTATAAGGAGTCAATAGCAAAAGCTATCCATAAGCTTATGGACTGGCTATAGTGAATAAAAAATATTATATCACTCTCACCTCTCTCTTGCTGCTATGGACTGGTTTTGACTCAAACATTGTGAACCTATCTATAACTATTGACCACCTGCTATGAGCCCACTCATATGGACTACTTTTGAGATGCAACATTGCGGTTGCCCTGATACCCGAGGAATGCTCTGCATGCGGCGTAGATGATCAATAATTTCAATCATTGCAATTTTCACCAGCACCACCATCATCAGACTATCCGCACTGGTTGGCCTCTATCCCCACCTTTAAAACAAAATATTCCTGTTTAGTCATCGAGATTCTCATCTTTATATCAACTTCTTCCGCACTCGTCAACCTCTATATCTCAACCTCTATACCAACTAATCTATATTTTATTCAACCATCTTCAACTACCATCAGTGAGGCTCACTTGTAATTTTATCAAAATATATCCAACTGAGATCTTGTTTTGAAGGATTTATTGAAACGAATTTAATGGTGTAATCAGAATTTGATTTGGTTTTGTGGTTTGTGATTTATAACATTTTTTAGTTCATTGAAACAGTGGGGCCCGCCACTCTCCCACCTTTTTCCCTATCTCTCTCCTGCTCCCGGCCGGCTATAGTGTTTTACCGATCGATCGCCACACCTTTAGGAATAGCGTTCGTAGGAGCTCACGGTATTTTACCGATCGCTTTAGAGTGCGCCGCTGCAGTCATTTTGACCGCTATCCCAACCTCCAGGTCGCGGATAGCGTCCCCGCTGCGGATAGTCTCAATTTGCTGGTTTTGTTAGTTCTGTTTCAGCAGTTGAGAAATTCGGTGGCATTGGTCGTTCGAGGATCGGAAGCTTCATTTAGCCTCATAAATTTGCCGAGCTCTGAGCTCTGGCTTTTAGATCGGGCAGCTTGCCTGCCTTTAGCACTGTAATTTTGGTCCTAAGGCTATTTGGCAGAGCAAGCTCCTTTTTTTCTCTTCTCTCTTCTTTGGTTTCCTCCTAAGCAGCAATGACAACGTTTGCGTGCTGTAAGTTGTAACAACTTTATGAGAAAATGGCATTGAGATGCTTTGCCTAATGATGCTGTTGCTTTTGTGCAGTACTGATTACTACTAGATCGTCATGATGTTGCCTCGTTGCCTGCTTGATTGCTGTTGATTTGTCACAAAAACTGGGTGCAAGCTGATTTGTTTGTATCGAGGAAACACCTGGACGCTAGTTGTAATGCGTCCAAGGGTATTACATTACAAAAACTCCCGATATCTTTTATTTTGTTCTGTCTTGTTCAGCTGAGCTGAGAATGCGGCCATGAGGCTGGAGAACTGGAGAAGCATACTGCTTGCTTGATAGAATTGTTTTTCTTTTTTCTTTTTAACTGGTTGATAGAATTGTTAGTAATATCTGTCTATGCAGCACGCGTCTTCTATCGGATGTCCGTATGTTGAAGAGCAGACAGGTGTGAATGAGCTAGAACTTGGTGGGCCTGGTGGCTACGCGCGATAACGGATCGCGCGTACCCTCCCCCGGGCCGCCACGCGTCCGACCGGCGGTCAGAACGACGCCGGTCGGAGCGCCGCCGCCGCCGCGCCACCTTCTTCTTCGACATCGACGACCTCCACCGCTCCCGCCCTGCCCACCGCCCTCCAGCCGCCCGCGGCTTCAGCGACGCCAGCGTCGCCTCGCCGCACCGCCGCCCGCCGCCGTACCGCCGCCGCCCCCCCCCCCCCCCCCCCCAAACCTTCTATAGCCGTCGGAAATGGAGGTCGGTCCCCGCCGCCGCTGCCCCCGGCAACCCGAACCCCTAACCCCGCCGGCGATAACCACCACCCGCGACGCGGCGGCGCCCTCGCCGCCGCGTCGCCCCGCCCGCACCCACCCCGCACTCCGCCACCACCTCGCCCCCGAGCTCCGCCGCCGACGCTAATGGCGCCGCCGCGTCGCGCTGCTTGCGCTCCGTCGCCCGAGCGAATCCACCACCGGCGACGCGGCGGCGCCCTCGCCGCTGCGTCGCGCCGCCCGCCCCCATCCCGCGCTCCGCCGCCACCTCGCCCCCGAGCTCCGCGCCTGCACTAATCCGCCGCCAGCGACGCGGCGGCGCCCTCGCCGCCGCGTCGCGCCGCCCGCCCTCACCCCGTGCTCCGCCGCCGGCCGCCCCGCCGCTGCGCTCCGCCGCTCGCGCTCGTGGGCCGGGCCGCACAAGGACGCGCGCTCGCGCGGGAGCGCGTCCGTACGCGGGATAGACTTATCGCTCATATATAGAGCATAGTTGTCTGGTGTTTCCTTAAACGAAATCTAGCACTGAGACTGGGCCTTATGCATCCTGAGTCCTGACTAGGCTTTTCCTTAAACGAGTCCCATTCTTGTTCGAAGGTGCGGGTCCAGCTTTGGAAGTGATGGAAGTTGGGCGAGTGGATCGAGCTCGGCAACCCCGTCGCGGCTTTCGTCGGCGACGGAGAGCGGAGATCCAGGATCTGGAGGGGTCGGGGCGCCGCCCCGGCCGATGCGCGACCGGCTCTGCCTTCATCCCGTCCGGTGGGACGGGTGTCTACTTCGGCTCCGTGAAGCTTGCAAGCGAAGGACTTCTCCGGTTCCGCGGGATGGCTGGCTTCCTCCTTGACGGCGGCTGCTCGCGGTGCGTCGGCGAGTGGTGGTGGTTGGCTGTGGAAAGCAGGGTGCCCTGGGACCTATTTGTAATTTTGTTTTTCTTGGGGGGCTTCTCTGCAATTTGGCTGTTAAAGCTGTGTATCCGTATCCTTTTGCGTACCTATACGCGTATGTGGTCCTGTATTGTTTCCTTAAAATGAAATATAGGTATGTTTGATCAAAAAAAAAAAATGGGGAAATTAATAAAAAAGTATTGGATTCTCTGGGTTGCATTCTACGTGGCCGGGCTCAGAAAGTAGGCTACTACTCCGGCCCAAAAGCTGAAGCTCGTGGGAGGCCCATGGAAAATATCACTGATACTGTATCCGAAGCCCGTCTCCCTCGCGTCGCCATTCCCCAACGCAGCGCCATTTCCGTCGCCCCGAATGCTCACGTGATTACCCCACCACTCCAGGCCGCTGGTCCAGCGAGCAGAGCAGCAGCGGCTGGCGAGGAGGCGTGTAGGGTTTTAGGGACTCGGCGACTCCGGCATGGGCTACCACCACCTCCTCCTCTCGCCGCCGGCGCCGCCTCCAACTCTCCTCCCCTCCCTCCGCCCCCGCGGCGGCGGCTCAGGCCGGGCGCCCACCGCCGTCTCTGCCTCAGCCAACGCGGCCTGCTCCCCGGCGGTGGCGGTGGAGGTCGCCACGCGGAGGAGGGCCGTGCTCCTGGTCGGCGTCTTGGTGCTCCCGCTCCTCCGACTCCGCGAGGCCGCGGCGCAGGTTGCCAGGGCGCAGCCCTCGACGGCGGATCTCGTTACCGGTGAGTAGTAACCTCTCCGAAATCTGAAGGAAATGCCGGGGGACACATTAGTCTAGCAGTGCCTTCTTATTTTTTCTATCATGGAAAGTTGTTAGGTGGCCAGAATTGCATGAGTAAGTAGCTTTAGGCGTATAGATCCTAAGAGCATCTCCAACCGATTCTTCATTTTCATTCTCTATACCATTGGATAGAGGATCCTCTATCCAGTTTTCATCCTCCATTCTTTAGCACACTCCAACCGATTCTCTAAATCAGCATCTCTATATTCTCTCACCTCCTTTTCTATTAATATTTTGCAACTAACATTCCAAAGAGAACCAGAGTTGAACAAGCCCATTGCACAAACATTAACAAAGATAGTGCGAATTAAATAACACAAACATTACAAAAGGGAGCACAAGTCAAACTAGTCAGTGCACAAACATTACAAAATAAGCACTTTCTAAAAAGAACCACTTTCTCAACATGAGCCGCCTCCACCAAAGCGTTTAAAAAGGATCTCCTGCTGGGACTTCTTCCAGTATTCTTGTCGTATCTCACTCATGCCACTCAAGTCCTTATTCATCACTTCATCATCTAGTTCTCTTTCGCGCAATTCTAGCCTTTTCTTCTCTAATGCTGTTTTCTCATCAAGTTTTTTCTTCTCCATAGCCATTTTCTCTTCATGTTTTTTCTTCTCCAAAGCCATTTGCTGATCAATCCTTTTCTGTTCTAAAGCCAGACTCTCTTCAAGCCTTCTCTGCTCCATAACCTTTTTGTCATTATTCCTTTGTTGTTCTAGTGCAAAGAACATATCATCACGCTCTTTTCTTTTGTTCTCTTTCAAGTCTTCAGACTCTTGCTTTGTAGTGAACAGTTTTTCCAATGTATCCATGTACATTGTTCCTATTGGAGAACCAGAATTTTTACCTCGACGTTGTTGTTCTTTGGCCTTCTTCTTACCAGGTGGCCTTGCATCCTTTCTTGGTGAAGTGTGGCACTCACCTTCTTCACCATGATGGCTTTCATTGGTTCCAGGAGTATTTCCCAAGCTAGCATGACCTGCTACCTTCTGATTCTTCTGAGCACACCAATCTTTCCACTTCTGCTCATGTCGTAATACATTCCAACAATGCTCCAAACTGAATGACCTATGCAGGGGGTCTCTGACCTTGTACATTGCACATGCATCTTGTTTCCTATCTTCCTCGTTCTTTCCACTTTCGTTCCTATTTTCAATCTGAGTGTAGCATCCACAAAACCGGTTAGTGCACTCCAAGATTGTGCCCCATCCTAGTTTCGCTAGGCGCTAGGCGGATTCTAGGCGGTGACCCACTGCCTAGCGCCTAGTCGGGATTAATCGCGCCTAGGCGGTCCTAGGCGTTTTTCTAGGCGTTTTGCCAATATAGATATGAAAAGGAAAAGAATAAAGAAAAAGGGAGGAAATAGAGAAGAAAAGAGGGAGACAGGCCCAGCCCACCAGCCAGCCCACCATAACCCTAGCAATCGAGACAGGCCCAGCCCACCATAACCACCAGCTCTCCTCCGACGCCGTCTCTCTCTCTCTCTCTCGCTCTCGCTCGCAGCTCTCTCTCTCGCTCTCGCTCGCAGCGCGCCGCCGCCGCCCCTGGCCCCCTCTCCTCGCCGCGCCGCCGCCGCCGCCCCTGGCCCCCTGCTCGCGCTCTTCCTCGCTCTTCCTCAGCAGATCCGCCGCCGCCTCCCCCTCCCCCTCCCTCCGGAGCTCGATCCGCCGGCGCCGCCGCCTAGATGCTCGCCTACGCCCAAATCGACGCGGCAGGCCTTCGATTAGCGCCTAATCGCGCCTAATCGCCGCGGAATCGACGCCTAGCGGAACTAGGTGCCCCATCGACTCGTCACAGATTTCACAGAACGATTAGAAGCAAATGTTTTGTGCTTGTGGTAGTACTCATGGATTCTCTCCCAGTACGTGGACCGAGGCTGTTCATTAGATTGAGCAGCATCCAAGCTAATTTCCAGCTATGACTCACACAGAAGAATGTCCTCTTTTTCAGAAAAGTTTCGTGTCCTACACTGTCTCCCCTTTGATTTCCCAGTATCTTGCATAACCTGCACTTCTTCAGTATCTTGCATAACCTGCACTTGTTCAGTCTCTTGTTCAGTCTCTTGTTCATACTGACTGCCGTCCCACAATGGGTCGCTACTGCCTGCATTGCCAGCACTCAAAAATTGCATAATCTGCTCCATTGCAACCAACAACCTGTCAAAGAAAAAAATTCATATTGTGGAGTAAGAATTTCAGTTCAGATAATAAGCGCTGTTAGTTCTAGGGGGTGCTGGACACAGGACAGCAAGCTAGTAACTAGAGAAGAGAGAGCTAGAGAAGGCTAATGCTTGGGCACACTAAGGCACTTCCATTACTTGCACACTAGGTGCTATTTATAGTACATAGGAGGCTGGCTGCTACTTCTCCTAGACTCTAGAAGGTTACAGCTACAGTAAGTCGGTGCTACAGTACCGCTACAGTAGTTCAGCTACATTCCAGAACATATCACTAGTTTTCAATACTCTACTATATTCTAGATTATTCCAGGAACACAAGGTTTACTCTAACATTCTCCCCCTAATCCTTGTGTTCCTCACTTCATCTTGACTATTCTATTCCAGCAGCGTCTCCCCCTAACCACGACATGGCGCTCTCCGCCATTACAGCAGCGTCGATCGTCGTCGGCGTCGGCAAGCAGTGCCTTCTCCTTCCTTGGCTGGCGGCAGAACCTTGCAATGTGACCCCGCTCGCCGCAGTTGAAGCAACGTCCTCGGTGGCGCCTACTAGCACCCGAGCTTGTGCTGCTTGCGTCGTCGCTGTCCACATCATAGCCGCCACTACCGCTACTGCCTTTCTTGCAGCGACGCCGCAGAGCACCGCGACGCCCATGCTCCTTGCAGCCGCGCTGACGCCGACGCTCCTCCCATTGCTCCTCTGTGAGCAGCAAGCGTGCAACGCCCTCACCGGCCTCAGCCACCTCGTCGTCGGCAGAGCGATCCTCCGCCGAACGCAGCCTTCCGACGAGCTCCTCCACGGACATGGAGTTTAAGTCCAGGAGCGTCTCAATCGCTACCGCGATCTGGTTGAACTTCTTGGGGAGCACGCGCAGGATCTTTCTCACCACGCGACCCTCCTCCATCTTCTCGCCGAGCTCTCTCAGCTTGGTGACGATGTCTTGAACGCGCAACACAAAGTCGTCGATGGACTCACCATCAAGGAACGCAACGTTCTCGAACTCCTTCAAGAGCCGCTGCGCGTTGGCCTCCTTCACGCGCGAATCTCCTTGCCGCATCACCTTTACTGCTGCCCACGCCTCTTTCGCCGACTTCTTCACGGCGAGCCCGGCCTTCATCTCTGACGGCACCCCACGCAAGATGGCAGCCAACGCGAGCCTATCCTCGCGACGGTCGACCCTGTCCGACTCCACTGCTTCCCACAGCCCCAGCGCCTCCAAGCTCACTTGCATGACTAAGGACCACTCATGGTAGTTGGTCTTGGTCAGCAGCGGCAGCTCCACGGCGCAGGAGTTAGCGACAATACGCTCTGCAGCAGCGCTGGTATGTCCAGCCTTTGGGGACTTTGGCGAGGACGACATTCTCCTAGCTCTTGATACCAATTGTTAGTTCTAGGGGGTGCTGGACACAGGACAGCAAGCTAGTAACTAGAGAAGAGAGAGCTAGAGAAGGCTAATGCTTGGGCACACTAAGGCACTTCCATTACTTGCACACTAGGTGCTATTTATAGTACATAGGAGGAGGCTGGCTGCTACTTCTCCTAGACTCTAGAAGGTTACAGCTACAGTAAGTAGGTGCTACAGTACCGCTACAGTAGTTCTGCTACATTCCAGAACATATCACTAGTTTTCAATACTCTACTATATTCTAGATTATTCCAGGAACACAAGGTTTACTCTAACAAGCACAGTTCAGATGACACCTTGTGAGTTTCAGTTCAGATAACAAGCACATATGCAATGAGAAATAAGAAGCAGGCAGGAAGCAGTTTGCATAAAAAAATTGCACTTTCAGTGAGCAATATCAAAAGCAAGCAGGTAGGCATCTAGCAGTGAGCAATGTCAATTTCAGTGAACAATAACAACTTTTTCATGCACTTTCAGTTCAGATTTACCAAGGATGTGTGGTGAATCGAGTTGCTTACTTTAAAATTCAGCTAGCAGTGAGCAATAACAATTTTTTCCTTTCACCTAAGAAGGAAATCACATTGTCGAGTAAGAATTTCAGTTCACTTCAGTTCAGATAACAAACACGTAAGACATACTGTACAGAGCAAATGCAAATGCAAATGCATGCCAACGAAGCAAGCAGGCAGGCAGCGGCGTCAGCGGGAGCAAGCGGATGCGAGCTGCCGCAGCCGCGCGAGCAGGCAGGCAGCGGCGTCAGCGCGAGCAGGCGGATGCGAGCAGCCGCAGCCACGCGAGCAGGCAGGCAGCGGCGTCAGCGCGAGTAGGCGGATGCGAGCAGCCGCAGCCGCGCGAGCAGACAAGCAGCAGCGTCAGCGCGAGCAGGCGGACGCGAGGAGGCAAGCAGCGCGAGCACGCGAACGCCGCGACCTCCGGCGACGCCGCCGCGACCAACACCGAGATCCCAAATCTCCCCTATCCTACCTCTCAGATCCCTCACAAATCTGGCCAAATCAATGACCTACAACATTACAAATCATCTCCGGGCGTCGGGCATCAGTAAGAAAAGGAAATTTCACCTCGCAGGAGATGGCGCGGACGGCCCCGAATCCAGGCGGCGGTTGAGGATAGCGAACGAGTCTGAAGCGCTACTTCTAGCGCACGGAGGGGAGGAGATGGCGATCTGCACAGTGATTTTGAACCGGGTAGAGTACCGGTTGGAGACGTTTTTTTGCCTGTTTTCTCTAAAACGTTGGATAGAGTATGGGATACAGTACCGGTTGGAGATGCTCTAAACTCTACTAGCCATTTTGCTATTTTAGTTGGTAGCTGTTTGTATGGTATAAACGTTAGAATAATCCCAGAATTTCACTTTTAATGTTCTCAGAGTAATACTGGAAATTGCATTTAAACTTTTAATACTACGTAGGTATAATTCACTCATTCTGAACCATCATGTAATTCAATATATCTTCATAATCACGTTGGATTTGCATGCTGCATTAGTTGCTGGTGCAAATTTCTGTCAAGATCATTAAGGTTCAGGATGGAGAGAGATTATACTCAACTGCCTCAAAGACATTCCTTGACATAAAAATTGTTTCGTGCACCATTCTACCCTGAATACTGTAGCCAGTCAAGTTGGATTTGACGCCCAACCTATCTGAATCGATACAGTGTCAAAATACTCATCCTGTTGCCTTCTCTTGCTATTCCCGCCATGGTCCTTGTTGAAAGCTATTGCATTGGTAATTATATTTCTGTCTGTGATCTGCTAGTGGAGGACCATGGTTTCGGAAACATGCATTCAGGGGAATACAGTATAGTGTATCAGATTGTGACTTACTACCGTTAGCAATTCATATTGGAACTTCCTACCATTAGCAATTCATATTAGATGAAACAATCAAGTATATGTAGATTACTCTCTCTTGTTTTCTATATTCATATAGCATACAGGTGAAAACAGTATATTTTATCAGATTGTGACTTACCACCGTTAGCAATTCATATTGGAACTTCCTACCGTTAGCTATTCATATTAGATGGAACACTCAAGTATGCGTAGATAATTAGGATCTTGACATTCTGATACCAGCTGTGCATCTGGTGATGCAAATCATGCTACCACCCACATGATACACTGAGTAAGTATGCAGCTTTCAGGAAAGTTTTTAATGTTCAAGAAGCTTGCACAGAGAGAGAGATGATGTGAATTTTGTTCTTATAAGATCTCTAGATGATTTGGTTATACACCTTCCGTTTTGCGTTATAATGTGGCCGGATCAATTGTGTGTGTACATACGCCTCACTTGTGTGCGCGCACGCATATGTCTAGCCCGTGAGCCCTCATAAATATGACTTATGTTTTGCTACTCCTGATCCCTTTTACATGGTGTTTTTGACCTCTCAATTCGCATGGTCTTCAATGCGCGAATTTGACAGCTGCATTTCATAACGTTACATTGACATATGAAAATGTACTATGGTACTATGGAAGCATTTTGAATTACGATGTAATGCAGTAATTTTCATGTAGCAAATCTATAAAGTTACAAACGTAGAAGTGGTCAGACTTGAGAAAGGCAGGGATTCTAGGATGTCAAGTTAAACATGTCAAAGGTGGCATTAATCACCAACTATGAATCACCAACCCTTTTTTACTAATTGATGTCATTATTTTTTCCAGATAGAATGGACGTTTTAGAGGCTGAGGGAACTCAACCTGAAGAACCTGAGGACAAACTACCTCTGCCTGATGTGGAAGCATCAACTTCAAGGAATCCACTTGTAGGCCTTCTGAATGCAATTGCAGTTGTTGCGTCTGGTGTTTTCTCTGGACTTCTCGGCACTTCTCAACAGGAAAAGAAGGCCTTGCAATCGACCATCTCATCTGTATGCATCTATTATCATTAAATTGCACTTAGTAAATTATATTTACCACTGCTTGTTAGCTCTGTATTTTTCACCCTATATTTTATGTGCATGGGAAAGATAGTTGTATTTGTTAATCGTTATGATACCTTGACATATCACTATTCAAATTTCTGCAATTTCGTTTAAGTTTGGATCTAAATTTTATGTACATGCAAATAAAAAGCGCATCGTCATATTACTTTGCGGGATCTCTGTTGTATAAAATGAACAACTTAGTGCTGCAAACTAGTAGTTCTACTTTGCAGGATCTCATATTTTAAATGCAAATACGCTGATACTTGAATACCATTATTTCCTTGGGCTTGAAAATCTGAATTTGGTTAAACATCTTTCATATGGATGTCTTTAGAAGTTTTTACTGTGTTTTTTTTTTTGAGGGAAAAGTTTTTACTGTGTTGAGACCCTTACAAAGTGTTATGCATTGTATTAATCAAGAGGATCAAACAAATGAAACATATGCTGTATGCTTACTTTGCTGATTTGTTTGTCTTTCCTATGGACCTAGTCACCATACGTATTGTCCATCCATGTGCTGGGTCTTAGGTAACATGGCAATGTGATTAAGAAATTTGTAGGATAAATCATTTTAAACTTTAGGATAAGTTGTGTTACTTGTCAGAACGGCACAAATATATTAGATAAGTTGTTATGAACTGCTGCTACATACAGGTAAGGCCTTCCTTCTTTTGAGACTATTTCTCAATATTATTCTGGACGTAAAATGTGCGCAAAATGAATTTGTGGAAGCGGGTTCTTTTTTAACAAACCTGGTATTCTTTTATCCAGATGGAGGTCAAATTGGTTGAAAATGAGTCAGCAATGTCTATGCTTAGGGAAAATTATGAGAAAAGGATATTGGATGAACAAGCAGAACTGAAGAAACAAGCTAGGAAGTTCCAGGAGGAGGAAGCTTCGCTTCTAGACCAATTGGCTTCGTCTAGAAGGACTGTAACATCTTTGACTGAAGAAGTTCAAAAGGAGAAGGAGCTAGTTGAGCAGCTTAACCTTGAGATAGATGAACTTAAGCTTAGTCTTGCGGAAGCAGAGGAAGATAGACATTTGTTTGAAGGCAAATTGAAGGAAAAGATGGAAATGCTTGACATTTTGCTTGACAAGGTAAATCTGCTTAGCCAAGAGGTAAATGGTAAGGAGCAGTATACCAAGGAGCTCAGCTCATCACTTTCTGCCAACGAAGATGACTACCAGAACCTGAATATGATCTACCATCAAACCAAGGAGAACCTAGGACAGGTGACTTCCCGAATAAAGCAACTCGAGAAGGATGTTCTTACAGATAAAAATGAGCTAAAATCAAAGATAACATTGATTGATTCGTTGAACGAGGAGGTTCAAAAACTATATGCTGAAAAGGGTGAGGCAGAAGAAAAACTAAGTGCGCTAATGACAGAATACTTAGACCTAAAAACTGCTTCTGAAGAGAGGGCATCTCGCGATTCTGAACTATTGTTAGAGAAAGATGCTCAGCTGAATCAGCTTGAAGAAAACCTTTCTGCTGTATTAAGTGACTCAAGTAAACAGAGAAGCACAATTGCAGAGTTGAACAATGAATTGGACACCACCAGAACAATGTTAGGCAACGAAGCTGTAGCTCGGAAAGATTTATCAGATCTTGTTACATCTACTGAAGAGGCACTAAGAGATTCCAGAAATGAGGTTTTCAAACTCTCAGAAGAGCTTAATGAAGTAAAGAGATCAAATCAGGACTTGATAACCCAGATTTCAAAGTTCACAGATGAGGCCATTGAACTGAAACAGGCTCTGGCTAATAAAATAGCTGAGGCAGAATCAGTTTCCGCTACTCTTTCAGATGAACTGGCCTCAGTCAGGGAAGTACTTAAAAGGTCACAAGAGGAACTTGAAGTCACCTCTAATCAATTGATATCTGTTACCGAAGCTCATGGTGACCTTAATAAAGAATTGCTAGATGCATATAAAAAGTTAGAGTCCTTGACAAATGATCTTGTTAAAGAACGTAAAATTAATGCTACTCTAAATAGGGAGCTTGAAGCTTTGGTGAAACAATCATTGATAGAGTCAGAAGGAAGGAGCGCTCTTGAAGTTGACTTGGATGAGGCCACTAGATCACTAAATGAGGTGAATGAAAGTACACTCTCGTTGTCTGAGCAGCTGGAAAACACTAATTCTAGGATTTCTGCTATTAAAGAAGAGAAAGAGATGCTATCAAAGGCTCTTGAGGAACAAAAGAAAAGTACAGTTGAAGCTGAGGAAAATATGAAGGATGCTCAGAATATTATAGAAAGGCTTGGGTCCGAGAGAGAGGATTTTGCAATGAGGTTTAAAAAGCTCGAAGATGAATTGGCCACAGCAAAAGGTGAGATCTTGAGCTTGAGGAGGCAGATGAGTGCAAGTGGATCTCAGAATGCGAAAGTTATCCTGGAAACAAGTGCAGATGCCAATCAACCTTTGAAAGGGCAACATGTGAATGATCGTGTTCAAAATACCAACAGTGTTGATGCTGGAGCTCCTCGTTCTTCTAAAAGGGTTTATAGGAGAAGAAAAGGCGGTCCAGCTACATGAACATCTTTTTTGGATGAAAAACATCTTCAAACTGCAAAATGAAGAATCAGCATTCTTTCATTCTCCAGTTATCTTAGAACAACTTTTGAACTCCATCATTCTTAAGGTAGCATCAAGAAACCTCCCAGTAGCAGTAATTGCTCCTCTCAGGTTCTTCTGACTGTTCTGTTGTGGCCCTAAGAAAAGAGAATCTTGTTGTAGTTCTTTTAGTGAGAATCGAGGGTGTATGCTACTCTATATACTCCCTCCGTCCCATAATATAAGGGATCGGAGGGATGTCTGTTTGTCCCACAATATAAGGGACTGGGGAGGTCAAGTGGGCCCCACGCTTAATAGAAAAACAGAAAAAAATCCCCAGCCACGAACCACCAGAAACTTATCCTCTCGCTCCCGCATCTTCTCCGCTCCCCTGCCGCAACTACGGCGAACCGTGCGCCCTTCTCCGCTCCCCTGCCGCAACTCCGGCGAACCGTGAAGCGGTCGTGGCGGCTTGGGCGTGAGGACGCGGCGGCGCGAGCGAGGTCGCGGCCGGTGCTACTCGCCGCCATCGCCAACGCTCGCCTCGAGCTCGCGACGCCGTCCGCGCGTGCGTTGGTTGCCGCGGGTGCAGAAGAAGGGCGGAGGCCGGTGAAGAAGGACGCGGGCGCGGAAGAAGGGCACGCGGTCGAGGTCTGCGGAGCTTGTGGTTCGCCGTCTCCATCTCCACAGCGCGCGAGCTCGTGGTCTCCGCCGCAGGGCGCGGCTGGCATCCCGCCGCCGCCATCGCAGGTGGCCCCCACCGCGCCGCGCGTCGTCTGCCGCCGCCATCTCAGCTCGCCGACCGCCGCGCAGTTGGAGGAAAAGGACGGGGCCATGGAGTAGCCCGGAAGAAGCATGCGTGGTGAGATCTTGAGCTCGTCCAAGATCCGGGAGGAGAAGGGCGGCGACGGCGAGATCTACGGCGAAATCGTGGCGGTGGCTCGGGAGGAGGCGCAAGGGCGAGCTCGGGCGGGCCGGCGTGCAGAAGGTCGTGGCGGGGGCGAGCTGGATGGAGGAGGGCGTGGGCGTGGGCGTGGGCGGACGGTGGGCGTGGAGACCGAAGAGAGAGGGAGAGAAGGGGAATAATGAGGGGGTATACAGGTCATTTTACTCCGCTGCTGTTTTTCTCGTGACTCCCCCCGATCCCTTATATTGTGGGACGGAGGGAGTACAAATCAGTTGTTGTGTTCTTCTTAATAAATCAAAATGGCGTACTCCCACTCCTGGTTGGTTCATCGTAATATGGCTCATGCTGTCCGTATTTTTATATTAGTCAAACTCTATCTACAGATCTACTACATACAATAAAGTGATTTGTCCATTATATAACAGAGCCATATAGTAGGAAATATTCTCCACAGTGCCGCGGTCTCGATCCCGGGCCGACGGGAGCCGAAGCTCCCGGAGCCAGAGGCTCTGGCCACTCGGGACCGGACCAGCTAGGCAAGAAAAAAAAAATCCCCTCGCTTCTCCGTTGACTAAAGTACAGGTTAAGTACTCGCGCCGATTCTCACCGGCCTGCTGAGTCCCTGTGTATAGTGAGGAGGGTTCGGGGGTTTTCTCGATCTGTGTGAGACGATCGTTCTTATTAAAAAATGCCCGGGGGCCGTCGTACCCCCTGCAGGTCGAGTTTTTTATCATGTTTTCTTGAATTGAATGTGCATTCTCTCAATTCAGTAAATTCGGTGTGATTGATATGCTGGGAGCATTTGTGTTATTTCTTGAGCAGCTTCTGCTGGGCAGTGCACAAGAGAACTAGTTATTAAAACTTCAGAATGAAAAAGGTATGCAGCCCTTATGCTTCTAGTAATGCAAATCAATTTTTTCAATAGTCGTGCCGGGCCTCTCTCACTGGGTCTCTGCAAAAATAGAGGGTCTCCAGAGTTGTAGATAGTAATGACAGACGAGTACTGGATTTTTTTTATTTTTTTTTTGGTGTGTGTGTGTTCTCTTCTTCTGTACCGGCTGCTCCTGAGTAACCCACTGATAGTAGTGAAAATCACCTAGGTCCCGATTGTAGTCATCGTTTCAAGTCGTAGTAGTGGTGGAGGACCCAAAACTTGGGCAACAAGTCATTGTGCAACTTGTGAATATAATTTTTTTTTGTTTGCTCTTTTAAGAGTCAACGAGATGCTTGTTGGACCATTAAATATGGAGCTTATGTTACCATATCTGAAGCAGTAAGACAAATTATACTTTGAGAGGTAAAGAAAGAAAAACATAGTACCACGGTACCAAACAAAATTACAGTTTTGAACCACAAGAACAAGAATTCTCTGAAACTTATTATCACAAATTTTTTTTCGCGAGCTTGTACATATTTTTCTCTGTATAACTGATATAAACTCAATGGCAATATTCATGTATTGATTGAAAGGATACATAGTTTGAATGTGTTTGCTTGCAGAGGGAAATAAACACAGCTGAACAGGAACACTTCGGCATTCCAGACGCCCGCCAACGACAGGGCGCTCAACTCAAGCCGTCTCGCTCGTCGGCGGCGACCACGACATAGGCACTACGGAAGCGCCGCCGATCTCCACGTCACGCCCGTCGTCCTCAGTCGCGGCCGGCGGCCTCACCATCGGGTCGAACCTTTTGCTTTTCGGGTTCGTTGCCGGGTCGTATCTCTTGACCACCAGCACCGACGCCGACGTCCTGAACTCCGGGCACACCAGGTAGCTCCCCACGGGCCCAGCTCGTCCTCGTGATTCTCCACCAGCGGCGACGTCGGCGGCATCCGCCCCACCACGAAGACATTGAAACTCGACAGAGACTCGATAGTTTCCAGCACCTCCTCCCTGGTGACCGCATCTTCTCGGTCCTCGAAGTGCACCGACCCATCCTTGACGGCGCCCACGTTGGCCTTGAACGCCTCGACGGCGGCCTCGTCGGCGGCGCTCTCCTCGCCGGAGTGCAGGCGGTCAGGCCGGAACCTGGCGAGCGTGACCGCCACGCCCGGATGCTCCGCCATGCGCGTCGCGTAGGCGA
Organism: Eragrostis nindensis; assembly: GCA_012490785.1. Lineage (NCBI taxonomy): Eukaryota > Viridiplantae > Streptophyta > Magnoliopsida > Poales > Poaceae > Eragrostis > Eragrostis nindensis. Next base: position 407,370 of record JAAXCT010000189.1, on the reverse strand, counting down.
GCGCCTCGCGGTCGTCGGGGCCGCCGAAGAAGAGCGCCGCGACGGAGAAGGCGACGTTCTTGGCGGACACCTGCGCGTGGCCGCCGAGGCCGCGGTCAACGAGGACGGCGACGGAGCAGGGCGCCTCGCGTAGCACACGCCGGTTGATGGCGTGGTACGCCGACCCGAGCGTCGCGAAGGAGCCGTCGTGCTGCAGCGCCTTGTGGTACGGCACGACGACGATCGCCGCGCGCTTGTCGACGGCGCTGTCGATGATGTCCCGGTGGATGGTGTCCAGGTCCGAGACGGCCGTCATGGCGCGCACCCGCACGGACCTCAGCTGCTGGAACGCCTCGAACGCCACCACCATCTGGCCCTCCCGGTCGGCGTTGTTGAAGAAGGGCTCGCTCTGGACCATGGTGATCGCCGACGAGCGCTCGGAGAGCTCAACGAGGTGCATGGCGTACAGGGTGACGCCGCCGCGGTGACCTGTTGTTCCCCGGGACGCCTCCACGAGGTTTAGCAGCGTCGGGATGTTCCGGCTGGTGTGGAAGCACGCGAGGACCCGCAGCTCGCCGTCGCCGGCGTCGCCGACGGTGCGGCGCTTGTACGGCGCCGAGGGCCGCGCCGGCTTGTAGATGGCCATGACGATGGGCGTGGTGATGAAGGTGGTGAAGAGCGCCATGAGCACCATGATGGCGAAGGCCTCGTCGTTGAGCACCTTGCGGTCCCGCCCGATGTTGAGCACGACGAGCTCGACGAGGCCCTTGGTGTTCATGAGGAAGCCGAGGGTGACCGCCTCGCGGACGGGGATCTTGACGAGCAGGGCCGTGGCCACCGCGCCGCCGATCTTGCCGACGCACGCGTTGGCGATGATGAGGACGAGCAGCCCCCACGACTTGGCGCCGCGGATGGTGGCCACGTTGGTCTTGAGGCCGCTGGAGACGAAGTAGAGCGGGAGGAAGAGCCCCGTGACGAGGTCCTCCACCTTCTCGATGAGGATGCCGGCGAACGGCCCGTCCTTGGGGACCACCACGCCGACGACGAACCCGCCGAACAGCGCGTGGATGCCGATGGCGTCGGTGGCGAAGCCGGCGGCCAGGACGACGGCGAGCATGGCGCAGACGTAGACCTCCTTGATGGGCTCGCCCTCGCGGCACCGCCGCGCCAGCCACGCCAGCGCCGGGCGGAGGAGGAGGAAGGCGGCGGCGACGAAGCCGGCGGCCGTGAGGAGCACCCAGAGCGAGATGATGGGCGAGGTGGTGGTGCCCGAGAGCGCGATGGCGAGCGCCAGGAGGATCCAGGCCACCACGAGGCGGCGGCGGAGAGCGCCATGCGGCCCAGGTCCGTGGTCAGCAGCTTCAGCTCCGTCAGGATGCGCGCCAGCACCGGGAACGCGGTGATGGACAGCGCCACGCCCATGAACACCAGGAACGGCGCTTGCCGCGTGTCCGTGATGACGGTGGCGCGGAAGGCGAAGGACGTGCCGATGCCGAGCGCGAAAGGGAGCGCGATGCCGGAGAGGGAGATGGCCAGGGCCATCCTACCCGTGCGGCGGATGGCGTTGAGGTCGAGCTCCAGGCCCATAAGGAAGAGGAAGAAGAGCAGGCCCAGGTTGGCAAGCGTATCCGGGACCTCCTATATGCAGGGCGTCCTATAGTTAACATACGATAGATTGGCCCAATAGCCCACTAAATCTGAACAGCCCAGCCCAAGTCAGAGCGTCAACATTTTGAAACAAAAGAGTCAACATTTTTGTAGTTCTATTTCAACATTTTTAAAATAAAATCAACATTTTTATAAAAATATTGACCACAAACAAAAAAAATATTGACATAGTATAAACAAAATGTTGACATAGTATATTTAAAATATTGACGAAAATTTTAAATTTTAAAAAATTCAAAAAATATTCATATTGGATCACATTTTGTAGAATTAATTGTAACAAACACGTAGGTTCAAACGAATTTGAAAACGGACTTACGGTTTAGGAGAAAAATGCGTTTAAAGTTTGAAATTCGTTTCTTTTTTTCCCACCTCCCACCCGCCCCAATCAGAGAGCGACACGTGGCAGCTTCTCAGCCATCCCCTTCTCCACCTGCGCGAATCTGAACTGTTGCACGAATCTCAAACACTGTTCTATCAAAGCTTAACCATAGCCCGCCCTACATATAGGATCCACCAAGCGTGTCCAGCACCGTGTCCGTCATGCTCGCCGGCGGGAACACGGTGTGCAGGAACTTGGTGCTCCGGCCCAGCGCCGACGGGCCAAGCAGGATCCCTCCCTGCACCACACCAAACAAAACCACCGTTGGTCAGCATGCATGATATAGTTTGTGCATGACCTGAAATGATGGAAACGACGACTGAGGTAGTAGCTTATTACGTACGATGATCTCGGCGATGACGCGCGGCTGCCGGAGCGGGCGGAGGAGGTAGGCGAGGCCGCGGGTGACGACGAGGACGAGGCAGATCTGCAGGATGGCCAGCGGCAGCGCGAAGTCCAGCGGGTTCTCTCCCTGGAACGCGCCGTTCGACGCCACCTTCGCCATGGCTACGTCGTACCACAGCGTATTGCTCACTGGCCTTTTGACCAATCAAGGCTCGCCTCCACGAGGTATCTTGCTCCGACGTTGATGGCCAAGCTCCGGGCAGGTGCATATATAGGAAGGTGCCGTGGGGGTGAGCAATCTCACTGGCGACTACTCTTAAACAGGTGTCGCCCAAGAAAAATAATAAGCGCCGTGCTATCGAACTGACGTCACTCGCGTGACTACTTCCCAATGTCATCTTGCTCGCTGCTGCAACTGAATTCTCTTCCTCCCGATGTGGATCTTTCCACCGTCCCACATTTTTGTTGCTTGCCGAGCTCCCCTACCTCCGACAACTACCATTAGCGGAAGCTTTGGCTCGTCGCTTCAGCCGTGCCCCAATTTTAGCCCCCAAACCCAAGGCCCTCTCCACTGTTTCTGAGGACAGGAAGAAGATCTCTGCTGGTGTTCAAACCCCGCCTAAAAGCGCATTCAAAGGCTGACTCTAGAGCTGGCTCTTATGAGCTGGCTACCAGCTCTTAAACAGGTACTCTCTAAGGACAATAAGACTTAAACATGAACCCCACTCCTCGTCAATTATTTGCAAGAGCTGGCTACTAGCTTTTGGCTAGCTCTACATTGAGAACGCTCTAATAACAACACACACAGTTTCCAAGATTTTATATAACAAAACAAAGGGTCTCACTTCCAAAAGATTGTAACTATGTTATTCTTAGCTATTTTTCACAACGGTTAGATCAAAGTCTTAGTTGGAATGCGCAAACTTTCTTGTGTTTGCTCATGACCATGTTGAACTACTTTCCATGGATTATTCTTCTTTTGTGAAACTATAAGTTGTTAATCATGCAGATACTTTATGAACAAAATTAACTTGTACTATTTTTAGAAAGCCAAAAACAATATTATTTCCCTGCTCCTTGCACGTATTCCAACCATCATGTGAAAGGGGTCTTGGCCTAGTGGTTAAGGCATCCGAGTAACACCTCTCAGGTCCTGGGTTCGACTCCCCGTGGGAGCGAATTTTCAAAGGATTTAACGGCATTTGTGTTTTCAGTGGTAGGCGACGCTCCCGTCGACAGCGAGACGCCAGTGGTGACTTCGTATCTCTGGATTTGCCGGCTCATTCTTCGAAGATGCTCATAGGGGTAGGGTTTGCGTACGTGTGTTCATAGGGGTGAGTGTGCGTGCGTTGTGAGTGTCTGAGTTGTACTGTATACACAAGAATCAAGAATCAAGAATCAAGAATCCAACCAAATGCATAGCGTATTTTAGGCCAATAATGCACTTGAAGAGTTGACATTAGAATCTTCCTTACTTTGACATTAGATTCGACGTACCAGTTCTGAACGAAGGTTTGGATTCGTCGATTTGAATCCGTCGCAGCGTATTAAATTAACTTGCTGTACCAGTTCATAAAGCAAGTGGCTGGGCAAATTATATGGGTTGCTCCACGCGATTAGCCACCCAATGTAGCCAACGCGCTCAGTTTGACTGGAATGGTTAGCGACAACTGCTGGATTGCTCCTTTTATTTCAATTGTTTGATTTGATAAGTGCAAACTGAAACGAATAGCAGATAAGTAGTTGTTCATGTATTGGTAGGATAAAAAAGTCAATTCTTGCAGGCTACTTTTTTAGAGGTCTGACTTTACACAGAAACAAACTTTTTTTTTTTGCGATGCAAAAGGGATTATATTAAAAGGCAAACAGTACAACCCAGGATATTACATAAAACACCCTAGAGAAACTGCAAATTACAAACAGCCCCCTGCAACTAAACCGGCACCGGCGAACGACGCCGGACTCCAAGACGATCTCCCTTCCTCCGCCACCGACGACTCCAAGCTCTGGATCTGCCGCAAGAATCAGCGCCCGGATCCTCCAGCACGCCTCTGCCAAAGCTGAACGCCCATCGGCCGCCGTCGCACAGAGGAAAAAAGGAAACCTCGCCGGCACGACCACCCGGCGATGTGGACTCCTATACACGAGCCTGACGAAGCAGACTCGACCTTCACACGCTCGTCGACGACGCCGGAGCACCGCATCGCCGAGACGAGGAAGAGCGAGGAAGGACTTTATTCCGAAGCGAAGCCGCCACCGCCGTCTTGACGCCATCGCCGGACACCGAACCCTAGAAGAACTAGAGCCTATCCTACAAGCCTTTGAGAGACCGGAGATCTCCACCGGCCGCCGACAGCCCGAAGGCCATCGCGGACGAAGGAGATCACCAGCCCTCGCCGGCGGAGGAACTAAAACGCCGAGCCTCTCCCTTATCGCCTCTCAGCACTGTAGCAACGAGAGGTTTCGATGTGTGAACTGAATACATAAGCCGAGCAATAAGTGCTCAAACATCAATAGTTGTGGGCAGCTCATCATCTTGTAACATACGAAAAATATTTAGAACAAAGTACCCACATGTCGATATATAAACTTTTCTACTTTAGATTTTAGAGGCTAGCTTGAACTACTGCGCAAGATATGCGTGCTTTCACATTGTTATTTGTACGCTTGCTGTATCTAGACGGTTTTGTGGCTTGCCATTTATTTGCTCCTGCCGTTCTAGCCCGTTTATTTTGTGCCCCCGAGCTGCTTCCGTCAACATGGCCTGGTCTTGAGGACCGATTTGGTAAGGCTCTGTTCGTTTGATTGTTCACTGTAGTTCGTTTGATTTGGCCAACTTGTAGTTCTTTCACGGCCTAACGACCAAGCCAAGGCCCAGCAGCCGGGATCAACTGCCTTATGTGTTGCTGCTTGCCAGCACTTCAATTTGGTCACCCGTGTCCCATAAATTTCTGCAATTTGGTATTCACTTTTGTTTTTCACTGCTTGTTTTTAATCCTCCCGTCCTTTTTGCATGCCCTGCTCACCCGGTCACCCCCCAAACACAAGTTACAAAGAGTTTTGAGCTTTGGAAGAATACTACAGTTTAACAAAACACTTTGGTTTTGTAAATCGAGAAACTGTTTGGATGCAACCAACTTTGCAGTTTTAAAAACCATAGTATTGCTAACAGTGTAATTATTTTGGAGTTTTAGAAACTTCACTCCAAACCTCTTTTAAAGGAAAATGCTTCACGTACGACCCATTTGTTAGACTTTTGTCCGACCAAGTGTTTTAAGCCCTTTGATTGATATGTGAACCACCACCCGAGATATTTTAACCATTGGATCTTCTGGTTGTACAAAAGTCTAACAAATGAGACATACCTATAGTAGTGTTGTTTTCTAAACCGTGGTATTGATTAGTTGTAGCTTTCAAAACTGTGGTTTCTGATGCTTTAATTTTGGAAAATCATGCCATCCAAATAGGGCCTCAGGTTTCTAAATACTATAGTATTATCTGGCTCTAGTTTCTAAAACTATAGTTTTTAAAAACTACAACACCCAAGGCCTAAGAGCATCTCCAAGAGAACCCCATAAACCTCCCTTAAATTTAATTATTGGTGTTTTAGTCAAAAAATTATCTCAAACAGAGCCCCAAAACAACCCCCAACTTTTTCATAGCCCCTAAAGTCCCCTCTTTTGTAGCTACAGACAGGGGAAGAATTGGGACCCCATTCCTTCTTTTTTTCACTAGAATTAAGGTTTTTGTGGCTTCAAATGCTGATGTGGCCCAATTATAATTGTTTTGATCCACTTTTATGGGGGGACTGTTGGAGGAGGGAAGATAAATTGCTCTCATAATTTTTTGGTTGCTCCCAAAAACAAGTTTATCGGGCCAAATTTATGGGGTTCTGTTGGAGATGCTCTAAGACTACCAAACACATCAAGGTTCCCCAAAACAACAAAATACTATGGTATTTTAAAAATGTATGTTACGGATGTGGCAATCAAAACCGTGGCTTTCGAATATGGTTATAATTAATACAACATCCAAACAGGGCCAAGGATACTAGTATAGTTTTCAAAACTAAGGATTGGTTGCATCCAAACACCTTTTTACTTCGATTTTTCTCTTGAAATAACCGTGTTGAAATAACATCCGTGAAAAATAATATATTGAAAAGTTAAAAGGCTAGTTAATATTGCAAATATATTCACACCTACCAATCTTACGATGTATCTCCAATTTACATTCAATAGTAAATGTACCTATAATGAGACGGTGAATCAAATCTAGGCAGCACATTTGTTCAGTGCCATAGTGAAATGCCTCTTATAAGGCGTGCAGACAGAACCCTCGACAAGATATTTTATTTGTCTCTCAATTTATCTCTACATGGCTCAGAAGAGATGATTTGTTCAAGCACAGATGATCTACATTATCCGTCCTACTGATCTATTTACTTCACCATGGAAACACTCTGTGGCTATGCTATGAAGGCTACACCACTCTGTGGCTATGCATGCCTTGAGCAGATTGGCTAATAACCAGTTTACTCAATCCTCTAAAGCCCATTTTACTCAATGACCCATGAGAGTCACAACAGATTGAGTAAAATCCTCTCTCCTATATTTGCTGAGATTCGTGCAGCTAAACTCAACCACACGATTTCTTTCTTCCTCCTTGAGCAGCTCCATCTCTCCTCTCTCTCCCCGACGCGTCGTCGTGCCAAGCTCCACCTCTCCTCTCTCTCTCCCCGACGCGCCGCCGTGCCAAGCTCCACCTCTCCTCTCTCTCTCTCTCTCCTCGCCAAGCAGCGCCGCGCTGCGCCGCGCCATGCCGTGCGACGCCAGGCCGGGCGTCGAGTTGCCGCGCCATGCGAACTGGCCGCGCGACGCCGAGCACCCGAGCCGCGCCCTGGCCGGTCCGGCGTGTGACCTGGCCGTGCCACACGCGCGCCGAGCTGCCGCGCTGAGCCGCGCCGCGCGTGCCCGCCCTGCCGCGTCGCGCGCCCTGCTGCGCGCCGCGCGTCCGCCGTGCTACAGCGCGGACGAGGCAGGGAGGGCCGGGATGCGGGCCAGCAGGTCGGGGAGGGGTCCTGTAGGCGCGGAGGCGACCGGAGGCGGGCAGGACTGCGGCGTACGGCGACCGGAGGGGAGAGAGATGGCGCGGGGTGGCGGCGGGTGAGGCGGAAGGGCCGGTAGTTGGCTCCCGCGCGTGTGCTGAAGCTTTACTCAATGGGATAGGGGAGGGGTGGGGATTGAGTATATTTGCTCAATGGAGGGGAAGATTTAGGCAATTGAGTAAAATTTTTTGGTTTACTCAATCCTGTACTCAATCTGCTGGAGGAGTTTGCTTGAGTAAAAACTGGAAATTTACTCAATGGGGGGTGTTTACTCAATCTGCTGGGGATGCTCTTGACGTCAATTTTATTTCACTCCCATCCAACATACTGGCTTCTCACTCAGAATATGATGTCTATGAACTTCCTCTGTATTACAGTGAACTGGCCAAAAAAACTGCAAGACATTACTGAGCCAGCTGGTCTGATTCATAAGAGAAACCGGAACGAAGGGCGCGAGTCCTCTGCTCTCGAAGAGAACCCAGAGACCAGCGCGCCTCGCCCACCGCGAAGTTCACGGCGCGCCACAAATCCACTGCCGTCTTCCCAGCGCGGTACGGCGTCAGCTGGGCATGCACAGCGCGCTTCCGCTGCTCCACACAGACGGCACCGGCGTGAATTCGTGGACGACCAACCGTCCGTCCAATGCGCAGCCTGTGGGGCAGCGGAAAGATGGTCTCTTCGTACGGGATGCGTTAGTTAAGATTGGTACCGGGACTGGGTTAGAGAGGAATTAAGGGCTGGGATTGTCGTGACAGCAAGTAAGGAGAGGATGAAGGGTGCATATATATAGTTGGCATACCGATAAACAACCAACTACCAAAAACCATGGTCTTTTCTACAGCAATGGCATTACAGCCTCTGGTCTGCCATGATGGATTTGGAACCAAATTCTGTGATGGCATCTGCTGTTGTTCCAAACGGCTTGTCTACTGGTCCATGTAGGCCTTTGGGCATGGCTTGATGAGGGTCTTCAGTTTTATGCATTGCAAATATTTTTGCGAATAATCACGCTATCCCTCTGTATAGTTAAAATAAAATCCATCAAGAACATAATCTACACAAGACCGACAGCTGAACCATCCCTCAGTTTTTGAAGAGGATATATCTTTTATGTGAACATTATAAGGCGTTAAGGAGACATGGATTTTAACATTAACATAACAAGCCAGCATTTCTACAGATAGAGCCATTGTACCTTCGTAAGCCCCACAAACAGTATTCTGGCTCACCATTAAGATAAGCGCGGCACAAAAGACAATCTTTTTGCCCCTCAGCAGTGCACTCATAACTACAGATTTAAGAGCGGTCATCATATCTTACATAAGATGAAAACTACCTAATCAGAGCTCCAGTCCCGCCGCCGTAGACTTCCCCTCTACTTTCCTGCTAAAGGCTTGGTTGGCACACCTGCGCAAAGGTTAGAAGCTGTGTGAGTTCATGGATTTTGATCATGCACCAAATACTAAAAATATAACTGGCAATAAAAATGCACACAATGAACTCAATGGGTGGCCATTAGCCCTGAATAACGGTTATAAATAATGAACAGAAACTCACAAGTGCTGCGAGTCCGACGGACATATATATTTTCAATGGGCACACCATTAGCCCTGAACAACTGTGCCAACATATGGACTCTGGCATCAAGCTTACAACATTTGATTTTCACCATTTCAAGATGTGCGCACACAAATGATCTTCCTTCTGGTATGGCACTGTCTTTTGTTGCCTTTCCACGGTCACAATCCTTGTGAAAAACCAAAATTGTTAATGGAACGACATGTGTATAAACTCATTTAAAACATTTGGAAAGAATGCATCAAGCAATATTCACATGATCTCTGAATATACATACCAACTTAAGTTCAAGAAAAAGCCTCTCAAGATTTGGGGTATGTTGCAGGAAGAAAATTAATGGATCGAATTCAGCAGCCATACACCATTCACCAAGGGACAAGGTCTTCAGGTTGGTAAAGATTGGGCATGCTTTCAGCTCCCTGTTCAGAATCATCTTCAAAACGGTGGAAAAATACATCTTGATCAGTTAGTCTTTAAACATCAATATGAAAAAGTACCAAAATAGTGTGAAACAAATGAAACTACAACTTTCAGTTTGATCAAAGAAACACATGTTGAAAGTTGGAGCCACATATCCCTCACACCAGACCACTTGTACGAATCTGTTTCTGCTTGTGTATTATGAATAAGTGGTCCTAGAGCGCCAGATGACCTCAACTAAGAAGGGTACTAGTGGTCTCTTAAGTTTTGAAGCCCTTAAATTTTTGCTTCTTCTACTATATCCAAAATAAAAGTGGTGTCTTGCATTACTTTCTGACAGTGAGTTTTAGTTTTGCAAAATTTATTTCACAGATGGCAAGCCACACTTTCAGCAGTGTAAACATTCACAGTATCCAATCATTTTTACTAAGTGATATCTAGAAAAAAAGACTAGTCTTACTTTCCTGATCAGAATTCCCTGTAATTTCAAATCAATTGTGAGGTTATTGTCACTAGAAGGTACCACAATGGCGCAATTTAGTACTAAAAATTTGTTGAAGGAAAAAGAAGGCTATGTAAATTCAGAATAAATTCTAGAAATCAGGAAGGATTCATGGATATACCTCTCCAGCATCAGCTAGCAGCTCCAAACTTGTTGCATTTGCTAGGCTGCGAAGGATATTATGGCCACCAAGAATTTTACTACGATCAATAATTCTGTTGCTGCTACTATAGCCATGATAGCTTCTATAACTTCCGAAATTTTGCCTGCGACCATGGCCATGACAGTTACCATGTTTGCTGTAGTTATGACCCTCACCATGGTCACCACATTGTTTATCTTCATAGTCATTTGCAATCTCACTATACTCACAGGTACTTGCATCGCTATCACTATCAGCATCTCTAGTTTCACTCCCATAGCCATGATCATCTCTAATTGAACAGTCGCTGTCACTGTCACTGTCACTGCCTCCATAAATTTCATTTTTATCGATGTCTTTGTACTCATATTCATACCCAACATACAAGAAAGAGTCATCAAGCGCAATGATGGCCGTGGTGATTGACCCCAGATTCTCAAACAAGGGAGCTCTGTAGTGCGGTGTGACACAGCGCAGTGATACAAGATTCGGAGCAGCGATGGTGAGGTCTGCCGTGATCCTGCACTCGACAATGGCCAAACTCTTGAGGGATGTAGATGATATCTTAGGGCCAAACCCATACAGATAGCAGTTCTTGAGATCCAGGACTTCCAGAGAAGGGCACTGAGAAGAGAGCTGCTTTAGCTTCCTGTCACCCAACGCAGAACCCGAAAGCTTCAGATGTTTCAGGTGGCATGAGTTGATGTTGACACGCTCGAGGACAGAAAAGGCCTCGTCCTTTGGATGCCCAGCGAGCTGGATGAAACGAGCTCTGCGCTTGATGGCGGCACGGATCCATATGTCTACATCAATGCTGGAATAGTCATCTTCATCATCATCATCATATTCGCTCTTGTATTCATTCTTGTCATACACGGGGCCTGAGAGCAGTCGAAGCGTGTCCACCGGCGCCGACTCCTCCCGCTCGAGCAAGAACTGGTAGACGAACCTGGAGAACCAGTGCGGAGGTGGATGATGACGGCCGAGGCGCCACACGCGGATGTCGATGCAGGGCGCGGAGGCCCAAAGGTGGCGCCAGCGGCGCGAGAGCACGCAGGTCTGCACCACCTCCCAAGCCCTCAGAAACGACATGATGTGATGCAGCAGCGCGTCCGGAAGAGAGCTGAGGCGGTCGGCCTGTGCCATGGCTGCATCGTCTCCGACGCCGCCGGATGTCTCCCCGGACGACAGCTTGGGTTTCTTGTTGGACATTGCGTCGAACACCTGGCCTGCACTGCACGTTGAAACCTTTCTTTCGTCAAAATAAGATCAATCGCCGGGAAAATGTCAACAGCAAAATTGCATCGCAGAACAGCGGATATCGATCAGCGGCGAGGGAGGGAGAAAAGGGTTCAAGCTTACCGATAGATGCGTCGCTTCAATCCCGTTCCGTAGGACGCCGGCGCAGGAGAGGTCGGGGTATAAACAGAGTATTTATATTCTTGTTCGACCGACCATAGAAGAGGCGTGGAAAAGTAGCCGAGGCCCACGGGACATTCAAGAACCGGTCAGTACATTTTTGGCAAAATTTGCTCTAAGATATCCTACAATGTTGGTATTTGCTGCTGGACATCCTTCAATATTGATTTTTTTTTTGATCAAAGATACCTGTATTAATAGTTAAGGAAAGAGTACATCATACGTACAAACACAGGTACTTCATACAAGGATACGGACAGCTGTCCCACCACAAGTGCAAGCAAGCCCTTAAGAAAAAGAAAAATTACAATGAAGCCCCTAGACCTCCAGCACTTCCAGGACGACGAGATCCACCAACTCCGGCCATCGCCAGCGCCAGCAGAGGTCGCCTCCGCCACAAACCCGCCGCCAAGAAGGCCTCCATCGCACGAAGGCTTTGAAACGGACCGGTAAAGACCGTGCTCCCGGCCGCGCCCCGAGAACCTTCCGGCGTGGACCACCGCTCGCCGACGACGACGGAAGCCGTCGCGGTACCCTCGAGCAAGATCCATCCGCCCACCTTCCTGCAAGCCGCAGCCGCCGTCTCCCTGTCGCAAAAAGCCGGCTACTCCCTCTCCTCTTTGACAGATTCGAGGAATCACCAGCACCAGACTCCAAAAGAGGAGCCCCACGACGGGGACCCCACCCCCACGAGCTCGCCGCCGGCGCCGGAGTGAAGCACCGGCGGGGCACGGCCAAGCTCGGAGGGACCTGCTCGGACATGAAGCCGTCGCCGCCGCAACCTCGCCGACGACCGCCGAAGACCTAACCCTAGATATAGGAAAACCTACACTAGTACCTAAACTACCACCAGCCGGCGGGAGGCCAGCGGTCTCCGCCACCTCGCGACACCCCGGAGGGCATCGGAGGCGACGGAGACCACCGGATCCGCCGGCGGGGACGCGGACGCTCCCGGTCGCCTCTCTCAACTGTAGCTGGAGATAAGGTTTCGAGAGAGAACAAGTGTGATCCTTCAATATTGATTTGCCAAAAGACATCACTGAATTGTGTCAATTAGCTGAAACACACTCAGCCTATTTAAATAATCGTTTTCTGATTAAAAGAAAAGAGATAAAACACCAAAGGACAGAATTGCCCCTGGATACTTGGTCGAACCACACCAACAGCTTGTTCGCCTCGCTGCTTTGCAGCAACTGTGATTTAGCAGCTACAGTATTCGCAGTTATTTCTTCAGCAGCCGCTACAGTGTTCGCAGTCAGCTGCTATAGTAAAACAGCTGCAAAACAACAAGCCGAACAGGCTGCAAGTCTGAAATTGGTGTTTTCTCGTCAGTGGAGCCAGACCAAGTTTCAACATGTCACTTGAAAATATTTACTAATGCTTATGTCAGATGTGCTAAAACTGTTGCAAGGGCAGTTTAGTCATTTTTGAAATAATAATCTCTCTCTTTTATGCAACTAGTACCAATGCACGTGCGCCACGCACGTGTTTAAAAAGCTCAACGGTTTTACACAAATCTACAGTGTAATTCTAAAAAACTCAAAGGTTTTACATATATTGAATATATAGTGAGATGTCTGCGGCCTAGATGATTCATACAAGTTTAAAAAAATGCACAACTAAAACAAATCTGAACAATCCTCTTCCTATAACAGAATTACAAGGGCGAGGTGTAAAAACAAATTCCTCAAAATTATCAAAAAGTGAGGGAATAAATTATAGGCCATTCATGTGGTTCTTTAAGTAACGCACCAAAAATAAATGTTACAATCGCACAACATAACCACACATATACATTATCAAGATAGTAGAACATCTCTATATACAATATTTTTGGTGCTTTTCACCGTAGGGTCCAATAATTTGTTCCGTTTGGCGAGAACCTTCGTTGTCTTTCGTGACACACCCCTGGACAACGCGACGTACAGCTGACCATGCGCAAACACCGGCTCGGGTAGATATACTCCCACAACTGGGATAGTCTGTCCTTGAGCTTTGTTAATGGTCATTGCAAAGCTCAGCCGCACCGGAAACTGTATCCTTTTGAATTTGAAGGGGAGCGACAAATCCTCTGATGGCGAAAGAGGTATCCTCGGAATGAACACCCTCTTACCAGCATGCTGACCACCAACGATTTCCGCATCAATGGCATTGTTCTGAAAGTCCTTTACCACTAAGCGTGTGCCATTACACAGGCCGTTGTGCGGGTCTAGGTTACGAAGTAATATAAGAGGACAATTTATTTTGATCTTCAACTCGTGAGGAGGCAATCCATTCGGCGTAAGGGAGTTGAGAAAATCAATGGGATAATTATTGGTTGAGTCATCCTCTACAGAATCGAAGCTATAAAATACCTTAGAACGGCCGGGAAACATATCAATCATCTTGGAGTTGAGTTGATCGACATACTCATTCTTGGTTGATAGAATAGCACGAGAACTCATATAATCCCTGGATGTGACATTCGCCAAGAGATCAGGGAATATGTTTTTCACAAGGTCGTCAATAGAGTTCTCTTCATTGTAATCAATAACAATGTCCTCTGGAAGGCGAACATAATCATCTCCGATGGACTCTTCAGTGCCATCACCAATTCTAAGAAGATATTGTGAGAACCACGGGTCTGATTGTGCTCTCATGTTCTGAGTGAGTCTGATCTTGCGAATCATATCCCATATGTAGGACCTCTGTAAGGTAGCATTGGTGATCTGTGCTCTAGTTCCACGAGGAACCACAGGAAGAACTTGTCTGAAATCTCCACCAAACACCATGATCTTACCCCCAAATGGCTCATCACAACCCATAATGTCCTGCAAGGATCTATCCAGACACTCAATGGATTGTCTCTTTGTCATCGCAACTTCATCCCAAATCAAGAGACGCGCCGTACGAAGGAGCTCAGCGGTACCGCTCTGCTTCGTGAAGTTGCACATGCTGTTCTCTGCAATTTTAATTGGGATTTTGAATCTGGAGTGTGCTGTACGTCCACCGGGCATAATAGATGCCGCTATGCCCGAAGTAGCTGTTGCGATAGCTATGAGGCCCATGGAACGTACAGTAGCGATCAATGCCTTGTAGAGATATGTTTTTCCAGTTCCTCCAGGACCATCAACAAAGAATACCCGACCCTTCTCAGACTTCACATGATCCATGATCTCATCAAATCCTGCCTTTTGCTCTGTATTGAGTGTTTGCACAATATTCAAATGTTCTTCATCGAATCCAAGTGCTAACTCTTCGTTCAACTCCCTGTAGTGGTCCCGCTCACGCCGTCCTGAATTTAAATAAAATGCTTATATAAGTTAGTCAAATAATGATATAAGAAACAATAAAATATTTTTCAAGGGCGATCAGGTGTGAATGATAGTCAAATAATGATATATAGAGTAACAATGCAAATTTCTTCAAGGGAGATCAGGCGTGAATGAACACAAAATTTGCGTAAGAAAAAAAAGACAACATGTGCTTATCACTTCTAGCGAGTAGGCACCTTATAATGCTCAAATTGTAGCAATAACAGTGATGTCATTATTTCTGGTTATTTTTTAAACAAGATTTTATCTAGATAGATGATAAGATAAAAAAAAATGTAATTCACATATCCTTGAGCAGGTCACATAGCTACAGGTTGACAGATCGCTAAAGTAGGAGAGCTGGCACCATCAGAATTACTGTATAAAACACAGTATACTCTGCTGAGGAGCATTTTATCTCCGTACTTGTAGAGTCGGTTGGCAGAGGAAGGTTAAATAATATTTTCAGTTTAAGTCCATGGTTACAGGCTGACAAAAATGACTGAGATAGGTTATATACACAAACATAGGCACATACATGACAGTCTATAGCTATCAAATAACTGAAAATATAATAGTCCACTTGATAGTGTGTGGGTATGGCAGATTACTAAAATTCTCAAATTTTATTTATGGCAGCCAAATAAATCCATTAAAATTTTGGTGACGGTGGGCGGCACTTTACCTTTGGAGTCCAATTTGGGTAATCCGAAGCCATCTAAATCCTTGCCCATTGATTTAACACATTTCTCAATATCCAGGAGTACTCTCTGTTGCACCTCATGTGGATCGGACATTGTCCGCCGAAAGTCCTCTGAGAGTGAATCAAAATGTTTCTCCCACAACATGAGAATATTATTTGCCTCCGAAAAAACCATGATTATAGCAAACAATTGTCGGAATGAGATAGGCGTTTGCCAAAGAGCACATTCTGTGAGGGTCTTGTCCAAATAAGAATCCGACAGAAGAAGTCCCTTTTTGTCACATGCTTCTCTAAAGGTCGCACATGTGACTCCGTGAACAGTTCTCAAACTCTCATACGATGTAGCGCCCCTCACATGGTTCAGCAAAACCCTGAGGTAGAACCGTTCCCCTTCAGATGGATTTACGTGAACAATCCTTCCAATTTGTGCTCGTTGTTCTCTCCACTTCCAATGCTTTTGTGGTTTAATCCATCGAAACCATTCTGGGAATTCTCTATACAAGAATTTGGGAGCTCTGGGGTCACTCGCGCTCATATTGAAGTACTCGGTCAACATAGATCGCTGGTTCTTTGTGTTTTTTGCAACTTCATTCAAGTCAGCAGTAGATTTGAATGAAACCATATGCATCCCCTCAAGATGCACCGCCAATTGTAAAACAGGAGGCGAGACATAGTAGAGGGGGAACCGATATAGCCTGTATGCAGCTTCTGGTGGTGTTATACATCTTGCATCCCGGTACTGTTTGATTTCATTGATGACGGTATCATCATTCTCTGACTTGTCGACCGAGAAAGATGCACGGTCATGGCCTTTATAGATGTACTTGTAGAGATACTTGACAGACTTAATGCTGCAGGCGATCTCAACATTGATATGACAATTGTAGCGCATCAGTAGAGTGGGGTTATAGGGAACAACCCATCGATCGTCCAATTTGCCGCCTCTGACCTCAACCCTCTGCCCATCATCCCTTCGCCTGTATATTGGATATGAATCTTTCCCTGTTGCGTGGCTTCACAAAATTAGCGAGGGTAACGAAACCGACACTGTCCATCTATCATACAGGGGCAATCCTTGTTCAAAACACCACAAGGGCCATGCATCATGTGTTTGCACACGAGATCGTGCAAGATCGGGTACTTCTTCTTGTCTGGAATTTCAGCGGATATTTTTCGATCATAGTCGTCTGGACTACTTAGCTTACTACCAGGCTTCATAATCAATAAGAAATTTTCATGTGGCAGCCCTCTCTTTTGAAACTCTGTGACATGCGCATAAGCGGCAACCTCACCAAAATGTTGCTTCTTAATCAAGAAGTCTTCCATATCTCGCAGTTTCGCCTTGTAAACTCTAGCCACAAGTTCAGGACGGTCCTGCGGAGTCTGGCCTGGAAGTAGTTCCTGAATTATCTCCTCCCAATATGGTTGCATGTCATTGTTATGAAATAGTCTGGCTTGCCGAAACGTTGTACTAATGTCATTGCATTAAGAAACCTGCGTTGTACGTCACGGTCACCACCAGCAAAGTCCCTAGGTAGAACAATTCTACGTCCTGATTTTGATGCACGAGCCTCTCCGGTTGCAAGAGTATCGAGAACTCCCTGCATGTCATTATCCAAAAGTGAGTACACAATGTGAGGCATTTACTAATATTACAGCACATACGCCAAGAGGTCAATACACACATGGTACAGATGCTTTCTCATTTTTCCAAAAAGAAACAATAATAATCGGGAGAAGACATACAGTTACACTGAAGTAGCATGATCTCCCAATGTTGGGTCCTGTTTATTATTAGCTTATTATTAGCTTATACTCTCATTTTTTTTACATTCCTAATTTATATGCTAGTGGCAGATTTATGACATTGGCAGAGTTGAGATGCATTGGTACTATCATATAAAATGATTATGCGACTATGCTTTTGCAGGTAACTCATAATTCCTACCATGCATATCTCTCCAAAATAATTCATCCACTACTGTCGGCATGTAAATGAAGCTATGTAAACAGTAAACAATATACACAAATATTGGTACGAAGCTATGTAAACAATCGCTATTGCATATATAAAAAATGTATATATCCTTTGAAGCATTCATCCTTTTGACCTCCTGATGATGTTTTGGAACTCCGCCTGTTATAAAGCAAGATGTGATCGCCGATACAATTAAAATATTGACAAGAGAAAACAAAAACAAAAAATAAAATGTGAATGCATCCCTGACAACCTTCGTTTTGACGAGCTTTTGCCAATTCCTCTCTTTTTCGCTTCCGATATTGTTTTTGGTACTCTTGTTTCTTGGCCTTTTGCAAGTCTGCAGGTGTAGCACACACAGCAGTAACACATTCAATATCATCTGTATTCTGGCATCTTCCAGGATACATTGGCTGCCAATCATCATTCTGGTGAAGCCAATCGTCTGCCTCAACACCATCATTCTTGTTATTTACACCACACACATTAGTGTTTGATATCTCTGACACAGGGGTCGTCTGAAAACGTTCAGCGTGAGTCGTTGTAGATGGTCTTATGAGCATACACCTTTTTGCTACCTGTTTAGTTTGATCACTACCTGATAAACCATAAAGAAGATCCACATCAAAGCATGTCATTACAAATATTAACACTTAAATGTACTTAAGTACCGGGTTTTCGTGTCTTCATTGTGGAGTTTGGGGCACCATCTGAATACGTGGATTGCACATCGACACTGCTTTGTTTATTTTCCTCTGAGACCATGAAGATAATAATAATCATAAGTACTTGAACGTTCCACTATAAATAGCTGAATGATAGCAATATCATACCTGAATGTTCCACCAAATTGTTGGGATTATTGCGAAGAGCCTTTTGCCTTTCACGATACCTCTTTTGACGTTCATTATTCTGAGCACGCTTCCTGGCTACGATAGCAGCGTCGTCCTCACCTATGACGCGTATTATGTCAAAAATATATTATATTACATAGATATAGTATAAGCCAACTGAAGGAATAAAATTTATAATGAATATATGGTAAATCAAAACTAAAAAGATGCCGCCGTGTCCTGAACGAGGAGCATGGACATCATAACCCTGGTTTTCCTTTCCATCTGAGCCAAAAGATATTCAACCACAACGAAAACACAGGGAAGCGGAACCATAAATAACCGTGACATTGTTAGCATTTTTTGACTCACCATGTTGTCGATGACGCAATCGTTTTTGACATTCTTTACCCTTTTCGTGTTTATTGGCAATCACAGAATCATCATATTCACCTACAGCAAATTCACAGTTTAATGAATGTGTAAACTCGCTACTTTTTTTTGCGAGAAGCAAACTCGCTATTTAATCAAATCTAAAAATATACTCTTACAAAGTGAATAATACGCACCATCAGTCTTTTCAGAGGACAATACGACGACTGTCAGGAACCCCCTGCGGGGTAGATCACAATGGCATGGCATCATATTCCAAACGTATAGCAGTACACGGAATGCTAGATCACAAGGATGATAAATACCTTGATGCGCGGCTAGCTGGTACTGGACCCGAAATATAATCCACACCTCGAACCCCTTCTCAATGACCTCTTCGAGGTGTGAGTTGCAGACCGGACCTTCTAATCAGTCATTGAAAAAGAAAAGCTTTTACCTCTAGAAGCTGCGCCCGAGTGCAACAATCAAACTCTATTCTCCGCCAGCCAGACAGAACTCAGGACCTAATTAATACATGGCAAGATCGAAACAAGCACACGCAGGCCAAAGTTCAGAGCATATGTCGCAACGTACCTCCGTGCTCGTGGTTTCAAGGTGAACGGACATCGAACCCTGCGATCACCAACATCAGGCGGCGCACGGCATGAATGCTGAGGGCCCTTCGTCAGGCGCCGATCGTCAGGCTCCTCGTCTCCTTCGTCAGAATTCGTAGACGATCACGGCGACCTTCGGCAGCTAAGGTCCTCGCGTCGGCCTTGTCTCGGGCGGGTGCGGCGGCCAGGCTACGGTGATGCGACGATCGAGAAGCAGGCTGAGCCGCGCAGCCCTTGCAATGCAAAGAAGCAAGATGTGGCGGCCTCAGAGAATATTGAGAATCAGGCAGGCACGGGAAGGAAAGGGAGGAACGAGAATCAGGCAGGCAGGCATGGGTCTTCAGCATCCGCGGCAAGGAAGGCAATCACTTTCCATGAATCGTGGCAAGGAAGGCAATCACGCGTTCCATCAACTACGGCATGACGATCAACTGAAATTCAAATTTTGGAATGATGGCGAAGCGAGTTGAACAGCGAGGCAACGAGGAGAGGGACGGCAGTTTTGGAAAGCCTACGCTATTCACGCTGAGGTCTGCGGCATATTGAGGTCTGCGGGTTTGGAAAGTCTAAGCTATTCACGCTGAGGTCTATGGCATAGGCATATTGAGGTTTGCGGCATATATTGGTTGGAGGATCGATCTGTAGGTGGGCGGGGCGGGTAGAATTTCAGTCGGTGAGAAAATTTGCTGATTTGACGTGGGCCCGTAAGATTTTTGTGTTGTCCACGGTGAAGGAGTAACGCTTTGTAACGCATAACGCCCAGGTGCTGGTCCACCATCGTGGAGATCAACGGTGAGATGTATTCCAAAGGTAGAGATCAAGGGTAAAATCAACATGTGGGTTTAATCTGGCAGGGTGAAACTTATTTTCGTCCCAACTGGTTCTTTATTGGTTTATATTTAGATTAGATTAGAAGAAAGTCATATTCTAATGTTCTGAGTGTCTATTAGCCAATTGCCACAACTAAGTAGTGTTCATTGGCAAAACCCAACTTGAGTAGTGTCCATTGGCAAAAGCCACCATTGAAGAGTGTACAAGAGCAAATTTTCCCTACATTTTTTGGTTCTTTCCATGTTTCTCAAAATGGTGTTTGGTTCAGTATGGAATCCAATTACCCAGGGTGATCGGCACCTTTATACTGTAGTGTATTTTTTTCAATCGGGGTAATCAGTTATCCAACAATGCAGCTCCACCTAAGACTTCGGTTAATTCAAATAAATAGGTTCAGATAATTCAAGTAAAAGAAAGTTCGGTTATCACAAAATGCCAATCAAAATTGTAGAAAAGAAAATAAAACCACACAATTTGGCTACGGTTATTTCGGGTTTGGTTTGCACAGAATACACCGACATTCAATCCCGACCCCTCGCGCTTGTTGTCGGCCACCACAGGCCATGTGCCGTCGCCGCCTCCCCACAGGTAGTGTGCCGCCTCGCTAACCCCGCTTTTCCCGCAGGCTACGCGCTGCCCCGAAGCCCGCGCGCCGCCACGCTGCTGCCGCCTCCTCGCCT
Organism: Eragrostis nindensis; assembly: GCA_012490785.1. Lineage (NCBI taxonomy): Eukaryota > Viridiplantae > Streptophyta > Magnoliopsida > Poales > Poaceae > Eragrostis > Eragrostis nindensis. Next base: position 386,524 of record JAAXCT010000189.1, on the reverse strand, counting down.
TCAGGACTCGATGTGGCAGCTGAAGAAGCTGGCTGTGGTGGACTTCATCTCAACATCATGGTATGAGGATTTTTTTTTTTGATGAAGTCTGTGCATCGCGGCAGGGAGCTACACAAATAAATTGAATCAAATACCAAATAAATAAAAAGTTAAAATTGGATGGAATGGATGGTTTGATTTTATATCAATGTAGAAACAGGAGTGGGATCAAGTGGAGCTCGGATGGGGAAGATATGGATTTTACAGTGTCGGTTCTGTTTTAATCTCTGCAACTCATGAATTGGGAGGAGGTCGTCCGCCCCCAAAAACCCGTATTCCGCTCCCACTGCGATCTGCTCCCGCACCGATTCAAAACCCGCCCCCTGCGACCAAAAATCACGCCAGCCTTGCGATCAAGAAACACCCCCACCCCCTGGCGCCTGAGATCCACATTTTGCGCCTTGAACTCCCCACCACGCGGCAAACTTCCCGCTCGTCCCCCGACGCAACCAAGGTCACCGCCAACCTAGAAAGGCTGCCGCCGCTACTGCCATCTCGGCGCTCCTCCACTACCGCGCCAAACAGAGGAACCGAGGCCGCCGCCATGGTGACGCTGCCGATTTGGGCGTGGTAATGACTTGGAGTTGGGGATTTCTTGTTCTGTGTGTGCGCAGGAGGTGACGGTGGAGAGGGAGAATGCGGCGGCGGCGGCAGGGCGCTGCTGAGGAGGAGAGGCTGATGTACCGGCGTTCGTACAGCAGGCTGTGGAGAGGGAGAACGCGGCGGCGCGGCGGGGCGCTGCTGAGGAGGAGAGGCTGATGTACCTGGCGTTCGTATAGCAGGCTGCGGCTCAGGCGCTGCTGCTGGAGCGGCCGCCGGGCCGCTCCGGTATTAAGCACATCGAGTCAAGGTCGTCGTCAGGTCCCGCTCGATCTCTTAAATTTCCCCGACCGCAAGATATGATTGGTTTGATTCCTTCGTCCATACAATTCGGTGTGCAAGGATGCGTTACCCCCCCCCCCCCCCACCCCCCAAATTTGGGTCATTGCAGTTCAGGATGCGCAGTAATTCTGAAATTTATATAGGTGGTTGTACTGGCATCGATAGATGGTTTCGAAGGCAACTGTTGGTGTGACTTGTTATTCTCAGACTCGGCTACTGATTGCTGAGGTTTAATTTGATTGGCAAGGTAGTGGGTTGATCGTTAAGATGCATTATGATCGAAATCTTGGTAGCAAGTTAAAATAGCGTCGCAGGACATCTGAACATGATTGACAAAATAGTGATCCAAGGAAAAGCAGTTGCACAGTTAAGCATTAGTAAATTTGGCTCTGATGGAACCATTGTGAATATGTTGTAGGAATCTAGGTTGCACAAAATAACTTGCTAGATGGAAGCATCACCTTATTATTCATGAAGGAAGCGCCTCCATATGTTTCCACAGCAATTTTTAATCAGCATCCGAAAAGCTAATTTTTATTTCTTTGTGTTGGAAAATCAGCAGATCTCAGGGAGAGAATCATGCATCTTTGCTTGGCGTTCATGTGTGCACAAGTGCATTCCTGCTTCTAATTTTTGCATAGTGATGAACTGGAGTTTTCCCTCCATTGTTTATTGACTGGGCGGGACAGAAGTTGGGATAATGTTTGCCTTCCTATGGCTTATGTATGATCTTTTTTATTTCATTTGCTAGAGCATCCTCCTGCTCACATGACATTGATGTCTTACCTGTTACCTCTGTTCCAGTGTCATGAGCATTTCAATTTCAAGGTATGCATAAGAATCATTTGCGTCCTTTGAGTTTTGATTTTCACTTGGTAACATGTTTTTTTCCTTCTCAAATACTCAAAGGAACAAAAGGGAATTTTTTTTCAAGATACCTATAGTTGATCTATTTCTTCCTTGCTTGAATTTCATTTCATTGTCAAATTAATGGTGCGCATATGCCGATTGGAATGCACAAGCATACTCACTTCTCCTATGTTATTTTAATCTGATCACTGCATTTGTGGCTTGTGAAAATGTTGAGTGTCGTGTGTTAATCAATCAAGCATTGTGTTATCTATTTAGAACCAATAGATTAATCAATTTGCAATTTGGGTTTGCCACAGCAGCAATCCAGATGAGGAGAGGTCGCTTCTGGTCCTCCTCATCCATTTCTTTATGACCTGGCTGCACCCACTCCATGAAATCAGGTTTATATCTACACAACTCGTGATTTATGATTTATAATTGCGTCTCAGATGCACAGCATAGGAAACAATATGCTCAATTTGTTCAGTAGATAGGAATCGAACAACATGTTTCCTATCTGATAATTTTACGATGTAGTTGTTCACTGCACCCTACTTGACATATGCTGCACTTAGTCAACCTGCAAGGGAGGGTAGTGACCTATTGACTCTTCGAAGACCCATAGAACCTTAGAGATTTAGCAGATATAACTCATTGCAAATTTATTTTGATGCATCTGAACCTATAGAACTAGCAACTTGTAATCGTTTAGAGTAGGATTTGATCTAATTTACAGGTCTTAATTGTTCGCTACTTTTCATTCTTGTTTCAGTGAACAAAATATAAACATGGTGGAAGTGACCTGACCTGGAGTCAGGTGCAATATTCCCATTATCGACATTTTGCAAATGATAGGTGAGCCAGGGCGCATCAGATTGATGTGTTTTTTGGTTCATTCTCTTCCTTTTGATAAGCTATCTGTGTACATTTCTAATGTGGTCTCTAATGGACAACCATGAAAAAGCTATTTATTCTGTTGAACTCATTAGAAAGCTATAGATCACCAGTCAAATAAAATACTACTATGGTGTCTTTGACATCTATGATGGCCATGAGGTAAAACTTAGTATTATTGTGGGATGTCACGGGTATTGCTCAGCTATTTGAAATTTATAGTGTTCTCTAATAGTCGCGTAAGGAGTTCATGTCTTCATGATAAATTTAAATGATTTAACTCGACGACGGTAAATGTTTGGGTGACACTATATAAAATCTCTTATAACAGTATACTTGAAAATCAGCATTTTCCAAAAATCTTTGCATGGTATCTGATACCGGTTTTGGCATAAAGAAATATAAAATCTAAGTGACAGTACTTGATTGGATCCTACGGCACCAAAATTGGTTTTCTATTATACATATATACCTCCCCTATCGGCTGCAGCCTAATTACATGTGATCAAACAGCATAAGAGTCGGTTCAGAACTTTAGAACTGCAATTGCTTCATGTTTGAGCTTAGTCTTTTATGGTTCTTTAGCATTCCATTTCATGACTATTGATTCATAGATTATTACCTGGCTCATCCTTGCTGTGCTTATATACCTACAAAGGTGCACACTGCTCACGTTGTCTTACTGGATTCGAGCTTGCATGTTTTCTTGTGACAGCCAGCGAGATCCTACCTCAGTGGCCTTGCCACACGAGAAGAACGGCATGCTATGGAACTATGCCATTTTGAACCTTTCATGTAATCATGCTGCTCCGTTCTGTGAGTTTTAGTTTCATAGCTAGAGATCTCGTGAAAGGTGTTTGTTCGTGGGATTTTTTGGGCCTGATAACTTTTGCGACGGGTCTTTGTTTGTGATTCTGTCGATCTTCAACCTTTAATTATTTGATGGCTATCGTTTGCATTATAATGCTATTGATTTCATTTCTTAAATATTTAATCCCTTCAGATTTTTTTCTTGACGTTAATTTGCACATGATTAATTTGAACTACTAATCATGCCCTGACATCAACAATTTTCATTCAGAGGTAGTACATTTTGTGTCCTGATGATACAGTGTCCATTTCAGAGGCTTTGCTCCAACCCCTATTACTACTAAATTGTTCTCTTGCTACTGAAGTAAAACTATGTGATAGCCTACCTGACGTCTTGGCTGGTGAAGTTACTGCTATGAGAGACGTCCTGCTACTCGCTATGAATTAGCATGACGACGTGATTATCGAGTCCCTTAGCCACATATCCTGATTGACATGTTGTATTCAGGACAGTATTCTGTACTTGAGAGGACTGGGCACGAGATACAAGAGCTCCATAGGAACTTTTGTTTAGTCTCTTTCGAGGCACTAATTATGCACCTCACTGCTGTGCACAGTATGCCTTGGCAGGCACGGTTTCTTAGCGATAATTGTGCAAAATGAAAAGTGCGGCATAAAAAGTTTACACAACTTGCAAATATTTGCCCCTGCCAACCAAAAAACATGACTAGGCATGGAGTTACCTATGTCTGTTATCTAGAGAAATTAAGAATTTTGTTCTAGAAAACATTTGCCAATCATTGCTTGGTCTTATACATACTATTCATATTTTTAATCAATTTGTTGCCCCGTAGCAACGCACGGGTACTCAGCTAGTTCCGAAAATTAAAAGGGAAGACAAAGCATGTGGCTGAGCTGTTGGGTCTAAAAATTTTCGTTTCGTTTGCAAAGGAGAAAGGGGCCTGTTTCTCATGTGTGGGCCGCACTTGATTGGCCCTTCCTCGTGCAGCCCAACCCCACGCTCGCCACGGTTGGATTGGAATAAAAAGATTGTATACCTGTTAGGCTGTTATTAGGTAGTCAAACCAGAGAAAAAGAGATTCAGAGACCTCCTTTTGCAATAACATAACAATTAATGTATCCATTTCAAGGGAAAATATCATGAGTCGGGAGGGAAATCATTCGAAACTTCGCCAGCGTTAGACATTAGCTCCAAACTTGTAGCATGAAGAACATTGCGGCCACCTAGAATTTCGCCATTACCGACGATGATCATAGCCCCTATACCTCCAATATGAGCCGCAATTGTGATTCTCATTATGTTTGCTGCACCTATGGTCCTCACAATGCTCATCACGCAGTTCATCTTCATATTGACCTGCAATATCGTTGTATTCACAGGTACTCGCATCGCTATCTGCATCACTACTGTCGGCAATCGGCACCAACGCGTGCGGCAACTGTGCCTAGCTCCGCCGTCAACAGGCGGACGCAACAGGCAGCGCGAACTCAACAGGCGGGCGCAGGAAATCTCTCGATCAGTGATTGGCTCTATCCAACGATACCGTTTGCAGTTGGAGCGCCCCAATGCGAATAGCCCAAACGACACGGGCCTTTTGTCCGTCAACAGCAACGATGGCGTGCGCACACGATCGGGCACCAACCAACGTGTGTTACCCACTCTGGTGTGGTGTCCGTCTTTGCTCTTTCCGGTTATTTACCCTGTGTGTGCCCTGCGACATCATTCACTGGTCGGATGCAAATTGCCTGTTTTACCGAAGGTTTTCTTCGACATGTCAACTCGCAAGCTGTTGGTACGAAGGGAGACCTTTTGTGATTTATGCTGGCTTCAAACACATAAAGCCTTAAACAAAGGTTTCCTCGTTCTTCAGTGATCAAGCCGACAGTAATAATTTTCCTCGTCGAACAACTAATATAATATCTGTAAAAGGTGCTCGTCCTTGACCCCATCTAAGCTTAAGAATGTGACAGCAATTTTATATGTGAAACAGCGCAGTTTAGTCCCAACGTGATTCTACAAAAACTCCAAGATAGCATGTGCTACGAACGGTTGTTAGCAGCTAATGTTGAGGTGACAGACGACGGCCGCGGGGGGGGGGGGGGGGGGGGGGGGGGGGGGGGGGGGGGGGGGGGGCCACGGCAAGCATACCGCACAAGCCACTAAGAAAATGACCGCTATATCCTGTAGAATGGCACAAGATCTCGGTCGTTGGCCGGAGCACGTCTTTTTTGCATATATTCGCCGCTCCTTTACGCTCTCTATATCATCTCAATCTGCGCATAAATACGACGACGACGCGTCTTTCATGCCCTCCAGCTGCCTGCAACGAATTGAACGAGCTGTATGAAAGCTACGTTCATTCTGACCTGCGGCTTTGGAACAATCTGTTGTGAGAAATGCGCCTAGCTCCACTCAATTGGCATCGGCAACTTATTTGTTTCATTCAAGTCGAAATGTCGAAAGTTTTCCATTCGCTTGGTTCAAGAAATAACTAAAAGGGTTCTCTGATATTGGAAAGGAGAGGAATATAGACGCTTCTGGAGTCCAGCTAATGCGGAACTGGCATTCTGCTTTCCGAACTGCTAGACTTCACAAAAAATTCTTGGTTCAAATCATTCTGATTTGTCCAGGGCCTTATACTTTCATGTCAAGAAATTTGTTTAGGATGTATGAAAGATAATGGATATGGCTGTCACTTATAGCCATTTGATTTTTCACCTCCTACTGACTCTAGCTTTACGTTAGGACAATATTTTTTTGTTTAACTTTGAGCTAATTAAGAAACTTATCCTAGTGTCATTAGTTAGAAACCGAAGTGTATAGTTTCTATGTAGCCAATCCTTTATATGATTCCTTGTTACTAAACAAAGCACACTCAATTTTCACAAAATGAAAATAGATTAAAATAAAGGTTGAGCAGATTCCTCAATAAACTATTATAAAACAGTACGTCTTTCCAATACTGTTTCATGATGGCCCGTTCGGGCTCCAACAGCACAGAAGCATACAAATGATCAACGTTTTCCTTTGGAAAAGAAAATGCAGGGCCTTTATTTCCGTTGACATAGAGTAGTGTCATTAACCTAAACACGAGATAATCTTGCGAACGTCATCATAAGTTCTTAACCATGCTTTGCACAAAATTTAAGAATACTCTTTTGTTTGGCCACAATCGACCCGTGATTTTGCACTCAATGAATCATGGCTTCCGCGTCAATATCCTAACCATTCCTCTGTTTTCCTTCTTTCGGTATTCCTTTTGTTCTTTTATATTTTGACTGTTACCTCTCTTTTATAGTAAACTAGTACAAATGCACGTGCGCCACGCACGTGTCTAAATAATGACATCACTTGGCAGGACCATGAGCATTATGATGTAATTGACTACATTATTTTTCGTAGCATACACTTGAAAATGATATTTATTAAAAGGCTCAAATGATATTTATGATAGAGTTCATAAGTTCACGGAGAGAATATATTTCTTCTGATTATTATGAAGCAAGTAGTTAAACAAACACAAGCTACATGGAGCATACATATAAAAAAGACAGCTAAAGTGAATATCAAAATATTATAAATGAAAATACAAATGTCATACAGTTGAAATAGCAATAATTCCATCAAAACCAATATTGTAAACTTGGTTGAGACCCAATCCCTACATACATACACTGGAACCAAAATTGAACTGCTCTGATCTTCGAAGTCGCAAACTTGACATGAGGTTAATTTCTAACATCACATGAATCTGATAATCACATTCACAAAGGATCACACATCACATACAATGCATACTCAGGATGACTACCGTATGGATAATCCAGTATTTTAAATTGGCCAAGGTCGGCTGGCCTGAAGTATTAAGTAATAGAAGTGGTCCTAATTTTTTGTGAGAAAAAATGTAAAACATATAGTGAGGATAACAATGAAAATGACAAAGTCTTTTTTGGTAGACTCACAATATACGTCCTTTGGATTCCATGCTGGGAAGAAAGCAGACGAGTTGGCGCCGCCGCTGACTCTGATCTTGCATTCACTGCAGTTCTTGGAAGTGAAGGAAACCTAGCAAAGATTCAAACCAGGCAAAATTAGAAAAAGTGCATACCGGAAGGTGATATGATGAGTACTCATGAAAACCAATTGCAGTGAATAGCAGTCTCATAATTAACAAACATTAGTGGTTTAGCACCTAAAAATGGGGACAAAAACGAATAAATCATTTTATCAGATAATTAAACCTTCGCCAGTACAAAGACCTCCCATATTTCACTAAAACCATTGAGGGCTGCACAAATCACATAATTAAAATTACTTTAATTGTTTTGTTTAAGGCGTCCGTATCCACCAGAGCACTTGACGGGCACTAATGCATTCACTGCATGCAAGATCTCTGCATTTGGGAGAAACTGCTGATGGTGCTCTGGTGGGACTTATATGGAACAACAACACTGCCCATTCAAAAGTTCAAGGCGCGCATCAGGCTACACAAACCTTCTTCATGGTGCGCTATTTCAAAAGTTGAATTTAGAATGAAGCACAAGTGATGCATATACTATCTATATCCTTATCCTCTCACAAAATATTCCCTGATAAGAGCACCTTACCATCTTTCAAAAGTGGGGAAGAGATGCAGCAGCTCTGAGAGTCCTCAATCGAATTGGAATGGGTGCTGATAGCATAAATTTGATGATTGTTGTCATAGCATCTTAATACATTCCACCTGCAAATCAGTAGCTCCACATTAGTACCAATCCAGTAGAAAGGTACTCCTGCATGAACAACTATCCCAAAGAAAAAGAGAAAAAAAAAAGTCAATTCAGAAGTACTCCTACATGTTATAGAAGATTCATGTTGCAGACGACAACTGCACTACCTTGGAAAAACACAAAGAACGCAAGCAGGGTACCATGGGGCGCAGTTCAGAGAGAACCAAGAATCATACGCTAGACTGCAGTAAGGTATTACAACTTGGCCGGGAGGAAATCGATGGAACTCTAAAATTGTAGAGAAAGAACCAGGAATCATACGCATGATTGGAATTTATAGACGCAGATGACGGATTTCTCACCGTGATTTGAACAAGAGTCTTATACGAAACCAGTACCCTTGACGCCACTAAGATGACCCTCAAATGAAGCGTCCTCGCCCATGGCCATAGCTAGCATCGAGCGTACAAAATACACCTGCCCATACAGATCATCAATCTAGTATGAAACGTTGTCTCCCATATATCTGAAACTACGAAGATAGTAAACAATTTCTCCAATATGGTGAATAAAAGAATACTGAATTGTAAATATATGATGGCAGTTTAACAATTAGATCAAAAAAGTTAATGAAGATAAGGTGGTTGGATATCCTATTGTGTTCATGATATCAAATGTTTCACTCAACAAAATCGCCCCATCCTAAAAAGGAGGAAATGCTGATCACTGTTTATTACTAAATAAAAGTTTTTTCTATTGATAGGAACACTGGCAAATAAACTATTTCTTTTATTGCTTGGTGACATATGCTAGAAATGTTGGCTTCTTGCACTGTCACTTAGAAAATGAAAAAAAAAAAAAGAGTACTCGACAAGACCAATAATGCCAGATATAACTTAGAAAGCAAAATTAGCTAACGTGCGCCACGCACGTGTCCGTCCAAATGACATCATTTGACAGGACTTTATCATACAAAGAAAATAATATGATGTACCGTGTACGTATCATAAAAAAAACACACTTCTGACACATTATTGCATTTAAGTACCATAACGACATTAACATGACAAGCTCAAGAATCTGCTAAAATAACGACATTGTTTGAATTTAAAGACGCTAATTGATTTTGAGACATAAAAGACATGACGTGGCGCATAGCTCTTATTCATGCATCAAACATGCATGCTTTAGCCAAACTACAAAGAAGTGGTACTTTAGATCTTTCCATTCCAAACACCATCTGCTCATTAGCGGAAAACCTGTAGCCTTTAGCCAATGATTCCAGGTTCAGGTTTTGCAACTTTTTTGACTGAAATCAATGGCCTGATTGCAATAAAAAGAAAACTAATCAAGCACTGAATAAACCATACAAGAAAAAAGATATATGAAAACAAAAATAACACTAATTAAGCACTCAATAAATCATACAAGAAAAAGGATACAAGAATAATAAGAAAGAAAAAGGGAACTACTGCACTGATTCATTTGTTGTTTTATACCTTGCCATTCTCTGCTCTATCAGTTCTTTCAAACTATATATATTTCACAATTATGAGCCGGAGGTTTGTATGCTTACAAATTTCCAAAAAAATGCCATATACCAGCAAATGGCTTTGCGCCTGAAATAAACACAAGTTTGTGGAAATAAAAAACAGAAAATTCACATAGAACAGCATAGTACCTCGATCAAAAGAATGGCTTCATAAAGTCATAGAGAGAATGCCTCACATATGCACGCCAATCTCATATATAGGCAGTACACCAAAATCAAATATTTTTGCATCAAGCGCTCTGGAGCCCAATTAATTTGATGGCACGGAGACCGATGTGAAGACATGTGATGGCATGGATTAATTTTGATGAATTTCCTGCACCAGGACAGAAATTTTAACATGTATGATTAATCAAAGTTTCCAATCCAAAACATTATACGAAAGGTATCAGTACAAAATACTCAAAAACTCGCTGCCTTATATCCCAATCTTACGACTGCCATCTTGTCTTCTATGTAAGCAATATGTACTATTAGGCTGAATGGCTGCTACGAACACCCCAACTACATAAAAAATATTGTATATCAATGCAGTTCCAAAAAAAAAAGAAATCCGTGCAATAGTTCTGAAGATAAAGAACAAACGTTCAATGTCCAGCAATCTAGTCAAATAGAAACACAAACGTCTACACGATTAAATGAAAATGCTATCATTCTGCGGGATTTTCAACCTCAAGCTCCAGGGTTGCAGAGCAAAGCTTACCAATGCAGGGGCCGGGGTGCTGAAAATTCTTGTACCTTCCGCAGTTCCGCGTCCTCGATGACCTTATCGATCACATCCAGATTCAGGTTCTCCTGCACCATCCCACATCACACGGAAATCATCATCAGATGCGACTCACGATTTCAGTCACCAACCGAGGTCAAGGAGGCGCAGGAAGGGGACGAGCTCGAGGTCGATGGCGGCGTTGAGCTCCGAATCAGGGACGAGGACGTTGGCGTCGAGCTCCGATTCAAAGGGGATTGAACTGTACCTTCAAGGGAGGAGCACCAACGCGAGCTGCAGTTGCGGCGGGGGTGTGCTTCTGGGATGCGCAGCACCTGACATCCATCGGGGACGCACGGGGATGGGCGCCGGCGGCACAACGATGACGGGCCTCCCCATGCTGGCGCCGCCGCGCCGCCATCCTCTCTGTGGCCGCGTTCGCATCGCTCCGCCAGCGGCACCTCCTTGGTGACTCCTCCAATGTCGTCTTCGTCGCCGCCGGCGCCGGACAGGCCGTGGACGAGCTCCACACGGCCCGCGTCGGGGACGTCACGGGCGTCCATTTTGTCAACTTTCAGTCTCTTGTGCGCCGCCCCCCGCTCGATCCGGAGTAAATCAATCGCGCCATGAAAGGAAACGAAATCAATCAGCGTGATTAAAGAAAGGAAATCAATCAGCGAGATTCAAGAAAGGAAATCGCAACCCGTACCAGCGCAAGAAGAAATCCGGGAGGTGGGAATGAGGCCGGGTAGATTTCATCGCCGGGTGAAAAAAGTATTCACGATGTCAGGATTTTTGGCCTAGGAATGACGAAGTAACGTCCCCTTCCTTCCGTGACGCCAACGGTGGGGTCATGTTTGGCATGTCTGAACGGTAGATTAAAAAGGTAAGGGTGTAAATCAACGGTGGCTACATAGGTGGGGTAGATTCTGACAGGTCAAAGATGTATTTTTCAAAACTGGTTCTTTATTGGTTTAGAAACGCGTTGGACGTACTACAACGTGTACAATGGGTATAAATAGGTCCTACTTCTTGTAAGCTCAAAGGCGTCATTTTTTTTAAGTCGGACGCATGAGGTCAAAACTAAACTTCAGGGCTGAATAGCATGTCACTGTCCATGACGGACGGCTATTTGCAAAAGCACCATGCCTCTATTATTCCTTGGTTTCCTAAACGCAATTAAACTTCATTTAAACAACGTCTAAACATGGGTGATCACCGTATATGTCTAAATGGTCGTTTAGCCCATTTAAATAGATGTAAACGTTAAACGATGGTCGACTGTCAACCCTTTACCGTCTAGAAAATCACTATGTATTACCCTATGCATACTTCATTCCTTTCCAATAAAAAAACATTGTGAATTAATAGTAGAGGCACTCTCCACTTATTTCATATGTTTATGTTTTAAAATAATTGTCGTTCAGGATTTGGTCAAAGTAGAAAACAATTATATTAGACCAACAATTTCTGCAAATTCGTATAGTTTTAGCAACTTGAGATTTATGTTTTCAGATTCATCACAAGAAGTATTTTCATAATATATATTGTTAATTCGAATTAATAGAATAGTTAGACAAAGATAGCATTGTTTTTTTTTTGCGAGGAAAAGATAGCATTGTTTGACTTTAATCGAACCCATAATTGCAATTGTTTAGAAACAGTCGGAGAAAAAAAAAATCCTGATGGTCATCAGCAGTGTTCTAGTACTATGTTTCCCCCCCTCCTTTTTGGACCACGAGATGGACTCAGCGCTGCAACATGCTTCACCGACAAAATTTAAATGCACCTGTTCACAAAATTGTCCTAGGCCAACACCGATTCTCACCGGTTCTCTTGTCCCTATTCATGAATACTACTGCTATCAAGTGCCATGTTTGAGTCACGCTACACTACATCAAGATGATGCTCTTTGGAGTAAGAACTTAACGGTCTTTGCGAAGAAAAAGAAAACGAAAAAGGAAAGAAACATTTTTGCTCAAATGCCGATCGAGCCTCCAATAAGTTTGGCTATTCAGCACATCTTCCTAACCAATTATTTGCCGATGGTTAGAAAAAAAATAGCATGTGGGGTTTGCACTGCTTTATTTGATCATCTGAATTATTTTACAGCCTGAATATAGTGCATCTGTACTGGGATATGCTAATCGGACCTGATCTTTAAATTCATCTGATTAGCTTCTGACTACCATGCCACTCTGTCTTCGCATCATTATTTTGTATGTCAATGCACATAACGCTTAGCTTAAAATAAAAAGGCAAAAAAAACCGGAAAAAGAGAAAGGATGAAAAGCCATGGAACTTCTTCTTACTACATTGTAGTGCGTAGGTTTGTTGAATGCTGGTAGGACAAGTAGGAGTGATGATTTTTTACGTACTGGGATTCGATCGGGTTGGAGCTAATTCGGTGCGTCTCCATGTGTACGTTCGGTATCGTTTTAGTGCCGATTAATAAGAGGGTACAGGAAGAATATAATGGCTTTCATATCTGTCTGTCTCTCTCTGGACGGTTCTTCTACTAGTGGTGTGCACGCGCAATGGGGCATATGAACATTCCTGATTTAGGAAGCTATCGTTCATCATGGGTGTCATTGGACATCATAAGCTCTCGCAGCAAGTTGGTAACACGGTCGTTTAGGCACTAGTCCCTGCCCTACGCATTAACTTGTGCCGTTGCAAACGGGAGTCGCAGTCAGGTCATACAATTGGGGGGCGTTTGGATATCGGGAAATGCCGGTAGGGATTGGGATAGGGAAATCGAAGGAGAAATCTAGACCCTTGATTTCTTCGTCATATTAAATCTCAACTCTCCATTCTTTCAAGAACCATTTCCCTATCCCTAACCCACCTCACATTTCCCATTTGCCAAACGCCACCTTGGTTCGTCTCGTAGTTGCCTAGCGAAAAGATAGGGAGGCGTCCGCATAGCCAATTTGGCCGGGCCCCTGGACTCTAGTGGCCTTGCCGGGCCAAATGGGCCGGGCTAATAGGGCGGGCACAAAGCACGTATTATTTGGCCCGACACGAACCCGGCACGGCACGATCAAATTTCGGGCCGGGCCGGCCCGGCACGTACCGTCGGGCCGTGCTTGGGTCGAGGGGCGGGTGGGGCGGCGGCACGGCCCGGCCCGATTAAGTTTTATCAAATTTATTTTTTAGTTTTTATGTGTACAACTAGTAATTTTAGTCTAGTGGTAAGTGGATTCCTTCTTAAGTGTGAGGTCTCAAGTTCAATTCTCCTTACTAGCACATATTTTTGCATCATTTAACACTAAATTTCTTCAAAAAATGCTAAATAGGCTGAAATTTAAAATAGGCTGCCGGGCTAATCGGGCCGGCCCGGCACGATTAATCAATTTCGTGCCGGGCTACGGGCCAAGGGGTAGGCACGTGGGCTGGCACGGCATGGCTCGAAACGAATTGCGTGCCGTGCCGGCCCGAAAATTAAATGGGCTGGGCCCATTCAGGCTCAGGCCGTGCCGTGCCGGGCGGCCCATTTAGCCATCACTACCGTCGGCGGAGGAGGGTCGCCTAGCCTCCGGTTTCCGCTCTTTTAGGTTCTAAGAATCCAAAAAATTTGATCTCCAACAACGACGACGCAATGGTGCCTAACTACGGCGGCTACGTGGTTACCGATGGAGATAACAAAAGAGGCATCGGAGTGAAACCTGATGGCGGCGATCTTGTTCTTGAAAATGTGGAGCTCGACTGGGATGTGATTCGTGTCTTCCTCCGTGCAAGATTCATTGTCGTGCGCGACTGGATTTGGCTACTTTTCTTCCTCCTTTTTGTGAATGGGGATGAGATTTGTGTATCCCTATTGGTGGATATCTCTGGATGTCTACTATCAATTTTCAGGCGTAGTTATGCTTTTTGTGCTCTCTTTCTTCATTAAATGGTGGGATGGTTGATATACTTTCAAATTAGTATGGTTGCCCGCACATTTGCGCGGCTAGAGTCGATTGTTTTCACATTGATTATAGTATAAATTTTGTAAACTTGTATATAGATATTTCATGATATTTTGTAATAAACTTATATATGCACTCTCCCACGGTCGCATCCCTCGCCTGCTCGTAATGATGCTCAGCTAGTTGTCATGATGCTCAGCTAGTTGTCATTTCTTGTTGTCTAACTCACTTGTTCATCTGGTACTTCTGCCAACTCGTTATCCATCCCGCTTACTTGTCACCGACTCATGCAAGGATTACTACCTTCATGCGTCACTTTCCTCCCTCGCCTTCATACTGGTAGGTTAGTATCTTGTTGTTCAGATTGTCTGCTCGTCGCTCTCTCGTTCAAAGCTCTTCCCATCATCTTTTCTAACTTGTTTTTCAGATCTCACTCACCCTTACTCTCGGCTATGAGCTATGATCGCCATGCGCTACCTCTCTCGCACCCCCATTTGTTTGCCGTGCCATTGGCTGGTCATCGTCATAACTTTTTTTCAGCTTGCCTACTCATCATGTCATAGTTTTGCTATTTTAAAATCATAATGATATAATGGGTAAATTAGAAATAAGAATTAGAGATATTTTTAGCTATCTTTTATAGCCCCAATTTAGTTATTTTTGACTTATAATGACATGACGGGTAATTTAAAAATAGGTGTGAAGTGTATTTTGCTTATTTTTTATTATTTCGAATTTAGCTATTTTTTGACTCATAATGGCATAGTGGGTAATTTAGAAATAGGTGCAAGGGGTATTTTGGCTATTTTTTATATTTCAAATTTAGCTATTTTATAAATATTTATAAGAGGTTTTGTGACTAATCGTTTATAATGGCAGTGGTAGGTAATTTTCTCTTCTTATTTTTTTGGATTAACGTGAAAATTTCTAGCATTTTACAGCGAACGTGGTGGCTCTTTTTTCTCATCAATTATATATATAATAGATCGGGCTGCGATCCGTGGCAGAATCTCATATGGTGGCTGTTGCAACTTTTTTAATATTTGAAGTTCCCCATTGGTGATGTAAGAGAGCTTTTTTGGAGATCGTATGATGATCTGCTTCACCCGATTGCTCTCGAGAAGATGATAAGTTCCTTGGATTAGGGATTTTTATGTAATAAGAGGATGTAAATTGCATCATTATTAATACACTTTCCCTTTCGCAATAAAATGTGTGTTGCAAAAGCTTGATACTGTGCATATGCATGGGATGTAGGGCAACGTTGTTTTTTCCACTCGAATTTCATTCTCCGCGTGCTCTTCAGGAATTAATCATGGCCCATAAACTGGCCTTATGTAAAATGTGCCTAAATGTTTCAATGTTAAAATAGAACTCCATGTTAAATGGATATTGCATCTTACAACTTCAGAAAAGTGAAGGCATATTAACCGTGGTAAAACACGTGGATAGACAACTGGTCGTCTTTGTATAGAGCAAAAACAAAATATCTGGTCCACTCTAAAAAAAAAATCGACCTGCCGGAGGAAGACCGCCCCCGACGGTTTCTGCTAAGGAGAAGAGCCTTCTCACGCAGGCCGAGAAAACTCCCGAACCCCCTCCCCGATCCTACACAGGGACTCAGCTGGCCGTTGTGAGCTGCGGCGCGAGTCTTTACCATGTGCTTTGACCCGGGGAGGACGAGGGGATTTTTTTCTCCCCGGGAAATAAATTAATCTCCAGGCGGTGCGGCACCCGGGAATCGATCCCGGGCGGGTGCCTCACCAGCCAGTAGCCTTTCCACTGCGCTGGGAGACCCTTCGCATATCTGGTCCACTCTCAAGGCCTACAAATTGTTATAGCAATCGGAGAAACAGAAAAAAAAATACACTCACCCATGGCTTTATATAAAAAGAGGTTCATCCAAAACACCCTATACATATTTATAAATAACTTGCTAGTACCAAAAGAGTTACCTAGTATAAACCTTTTTATTTACTCATAACTTGCATCATTAGAAAATTGCCATTAGGGTGTTGCTATATTACCACCATATTTTTGCACCTCTAAATTTGATTGAAACAAAAAAATTTCTGTCTACACGCAAAATTAGGGTGTTACCATATATTACCAACATGGATGTATATTGCATTCTATTTTCTGTCGACACGCAAAATCGAAGTGTAACAAAGATTTTGCAAGACGCAACAAAAAACAAAGAAGTCATCATTTATAAATAGTTATGACTTGCAACAATTCTTGTCTCATCCGCAATGTGCTACATTCATGTGATGATTTCTCTTTTCCATTGCATCTTGCATTAGTTTTTTTTTAAAAAAGATAGTTAATGAAATGCTCTGTACATCCATATTTCTTGTCGCCGATAGTACTACTATGGTAGGAACCGGGCAACTTGCAAGACCTGGGTCATCATTCGCTCGCGCACCGAATGAGGTTTGCTCCCGGTATAGGCCTATAGGACCTGCAAGCCTTATCAGTGGTGAGACTCGTCACTACTCCTCGATGATGGTATCACAAAAATGACGACCTGCTGTCCTTAACAGCGGAGACAGCAACGGCCTTGGCCATCGCTACGTCCCTTGCGGGCCGGCGTCCTCCACCATGACTGCTGCTCTGACTGGAAACGTACACCTGCACCTGTATTGATGGAGATGTAAGTTCACGAAGGAACACGTCTGCAGTACACAAACGGACACACGGGAACGGGATATGAGCAGTCGTATCCTAATGAACAGCCGAAACACGAAATAGCTCTTAGCACAATCTCGTTCTGGCTTGTTCAAAGATAAAAAGAGAAAGAAAACACGAAATGGCCCTGCTTTGTCAATGGCATGGTCAAAGCCACCATGCCGATGGCAATGATCATTGTGGCTATACCAGGCTGCTGCTGGTGCCTGCCTTCCCATGTTGTTTCTGTTGCTTGCAGCAGCACTTGACGGATTATACCCAAGGTTTGCATTACCGCAGTAAACCGGACCGGCTTTCGCGAAAACCGGAAAACCGGTCCGGTCCGGTTTACCCGGTAGTCCGGTTTTCCATTTCAAATTTTAAAAAAATTTAAAAATTTGACAAATTTTGGAACAAAAATACGTAAAAAAAACTAGATCAAATTTGCAGTCCAACGGTGGAAAACATTCACGTAGATTCGATCGTTTCACGTGGCAAAAAATTCGAGGAATTTTCTGGATAGAACAATGAAGAAAAAAAAGAAAAAACCCTTTTTTTGAACCTGCAACCTTTCTCATTTTTTTGACAGACAAAACGATCGAATCTACGTGTTTCGTTTCCACCATTGGGCTACAAATTGCATCTAGTTTTTTACATATTTTTTGTTCCATTTTTCTGAAATTTTCAATTTTTGCATTTTTTTTTCATTTTCCCTCCTTAAACCGGTTTAGCAAAATTATTTCCGGCTAACCGGAAATTTCGACGTTTTTTGATTCAAATTTCGTCATTTGGATTTCGGTCCGGTTTCCGACCGGTTTTTCCGGTAACCGGACATCTTGGTCCGGTCCGGTTTTTTGGGTCAAAACGGGATTGTAAACCTTGACTATACCTGAAGCACTAGCCTTTTTGTTTGTTTTGTCATGCGGGAAGAAAATTTCTAAAGCCTGGCGCAATGTGAGCATACGAATTCAAGTTAGTCCCTAATTAAAAAAATTCTCCACGGTACTAAAGCATAACAGAATCGCACGCCTCAAAGCCAAGGTGCTCCAAGCGGTTATTGGCAGCGCACCAACAGACGACAAAAGGCGGCACGTATGCATGACGTGCAAGATATTGAAACGGCAATGATCGCTATCGTGTAGAGCGGCACGATATCTCGGCCACTAGTCGGCGCGTGTCGTACTTGCACCCACCATTCCTTTTCGCCTCAACCAGAGCGTGCATGCCCTCCAGCTGCATGCGATTGCAATTTGCAACGAGAAGCAGCTGTAGGAAAGCTACCTTCTGACCTGCAGTTTTGGAGCCGTTCGTTGTCAGGCTAGAAGTTGTATGTATGCATAGGCTTATAGTTTTCTTTTTTGTTTTGTTTTTTGTTTGCTTTCTAAAATGGCAGGTTTTTGACGTTGAAATGTTAGAAGCATGTAGTAAGCTGCTAGCTAGAGGAGTCCAGCGAACGGGTAACTGGCATTCTGCTTTCAAGGAATATGGCACCATGCCAATCACGTCTAGCTATATAGGTGTTGAATTTTCTCATTTCTAATAGAAAAAAAACTGAATGTTACCATGCCAATGACGTCTAGCTAGATCATCTTTTGTTAAGACAACCCCTTTATGCAACAATATTCTGTACTAGTAAACCACGACGAAAAGAAATGTTTTATACAATTGTATTTTTCCCACTCACAATCCGGTACTCTCTCCATTTAAAATAAATGTCATTCTAGCATCGGACATGAGAATTAAGAAGAGATGAAAAATAGAGAGTGCGCTAAAAACGATGGACAGTGAAGGAGAAGAGATAAAAGAAGGCTGCATTGAAAAACACGCTTATTTTTGAAAAGTGACGTGCTTCTAAAATGACACTTATTTTGAAACAAAAGAAGTATAAATTAAGACAAGCATTAGTCTTTGAGAGTAAGCTTTGGTGATTAACTCAACATGAGATATACGTAATAAACTTGTAGAACGCGTCGTTTTGCTTGGCCAACAGTGAGCATAACAAATCCTTCAAGTTCAGGGTAACCATGAACGGCCTCAGACTGACTCCAACAGTCGATAGCCAATTTTGAGAGGCAATCTCGATTTGCCTTATGTCCACAGTGACAAAAGAGCCATGTGTTCCTTGATGTCTCCAACAGAAAGAGGCATTTGGAGAAGCAGTCCCACGTGCCGCGCGCCCGCTCGCCCAGCGAGTTCGCGCTCCCGGATCGCGCCGCTGCGAGTTCGCGTCCTGCTTCGCCTGCACGGGGACGGGGAGATGGGCCCCTCACGTCGCTACGCCCTGTGGCTCGGCGCCCTGCCGCGGCCCCTCGTGCCGACGCGCCCCGCGGCTCTCGGCACCCCGCCGCCCTGTCCACCCCGCCGCGCCTCGCGCTCCCCGCCGCGGCCCCTCGTGCCGCCGCGCCACGCGGCTCGGCGCCCCGCCGCCCCTGCTGCGTTTGCACGCGAACCTCCTCCTGCCTTCCTTGCTCGTCTGGCGCGCCGCCGTCGCCGATCGTCCCGCGCGAGGCCTCCTGCTCGACGATTCATGCTAGTGACCAGCAAAATGAAATGATTATTTTTTTTTTGACGGAAATTGGCAGGTGCTCTGCCTTTGCATTAAGAGAGAAATAAGAAGTTGTCCACATGAGTATTAAGAGGATCCAGCCATGGCTGGTCCAGCAAAGAAACTAAAAGCTAGACGAGCCTAAATAACATAAACAATCAGTAGCCAAATAGCTGGCCCAAGATTACAAGCGAAATTGAAAAAGCACAACAAAGAGACACCCAAGGACACCGGTTTAAAACTCGGCTGCCACCCGGTTGTTGTTCTGCTCCGATTGCATCATATGCCCCTTTTTGTGAGTCAAGTTGCAGTAGTCGATCTCCTCTTTTGCAAGATAAGTTACCTGCAGCTGGTTCAGACTTCACCTTTGATTATTCTTCCACCATGAACAGATGATCACTCTTGTCATTGACCAGCTATTCTTCTTGCTCGTGTGCGCTGCCGTCTTTCTAATGATCTGAGACTCCATTCGCCCATATTGTGGCATTGACCCCTGATTGTTGCAGCCGCGACTTGTGTACAGTCCACTGATGCCTTGTTCATCCCTATATTTGCTTTTGAAGTAGTGTGTGATCTGAGCCACTCTAAGTTGGCAAATTCTCCCCTAAGCACAGGCACAAGGGCAGGAACAACTGACAATTCACTAGAGTTTATTTGGTAAATGCAAGTTCCACCACCTGATCTGCTCTTAGATGACCAATGAGCACATGTGCATCGTTGGAGCAACAACACAAAACACATGTTGACAACCAGAGACATATTATTGTGTAAAGTCAAAAACCACATGGGATGGAGAACAACTGGCTTTGCATTTCGGTTTCTTTTCTTCATACCTGGACAGTGGCCACTTGCTTCTTACGGACCTTCTTGGCCTTCTTATCCAGGTTCATCACTTTGAGTAGATCTTCAATTGCCTCCATTTCTTCTTTGGTGAGAGGCCTCTGCAACATGCCCAGATACTTCTTTCTTGCATCTTCAGTCATTTCCTTAGATGGAGATAGTACTCCCAGTTTCTTTGCTATCAGTTCCTGGGCCAACTCTTCAGAACTCTTGTTTCCTTTTCTCTTCATATTCTCTGCAATCCTACCGCTTCGCCTCACAGTGTTGTTGCTTTCCACTTGTTGGTGACCTTCCTCGGTGGGGTGGCTAGGATGGCTGCTGGTGCCTTGGTTGTCACAGCATTGAGGAAGGAGTCCAGGCGAGCATCAAAGGACGAGTGCTCATCAGGCGACTCATCTTCCCTTGTTCCTGGCCATCGATGGTTGAGCGTCCATCTCCCGCGACAGCCATGTCAATGCCATCCATCGTGGTGCCCCCAGAGGCATCTTGGACGGCGTCGGCGAGGGGTGCTTCCTGTATGCTTTGTTCAGTATTGAGGCCGCCCTCCAGTACCACATGGTGCCCCTCATGATGGGCAGCTGTATGAGAGCCTCCTCCAACATTGGATCCTTCCAGCCGCCCAGAGACTCCAGCGGCGAGCTTTTTTGGCCTTGGAGCAGAAGCTCACACTCAGACAGCAGAGAGCGATGAGTTTCCAGGCTCGAGGGAAGCCCCCTAGACCGGCGTGAGGACCTTTCGTCGTACCGCCTACGCGGTGAGCACTCCCTGAACCTTCCTTTCTCGTACGGCCAGCGAAGCCGTCGGAAGATGCTAGGCCGATGTGGTTGAGCTTGGCAGCTGTAGCCCCTTTCACGGCGGGATGGGCACCTCCAGGAAATGTGGCCAGAGCGCTGGCAAACCCAACACTTGGTTGGTTCACGGCAGCTAGCAACCTGGTGATCCACCGCAAGACAGTTGAAGCACTTGCCTTGCATTCTTTTAAGAAAGGTTGCACGCCGTTGATGCTGCTTCTCTTGTTCTGCTTCTAGTGAAAGCCGGGCACTAGTAAAGGGCAATGGCCTGCGGCGAGCGCGATGAGGCCGAACCACTTGCCATCCTCCCTCTGCAATGCTTTCACCTGACCATGGGCATGGAGTGTTGTCTCGCTGCCGTCCTTGCTCTGAACCTCCCATCCCACTTGTCTGTCCCTGCTGAACTGGGCGGGACTCCTGTTGATGGCCATGGCAACTCTTCTGCAGTAGCACATCCCGGTAAGACGGCATGTGCACGGCAGCTGTACGTGGCCGCTCTTCCGCCGAGCAACTAGGCTTCTCTTCGGGGACAATGATGACCGATTTGAGCTTCAAGGGGCGAAGCAGTCGGACATGGCTCGACTCGCCCTGAACAGGCTAATCTCTGCCATTGGAGGGGACTACAACGAACGCCCCTTTCAGATCCAAGCTCTGGGAGCCACCTCCAGGCAGCTGCGAGGGCGATTCGGGCGTCGGGGACACCTCCTCGTCCTCCTCGTCAGAAGTCCAGAGAACCAGCTCTGAGGAAGGGGAAGGGGGGAAAATGGCTGGATCTGACTTGCGGGTTGGGGATTTTGTTTCTTGGTTTGGGGATGGGCTTGGGAAGGTGGGGCGTGGCTCGATCTGGGCGGGGAGGCGACCGACGACGGCCGGCGACGCGGCGGCGCCCGTCGGCGGCAGGGTCGCCCGTTGAGTCGCCAGAGGTAACGGTCGTGCGGTGTGCGTGCCAAAGTGTAGATCCACTCCAGATTATGGAAATTCCAGGGCGAGGCTGCTGAGGACGAGGACGCGCAGCTGCGACT
The DNA here is from genome assembly GCA_012490785.1 of Eragrostis nindensis. Taxonomy (NCBI): domain Eukaryota; kingdom Viridiplantae; phylum Streptophyta; class Magnoliopsida; order Poales; family Poaceae; genus Eragrostis; species Eragrostis nindensis. The sequence continues at coordinate 364,282 of JAAXCT010000189.1, read as the reverse complement.
CCTCCCCAAAATGAAATGATTAGCAAGTGTAGAAGGTGATATTATCATCAATTTGGTCGATTTCACGTTTAGTGCCATGAAATGCAGATTCGCAGGCTAGGTTTGCAAAAGGGGGAAAATAGATTATGGCGGACGTCGCGCACCTCACTCGCCCAGCTCGCCGCTGACGCGCGCCTCCTCGCCGCACCTCGCAGGCATATGGCGAGCAGTAGGTGGGCGCGCGGGGCGTCGGACGGGCATGCGGGCTCTCGCCCCTTCTTTCGTGCGCCGCAGCGCTCGAGCAGCAGAGGCGCCTGCGACGGCGAGCAGACGGTGGTGGCGCAGCCGGGCCAGGGCGCAGGCGAGGCCGGGGTAGGGCGCGCGGCGTGACAGGCGGGCAGGCATGACGGAGCGGGCACGGCTGGGGCAGGGCGAGCAGGAGCTTCGGAGCGGGCGGGCCTGGGCTAGGCGAGCAGGTCCGCCGCGTCGGGCTGCTGCGGCGGCTCGAGATCGTCGAGCCGTGAGAGGGCCTCATCTCGGCCTGGATGCCGCCGCGGCCTCGCGAGTCCCCGCCGTCTCTGATGGATGCCTTTGAGGAGAGAGGGAGTGCATATTTGCATCTTCTCTCTCCTCGAAATTAAAAATGCCTGGCGCGTTGCCTATTCTGTTGGAGCACCAATTCGTGAGGCATAGTTGAGATTAGTGATGCAAATGTCCTTTGCCTATCCTTTTGCCTTCTCTTTTGAAGTCAGTCTCAGCACTGCTATTCCCTTTTCGTTCCCCCGACGAGGCCTCAGCAGTGTTTTGCAAGCCATGAACATGCTTCACCGACAAAATTTTGAATGCAGCTTTTTACCAACTTGTCCCAAACCGACACGGATTTTCCCCTGTTCCAGCCGCGGGAGATAGCTGGGGCTCCAACTCCAAAAGCGGCTGTTCAGCACACGTTCCTAAACAATTCCTTTCTGTTTCGGTCATCAGTGCCGAATTGTTTAAGGCATCAAGAAGAACATGTGGGGTTTTGCTCAGGTTTATTTAATTAGGCGAATCATTTACTGGCATTCGCTTTTGTTTTCTGAAAAGAAAATGCAGGGAAACTGGATATCTTAAATATAGAGTTGTGACGACCTGATCCTTAAATTCCTCCGATCGGTCTCTGACTACAACACCACTTTCAGCCTTTGCACATAAGCATCATCATTTTTTATGCCAGTGGGAACACGTGTGGCTTGGCTTCGCTTCAAAGGCGAAAAACAATTACTGTATGCCAGTAAAACAGGTGAGAAAATCCTGAAAATTCACAGGGTACTTGCAGGTTGGTGAGTGAATGCTGGAAGGACAGGTAGGGGTGATGAATTCTCGTACTGGGATTCGGTCGGTTTGGAGTTGATTAGGTGCATCTCCTAGCGTACGTTTGGTAATGTTTAATGGCGATAAATTAGAGGTACGAGCAGAATGATACTGCTCCTATGTTTTCAATACACTCGCGCACTCTCCCTCTCTCACTCACTAATAAGCATGGTTTGTAGTGGTGCGCACGCGCAATGTGGCATGTGAACATTCCGGATTTAGGAAGCCATCGTCAATGATGGGCATCAGTGGCCATCGTAAGAGCAACTCCAGCAGTTCCCCTAAAACTCATGCATCAAATCCTCCTTTAAGAAAAGGACCCAACTAACCAGCTACTGGTCGCTGGTTAGCGGGAGCTAGCGACCACACACCCCTGTCCACATCCCGACCAGTCCACAGCATCTGGGGACTCCGGCGCCTTCCCATGCACCGCTGTAGCTTCCGCGGACGTGGCCTGCACTCTGCAGCACCCTTGCAATCGCGCCGCTCCGCATGCCATCCGGCTCCCACCATCAGTCCAGCCGTGGTTCTGCCGAAATGACCCTGGTCGCTAGCTTTGATTAGCTAGCTACTAGTAGCTGATTAGATTTTTCCTTAAGAAAAACATCAAATCTATTTTTAGAATCTGATGCATGGCTGCTCCAGCAGTTTCCCTAAACCAAATCCCCTTCTCGTGGACCCCACCCTGCTACTTCACGGCTCCACCCTTCCCCTTCTCCTCCCTTTCCTTGGGCCATTTCATCGAGTACGTTGAATGCCCTCTCTTGCCCATCCACCGGCGGCCCTGCAAATCCATTGTCGCGCCTTGCCGCCGCTGTGCGTCCTGCGCACCACCGCTCACCGGCCGCGCGCCGCCTTGCAAACGCGTCGCGCCGCCGCCGCTCATCGGCCGCGCCCCGCGCCCACGCATCGCGCCTTCCGCGCCCCCGGACGAGCACGGCCAGGCGGCGAGAGGAGGGCAGGACGTCGTGCTGTGGGCGTCGCGCCGCCAGGATCTCGTCCTGCAGACACGTCACGAGCCCATGGAGCGCCGAGGCGTCCTTCGTCGTGCTCGCGGGGGCGTCCTGCATCGTCGCGCACAGCTGTCGTGCGCGCTGGCCGGGCGTCGCAGGATGTCGGGGCAGGACGACATCGTGGAAAGGCTGCCGGGGGTAGCGAGGCAGGCGGAGGGAGAGGGCAGCGAGGTCCGGCAGGGAGGCAGCGACCGCTGCGCTCCGCCCTGCCCCTGCTTTGGCTTCGGCCAGCGTCCAATCGTGCTTCGACATCGGGAGTCGACGCATCAGGCCAGGAAGACGCTGGATCTTGTCGGCCGCGTTGGGGCCCAAGGTGGCATGCGGCATCAGGCTGGCCGCGGCGGGGGCAGAGGGGGCGCACGGCATCACGCCGGCCGTGGCGGCGGCGCGCAGGTCGGCTCCGGCGGCCTGCAGGCTTGCTCAAGATCCATGAGCGAGCTGCTGCTCGGAATCCATGGCCGGCGGCGCCGATTCGGATCAAGGATGAGGGGGCGGCTTGGGCGCAGCCATTTGGGTGTCCGGGGGAGGATCGGCGGCGGCGCATCGGCGGAGCTTGGCGGCGGCGGCGCTAGCGGGAAGAAGATGCGGGAGCGGCGCGTGCGAGCGGGAAGGACCGGAAGGGGGGAAAAACGGTTCGCGGCTGTGGCAGTTGGAGTAGGGGAGAGGAGAGAGATCCCCTGAATAGAGGGGATAGAGGAGAGGATTTGATGCATGGAGTAAAAGAGAGGATGGGATAGGGGAACTACTGAAGCAGTTTTTTGCCTTCCTATGCATCAAATGGTAGTTTTTTTAGGATAAGGGAGAAGAAAGGGAAACTGCTAGAGTTGCTCTAAGCTCCTACAAGTTAAGTTGGTCACACACACGGCCGAGCACTAGCTCATCTGCCGTGCTCCTAAGCTGGCGCGCTTTGGAAAAAGCTTTTGCACACTTGTGCGCAAATAAAGGGGTAGTAGGGCAGCATAGATTGTTCTGTCCTCTTGCATTTTATTTTCTTTTTTAGTCGTCCCGCGGTTTTGAGGATTTCCAATTTGCTCGATACAATGCATTGCCACCGTCCTTTCAATTTATATATTGTGAGGTTTATTTGTTATTTGAAACAATTGCTTTACGATTTAAGGTTTAGAAAATAATAACTGTTGAACTTTTTTCCAGTAAAATGTTTAAAACAGTTCATAAATACCGCAAATCCGGAGTTTAGAACTAATTCCAGTTCTTCGTCAAATCAAAAGGGGAAAAGAAAAGAACTCACAGGAGTTGAAAAAAAAAAAGTGAACCTTAACCCACGGCATGACCGCCATAATTACCGTTCCGTAATCCGGAGGCAGACGCGGCGAGGGCCCGGGCGGCATTACTCCCTCGCCATAAATCCTCCGCCACAGAAGCAGAACAGAACACCACCCTGCGCTCCGCTCCGCTCCGCGTCCCCCACCCACCACCCCTCTGAGCTGTGACACAGCTGTCCTCCTCTCCCCACTCCAAGAACTCACTCCACTCCACAAGAAATCCGCCGCCGTAATCCGCTCCCCTCCGCATTGCGCCGCCCGCCTCGTTCCCAACTCCAAATTCGCTTCCTTTCGCTTGTTCGGCGGTGGCATGAGCGGCTGGTGACGCGATGAGCAAGCTGCTGGTGTTCCTCCTCCTCCTCTGCTGCTTCCTCGCCGCCGGCGAGGCGGCGGCGGCGGCGGTGCGGGAAGGGGCGGAGCTGGCGGTGGTGGTGGACCCGTCGTGGCGGTTCCCGAACCAGCGGCTGCGGGACGCGTACGTCGCTCTGCAGACGTGGAAGCAGCAGGCCATCTTCTCCGACCCCAACAACCTCACCGCCGACTGGGTGGGCCCGGGCGTCTGCAACTACACCGGCGTCTTCTGCGCCCCGCTCCCCCGTGGTGTGCCCGGCGCCGGGGAGCTGTCCGTCGCGGGCGTCGACCTCAACCACGGCGACATCGCCGGGTGGCTCCCGCCGGAGCTGGGCCTCCTCGCCGACCTCGCGCTGCTGCACCTCAACTCCAACCGCTTCTGCGGGCTCGTCCCGGACACGCTCCGCCGGCTCCGCCTCCTCGCCGAGCTCGACCTCAGCAACAACCGCTTCGTCGGCGCGTTCCCGCGCGTCGTGCTCGACCTCCCGGCGCTCAAGTTCCTCGACCTCCGCTTCAATGACTTCGAGGGCGCCGTCCCGCGGGAGCTCTTCGATCGCCCGCTCGACGCCATCTTCCTCAACCACAACCGCCTCCGCTCCCCGCTGCCCGACAACTTCGGCAACTCGCCGGCCTCCGTCATCGTGCTCGCCGACAACCGCCTCGGCGGCTGCCTCCCGGCCAGCCTCGGGAACATGTCCGACACGCTCAACGAGATCCTCCTCATCAACAACGGCCTCGACTCCTGCGTCCCGCCCGAGGTCGGGATGCTCCGGGAGGTCACCGTCTTCGACGTCAGCTTCAACGCGCTCGCCGGGCCCCTGCCGTCGGAGGTCGCCGGGATGCGGAGCGTGGAGCAGCTCGACGTCGCGCACAACCGCCTCTCCGGGACCGTCCCGCAGGCCGTCTGCGCGCTCCCGCGGCTCCGGAACCTCACCATCGCCTATAACTTCTTCACCGGCGAGCCGCCGTCCTGCGCGCGCGTCGTCCCGCCGGACGGCGACAGGAGGAACTGCCTGCCGAACCGCCCGGCGCAGCGCCCGCCGCAGCAGTGCGCCGCCTTCTACTCGCGCCCGCCCGTCGACTGCTCCGCGTTCCAGTGCAAACCCTTCCACCCACCTCCGCCGCCGGCGCCGGTGTACCCCGGTCCCTTGCCACCGGTGTACCCCATGCCATACGCTTCGCCGCCTCCACCGCCGCGTTACCGATGATTCTGTAACAGCAGGAGAAACATTGTCACTTTGTCACTTCCACCTTCCATTGTGGCCGCCGCATTGGATGGAGACGCCTCAACTCACCATCGCAATTGTACGTGGTCATTGTTATGCTTAGATTAGTAGTGTTCTTGATTGATAGCTACTGGCGTATAGAAGATTATAAGGTGCATATATCTCCCTCTTGCTTTTGGATTGGTCGGTCTCTGTTTTTCGCGTCAATGGGTTTGCATCACGGTGATGGGGGAGTTTGGGTGGGGGAACAATTCGAGCTTGGATTGATTGCTAATTGAGTTGTGAATAATAAACTGCTTGAGAGAGACAGGTTAAAGCGATGAGGATTGGGGGGTGACTTTGGTGTGCACCTGAACCTGGGATGTATAGAGCGAAGCTTTAGAGTTCTTCAGTTAAGCTTCAGTTCAAGAGTCAAGATACAAGTTTTTAGATGAAGAAATGTATCCTACTTAATTATTCCGTTTTTTGTGTCACAGCTACTTACTGGTATCTATTATTATATCATATTTAACTACGGAGTCTTTGAAATTCCGATCTCTTTATTCTTTTACTCTGTTTTCCTCTTATTATGCTTTCGAAGTTGTAATCATGGTATATGTGCAATCTTCAGGTTGGCCTTTCTTTGCATTTACACGTTGTGTAGCCTCTCTGCTACAAAGATTACCATGGTCCTATCGTTTATGTGTTCATTTAGACCGTTACTAGAATTTTCAATGGCATCATGATGTGTCATGCTGTGTTCGGCATGTTTACCCTTGCGGCATGATGGAGTCTTCAAAGCTAATTTTGGCTGGCAGGAGAGTACATGGCATGGCCAGGTGCTTCTCCTAGATTTCCATTGCTTCTGATGATTTCAACATGAATGCTTGTATTGTAAACTCGACACAGCGGTGAAAGACCTCATGTTGCTGTGGTATTTGTCTTGTATGTTTCTTATATATCCTCAGTACTGGTTCAAGGTCCTAGTCGCAGTCTTGTTCCTAAACCTCTACATTTCGCTAGTTCATTAATTTGAAGCTTTAATCAGCGCTGTGGCATTGCAGCAGTTTTTTTTTTTTTTTTTTTGATAATACGTATCTGTATTAGAAGTTAAGGAAGTACATAGACCCGTACAGACGTACGTACATACGAAAAGGATATGGAAATACAGACTGGAACCAGCAACATGCAAAGAGGACCCTGAGAAACAAGGAAAAAACAATACCGCCCTTGGGCCCTCCACCGCATCCGCCGCCGCCGCACCGGAACCCTCGCCCCGCTGGAGATCTCCGCCGCCACTGGATCCAGCAGCCGACGAAGAAGCGGGTAGGCAAACCAACCTTCTTCAAGTGAAGCATCGCTCGAAAGCTTGGAGACCACAACCTTCCCACAAAAGGTAGCAAAAGCAGCACGTCGCCGGGGAAGATGCGTCCGGGAAACATCCCGCAGCTTGGCACCCGGAGAAGGAGTAAGGATTGTCGCCGTAAGCCGGAGGAAGACGAGGCCGGCCATCCTTCGAACCGCAACCCAAGCAGCCACATCACCGCACCCAAACCGCAGAGAACAAAAGGCCGGCGTCGTCGTCGCCATGCCGATGAGCAAGACGAAGAAACGCCGGAAGACTCCTAAAAAGGAGCTCTTCGACAAGAGCTCCGCCCCCACGAGCTCACCACCAGCGCCGGAGTGAAGCGCCAGTGGGACGCGACGGAGCTCGGAGGGACAGATCCGGACCCGTCGACGCCATCGCCGCCTCCTCGACGACATCGGCCGGAACCAACCCTAACCCTAACTACCTTAACCCTAATCTACAGCTAGAGCGAGCCCACCCTAGACAAGATCCTGCTTCCCCGCCCTCTCCGGCGCCGACAAGGCCGCCGGAGAGGAGGGGGAAGCAAGAGATCGAGCGCCGGGGCGAGGTCGCCTGGAAACCGCCGGTGGCTACTGTAGCAAGAGATAAGGGAGAGAGGGGAGGACCAAATGAGAACGCGGACTTGCAGCAGTTTTTGATTCTTTGGAATGCTGAAAAGAGAAGTGAAGGAAATCATGCGTGAGCTGTTTGTCCACACTTACTTTGGTCCTAAGCTTGCATTATGACTCTGATGTTAGCAACTTTAAGGGCTCCTACGCAGGATTCGAAAGCGCGGGAATAAGAAAAAACATAGGAATAGGATTGGATGGCATATGCAAAACAGAGAATTGGAAAACACAGGAATTTTATTTGAGTTGTTGTTTGGATAGACCACAGGAAAAACGTAAGAATCTTTAAAAAGAGGTCTGGATGGAGGCATCCTCTACGTTTTCCTATGAAATAGGTTTCATAGGAATTTTTCCTTCAAAATTCCTATGCCTCATTTCTACGAACCAAAGGATGCTGCAGTGTCAATTCCTATAGAAATGAGATTCCTATGTTTTTCCTACAAAATTCCTTTGAACCGAAGAGGCCTTATGGATAACTCCTGGAAGGAGGGTGCCCAGGGTGAGACCGTGAGAGCGTCCCCAAAGGGCTGGCAACACAAGTTATATTTTATTGTCAAAAAAGAGAAGAGATAGCAACCAGAGAGCTACTTTTTGCGTCACAGAATATAAGTATTTATGAGTTTTGTCAAAGTCAATTTTTTTATTTTAACTATTAATATTTTAAAAATAAATTCTTTCAAATATGAAAACTGCACATTGGTAAAGTAAAAAGTGAAGGCCCTAGTAAATATAAAAAGAAGAATGAGTTCCACCCATCCTTCTTTCTTGCTGGTTATGTATGGAGGTAAGAGAGAGGAGAGAGAGACATAATAATCATTTTTATTCCCGATAGCTAATCCATAAACTTATTTGGATGGACTATTTTATCCACTACCTGCACATTGTTTAGAGACACTCATAAGACTTTCTTTATTTCTTATGGACTACTAGTAGTACTTTGGGAGTACATTATGGTTGCTCTAATAAGAGATTGAAATTCAAATTAGACCTCACTCTAAAAAAACAGTGTTTCTAGCACTGCTTCGGTTGCAGGTTCTCCTTTCTTCTCCTGGTCTGCACGTTGCCGCAGTCCTGAACATGCAGTTAGTGGGCACCGTAATCATCCTTAGCGCTGAATTTCTTTGTGTTGCCTGAGATTCATGGGCAGGGCCGGCAGTCTGCTAGTAATAGTCAATTTGTAATGCACCCGCACTGACCCAGGATTCATGGGAAGCATGTGCGACGCAGCAAAGTCACACACACTAGTAGGGATACACGGATATATATGTATTGCCCGGTGCGGCTGCATGTTCTTTCTCTTCGCTCCTTTTGTTCTTTACGGTTTGCAGCACGGGGTCACTAATCCCGACACAAATGAGGGCCATAATCATGTGTCCTTGCACGACTGTTTTGATGCTCATAAGGTGCTAGTAGGAGTCTAGGACGGTGATGGGAAGCATGTGAAACGAAATGACACTAAAGAAAGCTTCACACACTCGAAAAAAAGAAAAACAAAAAAAAAACCTAAACTAAAGAAAGCTTCACGGTGAAAGAAGGAAGAAGCTTTGCGTCCAGAAAAAGCTGTTCGCTGTTCCTCCTCTGTGTTCCCGGCCGCATCTGCACTGCAGCGCACTCCCTTTCGGCGCGCATCGCCGGGCCCCGGCGGCCCGAGATGGCCAGCGCTGTGCCGCACTGCACTGAGAGCCACTGACCGAGCTTGTGCAACTGGCATTGCCAAGTTTACCAGCAAATTCTCTCCTTCGAAAAGGTCAACTTGGTGATAATACTATACGCGTTCCTCTGGCACTTGCACGCACATGCGGCTGAATTTGACATTTTGACTGCCATGGTGTGGTGCTCTGTGGTTGGTGGATGCCCTGCACGCTCCGAAATACGGATACTTTGCAAAACTCACGTACCGGTATCGGATACCTTATCGGATACTCGAATACTCAGACACTTCTCGGATACCTTACGGCCATCGGAGAGGGATAGGATGGCCGTAGCTGCCGGTGAGAGAGAGCATGAACGGAGAGAAAGAGTGGGGGATGAGCCACGGCTGCCACAGAAAGAGAGAGAGAGAGAGTGTGCGGGATAGAAGGTCGGGGAAGAAAACGACCGGTATTCGTTCGTATAACAGATAAGAAGGTTGTTTCTTTTTTATTTTGTCCTTTCTCTTTTTAAATAATTATACAATATATGAATATATGAATTTATGACACATCTTAGTATCTGAAACTTCTATTCTTTATATTTTAATATCTGAAACTTTTATTTTTTTTATTATATATATATATATTAACGTATCTCTGTATCTTTATTTTTAGAAAAATAAAGTATCGAAGTATCGCCGTATCGCGTACTGATATCTGTATCCGCGTATCCGGGCAACATAGCCTGCACGTCCATGGTTTTGGGTCGAAAGAAACCACTTGGTGGTAGAAAAGGAGCGACCGACCCCGTAATTTCAGGAGTAAATTGTGATCACCGATGCGTGTCACGGCGTGGAACGAGGCACCGACGCGCGTAGGATAGGCGAATTCGCCCTGGGGGGGAATGATCAAGCCTGCGAAGCGCTTGTTCAGTCTTTTTAACTGCAACAAAATAGACCGCAACGCACACACAGAACCTTGGCTTATTCTCAGCCTGTAAAGCAACGTGTCACGCATGTGTATCAACATGTACAACGCGACGACTTTGGCTTTCAAAAGAAACGAGAACAATCCGGTACATTACCATATCACTGTCGTACAAACAATCCGGTACATTACCATATCACTGTCGTACACGGTTCGGTTGCAGTGGGTCTGCCGAGGCTAGTAGCTATATACCTACAGTGAGCATGCCGAGGCTAGTAGCTATATATACCTACAGTGAGCACCTACTGCTACTAGTATGCGTAGTACTGGACCGCACCATCGGGATAGAACGGATGGGGGACGGGTGGATACATTCCCCTGGGCTTTCCATGATTCGGACACGATAGAGCTTCGCTTTCGCAGCAACGGACACAATTTGCAAAAGGAAACGACGATATATACTCCATATTCCATTCAGCTTCAGCATGACTGAACGAGCTGGTCCAGCAGCTGGAAGAATCCAGCTGACTGTTAGAACATATCTAGCAATAGATCTCAAAATAAGACTTTTATTTTCGTTTTTCAAGTTAGTATGTAAAAATGAGGGACTAAAATTTAGGCGTCAATTCCAATAGTAAACTGACCCAAAACCTTATTTTGTGTGAGACCTAGTAAAAAAATAGTGGGACTCATAAATAAGAGGAAGGATTGAAGGACCCTATGAATAAGGGCTTGAAGATAAAGTTTGAGAAAGCATGCAAAATAAGAGCCAAATAAAGTCTTTGTTGGAGATGCACTTACAGGGCATTTTTGGTTGATGGCACGTCCACTACTGCTCCAGCCCGCTTCAGCTTCATAGTTAGTACAGGCTAGTAGTACAAAAGTAGACGCACGTCTGTGAGTCTGTTCGGAGGCTCTAAAGTTTAGATGAGAGAGAATTTTTTTTTACCGTTTACGAGTACTAAACAAAGTCTAATTATAAAACCCATGTCACAACTCTCCCTCTAATTTGCGAGACGAATCTAATGAGCCTAATTAATCTATATTTTGAAACAGTGATGTTACAGTAACCATCTTCTAATCGCCGCATAATTACCCTCGTTGGATTCGTCTCGCGAATTAGACCAGGGATTCTGCAGTTATTTTTGTAATTAGACTTTATTTAGTACTCCTAAATAGTAAGAATTTTTTCTCTCTCATCTTAAAAAAAAAAGAGCCTCCGAACAGGCTCTGTGTTGTCATCGATCGTGCTCGTGCATGGCTAGCTCACGCAGAGATTTCTGCCTGCTGCGCGCTGCTGGTGCGTATGGCTTTTGGCACCTAGCTGCACTTCCGGTACGCACCAGGGAAAAGTGCAGGGCATTTCCACTTGTTATCTTCCGCGCTATAACTGTTTTTGAGTGACCCGGTGTTCTGTCCTGACAGCGGAAATCTCCAGTTAAGGTTGGATTGATTACTTCAAAGTCGTATGGTGGAACCTCTCATCGCATCGTATCATCGTCTCTCGCTGACAGGTAGGGACTAAGGGACTAGGTGCCCAGCTTAGATGGGCTGAAAATAGTGCGGCGACAAGTGTCGCTGCTTGCAGACTTGGGCCCATCATACATGCAAGCTTAGGCATTGATGGGCCATATTTTCTATCTGGGCCTCAAAAGATATCCCATGGTTTTCGGCACAAACAACCAGGCAGCAGACTCCAATAAAAGAAAAGAACAAACACATTGGAGTCTAACACAATACAACAAGGAACATTACATGAAGCACACACAACTGTCACAAAGCAACCATCTATCACTCCGAAGTGAAGACCAAGGGAGCTCGAAGAGCAGCCAAAAGCGTCACAATGAGGAAGTGCAACATCGCGACATGAAGATGACGGAACCACCGCTCGAACCTCCACTCCGATGAGTTCGGAGGCCTCCAAGACGATGCCTCCAAAGAGATCACAACGTTGGAATTGCCGCCCCTGCCGCCCATTGAGGAAACCAGAATTGAGTTTTCACTCGAAATACCTCCAAGGGCAGACAAACAAATCCATCAAGGATTTGGATAAGATCAGGAACAAGTTCTTGTGGGCAGGTAATCAGCCACCGCATGGCGCAAAATGTAAAGTGAGCTGGCTGCCACCCTCCAGCCAGACGCAAGGCTTGTTACCTAGTTTGATGGCCTCACAAACAATGATGGCTCCAAAAGAACAAAAGGACTACGATGGCTTGTCATTCTAGTCATCTGGGTAATCTGGAAGGAGCGAAATGCAAGAATATTCCAGAGCAAGGAAAAGACCAACGCAAAACTAATATATCAGGAGATCAAGGATGAGGTGAGAGCATCTCCAAGAGTTCCCAAAAAATATACTTCCAAAAAATAGGTTTTGGGAGCTTCCAAAAATTATTGGGCGTAAAAACAGACCTCTTCCTCCAACAGTTTATAAAAATACATTCCCAAAAACTGTTATAATTATGCTAAAATCACAATAGGTGAAGGTGATGTCTTGTTCTTCCTCTCCAGGACCGCCGCCTGCTCCTGTGCTCGACTACGCATTCGGCATTCCTCTCTCTCTCTAACAAAAAAAATGTACTAGCATTCTAGCAACCATCGAGCACTATATCCACAACGACCCTTGTTACCCCATCCAACCAATGCTGCAGCTTCAATTCTAGCACTCATCCTTCTCAATCCTCTCAATCTCTCATACCAGGCACTACCAGATTGAGAACAGAAGAGCAAGCATCACCACGATGCCAATCCTTTCTTCCCCAGATGAATAGCCTGCAGCCATGACGGTGCAAGGCCTCCAGTATGCGAGCCCGCTGATCTTCTGTGTACATCTCTGCCGGCGGTGAGGGGCGGACTGGCGTTTAACCGTGCCGCGCAGCACTTGCGCCCCTGTCCCAGCGCACGTCCACCGCGACCCGGAGAGGCCAGAGGAGGAGCTCATCGTCGCTGCCGCGGACTGCGTAGGATGTACGGGGTGGGCCCAGAATGGATTGGGAGTGCCGACTCTCAGCGTATATTTGACTACCGATGCCAGTTAGATTGGGAGCGGCGGAAAGATTGGAACCAGAATTGGCAGCTGTTGGAGAGGTGAATTTTTACTCTAGTTTGAAAAAATTGATTTTGGAAATGGATTTTGGGAACTCTTGGAGATGCTCTGAAGCTATGGATTTTGGCGGGTGCTAAGCACATAGCATCGCTGATTGTCGAACCGAATCCCCAGTAGGGCTCGTTCGGCAATTGGGGATTCAGTCCCCAAAAGAATTGATTCCCGGCAGGTATTAAGTGAAACCCTGTCCGTCACTCAATCCACGTGGGGGATTCAATTCACCTATTTCTGTAATCCCCATCATCCTTTTTGCTTGTTCGGTTAGGCAGGGAACTAAAAATTGTGCAGGCCTCGTCCACGTACAAGCACTTCAGATAAATATTTTGTTGAAGCCCAAAATAGGCATTTTTGTGTCACGGTGTTACACTTCTTTTGTACATTTAGCAGCATGCCTGAGAATACAGTTGCATACAGTCACAAACAAATCATCTCATTGCTACACATAGAAATCTTTTCTCTTATTTAAAGAAGCATAACTGACCGCGATATCAGACAAATATATTTTGGAAGCCCAAATTAAGAACTGTCATACGCAGTCTACGGCTCATTGGTTACACCACTTGTGTTATACATTCAAAAGCACCCCTGACAAAATGTTGCTCACGACCACAAGGTAATCATCTCATTCCTGCACAAGGTTGACTTGAACAATATGACTGAAGCGAAGCACTCGTAGACACCATCATGACAAATGACTTTAAGAGGCCGATCTCTCCGACTTTAGACTACGGTCATGACCAGCACAGATTTCTGCAGATGCAAATGTAAGCAATAAATTAAACTGCATTAATAGTTTTTAACAAAAGTAGAGCATGCTAGTAATTGAAATGATGGCAGATAAGCTACCAGTTTTTATGATTGGATTTTCACCAGCACGTGCGAGGACTTTACAAAGTTCAATTTGTCTGATTTCAATTGAGACGTTAATTTCATAGGAAAGCAACATAAGCGAAGCAACCATTAGGCTTTCAGGTTCAGTAAATTTAGTTTCAAATGAACAAAAGATGCGCAGGTAGTTCAGCAAAATATGTGCTACTGATGGAGGTATAAGAAGATGGAAAAATACCTCTAGGAGAAGGCACCGGGTCCCAAGATTAAGAGTTCACGACCATAGTTACAAAAGCTAAAGATTTGTCAAATTAGAACTTTCAGACTTGATATGCTGTCTAATGAAAATGCAAGTTTCAGTTCTTTCCTTGTTATGAGTTGACCGATTATGGTGATGAAACAAGGAAATAGCAATGCAAACTAGTCCACCACTACAGTGTAAACTCTTGTTTATACTTTAGAAAAAGAAAATTAAAACATAGGCATGTAAGCTGACATATCTGACCGTCAAATGTGGATTCAAATCTGGTTGTAAGAGTATTGTTCAGGTATAGTTTGTACAGTGCAAAAAACAACTAAAACTCAACTTTCTCACTTCTCAGTGTACAAGGACAGGGCTCTGAATTTCTTTGTGGCTGCTGCTGAGTGCAGGCCTGAAGCTCCCCTGACCTGTACGGCTGTACCTACTTGAATGTACGACAGAAAGGGCACAAATATTCAGTAACTAAAGAAAAACTCCAGTTGTGTAACATTGCATATATGGAGTTAATTTCTGGAACAACTACTGAAAGATTTTGGTCTAATCCCATGGATCAGAATGTGATATCTACCGTTACTTCAAAGCTTCTAATATCCTTCAGGCAACCAGCAAATCATAGGGGCAACAGATCCAGAAACTCTCTAACATCTCATCACCAAATTTTTGTAAATAAGAAAAAGAAAGAAAGCATGGAACAGATCGGGCTCCAAGAACCAGTAAAATCACCAGCTACCTAGGCCAATAACGCCATACAAAAAGATCGGCCACAAGTGCAGAAAAAGTTGGTACCATGAACATGAGGACATCGGTACCAACAAGCCCGTCCAAGCCACCAGCGACGCGCACAGATCAGGTCGGCCGGCGATGTACGCGAGCGCAAGCATCACGAACCCTATGCGAGAAGAGAGGGGAAGAACAGAGAAGAGCGTGTTACCGGCAAGAAGGAACCGGATGGGCGCGTCGCCGTCGCGGCCGAGGAGCGCTGCCTTGGGATTTGTGGGAACTCTCCGCCACGCCGTCGCCGTTGCCGAAGCGTCGCCACGCCGTCTCCGTGTCGCCAGCGACGCGAGCGAGCGAGAAGGGGGACGGTTCCTCGGGTCCGGACTCGAGGACTGGTTCCCGGGCCAAAACCTGGGGAATCGGCTGAAATGGGCCGGGGCCTGTTCCCGACACCGTGTAACCGAACGCCCATTCAACGATGGGCCGGGGTTAAATTCTCGCCAGGCTAATCCACGGGGATGGCCCTGTGATCCCGGCCTTTCCCCGTGCAAACGAACGGGCCCGTAGTCAGCTAATTTTTTTGACGCTGGGTTTGCCCATGCTCTTAAACCGTGCTTTGTTGTAAAGCATCTGGCGCTTGAAAACTACTCCCTCCATTTTAAATTTTTTGATGTTTTTGACTTTTGTTAATCATATTTGACCAGTTTTATTCAAAAAAATTGTTATGGTTTATTTTATTATTAGAAATACTTTAAGCATGATTTATTTGTTTTTGTATTTGCACAAAGTTTTTGAATAAGACGAGCAATCAAACGTGTTTCTTTTATATATTAATAAATGCCAGCAATGTTCCGTGTTTTAAACTCAGGGCTGTTCGTTTTCTCTAGGCTAAACTTTAGACCTGTCACATCAAAGAGAATCTTGTTATTTAAGAGTATTAAATAAATTCTAATTACAAAACTAATTGCAATTGGCGAGACGAATCTATTGAGGGTAATTAAGCCGTGACTAGACGATAGTTACTGTAGTATCACTGTAGCAAAATAGATTAATTAAGCTCATTAGGTGCATCTCGTAAATTAGCATCCATCTGTCAAAAAGTTTTATCATTAGACTAATCAAAATATTTCTAAATAGCAAGATTATCTTTGATAGGACATGACTAAACAATTGTCGTCACTACCTTCTCTCAGTTTATTTACAGATATTTTCTCTCTCTGGCCGATCGTGTTGAGCAGAGCACTCCAGTCAAACCAAATCTGTCTCTTTCAAAGAGAACATGCCAACTTAGTAGTCCTACACAAGTTGCAACCTCACACAATTTTAAAAGGATCAACGGCAGAGTAGCTCTACAGTCAAACCAAATCTGTCTCTTTCAAAGAGAACATGCCAACTTAGTAGTCCTACACAAGTTGCAACCTCACACAATTTTAAAAGGATCAATGGCAGAGTAGCTCTACAGAGCAAACTTGCACATCCAACAATAATGGCGGCAGCTCAGCAAGTGCAAGGCGCCGTGGTCGTGGATTCAGGGCTCGATTCTGAACTGTTACGCGCTCTGAGCTCGGGCGACGAAGCCTGCGTGGAGGAGCTACTGACCCGAAGCGGCGGCCGCGTGGCCATAAGCGTCCAAGACGCGGCGCCATGGATGTCGCCGCTACAAGAAGGACCGCGAGCAAGCGGCCTTCTCGCCGGGAGCACGGCGCTCCACTTGGTGGCCAGCCGCGGGCACGCGGGGCTAGCGAAGCGCGTCTGCGAGCTGGCGCCCTCGCTCGTCGCCGCGCGCAACCGGAGCCTTGACACGCCGCTGCACTGCGCCGCGAAGACCGGGCGCCGCGAGGTCGCGGCCTGCCTCCTGTCGAGGATGCGCGAGTACGCCGAGGCGTTGCAGGCGAGGAACCGGCTGGGCGCCACCGCTCTGTACGAAGCCGTCCGGAACGGCCACCCCGCGACGGTGGAGCTGCTGGCCACGGAGGTCCCCGAGCTGGCCGCGGTGACGACGGACGATGGCGTCTCGCCGCTGTATTTAGCGGCGATGGCCGGCTCCGTGGAGATGGTCCGTGCGCTGCTGCGTCAGCTGCCTGACGGGACAGCGTCTGCGTCGTTTGCCGGGCCGGAAGGACGGACTGCCTTGCATGCCGCGGCAGCTAAAGGCAAAGGTATTGTGCAGATCCACTTTTTTTCTTTGCTCATTTTCGCGATCCGTGTTTCCATAGGCATAGCGTGCCAAGTGATCAGCTGGATAATCTTCAACTAGAAATCGTTCAAGAAATACTGCAATGGGAGCATGGTTCGGCTCTGCTAACCGAGGTTGATTCGTCCGGCAAAACTCCTCTCCATTTTGCGCTACTGCACAGACAACCCCGCGTGGTCGATCTACTCCTGAATGTCAAGCCTACACTGGCGCGTGTTCCTGACAACGAAGGCCTGTATCCGGTACATGTCGCCGCTGCGACGGGGGACATTAGGACCATCGGCGAGCTTGTACAGAGATGCCCCAACTTTTATGAATTGGTAGATGGCCTAGGAAGAAATTTTCTGCACTGCGCTGTTGAACACGATGTGGAGAATGTGGTTCGGTTCATTTGCCGGGAGGACCGGCTGTTTGCTCTTCTACTGAACGCAATGGATGATGAGGGAAACACCCCACTTCATTTGGCCGTCAAATATGGCCGTCCAAGGATGGTCAGTTTACTGCTGCAGACCATGAGCGTCAAGATAGGCAACACCAACAGGGATGGTTTAACTGCTGCGGATCTTGCTTACAGTCATCTGGAGCCTGGTTTGCACTATTTTCTGGTACGTACTTACCTAATCTGTATTGTGCAGTGCACGCTTAATTGTGACAAGAAACATTCACACACAGAAGATCGAGATGGAATGAATACTCTACTGATCATTTGGTATTCTTCTATGTTTGGTTTACTGCAGGATCCTCGAGCCGTAGTGAAAAATTGTTTGTTCTGGATAAGAGCACCGGTCACTCTAGAAGTTGGAGGGGATCATGTCCATCTACACAGTGCGATCGCAGGGGAAGAGGACCCCAAGGACGACGACGTGGGTGGCATGACGGCCTCGGCCACAATCGCGTCGGTGCTGATCGCCACAGTCACGTTCGCCGCCGCATTCACCACGCCAGGGGGCTACGTCGCGGACGACCACCCTCGCGCGGGCACGGCGGTGCCGGCCAGGCGGTTCGCCTTCAGGGCGTTCGTGCTGTCTGATGCCATGGCGTTCGTCTTCTCCGTCGCGGCCACCTGCTTCCTCGTCTACGGCGGGGCGGGGCAGGTCCCACGGAGCCACGCCAGTTCTACCAGCGGTCGGCGTCTGGGCTCCTGCCGGCCGGGGTGCAGCTCACGGTCGCCGCATTCGCGTTCGGGGTCCACGTCATTCTCGGCGACGCCAACCGGTGGCTCGCAACGTTCGTGTACGTGCTCTCGCTAGCTGCTGTGCTCTTCTGCTTCCCTGGCATCTGGGCTCCCTTCTATCTGGCGAAACCGATCTGGAGGCGAGCCGGATGGAGAGGGCTCATCAATGTGCACCAGCGTCCCGCGAGCTTCAGAGACTTCTTCTGGCTTTTCATCACGAGTTTCCTGTTCAAAAATCTTGTGCGCCCATTGTTCGCCGTGCTTATCTCGGCCTTGTTCCTCGTCGCCATCGCGCTCAATATCGCGTTGCCGGACTACTGACTGAACGAGCTGACAAATAATTAAGAGCCTGGATTCGATTCCTGTTTCTGTTTTCGTATGAGTTGTGCATAAGCAAAACTCACCACTGACAACTTAGGCGTGACTTGTGAGCTCTGAGCTTCAGTTTGACAAATAGCTGCAAGATACCTCACTACACCTCAGCACAGGCTACACTACTTTTGGGCTCCAGAATTAAGCACTTGAATGTTCATATCCAATTGAATAACAATCATTTACAGTTCCAATACTGGTCACGATTTTTTTTTTTTTTTGGGTTTCGATTAACCTGACCTTCCTGCTTCCCATCAGTATCTTATGTGCGCAACTATATGAGTGCTACACTTCAACGCCACTCGCCAGACATTTCACGTGACAATGTGATTTTTGTAGGTGAATCGTGTTAATTATATGCTCTACTCAGGTTCCGACTCGGGACATAACCTCGACCATGTCCACCATGAGGCTTGGGGCCGTAGGGGCGGCGAGGTCGTGGGTGGCATCAGGGCGAGTTCGTGGGGATGAAGGTGGCAATAAAGAGATTTCGGTGCACTGTAAAACTCCTTCCAAAATAGTGCTGTTTTACCATCTCCCAGGATAATGTTAGTTGACGCTGCAAATAGTGCTCTGTCATTCTCACCACAAGGAGCTGGCATTCCTTTCCAAGGTTTGTCTTCCATGGACCATAATGACCATATCCACATTCTCTGATGACTTTGTCCAAAACAAAGAAAAAAGAGAGGAAAAACTCTTCGACATGACAGTGCAGAGCGAATAAGTTCAGGAGATAAGGCAGCCCGCAAAAAAGCAGAGCGCAGCAGATAAGCATCCCCGCAAACGGACTCGAGTCGCCTCGCCCGCCTGACTTTCACTGCTCGACAAGCCACTCTGCCCCATTCCTCAAGCGTACAAGCTTCACGTGCCCCAGCTAAACCCAAAGCAGCGCCAGTGGGCCGGCACGCGCCATGGCCACCCAGCAGCAGCTGCAGCACTTCCTGATCGTGACGTACCCAGCCCAGGGCCACATCACGCCGGTGAGCCACCTCGCGCGCCGCCTCGCAGGCGCCGCACCCGGCGGGCGCGTCACCGTCTGCGTCCCGCTCTCGGCGTTCCGGAGGATGTTCCCGGGCGGCGCCGCCGCGGAGGGGGAGGAGAGGACGGCGGCGTCGCGGTCTTGGCCTACTCGGACGGCTACGACGGCGGGTTCGACCGCGCCGCGGACAGCTACGCGCGGTACATGGAGCAGGTCAGGGCGGCGGGATCCCGGTCGCTGGCCGGCGTGCTCCGCCGCCTGCGCAACGGCGGGCGGCCGGTCACGTGCGCGGTGTACACGCTGCTCCTGCCGTGGGTGGCGGGCGTCGCGCGGGAGCACGGCGTGGCGGCGACGGCCGTGTTCTGGATCCAGCCGGCCACCGCGCTCGCCGCCTACTACCACTACTTCCGCGGCCACGCGGACGCCGTGAAGACGGCGGCGAAGGCGGCCGCGGCAGGGGAGGAGGACGAGGTGCGGCTCCCGGGCCTCCCGCCGCTCCGGGCCCGCCGCGACCTGCCGTCCTTCCTCGCCGTCACCACTGATGACGACCCCTTCTCGTGCGTGCTCCTGGAGTTCCGCGCCCTCGTCGACGCCATCGACCGCGGCGGTGGCGGTCCGGCGAGGTCCTCCGCCCCAACTACCACTACTTACGTCCTCGCCAACACGTTCGACGCCATGGAGCCCGACGCGCTCGCGTCGCTGCGGCCTCACGTCGACGTCTTCACCATCGGCCCCGTGCTCTCGTTCCTGCACGACGTGGACGACGTCGAGGAGGGCGCCGTGTCTCCTCCTCCTCCTCGCGACCTCTTTGAGCACCACGACGGGGAGAGCTACCTCGACTGGCTCGACTCGAAGCCGGCCAGGTCGGTGGTGTACATCTCCTTCGGCAGCTCGTCGGTGATGAGCAGGAAGCAGGTCGCCGAGGTAGCCGACGCCATGGCGCGGACCGAGAGACCGTTCCTCTGGGTGCTGAGGAAGGACAACTGCAAGGACAAGGAAGACGACGCGGCGATCAGGAAACTGGCCATTGGCGGCGGCCGCGGGGCTGGTGGTGGAGTGGTGCGACCAGGCGCGCGTGCTGTCGCACCCGGCCGTGGCGTGAGTCGTGACGCACTGCGGGTGGAACTCCGCGCTGGAGGCCGCGGCGTGCGGCGTGCCGCTCGTCGCGGCGCCTCAGTACTCGGACCAGGGCACGGCCGCGTGGCTCGTCCAGGAGCGGATGGGGACGGGCGTCCGCGCGGCGGGGGACGGCGGCGTCGTGGAGGCCGGGGAGCTGCGGTGCGTGGAGGCCGCGACGTCGGATGTTGTTGCGGCGCGGGCTTTGGAGTGGAGGCAGCGCGCGAGGGCGTCCGTGGCCGACGGCGGGAGCTCGGACCGGAACCTGCGCGAGTTCCTGAGGCAGATCGCCGGCGATGGCAGCTGATCGATTGTCCCGGTGCAAGCGAACTAACACGGTGAAAAATTTGGGGCGCGATTTTTTTTTTTTTTTTGCAAAATACGGTGAAAAATTTATCTGTTTCGATCAGGACATGGCCAAAAACTTTTCGCATCGTGTTTCATGAGATCGATGGACCACTTCTCGCTCCGGCTCACATTAACTTTGCGGTCCATGCGTGCATGCATCTGCAAAAGCCCAAGCAAACGCGCCAGCAGTTAACGCGCCTACTTTCTCGCCGTGCTTGCAGCTGGAAGTTGGAGAAGGACTGAACGAAAGGTGAAGCTGAATCAGCGCACAACGCGACATGATCCTCATCATGTTCCGGCGGGTTGATCCAATGATCCTCGTCGTGTCAGGACGAGTATGGAACTTCCGCCAGTACTCTGCTCTCTAGCTACTCTGTTCCACTCCAATCTGCCGGAAGACGTCCGACACTTTGGCTGTCCGAGTAATGTTTAACTACTAGTGCTGTGTCCATCTGCACTCGAAAAATCACATTTGAAAATTGGGAACAAAAGAAACAACATAATAAGCTTCAAAACGTAGAATATAGAAAATAATAATCCACATTGTTGTTCACTTAACAAATCACACATACTGAGTTTATAAAACACAATGCAGACGGCGCTCCCTTCAATGAGCACGAAGCCACCAAACAAAACCACGTTTCTTTGTTGTTCCTTCCCCGTTCATTGGCACCAACATTTTCGAACAAGAAGGCAAATTCAAGAACTGCTCTTTTGCTCCAGTATTTCAAAACGATAACTTGTCTAAAGTGTACTGCAGAAAGACATGACATCTTCAGCTATAGTAAAAGGGTGCTAATGCTCTGGATATCTAACTTCCCTATGGATGCTTATATATGGCAAATATAGGCGCACTATTTCCGCTCTTATCATATGACTAGTTTCTCATCTCATTGACATGATTTTCCTAGTACCTGTTGGCAGTTCTGTTGTTTTGGGCTTCCGTTTTGCACGGATCATCTCCCCTTGTAAAATGAGCTGCATTGGAGCACTTTGATGCATGTAGACATAAGAAAGGTGATCAATCATGAAGTGGGCACAAAAGCAACTGCAACATGCCAATCGACACAACGTTCTATCGAGGTTTATTGAATTTCTATTATTCCTCTTTTTATGGCACATACCATCCTTGTTCCCAATATATAAGAATCTTAGAATATCGAGCACTATGTAGCATGAGAAGAAAATGACCACATTATTCTTCATTAATCTACCCAAACTACCCCCCCCCCCCCTTCTCGCACGACAACCCGTGCATCTTACTGCCCCCATCTAGCATTGGGGTATCTAGGATTCAAAGTTAGGGTGGGCCGATTTTTTTTGTTTGTTCCACACCGTAAATTTGAAGTGCCAACTCAAACACCGTAAATTTGAAGTGCCAACTCAAAGTACATATAGGAAACATTAGTAAATGTCGTGCAAGCATATGAAAATAAACAAGTCTTAAACTTGTCTCGCAAGAAGGTTACACGCTTACAATGGATCAGAAGAGCCATTTCCTCCACTTGAACAATCAGTTGGAGGATCCGAAGAGCCATCTGTGCCGCCTTTTAGTCAATCCACACCGCTCGCCAAGCGTAGAGAGATATATATATATATATATATATATATATTGTGCAATATTGAATGATGTACATGGCAATCCAAGCTGATTTGTGATTCTAGAAACAAAAAGTCCATAATATTCTACTCCCTGTCTCATAAAGATTGTTTCCAGGATCAGTCAAAGTCAAACTAGCTTAAGTTTATATAAAAATATAAAATATTTAATAATAAATTAGTATCGTTAGATACGTCACGAATTGTATTTTCATAGTGAACTTATCTAGTGGCGTTCATATCAGAACTCTTCTTTAAAAAATTTGTCAAACTTAGCTAGTTTGACTTTAACCAACTATAGAAATTTTTGGACAGAGGGTTTAGAAAGGGATTTTGCAAAATTCAAATAAGCCAAAATGTATGGAATCCAACTGGAAGGACAAAACCAATTCCCTGCTAACTGAGATATTTTAGATACTTTGAAAGATATTTAGAACTATGGTTGCTTGTTGAACTAGTATAAGCCTCATAATACTTTCTTTTTGGACAGAAAAAACATCTAGACATATATTTCATATGAACTATTATAATAACCTTCAAAACAAGCTTTTGAAAATTATTGTAATGCAAATAGGTCCTAGAGTTGGTAGGTACGCAGAGTATTGTCTGATAATGGTTCACAAACAAAAGTTATTGGATACGTAGGCAATAAATGTCTGATAATGGTTCACAAACGATTAGAATTTTCAAATCTTCTAGATCAACCCTGTATTACGACATGTCAACGGATTCGAATCAAATTTTACATTTGGTAAAAAAAAGCATATGAAAATATTGGAATTTATTTTATCAACAATTTTGGTAATAAAATCTGATCTAAAGTAACTGGTTCAACATGCTGGGGCAGGCACATGATAGGGTTAAACTAGCGGGTACGGTTGACCTGAATGGCATGTGAAAAGAGGGTACTCACCAGTGAGCCTCTGGATTGAATAGGAAAATGCATCAAAAGGTGTGGACCGTGTCAGAATCAAGATTGAAACACAACCCTCGCCTCGTCCTATGAACAATGAGTTCCAAATGCAACCCATTCCTTTGGGAGCGGGATCGATCAGGAGAAGAAAGTGCATCGAAGAGGCTACGAGGCTTAGCGGCAGCATAGCTAGCCATAAGAGTAGAGCTCTAGTGGCGGTGGTGCGTGGGTTTAGGTTGAATTAATTTATTTTTCCAAAAATCAACATTATTGTACACACTATTCAAGTTTTATAATATACTACTACATTATTTTGAATAAGTTGTTTAAAAATTTTCTTATATAAAATATCTTCCGTCCTGGAGAACCCTCCTTTTTTTCTTTTTATGTTGAATTAATTTTTTGGATATCCAAGAAATTGTTTCGGAGTATCGACCAAACAAATAGTAGAAATATTTGTTCAACTCCTTCGATACGACATCCAAGATGTCTTTCTACTTTAAGCACCATATTTCTAGACAATAAATAAGTTTGGGACGACTACGCGGCATAGAAACTATCTATTGCAGACCGATACAAGGATAGAATCTGAGTTCTTCATATATCGTACTACCTTAAGTGGTATCCTCTACGTTTGATAAACCAGCATTGGAAACCGGCATTGCTATTTAATTTAATATTGGACTTTTCACCCTTTGAGATAAAACTAACATCCAGATCCAGTACATCACCAGCCATCTGCCTTTTTTCAACCCTATTACAGGCCATCCTATGTCAAATTCAAATCAAAGCAGCAGCAAAATCACACTGAACAAGTCAAGGTCCATTTATTTGCCCTCTTTGATGTGCGCATAGGTATTTTAGCCTAATGCTTCATGCGAAGTCCCGGTTTCTCATGGTCATTTGGAGAATAATATATTCTCCTGTGATGGACAATATTTTTTCGCTTCTCTAAATAATCAATAACAGCACAAATTTAAGACATGATACATTTCATCAGAACGAAAATAACTTTAGTTAGATTTGGTTGTCGATTTTGCTAATATGCACGCATTCTAGTCTCCGTGAACGCAGTGATCCAATCAAAGACCAAGAAGAAGCCAGGTTTAGAGCATCTCTAGCGGACCGTGTAAAACTGAGCCCTCAAAAGGCTATTTGGGGGCTGTCTTGTATATTTGAAGACCCGATTTTTCACTCCAACTCCAACCGTGGCATGTAAAACTAAGCCCCGATTTTCGAGGGACCCGTTTGTCATTGACTCAGGCATCAATCTTATCATCTTCCTCCTCTCTCCTGTCCACCATCACAGCACATGTGAGCCAGGCCTCTCCCCGCGCCGCCCCTCTTTCTCTCCCGCCCCGCGCTGTCGCAACGGCTCCCCGCGCCGCGTCTCCCTCTCCCTCTCCCGCGCCGCCTCTCCCTTTCCCTCTCCCCGCGCAGCGCCGCGTCTCCTTCTTCTTCGCCTTGCGCGACGCCACGACGGTTCCTCCCCACGGGCAAGGCGTCGCCCCACCCCGCTAGCGCGGCGACGCGGCCATGGGGAGCGGGGGAGGCGCGGCGGGCTGCAGGTGGGCAAGGCGACCATGGAGCGGGCTGGCGTCGCGGGGGAACCTCGCCGCGAGCCATGGCGAGGGCGAGGTGCGGCTGCATCGCGCAGGGGCGTGCGGCGGGCGGACGAGGGGCGGGCGGGCGAGGCGTGGGCGGCGCGCTCGCGCGCGCGGCGGACGAGCGAGGCGCTCCCGCCGTTGGCCGAGAAGCACCCAGCTGTCGTTGCGTCCGTGGCGGGCCCCGCCGCCACCGTCGTCGCCGGCTCCGACTTGCACCGCGGCAGTGTTGCGCTGGGCAGGCGACGACCCATGGCTGCGGTGATCTAGATCTGGGACGGGGAGGGAAGGGGAAGGGCGAGGACCGCGTGCGCGATCTTGGCGAGGACCAGGGTGATGGGCACTACTAGAAAACCAAGCAAGGCCGAAGGTTTCTCAACCCTCGGGCATTAACTTATACCATCGGGAATTGTAATCTCCGAGCGTGGACCGTCGGCCATTTACCGTCGCGCACTCGTGGTCAGGGATTTTCCTATTTCCCGACGGTACGGTCGGCAATCTTGTGGTCGACGGTAGGTTGCCGACGGTTGACGCTCGGTAATTGGTTGGTCAACATCCATAGGACCGGCATGAATCCCCGACGTGTTTACCTTCGGGGATTGCTTCTTCGACAGTTTGTGTAACCCCTCGGCATATGTTTCATCGACTGTACAAATCAACCGTCGGCTACTAAAGACCATCGGCCATAGTAAGCTTGAGGGTATGTTTACCCCGTCGGCAGTTTAGTGACCAACTGTTTTTTTTAACCGTCGGGAACACAAGCTAACCGTTGGAAGTATTTATATGCAATAATTCTGAATGATCCGTTGTCTTTTCAAATATAGGAAAATATCTATATCTAGTTACTCAGCATTACAATCCCCAAGAAAATGGGAAAAGTCATCACAAACTCAATATTATGGTGGCAATCCAAAATGACATGTCTATAAGTTACTAATGATTGAATGAAAATCCTAACTGTTCACAATGCTGGTAAAGTAGTTGTCCATGATGTCATTAAACCAGAAATTAAAGTGCCGCTAAGAGACTTATTTGTTGCATATAACCCTCATTGCCAATTAGGATATGCATGTCCCTCTACCCAAAGAGGTTCTCATTGCCACGATATAATATCCACCATTGTAATCAGCGCAGTAGTTGCCTTCACTGTCATAGTACTCATCTTCTCGATCATCATTGTAATAGTCATCGTCGTCTTCATAGTCTCCTCCATCAGTGCCGGTCTAAGAAATGGCATGAATCATTACATGAGAATTTCAAAATGTACATCCATTCTAGGATCAACATGAATATATGCCTGCCATCTTTACCTGTTCTGTTCCATCCAGCTCACATCTTTCATGCTTACTCAAGATCCCAACATCAGATTCTGAAGCTACCTACATGATCCAACAGGAACAGTGTAAAGCACTTGAAGAATAACATTAGTACTCTTGTGCTGTTATATGGTGAATGCTACACTAATCTGTTTTAGCATTCCAACAAAATATCAGAGTTACTTGATTCTACCAGGAAGTGAATGCAAATTAAGATCAGAGTTAAACTTACCAAGTCAGGTGCATTTTCATGAAGTAAAGCATCAAAATCATATCCTCCTTTCGCAGCCAGTGCCTGTTCAAATGTTCAGATTAGCAAAATATTTTTCTTTGTGAATTCTGACAAAAAAGAAACCATAGTATTTAATACCCGCACAACAAGCTCCAATCCAAGAAGCTTTTTATTCTTATTCAGCCACAGTCCAGTGTCAATTATGCCAAATTTAGCCTTTCGAGAGTTCAGGATAGAGATTGATCACATAATGCTACCATCTATAATATTCCATAGCCTTTGAATAGTCATATGTAGTGAAAGAAATATTTATTACCAGAAATTGTCGTGTAGCTTGAAGGAATCTCCTATAGCAATCAAACCAGCAAGGTTTTTCCCCATTCTTCAATGTAAATGTATTGACATCACACCCACAAATAGGACAAGCAAGTTTCCCTTGTGTGCTCCAGCATGATACTAAGCCATAGGCAGGAAAATCATGAATAGACCACAACACCATTGCCTTCATAGTAAAGTTTTCCTATTTAATAAGACATGTCCCACAATCAGGTAGAAGTTTTTATATATTTTATAGGAACTATCAAAAGCTCAAATAAAAAAAAACCTAAAATCTCCAAATCTCGATGGGCATAAGGTCATTTTGTTGATACTCTGTTATTTCCAGCCTGCATTCGCATGTGGTCTTTTTTAAATTGTACTATTGACTATCAAGTTACAGATCAAATATATGTTTGTAGCACATTGATTCTATCAGGGTCGACGGCAACATAATGAAACAACCAGGGACACATGGGTTTGAAGAAATTGCAGACGCATAGAAAAATTCAATCAAAAAACAATTATAGGTGATCTACAAATAGCATAATAAAACAAAATCATCTAGGATTCAAAAGTACTACAGGCCAGATCGCCTAATTATGATTAAAAACTCCCGGATTTGATTGTAGGAGGGGAAAGATTTCGGTGGTACCTGACGATGTAGAGGAAGCCGGCAGAGAGCTTCAGGATGCGGTGCGGGCGATGATCGAAACAGACCACAGGAGGTGGGCGCCCTTGCGAGTCGAAGTAGCCCAACCAGCTCGTCTGCTGCAATGGAGAAGGGGTAACAACGAATTCGATTAGGGATGCATGTGGCTTTATGACCAACAGATGGATTAGGGATGGGCGATGAACGCACGAACACAGATCGCTTTGGGATGGAAGGATCAACTCCCGGCGAAAAGATCCTTTCGGTTTCAGATGGAGCGGTTTGTTCCAATCGTGGAGGGCGAGGTTTTAGGGATTTGGCGTTGTGGCCGCGGCTTTGCGCGCGATATACTTTTTGTTGCCCGCTCTCCTCAGGCATGGAGCGCTAGGATTTTACCCAGCCCCGCTTTGTAAGTAACATATAAATTTCTATCGTTCCTTTGACCAGAAGTCGCACATCAGCCTACTGGATAACATCCTATTTAGCTGTGGATTAGGTTCCAGGTTCAAGACCTGACGGTTGCCAGATTTTTTAACCTTTTCTTTATACTGTTCGACAGAAGATATTAGATTGTTTGCCAATGTCATACACAAGAGTGGCCAAATTTTTTAACAATTTTGTGTACTGTTTGACTGAAGGTATAAGATTTTATTTTCCCAAATGTCGTCATACATGCATAAGTCACCAATAGATTTTCAAAGGTTTTTAAAGTTCACTTACCCTTTGGATCCAAATGGTAAGTCACATGAAAATGTGTTCTTCAATATGTACTATTCGAGTTTACGAACTTGTGGAGAAACCAAATATTATGGCATGTATTCATAAAAATCCAAAATACTCTCTGCGGGTTTAAATATATGACACGGTTGACTTTTTCCTACTAAACTCTGATCAACAATATATCTTAGTTACCTAACGCGAAATGAATATCATCGGATCTATCATCAAAATAACTTTAAAGTTAACTTATATATTTAGCTATTGCACTAATATATCCAAATTGACCCGGTCAAAGTACGTTGACTCTAATCTCTGGGCAGTATGCAACCTCTGAGCAATGTTATGGTGGTAGTACAGCTCAAGCATAATTAAATAGGAAAACCGGTTTGTTTTTTCTGGAAATGCAATTAACCATGTACTTTATCTTAGTTCAAAACAAAATTATTGTTTAATAACCCTACATAAACTTAGGAGAATCGTATTTAATTCAACTATTTGACCCCTTTTTTGTTCATTCAATTCAAAGAGTACCAAATTTACATCAAATGCACATCAAATATCATACCCAACGGTTGTTTCAAACTGTTGCCAATCTATTGAACTGCCCGTCATTAAATCAAAAGCCATGAGTTATTTAGTAACCGTCGCAAACATAGCACCTTCGGCCCTTAAATTGTGTGCTCGACGGGTTCACAAGGAACGGTCGGCCATGTTTTAGCGAGTCACCGACGGTTAACGATAAGACGCTCGGCAATTTTGAAATGGTCGGCAATCTGGTTTGTTGCCCGATGGTTTAACGTGCAACGGTCGGGATTAGTTTGACCTGTCGGCCATTTGTAACATTTCCACCGTCGGGAACATCTCCACCGTCGGCTACTACACCATGTTCGCGAGGGTTTGTCGGGCATTTTATAAAACCTTCGGCCTTGCTTGGTTTTCTAGTAGTGGGGGGCGACGTCTGGCGGGGAGCCATGGCGGCAGTGGCGGCGCAAGCACGGCGGGTGGCGAGGCGGGAGCACGCGGGAGCTGGCCGACGCGCGGGAGTGCTGGATTTCAGTAAGGCCCACGCCAGCTGTAGTATAGGGGCCTGAAGGATGGGCATGAAAACAAAGGGGCGTGGAGAAGGATTTGAGTGCCTGCACAGATATAAGGCCCCTATAGGGGCCTTGCTGGAGATCAATTTTCTGTTGGGCATGTAAATATAGGAGGGCCCTGTTTAAGGGCCCTGCTACATATGCTCTTAGAACGCGAGGGTAGAGTTGCCACCGAAATCAAAGATGCCATCGACCTACGATAACATGAGGAGTCAGAACTCAGAAGGTCAAGGACCTCAGAGTCAGGGAGCAACTTAGGTCCTCTAGCAGCAGGTACTCTTATTTACTGGTCTGTTACTTGTCTTTTACCACAATTCTGTGGTAGACTAAAAGCAAATTGAGTTGCCCTTTGATCCTCAACCTTTTTCTTCCATTTCGCTGATGTTAACCATGTGTACAATAATTCAGTTTGACGAACATAAAGATGCTCCGTAAGTAAGCGTACCATACTATGTGATTTAGGAGGCTATTTAGGGCTATATGTCACATGAGCGAAGAAAAATAGAGTAAAAACTCTTATGACATGACGTTGCAGAAGAAAAGTCCAGGATAAGGCAGCTCCGAAGAAAAGGCAGAGCACAGCAAGGTAGATTAATGGAGCACCCCGCAAAACGCACTCGAGTCGGCTCGCGCGCCTCTCCCTTTCTTCACTTCTCGCCTAGCCACTCTCCCATTCCTCAAGCGTACAAGCTTCCAGCTAAACCCAAAACCCGCGGCGCCAGTGGACCGGCAAGAGGCACGCGCCATGGCAAACAAGCACAGCAGCCCTTCCTGAACCCTGATCGTGACATACCAGGCGGCGCAGGGCCACATCACGCCGGCTTCGCACCCGGCTCCCGCGTCACCGTCTGCGTGCCGCTCTCGGCGTTCCGGAAGACGTTCCCGGGCGCCGCCGCGGACGGGGGCGAGAGGGACGACGGCGGGGAGCACGATATCCTATTCGGACGGCTACGGCGGCAACGGGCGACGTCGGTTGTTGTCGCGGCGAGAGCTTTAATTTGGAGTGGAGGGAGCCCGCGAGGGCGGGAGCTCGGACAGGAACCTGCGCGAGTTCCTGACGCAGATCGCCGCCGGCGGCAACTGATTGGTTGTGCAAACGAACCAGCTCCATAGCTGCGAGCGATTCGTTTGAGAAATTGCCTCGCAAAAATACGCTCTATTTCGATCATAACATGGCTGAAAATGTCTCGCATCGTGTCTGTGTTTCTGATGAGATCGATGGACCACGGCTCCGGCTGTCATAACTTCGCGGTCCAGCCGTGCATGCATCTGCAAAAGCCCAAGCAAACGCGTCCGCAGTTAACGCGCATACTTTTTCGCCGTGCAAATCCATTGATGGATACTACGGTAGTGTGAAGCTGCCCGGCCTCGGACGTATGTGTCGATCCGCTGGACGTTCTCGCCATGGAAAGTGATCCAGAGAGGAGGCCCAGTGAGCGGGACTAATGGCAAATCTGCCCGTACTCTGATGGTGCCTCCCCTCTAGCTACTCTGCTC
Source organism: Eragrostis nindensis (assembly GCA_012490785.1). NCBI lineage: Eukaryota > Viridiplantae > Streptophyta > Magnoliopsida > Poales > Poaceae > Eragrostis > Eragrostis nindensis. The sequence continues at coordinate 333,531 of JAAXCT010000189.1, read as the reverse complement.
CGTTCCGCTCTACCAGAGTCGTCCACGCCATTTGGACCGTCCAAGCCATGTCTAACTACCCAGTGGTGTGTCTATTTCCCCGCAACAATTCTCGTTTCAAGATTAAACAATAAAAAAGAATAGCATAACATAAGCTCACTTATCGTAAGCCACAGTTAGTGCTGCGTCCATTTTCCGGCAACAATTCACACTTGAAGATTAGACAACAGAAAGAAATAACATAAAAGCTTCAAAACGTGGAATAGAAGTAATAACTTTGCTGCCCACTTAACAAATTAGATATACAAGATACATTAAAAAAAAAAAACTCACATCGGCATCACAACCTTTCCTTCGACCAAACAGGAAGCCTCCAAACAGACACAACGTTTCTAAGATCTTTCGTTACCTTTGTCTCATCCCACTTCATTGGCAGTTGCGTTTCTGAACACCATGCCAAGATCAGCTCTATCGCCTCTTCTTCTGCAGGGTGGCTTCTTTTGCACCGGTGAGGCATGGCCCTCTAGTTAAGGAAGAAGCTATAAAAATACAACTCTCACGTTTTTGGATCTTCTATTCTCTGAGTTTGGTGACCTCCAATATCTCAAAACGGATAATTTGTCTGAAATGTCACGGCGTAGAGACATGGTACTATGTCCAACAAGTATCATAATAGGGGGAAGGCGCTACCGTTCAATACATCCGAGTCTCCTGTTAATGCTTATATATGGCGGCTACCCGCATACTATTTCATATGAGAGGCGTGACTAGTTAGTCATTTCATTGATATGACGTGCGGCCTAGTACCTGGCTTTTGGCACCTCTGTTTTTGGCTCCCATTCTGCTTAACAGAAAGGTTGGATCATCTCTCGGTGTAACTGCAGCTTCTATTGTAAAATGAACCACATTGTAGTGATTTGATGTAGAAATTAGAAGAGGTGGTCGACCAAGACATTGGCCATATAAGTTGCTGCAGCATGTCAACCAGCATGGCATTCTATCAAGCTTTATTATATCTCAATCATTTATATTGCTACCATATTCCTTTCAATCGAACATCAACACAAAGAACATTTTCTAGGATCCTTTTGCTATCTTACTCGTGCCTCCGTTTATTTGCACTTACATTTTTGAACAACAAGGCAAGATGAGCTCCGCCGTGCTATCTTCATTCTCAGGTTGGCTTCTTCTGCCCTGAGGATGCCTGGCCCTTTAGTTAAGACAGTTAAGTACCTTGTTTGGATCTTGGCTTCTCTGGATTTGGTGAGCTCCAATATCTCAAAACCGATAATTTGTCTAAAGTGTTAGTAGATAAAGACATGGTGTATCTATCATAAAAGGAAAATGGTGCTTGAGCTCTAGATATCTAAGTTCTATATCAATGCTTATATATTGCTACTACAAGCATACTATTTCTATTCTTGTCACATCATAGATATGATTAGTTGTCATCCAATTGACATGACTTTCCTAGAAAGCCAATTTTACGGTACCTCGAAAAAACTGTGGACCATTCATTTTAATTAGGTTGATGACCTTTTACCTCTTAGGAGGTAATAGGATGTCATGATTATAGGAAGATTTGTTTCTAAAATTGTTACGATTTTGTGATGGAGATAATATCCATGATAGTTGGTGTAAATTGATTATGGTTTCTTTAATTTGACGTGAAACAAATTTAGCGTGATGGTGGCATCTCACGTTTCACGCAGAAACCATTCATCGTGTAGGAGGATATATATCATGTGGCTGGTGCAATCCATTCTTTTTCCTTAGACGTAAAAAGACAGATTAATCTGTCAAGGTGCCTTTTTTCTTTCTTTTTGACGTAAATAATAGTCACACGGCACTGTAGCGCGAGCTATGGTGCGGAAAAAAATCCCCTCTCTCTTCCTCACTCAAAGCATAGGTAAAAAAAGATGCCGAACCAATCTCACGGTGAACGGCTCCCTGTGTAAGGGTGGGGAGGGGGGTTCGGAGATTTTCTCGATCTGTGTGAGAAGATTTCTCTTTAGATAATGCCCGGGGGCCGTCATACCCCCCGCAGGTCGAGTTTTTTTTTTAAGCGTTGCGACATGCAAGTGGCATTTTCTGACGTAAGAAAAAATTCAGAACGTGTAATTTTTCTTTGCATTTAAAATAACCTTTTCTTTTAGTAAATGCAAAGAAAATTTACCGCTTGGGTCGTCGAGTAGCGGATGGGGGGACAGGGCCGACGGGCGTCGCTTGCTGGGTACGGCGGCGTCGTGGAGGCCGGGGAGCTGGTGCTGTGCGCGGAGGCAGCGACGTCGGATGTTGTCGCGGCGCGAGCTTTGGAGTGGAGGGAGCGCGTGAGGGCGGCCGTGGGCGGGAGCTCGGACCGGAACCTGCGCGAGTTCCTGCGGCAGATCGCCGGCGGTGGCAGCTGATCGATTGTCCTGGTGCAAGCGAACAACTCTTATGAACGATCCAATGATCCATATCTGAGCGCGCGCGGTTCGTTTGGGAAATTAGATGTGCGAATTATCTCGCAAAAAAATACAGTGAAAAATCCATCTATTACGATCAGAACATGGCTGAAAATTTCTCGCATCGTGTCTGATGTCTGATGAGATCGATGGACCACGGCTCGCTGCGGCTCTCATAACTTGTCGGTCCAGGGCTCCAGGCGTGCATGCATCTGCAAAAGCCCACGCAAGTGCGTCAGCTATTAATGCGAGAAGCCAAAGACGACGGCACGCGCGTATCAATTGACGGATAGGATAGCGACGCTGTGCAGCTGGAAGTTGGAGACTGACTGGACCAAATTAGGTGAAGCTGCCCGGAGACGTGTGGATGCACTGGTCGTTCTCGCCATGGAAGGTGTTCGAGGGAGGAGGCCAGTTAGTTAGTACTCTGCTTCGTAGATCAGACGGTGTCTGTGACCTCTCGCTACTCTGTTCCACTCCGATCTGCCGGAAGACGTCCACGACATTTAGGCTCTCCGAAGAGAATAGAACAGAAGAGAGGATAGGGGACAGCGCTCCGGTTTTCCCGGATCGGGAAAAATGTGTGATTTCGCTGCTTTTCTCCGCTGATGATCTGGTTTTCTTCTCCCTAGTCCCCGTTTCTCAATCATCTGGTAAGATCCTCTCCTCTCCTTCCCATGGCTCTTCTGGATCTGGATTTTCGACCGGGCTTTGGAGTTCAAGCTGCAGTTGAGGGGCGTTTTGGCCTCCCGGTTACTCTCTCGGAGGATTCCTCTTTGAATGCGTTCTTTCTGGTGATTTCGTTTGATCGTTGCAAGTTCAAGCTGAATTCAGTTTCTGTGGGACAAATTCCGCAAGCTACTGTTGGTGGCTCTGCGGCTGATTTTAGGCCGGTTCAGATTAGTGACCGCTGCTTCAAGGTTGCGGTTTCTTCCAAATCAGTTGGGTTTCATCTCTATAATTTGCACTCTTATGAATGCAAGCAATACAAGCTTCTCTTCCACCTCTGGAATCCCTCGCGAGCAGATTGGATTCAAAGAAACACTCAACAAAGAGGTCATGACATTTCTGCTTGGAGATTAGTGGGGAAAAAAGGGAAGAGCACCCCTTTGACCTATGCAGAGGTTGCTCGGATGAATCACAATCCTCATCTCACAGGCGCCAATTCAACTCCTTTGGGCAATCCCGACATGCAGAAGGGGCAAGACTCTCAAATCAAGACTTCTGTCTTTGATCGTTTGGAATTTCCAAGGATTTCAGCTTTCGAGTGCTTGAGCAAAGCACCTGTTCATCATGATCCGCAATCCGAGACACAGCTGGATCTATCTGTTTTCCCGGAAGGCAGTAATGGCGCTGGGAATTTGAATTTCAAACCTAAGCGTACTGGCTACGCAAGCGGCGACCAGGCCGGTTACAAGAACAATGAGGGCCCATCTATCCTCATTTGTGGCAATTGTTTGCAATCGAGCCATCATCGAACCAGGTGCAGAAACAAAATAAGGTGCAGGCTTTCCCGGGCCGAGGGACACATCTCTTTCTACTATAACAGCCCACCAGAACGGTCTGGTTTTGTTCCGAAAGTCCAAATGACGGATTGCTTTGTGAGGAGAATTGATAACACACAATGTAAGGGATGGTTCACTCAACCAGTACCACTGACAGGTGAGGCCAGCGCTAGTGGCCCTCCCAAACTCTTCGGTATTGCAGAGCTCCCTTGGGTGACATGTAACATCCTGGCCCAGGGCTTAATAGGATTGATAAGAATACTCATGCCAACAGGTGCAACTTCTTTTCCGGAAGCTCATCTCGAAAGAACTCCGGGGTTAAGCGTGCTTGGCCCGGAGCAATTTCGGGATGGGTGACCGACCGGGAAGTCCTTCCCGGGTGTGCACGAGTGAGGACAAAGTGCGCAGAAAAGACATGTGTTGGTCTGTGGGGACAGTCTTGAGATCCTAGAGAGCTGCCAGGCGTGCGGGCCCGGCCTCGTGGAGGCGGGACGTCACAAGTGGTATCAGAGCCGACCCTCGCGGTTTCACGGGCGCGTGTGGGCGCAGTTGCTCAAGCATGGTGCGCATGGCTGGTATGGGCCCAGAGTGGTCACACAGCATGGCACATGCGCTGGCACTGGACGCACGGACGTGGCCAAGAGGGGACGTTCCTGGACTGGGGTTGATCGACGAGGACGTCGATCTCCTAAGGGGGTGAGAATGTAACATCCTGACCCAGGGCTTAATAGGATTGATAAGAATACTCATACCAACAGTTGCAACTTCTTTTCCGGAAGCTCATCTCGAAAGAACTCCGGGGTTAAGCGTGCTTGGCCCGGAGCAATTTCGGGATGGGTGACCGACCGGGAAGTCCTTCCCGGGTGTGCACGAGTGAGGACAAAGTGCGCAGAAAAGACATGTGTTGGTCTGTGAGGACAGTCTTGAGATCCTAGAGAGCTGCCAGGCGTGCGGGCCCGGCCTCGTGGAGGCGGGACGTCATAGTTCTCGTGCTTGCTGGTCTTTTGTTTCAAGGATTCAGAGAAAGCTTCGGGTCTTGTGGATGTGGGGTGGACGGATCGAGCTCGGGTGTCCTTTGGCGGCGGCGGCCGTCAACGGCGAGTGGAGATCCAGGATCTAGAGGGCTTGGGGCATGGCCCCGGTCGATGGGCGACCGCCGCCGGCTACTTCTACTTCGACTCCTTTCAAAGCCAGCAGGTGATGGGGCTTCTCCAGATCTACGGCGGCTTGGGGGTCTTCGTCACCGGTAGTGGCCGGCGATGGCGAGCCTCGGCGATGGAGTCAAGCAAAGGAGCCATGAACTTCTTTGTAATTTTCTTTTTCTTGAGGGACTTCTTTGCAGTTTGGTGGGGACAGCTGTCTCTGTATCTATGCCATATGTATCTGTATTTGTATGCATCTTTGTACGCCTTCCTTATCCAGTAATACAGAAACGTATTATAAAAAAACAATGGGACGTATGGGCCGACTTGCCATAACTTCCATCTAGAGCCACATGTAGGTGGCAGCCAGGCACATCTGTTAACTGTCATTTCTATGGAAAGAAAAATCTCTGCATACATGATGCATAGCATTTCCTATGTAGCACCTTCTAGTCTTTTTTGCGTAGGGACTGCAGGGAACTGGGAACAACATGTGATTGATCTCTTGTACTCTAGAACCAAAAGGGAAGTCACGATTACTTAATTGGTATGGTACGAGTTAATGGTTTTGTAGCTTCTCAGCAAAATTATGACACTAGCGAGAGCTTCTCCGTAGGAATGCTGGTTGAAATTTACATTAAGATCGGTAAATGTGTAAAGCTTTTGAAACTGCGTATTGGACGCTCCACCAGAAGTTTCACAGTGATCCAGCATTACTTGCACTAAGTAAGAGTAACCATAGATTAAATTATATAAATCTCGATGGATTGCCATGTCACGGTTAGCATGTTTCAGAAAGTTTAATACTCCCTTCACTGTCGATCACCCTCGAATTTCCACAGCAAATCGCTAGATAGAAGCTTCAGTTGTATGGAGAGATGACCCTACCTCTCTGCTAAGAAGACAATAAGTGTGAAACAATACAAATGCCGAGGCAAGTCATGTCAATGAGATTATAACTAGTCACATTTTCTTAGGGAATAGAAATAGTATGTCACTAGCAGCAATATATAAGCATTGACACAGAACTTGAAACAGTATTAGCCTTTTCTATGTCCCTGTAGTTCAATTACCAATGTCTTTCCACAGTGACTGTTATCAATTTTTGAGATATTGAAGGTCCCCAAATTCGGTGAAGCAAAAATCAAAAGATGTCAGGTTTCTATTTTCTCTCAGTTGCCTTCTTAGCCAAATGATCAGGCATTAAGCTGAAAATCACATGTGTGCAGCCAACGCCGAATCGCTGTGCGAAGAGGTATGTAACCAATAGATCTATTGACCTTTTTTTGAACAAGATAGATCTATTGACCTCATATCGGAGAAGGTAATGGAAGAAGCCAAAGTAGCAAACTGAACTGAGAAATGCATGTGTGCTGTGAGATGGTGGCTGTATACGTCAACAATGTATAGATAGCCACGCTTCATGCATGTTTGGTTCGGTCACAAAAGTTGCAAAATATCTCTGAGCCCCTGTCAAAATTTCTAAAAGGGTACTTTGTTTCAGTGAGTGGATTTGAGGATTGGATTAGTGGAGCAACATATTTGAGCAAATGAGCAGTTGTGATAGATGAGTTGTTTGGGCTGTGGAACAGTCTCCGATTGATCTGAAATTTTGTCAGATAGAGGACTTGTGGAACTGGTTGCCTATCAAATTTCGTGCTCTTTGGATCTATGGTCTGCTCAATGTGAGCTAAAGACTGAAGGGGATATAATGCAATCTTCTCTATTGTAGCTGAAAGGTTGAATCTTCTCTATGGTCTTATTTTATCTCGGTGTTGGTGTAATTGTTGTTGTATCAAGGTTGAACCTACCTCGTTGGTGTTGCTGCTGCTACGATGCGCCTCTAAAGGTTCTTGGGAAGATTTACTTGTATCCATTATCGTTTATTGCAGAGAAAGTTGAGAGCGGGCCGTTTGCCCTGTAGTTTTTACTCCTCTCGTTTAGAGGAGGTTTTTCATGTAAATCATTGTGTCACTCGTGCATGTTGTGATTGTTATTCTGTTGCAGGGCCGCTGATAAATGATATCCTCATGCATTGTTCATCACAGGATGAGGTTTATTGGTGCCAATAGATAACAGTTTCCCCATCACTTGCTCCATATCGGGGGTGACAGTGCTGAATGGAAGTCGTCGTCCTCCACTCCTCCTCGGTGTCCTAGTAGGGGCAGCAGGATGCGAGGGTTGGGGTGCGATGGGTTGATAGTTCACGTAGATTAATGAAGAACCTGATAGTCATTTTCTTCTTATGCTATTTTGTGCTCGAGATTCTAGGATCCTTACATATTGAGGTAAAGGAGAAGTGAACAAGGATGATATACGCTGATAAAAAAAGGACAGTAGAAATACAATAAAGATGACTAGAATGACGTGTCGATTGCCATGTTGCAGTAACTTTGATGCCCACTTCCACTTCATGATTGATCACCTTTCTGATGTCTACATCAATTAAATCACTCCAAAGCAGCTCTTTGTACAAGGGGAGATGATCCATCCTTTCTACTAAGCAAAATAGAAGCCAAAAACAACAGAAATGCCAACATGTTGTTAGGAAAATCATGTCAATGAGATGACAAACTAGTCACAACTCCCATATGATAAGAGTAGAAATAGTGTGCCCATAGCAGCCAGATAAATATAGAAGCATCGATGGGGAAGTTAGATATCCAGAGCAGTAGCACCCTTTTACTATAGCTGGAGATGTCATGTCTTTGCGCAGTAACACTTCAGACAAGTTATCGTTTTGAGATATTGGAGCTCACCAAATTCAGAGCCGATCTTGCCAGGCATCAATGGGGCAAGAGAAGCAGAGAAGCCTCCCTCCATCGACGAGGCAAAAGAGGACTATGTTATTTTGCCTTGTTGTTCGAAATTGTTAGTGCCAATGACTGGGGGCGGACCAAAGATGGCAGAAGGAACATAGAAACGTGGTTTCTGTTTGGTGGCTTCGTTCTAGATTGCTTCGAGTGTAGTTCGCGTTGTGTTTTATAAACTATCAGCATGTGCGATTTGTTAAGTGAACAACAATGTGGATTATTGTTTTCCATATTCTACGTTTTGAAGCTTATGTTGTTCCTTTTGTTTACAATTTGAATTTTCGCATGCAGATGCACACAGCACTAGTAGATAAACATTACTCGGACAGCCTAAATGTCTTTTTTTTTTTAAGGAACTGGAGGGGCAAGCCCCTACAGATTATAATATATTGATAAATAAAAGTAACACATACAAGGAAAAGAAACAAGAACGAAAAAGAAAAACTAGCTACAACTAAAGCAGAGCAGAAATTGAAAAACTAGACTCCATCCCATGTATCAATCCATTGTTGTAATCTTTCCTGGTGCCTATTTTTAGCTCGAATCTGAACCAGCTTCATTTCCTGAAGGAAGGTCCTCTTGCAGTTTTGAATTGTAGGGTGGATATTGTTAAAAATCCACCCATTTCTAGTCACCCAAATGCTCCAACACATCATGATTATAATGTCCATGTAAAAGGGCAGAGTTATTCTTCTTTTCAGCCATTTGATAATCCGGTTGACTCTCAAGTTTTGTGGTATATTAATCCCAACTGACTGCCAGCATGCCCTTGCAAAGTTGCACTTGACAAAGAGGTATCTCAGAGTTTCTTCCTTCTGCCAAATACACAACTCACAAGAATAGTCATCTAAATGCATGTGTCTCCTTCGTAACACTCCTCTGACATTCAGCCTATCTCTCAATAACAGCCAGAAGAACACCTTATGTTTCGGTTGGCAGTTGCTTTTCCAAAGCCATTTATATGCTGGGTGGGTAGCCATTGTCCCTCTTAGAAGCTTGTATGCCTTTGCTACTGAGAACTGTCCATTTCCCCACATGTAAGTCCATATGTCATTCTCTTGTTGAAGTTGAGTTTGCTGGGTAATTGTGAGTAACTCTTGTAGCTGATCATAAGCCTGGACTGTTAATGGGAGGTGGAAAAGAGCTTCTGCACTGTTCTGGTTAAGAAAATCATGCAGTGTGATGTTCTTGCATTTTGTGAAGGAGAACAATTCAGGAAATTTCAGTCTCATTGGGAATATATGCCATGTATCATCCCAGAACAATCGTTTTGCCATCCATAATAGTTGGTGTTGCTAAGCCCTTGTACAAATCTAGTAATTTGACAATGTCCCTCCACCAGAAGGAGCCCTTCTTTTGTTGTCCCGGTAGTTTGCCATTGTGATAGTAATTTTCCCCAGAGCAATTTGACCCATGGCAAGTCTTGTTGGTTGAAGAATTTGTGTAGGTTCTTCATCAGTAATGCCTCATTCTGAGTTCTCAGTTTCTTTACACCCAGACCCCCTTGTTCTTTAGGTAGTTTCACCAAATGCCAAGCTGCCAACGGTGGCTTCTTCGCATTGATATCTGAGCCTTTCCATATTAGGTGTCTCCTGTATATATCGATTAGATCGACAATTGCAATGGGCACTCTCATTGAACACATTGTGTATGTGGACATTGAAGTTAGTACACAATTGGCCATTTCTATCTTCACAGCCATTGTCAAGAATTGTGAGCAGCTGATTAATCTTCTTTCAATTTGCAGCGCTATTGGCATGAAGTCCTGAACTGAAGGTTTTGTTGTCCCCAATGGTAGGCCCAGATATGTGAAAGGCATTTGTCCCTGTTGGCAGTTAAAGGTTCTGGCCATGATCTCACTTTTTTCAGCATCCGATTAATAGGAATCATCATTGATTTGCTATAGTTCACCTTGAGACCAGTTGAATCTGCAAAGGTATTTAGCAGTGCCTTGAGTGCAATTAATTGTCTTGGGCATGCCTCCATAACGAGCAAGGTATCATCAGCATACTGCACAATTGGAAAGTCAGTTCCTCCTGTTTGAATTGGTAATTTGAGGAGCCCCTGATCTTTTGCCTTATTTAGAATTGATTGGAGAAGGTCTGCTGCTAACACAAACAGCAGAGGAGAGAGAGGATCCCCTTGCCTAACATCTCTTTTGCAGTGAAATACCTTTCCAGGGACTCCATTAAGCAGAACAGCTGATGTACCTGAATCAAGAATCATTTTTATCCATGTTTGCCATCTCTCATAGAAACCCTTGTGCTGAAGCATTTGCATGATAACTTGATGCTCAACCTTATCAAAAGCCTTTTCAAAGTCTAATTTGAGTAGAACCAGTTCCTTCTTTGATTTATGACATATGTGTAAATATTCGAAAGCCCAAGCTAGACAATCTTGTATTGATCTTATTTTGATGAAGCCATATTGATTTTTGTGTATCAAACCCAGAATCACAGTTTGCAGCCTATTAGCAAGGAGTTTGGTGATCAGCTTGAGAGATGAATTAAGCAGAGAAATGGGCCTGAAATCTGACACTTTTGTTAGATGGTCAATCTTGGGTATCAGTGTTACAAAAGACCCATTGATGCTCTTCATGCATATCTGTCCCTCATAGAACGCCTGACACAAGTCGTAGAAGTCCTGTTTAATTATTGTCCAGCATCTTTTAATGAAATCCCCATCGAAACCATCAGGCCCAGGTGATTTGTTATGTGGAAGCTCTGACACCACATTATCAATCTCTTCAGTGGTAAAAGGTTCACCTAGCCATCCCAGATCCTGTGATGAATTAATCAGCTCCTCCAGCTGAAAATGCATGGTAGTGGATTCAGAGGTCCCTATCCTTTCTTTGAAAGCTTCCCAGATTATATTAGCCTTTTCTTCATGATTAGAGTGCTCAATTCCATCTTCTGATGTCAAGGTGGTTATTGCATTGTGCTTGTTCCTTATTGCTGCTCTTGCATGAAAGAATTCAGTTGTAGCGTCCCCAAATTTGACCCACTTAACTGTTCCTCATTGTTGCCAGTATATTTTTTGCCTGTGGACCAGAGAAGATAAGTGTTGTTGGAGCAGGTCTCTAAAGTTCCATTCATGCAGAGCTAGATCCCTAGTTTCCTCAAAAAGGTCCAACATGGCAATTAACATCTTAGTGTTGCTGATTGTAGTTGCCAAGTTTGATATCTGACTTTGCCATGCTTTGAGGACTCGCCGGAGGATTTTGAATTTTGCTACCAAACTTCTTGCCTTGTCTGAAGTGTTGACTGGAAGTGACCAAGCATGTTGAACAATACTCATGAAGTCCTCATGTTCCATCCAAAAATTCTCAAATCTGAATACATTTGCTTTCGGTAGATTCGTTGTGATTGAGACCAGGCATGGAATGTGATCTGATGTGTCCCTTGAGAGAGGTGTAACCATTGTTCCTGGATAAGAATTGGTCCAACATGAGGATGTGAAAAACTAGTCTAGTCGTTCTAACAAAGGGCTCTCTTGTTTATTAGACCAAGTGAAAGCTCTTCCTTTCAATGGTAATTCAACCAGGCCGAGACTGGTGATGGCACCATTGAAGTCTAGCATCTCATTGATATTCCCACCCGGCTTATTTCTATCATTAGGTGATCTCATCAAGTTAAAGACTCCAAGAATTAACCAATCCATATCATCAGGCATTTCAATGTCCTTTAACCATTGTAAGAATTCTAGTTTCCTTTCTGATGTGGATGGTCCATAGACATTTGTGAGTATCCAAGTGGCTCCCGACATTGTTGAAGTTAGTTCGACCGATAGTCAAAAATCATTCATAAATGATAAGACACCAGAAAATCTAGCGCTTTTCCAAATTGTAATACATCCCCCTGCCATTCCCACTGAAGGCAAGTATTCAAAAGCATCAAATGCTGGCGGGCAGAATTTCTTGATGAATGAAAGATCAAAATGTTCCCTTTTAGTTTCTTGCAGGAAAATCACATCACACTGAGATTCCCCAATTTTGCTTCTAACAAAATCCCATTTCTTGTCCGAGTTGATTCCCCTAATATTCCAACACAGAACCTTCCATTCCCTCATCCGTTTTGATTATGTATTATCCATTAAACAACCATGGAAAACAACAAAAACTCTTCTATGTCCAGCACAGAAGATTCCAAGGCATGACCATTGTCAACTTATTCAATCTTATGCACATATTGAGGGACCAATTAAGCAACTTGAAAAGAAGATAATATCGGAACTGGATTAAGGACCAGTTATACCACTGGAGCGAGGACCAGTGCAGCTTTTGGGATCTTGAGGAGGATAAAGGATAAACCATTAAAAACCTAGGTCCAACATTAACCATATTAACCATCAACCAGTTCGAAACCCCATAATTAGGACACATGTCTGCTACGAAGTTCATGACAAAAGAGAAATAAAGAGAAAAAGACAAGTGAGCAGCCAGCTGATCACTTCTTCTTCTTGGAGGTTGTATCTTCGTTGGATTTCTTTTTGTTTGGCTTCTCCATCTTCTTCCTCAGGATAGAAGATGCCTCCTCCTGTTCATTTTCTTTGTTCACTTCTGCCTGATCCTCCTTAGGTTTCTTCCCTATGGCCCTTTTGGTCCTCTTTTTTTTGTTCAGAGCATCGTCAGAAATCACCCCAGCCTTCATGTTGGCAAAATTTTCTCCCAAATTCTTAATGAGAGATGGATGCAAGCACTGACGGAGCATTAGAGCAAGCCAGACAACCCCTGTGAGAGCAAGAGTCCCTCTTGAATCCCTCATTTTGAGCTTTGATTCTATTGCTTCTGCGGACTTCAGTTTCCACCATTGGACCTTGGTATTGCAGAATGACCTTTGGGAGAGGTAATGTCATTGAAGCCATTGATCTTTTCTTCTTGTTACCTATTTCTGGGTCATGATCCATCGGTGCTTTCCCCTTGTTCATTGCTTCAGGTGTTGACAGAGCACACTCAGAAGGCACAGCTGAATCTTCTCCAATTTTCTCCATGTCCTGTAGCCAGCATGAAGGACCAGCTTCTTGTGGGCAACGAGAAGGGACTAGAAAGTTAAGACCCCCATTCGGGCCATTCACATTCAGAAAGCTTTCCCATGCCTTGGATGAGAGGAAATTCTTTGCCCAGTTGAAATGAGTTGGAGAGAGCAGCACTGTAGTGAAGAAGGCCAGCCATTCAGTTGGGATAGTAACAATATCACTCTGTCCTCCAGTAGGACTGCAATGTTTGGCCCAGAATCTATAAACATCAGCACTGATTTTGGGGTTCTAGTCAGTGTTTCTAGTTGCCAGGACAGGATCCATCTTAGTTGGTGGCACAAGCACCATTCGCACCTGCAGATCGTTGCTACCCTTTCTTGCTGCACCATTTGTTGAATCCCCATTTGCTCATTATTGGGTAACTGTTGTGGCAGTGCCATGTCAGGAGGCTGGTTGACATTGTGCATTTGACCAGGGGGAATGAGATCCAGCACTGGAGCTAGAGGATTGGGATCCTACATAGGAACTGGAGGATGAGGAGGTTGAATCATTTCTTCTAGTTCCTGACCGATTGGGAATTCAGGAATGACATCTTGCATGTTGAGATCATGTGGAAGGAAATTAGCTTGGGGAGCTTGCACATGTTGCTGTACTTGTGGACCCAATTGTTGCTGGACATTGAGATCAGGCATTACATTAACTGATGGATCAGAAACCATTGGTTGCTGAGATACATTGAGGCTAATCTGCCCTTCATCATTCTGAGCAGGTCCATTTTCATCTTCCTCCATGAGAATGTCAACAAAGTCATTTAGCCCTATAAAACCATCCTGAGGTTCCTCCTCTTGTGCAGGTAATTCTGGAGGGTTATTCAGATCAACCACCAGGACAGGAGATGGATCCTGACCAGCCTGTTGTTCATCTTCATTCACAAAATCCTGTTCCACTGGATCAGCCAATTGTTCAAAGTCCATCGGTTCCTCTTGCTGTACATTAAGATCAAATCCAGCATTGTTCCCCTGATGGGAGGAATTGGAACATCCTGATTGATGGGTTGAGCTGATGGTGCAGCATCTGGGACTTGTTGTTGTGGCCATTGTCCCCAATTCAGATGCTGGGCATTGTTGTTCTGCTCCTGGTCATCATTTGCATCAGGTTGCCAAGGACCAAGGCCTGGCTAGCCATATCCATGGAAGTCATATGGCCAGTCCTCAGGATCCTCAACAGAGTCTGGGTCCGGATCTTCATCAGCAGGCGGCACACCAAGAAGCTATTCCTGAATAATTTCACACTGCACAGTCCAAGATTGCCCATGATAATCTTCTGCATCCGAAACGATGATGAAATGTGGAACCTTATTCAGGTCAAGCACCTTTGCTTTCACAACTAACCTAGTGAGCCAGCTTCTATAATTATCCCAGGATACCACTCTACCAAAGGTGCTAATAGCACTCTGAATACTCTGTGTATTCCAATAATCTAACGGGAAGCCCATTAACATTAACCAACATTCTCTGTTAAACTCCAGTGCACGCCAGTTTCTGGCCCTATCATGGTTCCTAAAGCGAAACCTAAGATTACCATAGTCATGAGGGCTATTAACAACCATCTGATCTCTATCGTAACCATACTCGAATCTGATCAAAGCTTGCCCCAAACACGACGGCTAAACCTCACGAACTCTAATCCTCTTATGCTGCTGGAGAAATTCGAGAACAACTGCACGGATGTTGGTAAAATGAACTTCACCTTGAGGCATCTGATCAATGGTGACGATTGCAAAATCTTCATGTTGTTGATGTGCCCGGCTGATGGACTGACCGGACCTTCGCATCCCTTCCTGCCACCGCAACACGGTTGAATCCAGGCGGCATGAAGGGCTCCGGATCCGCGGCTTGATACGCCATTGCACCTTGACGGGGAGCGTCAAGAGCTGGCGAGCTTAGCGAGTTGTGACAGGGCTGCGGCAATGCTGGTGTGGCAACTGGTTCAGGGTTTTTGGTTCCCAGGTGAAGAGTCGTATCCAGTAAAAGAGGAGAAGGTGAAGAGTGCGGCTCTTGAGCTTCCGCTATTTTTGTCATGTGACAGCCCAGCCCAATACTGTAGCCGCCGGTTACTGTAGCCGCGAGCTACTGTAGCTACGCGAGGTTTAGTACCATACTGCTAGTCTAGCTAGAGTAAGACCAGTTTAAATGCCCGGTCGAAAATAACAGAAATAATCGGGTTAACCCTTTTACGCGAAGCGAGGACGAAAGCGTAAGAGTTATTTCTGTGAGGTGGGACCGCTCGACGTGCGAGCTGGTCTGGAGCCATATTTTCGGCCTGGGATGTTACAAGTGGTATCAGAGCCGACTCTCGCGGTTTCACGGGCGCGTACGAGCCAGAAGGCACGGATACGGTGTGCATGGCGCGTGGGCCCTGTGTGGTCACGGCATGACACGTATGCCGGCACTGGGCGTACGGACGTGGCTAAGAGAGGCGATCCTGTACGTCTGTCCCTTCGGGGTAAACTGGTCCGCTGCTCGACGAGGACGTCGAGTCCTTAAGGGGGGGTGAATGTGACAGCCCAGCCCAATACTGTAGCCGCCGGTTACTGTAGCCGCGAGCTACTGTAGCTACGCGAGGTTTAGTACCATACTGCTAGTCTAGCTAGAGTAAGACCAGTTTAAATGCCCGGTCGAAAATAACAGAAATAATCGGGTTAACCCTTTTACGCGAAGCGAGGACGAAAGCGTAAGAGTTATTTCTGTGAGGTGGGACCGCTCGACGTGCGAGCTGGTCTGGAGCCATATTTTCGGCCTGGGATGTTACAAGAACTCACCAAGAAATCGCACCGCCGGCAAGGTACTCCTGTAAAGGGGCATCGCTCCCGGTGCCCCACCTCCACAAGCTCGCCGCCGGCACCGGAGAGGCGAGGCGAAGGAAAGCTGGGGAGGACCTTATTCCATGGCGCCGCTGTCTCCGTCGCCTGGACGTCGTCGCCGGAATACTAAACCTAGAGAAACTAGGACCTAACCTACCACCGGCCGGTGAGGGCCATAAGACTCGGCCATACAAGTTCTAGCGTCCAACCCAGATTCGGTCGTGTCCTTGTAAGTCCACATACAAGTAGGATATCGATTAATCGCCACACTATTCGCGCGCAGAGCGTGTTTGCTTTGGACAATGCGAATTGTGAATTGGCAATAGGGCAACTATTGGGCCTGCTATGACAGCAGTCTGATCGATCACAGAACGTCTCAACATGTTACTGCATTTGTGTTAGCCCGAACAGCTCAGAGATGTTAGGCTCCTATTGAGTTCCAGACTAAATTTTCTCGTCAATCTGTAAGCATGTTCTTCTCCCCAAAGGCTCATATTAACGTAACTACAGGCAAGTCATGGCAATGAAACGACAACTAGTCACATTTCTAGCGTGATAAGAATGGAAATAGTATGCCCAGAGCTGCAATATATTAGCATGGAGAAGAGACTGACAAATCTGGATATTTGTACCCTTTTGTTCTTTCTTAATTTTAGAACTATTCTTTTAGACGAAGCCTTAGTTTTAGAACTCGTACATATATCATCAGTGGTGGAGACAGCCACCCCCCCCCCCCCCCCCCAAACTTCGTATGTTTCTCAGAAGACCCCCTCTAATATACTCCCTCCGGTTTTAAATTGTTGACGTTATTGACTTTTTTCGCTACGTTTGACCACCCGTCTTATTCAAAATATTAGTTTAAACATGCAAAGTTATAAGGTATATTTTAACTTTCTTTAATGATAAAACAAATCATAACAAAATTTATAATAATTTTTAAAATATTTTGAATAAAATGAATGGTCAAATGTAACTCAAAAATAGTCAAACGTCAACAATTTAAAACCGGAGGGAGTATGTGCTAATCACATGTTTAATTAAGAGCTGGCCCCCCTCATGAGCTAGAGAGACACAACATGATCAATATATAAGCGTTGGACAGAATTTTTTTTTAAGAACCATAAGCGTCGGACAGATGATTACCTTGTTGTGTACTCCCTTCAATAACTTATTTTCATGGTCTAGAAGTGGTTCATGGCCCAATATAACCAGCAAGAGGGCCTAGCCAGCAGGCCCATTACAAATTGAGGGTGCAGTTCACAAGCATGAAAATTACCTATGATATGATGATCCTATTGATTATTAAGTTAGATTAGATATTTTCAGACATTTTATACTGTAGTAGATTACTTAGGGACCTGTTCTCTTTTCTCTATATAAAGAGAGAAAAATCCACAAAAAGAAGATCAAGCAAAGAAGTTAAGGAAGGGTATGCTTCCTAGCCGCCTCCCTCTCTCGACGTTGTCGATTGTTTGGCATTTGAGATCGTCATCATAAACCCAAGATCGTTGAAACTTTTAGTCTCCGAGCCTTGCATTTTTGGTTTAGGATTTATATTATGGCTTTTTATTATGAGATTACAAGAAATACGAAATCTCAGTGTCCTCCTTTCTTCTCTTTACTTATAAGTCTGCAGTTGAATTTTTTTTTGTGTGTGTTTCATGAAACAACAAGCTAGACATATAAGAACTAATCTGTAATTATCAACAATTTAGATAGATGATGCCTAAGTCATATCTTATATGACAAGAAGCTACCATACACATCTTCCTCGTGAGGACTAAAAGATATAAATTGTCAAATCTATACAACTCAGCATATATGTGTACATATATATATACATTTTGTAAGAACTTGATGGAGAAGACTACGAGGTCAAATCTATCAGATTTTGTACATGATAAGTTTAATATGTACAATATATCGTTCATAGATACAAAAGGGATTTTAGTTACCACACAAGACGGTTGCTGCTGCATGAGCGGTGAACATCATGCTTTGAGACATACAAATGACACATCGATTTTTTGAGTTTCAATTTCTCTAAGAGTCTAAGATTTTTGATTCCTTGTAGTTAAGAATATTCTTTAGCAATAGAGTCTATGATAAGGAATTGTATGCTCTTGTGCGTTCTTTACAAACGTGGCGTCATTATTTGTGGCATAAAGAATTTATTATTCATTCTGATCATGAATCGCTTAAGTATCTTCGTTCTCAAAATAATCTGAACCGTAGACATGCTAAATGGGTTGAATTTATTGAGTCTTTTCTTTATATCATCAAACATAAGAAAGGGAAGGATAATGTGATTGCTGATGCTTTGTCTAGGTGATATACTTTGCTGTCTCAACTTGATTGTCGGATTTTTGGGTTTGAATCAATTAAAGAACAGTATGTGCTTGATCCTGAATTTAAGGATGTGATGTTGAACTGTGCAGAGGGACGTACATGGAACAAATTTGTATTAAATGAGGGATATTTGTTCAGAGCTAACCGTCTATGCATTCCAGTTGGTTCCGTTTGTCTCTTGTTGTTGCAGGAAGCGCATGGAGGAGGAATGATGGGGCATTTTGGTGCCAAGAACACGGTAGATGTTTTGGCCACACACTTCTTTTGGCCAAAGATGAAGAGAGATGTCGGTTGCTCGCTGCACCACGTGTCAAAAGGCTAAGTCTCGTTTAAATCCCCATGGTTTATATATGCCACTTCGTATTACTTCTATTCGTTGGGCAGATATTTCTATGGACTTTGTTTTAGGATTGCCTAGGACTAACAGGGGGAGGGATAGCATTTTTGTTGTGGTGGATCGTTTTTCCAAGATGGCACATTTTATACCATGTCATAAGACTGATGATGCTATTCATATTGCTGACCTCTTTTCAAAGAGATTGTTCGTTTGCATGGTATGCCTTCTACTATTGTTTCAGATCGTGATGCTAAGTTCTTGAGTCACTTTTGGCGTACTTTGTGGAACAAGTTGGGTACAAAATTGTTATTTTCTACCAATTGTCATCCACAAACTGATGGACAAACAGAGGTGGTGAACCGCACTTTGGAGACCATGTTGCGGGCTGTTTCGAAGAAAAATTTGAAGATGTGGGAAGAATGTTTGCCTCATGTGGAGTTTGCATATAATCGGGCAACACATTCTACCACCAAGGTAAGTCCTTTTCAGGTAATATATGGCTTCAATCCCCGTGCTCCAATTAATATATCTTTGCCTACTAGTGAGAGGATACATAATGATGCTAAAGAGCGTGCTGATTTTATCTTGAAAATGCATGAGACAACTAAGTATAACATTGAAAAGATGACTGAAAAATATAGAATTTGCTGGTAGTAAAGGGTAGGCGAGAAGTTAAGCTTGAACTGGGTGATTCGTATGGTTGCACTTGAGAAAAGATAGATTTTCAGATTTGAGAAAGTCTAAGTTAATGCCTAGAGCTGATGGTCCTTTCAAAATACTTGAAAAGATTAATGATAATGCATATAAACTTGAGTTGCCTCCCGAGTTCGGAGTTAGTCCTACTTTCAATATTTCAGATTTGACACCTTACTTGGGAGAAGAAGATGAGCTTGAGTCGAGGACGCCTCCAATTTAAGAAGGGGAGGATGATGAGGACATCGCTCCTTCGGATACACATGTCACACCTCCGCTGGATATACAAGGTCTAATCACTAGAGCTCGCGCACAATAGTTGAATCTAGAGGTGAGCCCGTTCCTAAGCACTCATTTATGTGAACTTGAGGATAGATTGCTACCTAATCATTATATTGTGATTAGGAACCATGGAGAAGACCAGGGGATGATTGGAGAGGAGCGTGGAGGCGTGGAGGGACAGCAAGGGCGTCCAACCAAGTTGGAGGTCCAATTCAAGTCGACTTCGGATCGGTTTCGGAATCCAGGAGCAGTCTGCACTAATACGGTCTCATAAGGTCTCGGTTTTGGACGTTCTATATATGCATGGAAAGATAATTTGATAACCTTTCCAATGGCGCCGGTTTCATGTCAAAATTCGTCCGGAGTTATCGGCAATGTTCGAAACAAGTTAATGTTCAGAATCTGTCCCGGTGCTGCGCCACCGTAATTTGGCCTTTGGGCTTTGTATCGTGTTGGAGCCCATTAGGGACGCTTTCAGGGGGTCTTGCACGCCCCTAGGGTCTATATCTACAGTAGCCGCCGCCCAAATTAGGGTTGGGTTTTACTTAGGTTATTCTGTCAATAACGGTTTCGCCATTCATCGGTTTGTGAGACCCCAACTTGTGAGCTTAATTCAGTTTTCAGCAATTTTGGTTGCAATCTACTGTGTTCTTGCGTGTGTTCTTCGATTCGCAGGCAAGGATAAGTCCTCTTAGCGAGGTCGACCGTGCACCGCTGGTCAATAACCTGAGGAGACGTGGTGCTGCGATTGCGGGGTTTAGAACGTGTTGTTCTGAAGCCGGATCGACGTGTGTCAAGTCTACACCAAATCGAAAGTTATCAGAACCTTTCGGAAGATCGGAACCCTAGTTCACATCACGATATACCTTTGTTTGATTGTAGTATATGAGTGTAGTTGGCTTCCGTATATAATACCTATAAGCATGAAAAGGTTGATCAACTACTACTTAAAAGAACATGCCAAATAAATGTTGCTGCGAGGTTGTATTATGTAAGACCAGCAACCAGTGACCGAAGACTGAAGCTGCATACCTGACGAAAGGCCTGACTCGCAGCATCAAGGCAAGAAATGGTTGTGGCTACATACCTGATGAAAGGCGTGACACGCAGCATCAAGGCAGGAAATGGCTATAGCTACAGGAGCCGTAGGCGCCTTCGGTTAGTGTGTATGTTTTTGTGTGCGTTGTAGGTGTAACATCCCAAAATTTCAAAACAAATGAAAAGGAATAAAAATCACTCTGAATTTAAATTTTTGTTTATTGCTTTCATCGTCATCAAATTTTCAAAGTAAAATTCATTAAAGTAGTTCAAACTTATTAGAATGAGAATTTTCAAATATAAAACATATGCTCAAGTGTTTGCTCCCCTTTATTTATTCTTATTTTCCTTTGGTGTTTAAGTTGCCTCGAGATTTGATTTTCAAATTCAAATCCCTTTGAATTAATTCCTGGAAAATGTGAAACCATTTTCCTTTCCCTCTTCTCTCTTGGACTACATGTCTCCCTGCCCAGCTCCTCCTCTCCTTTCCCTGGCCCAGCCGCCTCCCCCCTCTTCTCCCCCTTGCCGGCCCAGCCCGCGTGCGTCCTTCTTCCTCTCCGGTGCGCCGCGCCCACACTCGCACGACGCCACCGCCCCTCCTTGACGAGTTTGGCCCACCGGAGCGCCGAAACGGCTACTCCGGCGAGCCCTGGCCATGGCGCCGCCGTCCCCGATGACGCCGGTCACCGTGCGCCACTCCAATCGCCCTCAGTCGTCCATTCCCCGATCAATGATCAGGATTGCGTACCCCTTCGAGTTATGTAATCGGTCCACCGTGGACCGGTGAACCGCGGCCCTCGCCCGGTCAGAAGCTGTGGACGCGGTCCATGCTTCTTCCAATACAAAAATAATTATAGAAATCTCAGAAAATCCCAGACCTTGTACTTTAGTAGATAAACCCCTCGGCTTTGTTTAAATTCTGTTTAGGACCTGTACTTTTTATAGAAAAACCTCTATACTTTTCTGGAATTACATTTCAGCCCCCACCAATTTACTCAAAGGCCCCTAACCTTTTCTGTAGTTACAAATAAGTCCCTAGAACCTTGCAAGCATACTAGCTTAACTAAATAAATAACTTAAATAGAAAAGAAATACTAAAATAAATAAATAAAGATAAAACTAAACAATTAATTAAAAGAATAATTCTACAATAGTAAAGATACAAGAACTATACCGAAACTCCGAGAAGACTTTCGGAACCCCGAGAGAGCTCTCACTCTACTCTACTCTAACTCCAAAAATAACTCTACTTCTACTAAACGAGTAATGATCACTTGGATGTGATGTGGTGCGAGTTGCTCCTCTGTCGGCCAGGGGTATTTATAGCTTCACCATGAGCAGGGGGGTCATATAGTGCGAGGTTGAGTGGTGGGGCCGCCAAGTCTGGCTGGCTGGCCAGGCCCCGGCCGGCCGTCCACTGTGGCGGTTGGCCGCCGCCTCTTGCATCAACGCTCCTGATCACTCCCTGAAGGCGGTCCGAAGGTCGGTTGCTTGCTGGGGTCGGCAGAATTGCAGTGAGGGCCAAGTTAAGGCCCATTTGGCCCACCTTCTAGAATGACAGCGGAATCCGCTGGACTGGGCCTTGAATTATGAAGTTTGGTGCTGTTTCCAGTCTATAGGAGGAAGATCGAGGCCTGGGGGCCACTTGGTGGGGCCGGCCGGCCAGGGTTTTCCCCTGGCTGGGCCCACTTTCCTCTATTATCCACTCCTGCATCCAAAAGTCATCAAAACTCGTGGAACTTTATTAATTAAAAAAAATATGCATCGAATCTTGGTGAACTACTATTTATTTGCCGGTATGTTGGAGGTCATTTCATGGTTTAATGACCGTCAACAGACCCTGAAGAATTCAAGCCCAAAGACGAGTCGGAAGATACAAGCTTCGAGGAAGAACTTGAAGAAATCGACTTCGATAGAAGAGCTTGAAGATCTAGGATTTGAAGATTAGGATAGCGTTTCTCAGGCAAGTTCTATTTCTCCTTGATCATGATTGAACCTACTGTTTTTGCAATGCATCTATATGGCCGTCTCTCGTACTATGCATTACTTGTTATTTTACTGATTGTGTAGATATTGATGCCACTTATTTAGGCATGAATATCTGGGTCCTTGTTTACCTGTCACCTTGATAACCCTAGGATTGCTCCATCATTTCTATGATGGCATGCTCACCTTACTACTAGTTATGCTTAGGACCCCTCGCAATGTTTCTACATTGCCACACCTTACTCACATACTATGTTTTATAAATGTGTTAAAATGAGTTTGGTGGTGTGCGTAATATTGGGTTGGGAATAGCACAAGTATGTTAGGTGATGGTGTTGGTCATGATGATCATGGGATGGATTGGATCCGAGGGCAAGGCCACTAGTGAATTGTTGATAGTGTGATAGTCCCCCAGTGTGGGAATCTGGTGCTTGTCCGGCCACATAAGGACCGGTTCTTACTACTGTAAACATGATGATTATTCTCGTACAACCACAGAACCTGTTATGGGCAGGACTTACCCTACCTTCTTGGTACTCTTGCAAGTAAGATCCACCTGATGGCCGATAGTGGCAAATAGACGTTAGGAGAAGACTGCGGGTAGTATGACGCCCGTAGATCCGGCTCAGGGTAGTATAACGCCCTCATTCTGAGACCTTGTCTCGTCTAAAGACCCTATGTGTCTTATCATTTATGAGACCCCTAACCGTCGTGGTGGGCTTGTGAGACTACTCAGAGAAGATGGCATAAGCGTCGTATCCTCTAGTTGTGGGAAAATATATACAACCTCTGCAGAGTGTAAAATTCATCCGGATGGATATTGTCACGGCATTTGGCACATCTGTGTTATGAGCTCGCTTTGATTAGCCACCTTTGATATCCTTGATGTATGAGTGGATCGTAGTCGGCCCCGTGTTTTGGAAGTGATGGCAAGTGTGCCGGGTTGGTATGACCATTGAGGTCAGAAGGCCTAACTAAAACTTAGGAACTGGCGGGAATGTTCATACTCCCCCAGGCCGACCAACTAAAATATGATAATCAAATTCTCTGTTTTATCTATGAATCCTTCACATGTTTTAGTGAACCCTACATAAAGTTGCTTTCTTCAAAATGAACCATATAAGCCTAATCCTTGCTAAGACCAAATATGCATATATATACCCTTGAGTAGTGTAGGGCTTGCGGAGTATATTATGTACTCACATGTTTGCAAATGTTGGTTAAGTAGGAGAAGCCTTCGTGTAATACGACGACGTTTGGGTTTTCAGTTCTGCTTTCCAAGTCTGCTTGTTGCTATGGGCCATATTTTCCGCTGTCTGCTTCACCCTTAGTCGGCCAAAAGGACTTCGATAGTTATGAATCCTTGTCATACCGTCACTAAAGGTTCTATATCAAGTATTATAACTATTTACCTATTCGAAGTATGCTTTCGATTATTATATCTGTGTTCTTGTGCGTATCAGCTACTGATCCAGGGACTGATACAGGATGCACAACAGATTTCAGAAATGGGGTCTGACAGTAGGCCGCATGCCATTTGTTATGTGGGATTGTGTGGGCCTTGGTCCATTCGTTATGTGTGTGTTGTGTGGTTCATGGCCGGTGACCAGCGCAGGTTATAAGCGCTTTCCTGTATGCATTTGTTTCACATAGTGAATAGTAAACAAACTACCAAAATTTCTTCCTGTCACTCACGCTTGAGCGTAGGAGACTGGTGAGTGCTGACAAGATCCTCACCTCTCTGCTCCTCACCGCCGGTGGCCAAGGGGTGATCACACAGGGTATCAGAGACAATTCATCCTCAGCAATCCTTGGAAGGTATGGAATAGTCAAGAACATGGTGCTTGGATTACCCAAGGGTATATATGTAGTTTAAATGTTTGTCATACAATTTTTCTTCTTCTTTTTGAATAATCAAATCAATAAGAACAAGGCACTTGCATTACCCGCGCGGCACCACGGCCAGCCCCACACCACCGGGCACGCATAACACTAGCTGACCCACCCCTCATTCCCTCCCACAACGCGTCCAGCGCCTCAGCCCCACGACTCGTCGTCAACAATCTCCCAAAATTTGAACCAGAAAATGTCAAGCATTTATATTTTTCTGTAAATCTCTGTGTATGAATTAATAAAATCCGAATTACCCAACCCGAAATTTTGGGTATTCCACGACACCCAAACCTAGCTTACAACAAAAACAAAGCTTTTAATCCGAAACAAGTTGGTATAGTTTAGAGATGATACCCAAAGGAACTGGCATGTAGATAGGTAACTTTCATGCTTCCCTATCAATGGCTAGTCCTTTAGTGGTATCCCATTCTTTCAAGTCCCTCCTTACACCCAGACCTAACTTAATGCAAAAAGATTGTACCGGCTCAAGATAAATATTGTAGCTCGGTATAAAGCTAGCAGATTAATTAATCGCATTTCAGTTATATTCCTCTCTTTTTTTGCGATGGAGTTATATTCCTCTCTAACAAGAGATTTCCAAAATCAAATATGTGGTTGGCCCTATACCATCGTTGGGGAGGCCCCGAAAGAATGAAAACTGGATGAACGAAAAACATGAATGACGAAAACTGTACTAATTTCAATGCCCAAACTATCAAGCCGAAATCACTTACTATGAAGCACTCAGCAATAGTTGATTGGTCCTGCAGATACAGATGATTACTGTAAAAAGAACCATATTGGAAAAAACTTTCCATTTTCCAAAGATGGCAAACAAATAAAAATGCACATCTACTATACTTTTCACCAGTAGCAAAGAAGATCGTCGTCATCAACGCATTTGAGATCCAATGTCACTGCATATGCGGAAGATAGGTGGAATCCCCCCGGGGGCGCGACACCAGCAAGGACGTCAATGCTCTTTCTCTGGACACATTATGCATGGAGCACGATCGCCAATCTTGGACCAGCACGAGGTCACGCTAACAATGCCCGAGCAGTAGCGCTTACCGCCGGCACAGTACGCCGGGAGCGGCGGGAGGAGCTTGACGCCGAACTCGGCCTTCCCGAGCCGCATGTCCGCCGCGAGGCTGTCGAACACGAAGGTCGGCAGGCGCACGCCATGCCCCCACGTGACGACGGAGCCTTCCTCTCCTCCCCGACCTCCACGTAGAACGCCGGCACGGGCCCCGTCGCCAGCGGCACGCGTGACCGGAGGTAGGACACCTCCACTGCCGTGCCGACCTCGAAGAACTCAGGGGCCGTTCGACAGGATCCACCGCCAGGGTCCGGCGGTCCGAGGACGGCGTCGTGCCGCACCACCAGCACGAGCAGCGCTCGTGGCTGCCGCTCGCCCGGGGCACCTCGATCCACTCGACCGAGGCCCGCGCGCGCTTCTTCCTGCCCGCCGCGGTGGAGCGGGCGCTGGCGGCCGCCGTCGATGCGCTCTTGCGCTTGCGGGTCCCTGTCGCCGCCGCCGCCGCCCCATGAGCGTTCCCTGGGACGAGAAGGCGCACGTACGGAATCGACGGAAAGTGGGGCGAGAGCTGAGGGGAGGGGGGATCTGACGAGAGGTTGCGGCCAATGGGAGAGCGCGAACCAAGTATATAGTGCCCGGGGGCGGCGGCAGGCGCGGCGCCGAGTCCGAGCCGGTCAGGTGGCGTGGCGCCAACGCGCGCGAGCTGTGTTGCGGGTGACGTGGCATCAACTGTCCGCACTTCGCGCGGCAGTGTGCGGTCGATTTCAATTTGGCAAAACAAGCTTTGTTTTAATTTGATTTGAGGCGAATTGATTGTCTGCTTCTTCCAGTTCTGAAACTGCCATTTGCCCTTTTTTTATTACAAATTACAACTGTACTCACATTTATGTACGTAAACCCTATCTTTATGAACATTTTCGCTTTCACAAGAGGAGTTAACCTAGGACCTGAGGTGCTACTAAGAACTTTGTAACCACTGGGCTACATGCCCTATCGATGATCTGATGGTTCAAAATTCAGGTATTTTTATCCCCTAGAATGCCTAGACAATGTATAAACAGAGCCTTTTAAATAAACACGTCTAACTCCTTTGAAATATTTTCGCAAAAAATAAATCTCCTTTGAAATAGAGGAATTTTAGACTATTTTGATTCCCATGAAAAACCTTTGTTGGATCGTGATTTCATAGGAAAAATCAGACACAATAAATCACTTTTCCCTTTTAATCTCAGGATTGTTTTTTATTAGTTTTGCATTAGTATGCGAAAAGACCTGTAGCTTAGTGCTTAATTACAAGAGCTTTAGTAGTACCTAAGGTCCTAGGTTCAGACTCCCTGTGGGAGCGAATTTTCTAAGATTTAACGACGGTGTGCTTTCCGTAGGAGGCGACGTGGCCGTCGACAGCGGGACGCCAGTGATGACTTCGTCAATCTTGAGGATTTGCCGGCTCAGTCTTCGAAGATGCTCATAGGGGTAGGGTTTGCGTATAAGCGTTCATATGGGTGAGTGTGCGTGCGTTGTGAGTGTCTGAGTTGTACTGTGTAATCACAAAAAAAAAGTTTAGCATTAGTATATATTTAAAGTTGGGTGAGTGTGCGTGCAGTATGAGTGTCTGAGTTTGTACTGTGTAATCGTAAAAAAAAAGTATTAAGTATATATTTAGAGTTACGTTGAGAAGTTCATTGCACAATATATTTATCTCTCTCATTCTGTCTTTCAATCAGATGCAATGTTAAAAACATATCATGCCTTAGTGGGTCGTGTTGAACCATGCAGTATTATGCTTGCCAGCCCTCGTCTAACCAGTAACCATCACATGACGTGTCGGCACACCGTGAGATTTTCCTATTCTAAGCGCGTGTGTGGGCTGACGCGGGGAAAAATTTGGGGAGGAAGTTTTGTTTCAACTTTTTGAGACAAAAGTTTCCAGAAAAGTTGCACCGAAATTTTTTGAGATAAAAGTTTTTAGAAAAGTTGCATCGAAACTTTTTATGACAAAACTTTCCAGAAAAATTTTACCGAAAGTTTCCCAAACGGAAAAATGATTAGTGAAACTTTCCAAAAAAAGAAAGTTACGGGTGCTGGAGGGCTGGTGCGCGCGTAGAATAGCCGCGCCTCACACTGTGCAATTAAGTCGACCCAAGCATGACTCAATCAGTTGTGCAAGTATCATCCATATCGTGACTGGGCCTGCACTGTCACGATTCGGTCGTGTCTATGATATTATACTTACAGGTAGCTCATTGCATTGCAAACATCCCATAAAAATATTACCGTCACAATCACATATAAGCTACTTTTTATCTCGTTTTTTCGTATATAGAGCCAGGAAGTGCCCTTAGATTCTTTTTGTGCAACCATAATTAGGTTGCCATAGACCTTGCGCAGTAAAATTTGTGTCGAGTTCCGACGGTCACGGCACACGGCCGATGGGCTATTACGATACCCAGTCGTCGTTCAAGATCTAAAAGCATCTCCAAAATAGTCTCATAACACTCCCTATTTTAAAATATTAGAATTTTGTCTATAAAATCATCTCCAATAAGACCTCAAAACCACTCTCAACCTTCTCATACTCCCTAAACTCCTCTCATTGTAGCTACAAATACAGGATGACTGGGAGCCCCATTCGTGCTGCCACCTTCCTCCCGCGACAATTCTTTCCTTCCCCGAGCTCGCCGTGGCCGTCCCCGCGCTGGTCGTCGCGGCCGCGGCCCCGCCCGGCTGGAGGCTGCCGTGGCGGTGCTGCTGCTCGTGAGGATGCAAGAGGAATAGACACAGGGCGCGTCACGAGCGTGCGAGCGTCGCGGCTGGTTTCTCCGTGGCGGGCTGCCGGGCGCCCGGGCGTGCAAGGGGCCAGACGACCGTGCGCGAGGCATGGGAGGTGCTGTGGTGTGAGCGACCGCGGGGGGCGGCGGATTCTCAGGCACGTACGGGCGGTAGTTGGAAAGGAATGAAGCTTTTGTGTCCTCGAGGTCGCAGCGAGGCGACGGCCATGTCCTTCCTCTCACGACATCACCTTTCTTCCCCCACCTGGCGATAGTGGCCGTGACCCAGAGCTCGCAGCGACAGTAGCCGTGTCTCCGAGCCTGCGGCGGCGACGACAGCTTCCTTCCCCGAGCCAGCGGCAGCGGTGCCATGACTGTTAATATACCCGGCTACACAAAAACTTGAACGCTGACAGCAAGGCTGAAGTTAACCACACAGCTGTTGCAACTTGCAACAGAGAAATTCCATTGCAACTAGGCTACGTACAGCTTTGTTGATTCTCTCGTGGATTATTTCTTTGCTCTGAAATTGCATCGCTATGGTAGATCTGTAGAACACCTGCCATTGTTTCTCCAATAGAACTCTCAAGTCTCAACTACCAGAACACATCCAGTCAGCCGAGCAATAACACAGCAATTCAGTGCGAAGCGTCCTGGACAAAGCCATGCTTGTCAGCGTTCTTCATCGCTCTGCTCCTGATTCACGCGGTGTCCGCCGTGGCCATAGGAGGCAGCCAGTCATTCACCAAAGGCTTCGTCTCGGCAGGCCTGAAATTGGATGGCCTCGCCGTCGTGACTGGAGAGGACGAAGGTCTCCACCATCTCGCGACGCCCCGAAGGCCATAGAGACGGAAGAGACCGCCGGCTCTGCCGGCAGGGACGAGCGCCTTCCCTTTCTCCTCTCTCAAATGTAGCTGGCGATAACGACGGGGAGGCGATAAGGATGTGGAGATGCCCATACGTCCCGTTGTTGTTCAGAGTTCAGACGGTTTTCTGAGTCTGACCTTAACCGTACTCTGCTGAGGGATATCCCGTCCCAGCAAATGTTTAACCACAGATTGCTAAGCTGTGTCCATCTGTCAGCCACAACTCACATTTTGAATTTGACAGATAAAGGAATAACTTAAGCTTCAAAAACATGTGAAAGAGAAAAAAAAGGAATACACTTTGTTGTTCACGTCACATATTATACACACCGAATAGCTCATAATAATTCAGTGATTACTCAAGACAAAATTAATGAAAAATCAAAAGAGCAGTCAGTTCATGAACTACGTACTGAAGCCAAGCCAAGTCAAATCTTCATACTAAAAAAAACTTTAAATAAGCAGTGCCCGTATTTTCACCTCTAATAAGCGTATTTGGCGAGTAACTTGTTTGGGTACATCGACGGAACAGTGTTTCGAAAGTGTTCAGTTTTATAGCTAGTTTCTTGCTAAAACAACATGCTGGTTCACTTGCGTACTCTGAGAGGACAGAGTTTAAGTCAATGGATGATGGCAGGAAGCAGCTAATCGTCGTTCTCGTGGTGGCAGCGGTGGTGGCGGCGTCCAGGTGAGATCAACTCTCGACCACCGACAAAAGAATGACAACTGTAGAGCTTCTTCACTTGCGTACGTCTCAATTCTATGAATTTGGTGGCCTCAAAGGTCTCAACAGTCAACAGTAACAACTTATGTACAAGAAAGAATCCCTGTCATCTAGCACAGTGATTTCTGTGACCTCCATGAGGGCACAGTGATTGTTGCTGTCATCTAGCATAGTGTTTGAGTTCCTATCATACGAGAGATGTGACTAGTTGCCATATTCCGTCCACTTCATATGCGAATTGTGACTAATCCTCATATCATGGACATGGGCTGAATTTGGTGGCCTCCAATGTCTCAGCAGCTACAAGTTGTGTACAAAGAAAGAATCGCTTGCGAAAGACATGGGTACTAAACATACAGCTAACGTGTAAAGTATCAAGCAAGAAGACAAATGGACGCTACTATTCCAAATTTCTCTGACCTCTGTTAGTGCTTATAAAATTTCTGCTCCGCTCTTCAAGTTATGCGGCTACCGGCAATGTTTCGATTCCTATCATACAAGAGATGTGACTAGTTGCCATATCCCAACCCTTTCATTTGTGACTAGTCATTTGATCGACATGAGCTGCACGAGGAAATCAGTATCGTGTGCATTTTCCTTGCGTTTTGCTTCATAGACGGCCATGGAAGGTGTTCCAGAGAGGAGGCCAGTACTCTGCTTCGTAGATCAGACGGTGTCTGTGACCTCTAGCTACTCTGTTCCGCTCCGATCTGCCGGAAGACGTCCACGACATTTGGGCTGTCCGAGCAATGTTTAACTACTAGTGCTGTGTCCATCTGCACACGACAATTCACATTAGAAATTTGGTAACAAAAAGGAACAACATTAAGCTTCAAAACTTAGAATATGGAAAACAAGAATCCACATTGTTGTTAACTTAACAAATCACACATACTGATAGTTTATAGAACACAACGCGGACGATGTTCCCTTCAATCTAGCACGAAGCTACCAAAGGAAAACCAAGTTTCTTTGTTTCGTCTGCCATTGTTGTTCCCTACCCGTTCATTGGCACAAGCAAAAACTAGAACTGTTCTTTTGCCCTGTTGATGCAGGGAGGCGTCTTTTGCCCCATTGATGCCTGACAGGACCAGCTCAGAATTTGGTGAGCTCCAATATCTCAAAACGATAACTTGTCTAAACTTGTACTGCACAAAAAGATGTTATCTCCACCTATGGTAAAAGGGTGCTACTGCTCTGGATATCTAATTTCCCTATCGATGCTTATATATGGCTACTATGGGCACACTATTTCTATTCTTATCATATTTTTTTTAGATAATGGAATGATTACATTCCGGCCTCTGCAGTACATGACTGCACATAGCCTTTTTAATACAAAGATCTAAGAAAACAGAAAAGAAAACTTTAGTACATGAGTAATAGTACTAAAGGCCGCAACTATTCAATCATCTTTGGGATCACTTGTTGAAAAAGTGAACACCGATTGATGAATATAATAGCGACAAACTACCCCACAACTATGAAGAAAGGAGTCTACCGCGCACTGGCAGCAAGGTAGAACATTGGCATCCTGGCGGTCTTATGTAACGGAACCTCCGTTACCTTGATCTGCAAAAGGCAGATCCGGCCAACACCGGCCGCCACCTCATCGACGGGAGTCATCGTATTCGCCGCAGGTTAATGGGGAATACCATATCGGCTAGTGATCCTGTTAATTTCGGATCAACGACGCCAACACGACTACTCCATCGTCGTTCCTTAGGCCACATTAACACGACCATCTTCAAAAGATGTGGAAGAAGTAGCCTGGAGGAATCCACCGGAGCTCACGCAAGAGCCATGTAGGCTGCCTCAATGATGCCTTGAGCAAGGAACGTGGCGCTCGAGGCGTCACCATCATGCAGTCTTTCGACCGGAGCCAGGCCGCGCGCCCAGGAAGAGACCCAATCACCGCAGCAGAACCACGACATCACCACTGGACGCGCGCGAAGGACGCAGTCCCAGATCGGAGGATGCCGAAGAGGCCCTCCAAGATCCGCGCGAAGGAGGAGGCCGTCGCCGCATGGCAACCGCGCCGCCCCATGGTCCGCGTGCGGGGATCCACTGCCGCCATTGAGGCATCGCCATCCCGCAGATCCATGCATCGGATGAGACGCTGGAGGACCACATGTCGTCACCCAATCCGAGATCCGCCGGAGAAAGGTAGAGGAAAGCGCCGACGAAGGAGACCCCGTCGCCGCCTTCCTAGCCTGCTGCCCGGGTTGTTCCGGTAGACAGGCTCCGGCGGCGGCCGGGTTGGAGGATGAACGGGGGAGGGGTTGAGGGTGGTAGGGGTGGCGGCGCCGCCCGTGTCGCCTGGGAGGGGCGGCGCGGGGGCGGCCCGGGAGGGGTTGAGGTTAAGTGCGGAAAAAAAAAATCAAAGATGTGATCTTTGGTGATTCTGTATTCCTCCTATTCTTATCATATGAGAGATGTGACTAGTTTATCATCGCAATGACATGATTTTTCCTAAGTACCTGTTGGCATCTCTGTTGTTTTTGGCTTACATTATGCTTAGTAGAAAGGATGAAACGAGCTGCATTGGAGCGATTTGATGTCGACATCAGAAGTTGCCCAATGATGAAGTGGGCATAAAAGTTGTTGCAACATGCGAATCAACACGGCATTCTAGGATGCTTTATTGCATTTCTGTGATTCCTCGATTTTTGGGAGCGTATCTTCCTTGTTCTCATGAATTGTATTTTCATAGTGAACTTATCTAGTGGCGTTGATGTCAGAACTCTTCTTTAAAAAATTTGTCAAACTTAGCTAGTTTGACTTTAACCAACCATAGAACTTTTTAAACAGAGGGTTTAGAAAGGGATTTTGCAAAATTCAAAAGTATGTAAAGCCAAAATGTATGGAATCCAACTGGAAGGACAAAACCAATTCCCTGCTAACTGAGATATTTTAGATACTTTGAAAGATATTTAGAACTACGGCTGCTTGTTGAACTATATAGCCTCATAATACTTTCTTTTTGGACGAAAAAACATTTAGACATATATTTCATATGAACTATTATAATAACCTTCGAAACAAGCTTTTGAAAATTATTATAATGCAAATAGGTCCTAGAGTTGGTAGGTACGCAGAGTATTGTCTGATAATGGTTCACAAACAAAAGTTATTGGGTACGCAGGAGGTCTGATAATGGTTCACAAACAATTAGAATATTCTAATCTTCTAGATCAACCTTGCATTACAACATGTCAACGGATTTGAATGTAAAATGTTTTGAGTGCTTACGTGGCGAATCAACTTTTACATTTGGTAAAAACAAAAAAACATATGAAAATATTGGAATTTATTTTATCAACAATAGTGGTAATAAAATCCGATCTAAAGTAACTGGTTCAAGATGCTCGGGCAGGCGCATAATAGGGTCAAACTAGCGGGTAGGTTTGACCTGAATGGCATGTGAAGGTACTCACCCGTGAGCCTCTGGATTGAACAGGAAAATGCATCAAAAGGTGTGGAACCGTGTCAGACTCAAGATTGAAACACAACCCTCACCTCGTCCTACGAACGAATGAGTTCCAAATAAGAACCACATGCTTCAAGTACCGTTTCGGGCTCTCTCGAACTCTCTCGCGTAGCTACAGTAGAGAGAGGCGAAACCAAGGTGCTTCCATCTCCGGCGGCGAGTCCGGCGGCTCCCTCTCGCCTCTGGTGGCCGGTCTGGCGCCAGAGGTGGCTGGGGTCGCGGGCTCGTCGTCCGGTTGTACATATCCCTCCCTCCTCCCTGTTTCTTTAGATTTAGGTAGTTCTTGCTGGTGGCTCTTGCTGTCGGCGGACTTTGAGGTGACTGGTTTACCGGCGCCGATTTCGGCTCGGCGGCTGGTGGTTGTGTCCTGGGCGTGTCGCTGTTGCGGCGGCGGTGGCGCGACCACGGGAATGTTTTCTCCCAAGCTTCCTCCGCCTTGACGGTGAGTTCCTCTCCGACATCGTCGTGGAGCTCGTGGAGAGTGGGTCCTTTGGGGGCCACTTTGTAGGAGATCTCGTCGGCTGGCGAATCTTGGGATTCGTCGGCTTGTGGTCCTCGGGTGCAGAGGTGCGGCTGTTGGCTCTTGCTTCGGAGGTCGCCGGCTGGCGGTTCTTGTCGTCGGCTGGTGGTGGTGGCGTCGCTGCGGCGGTCGGCGTCGTGTCTGGCAGCGACGAAGCCTTGGAGTCCCTGGGGCTTCTTTTGTTTCTTTAGTTTTTTAGGGACCTTTGTGCAAAGTTGGCAGCTGTCCTTTGTTTTCTTCTAGGACCTTCTTGCAGGTACCTCTCGGCGCGTGGTGACACGAAGGAAGCGACGTGCTTCGTCGCACATCAGACTCAGCTGAGTTTGATGTTTTCTCGAGGGACGCGGGTCTTGTTGCTGTGTATAGGTGTAGTGTTGGTCGTGTAGGTGTGTGTTGGAGTTTGATCTTTGTATGCACGAACAGATACTACATTTATACTCAGTTCCGAGAGGTTCAAAAAAAAAAGAATGAGTTCCAAATGCATCCCATTCCTTTGGGAGCGGGATCGATTAGAAAAAGAGGGAATCGAAGAGGCTACCTGGCTTAGCAGCAGCATAACTAGCCATCCTATGTCAAATTCAAATCAAAGCAGCAGCAAAATCACACTGAACAAGTCAAGGTCAATTTATTTGCCCTATTTTATGTGCGCATAGGTATTTTAGCCCAATGCTTCATGCGAAGTCCCGGTTTCTCATGGTCATTTGGAGAATAATATATTCTCTGTGATGGACAATAAATTTTTGCTTCTCTAAATAATCAAGAACAGAACAAATTTAAGACATGATACATTTCATCAGAACGAAATTACTTTAATTAGATTTGGTTGTCGATTTTGCTAATATGCACGCATGCATTCTAGTCTCCGTGCATGCAGTGATCCAATCAAAGACCAAGAAGAAGCCAGGTTTAGAGCGCAAGGTACCATGAGGAGTCAGAACTCAGAAGGTCAAGGACCTCAGGGAGCAGCTCAAGTCCTCTAGCAGGTACTCTTATTTACTGGTATGTTACTTTTCTTTGACCTCAATTCTGTGGTAGACTAAAAGCAATGTGAGTTGCCCTTTGGTCCTCAACCTTTTTCTTCCGTTTCGCTGATGTTAACCATATGTACAATAATTCAGTTTGACGAACATAAAGATGCTCCGTAAATAAGCGTACCATACTATGTGATTTAGGAGGCTATTTAGGGCTATATGTACACTTATCTGATAACTTCGTCTGAAAGCGAAGAAAAACTTATGACATGACGTTGCAGAAGAAAAGTCCAGGATAAGGCAGCTCCGAAGAAAAAGCAGAGCACAGCAAGGTAGATTAATGGAGCAGCCTCGCGCGCCTCACTTTCTTCACTGCTCGCCTAGCCACTCTGCCATTCCTCAAGCGTACAACGACGGCGGGGAGCGCGACGCCTACGTGGCCTATTCGGACGGCTACGGCGGCAACGGGGGACGGCGGCGTCGTGGAGGCCCGGGAGCTGGTGCGGTGCGTGGAGGCCGCGACGTCGGTTGTTGTCGCGGCGCGAGCTTTGGAGTGGAGGCAGCGCGACGGCGGGAGCTCGGACCGGAACCTGCGCGAGTTCCTGACGCAGATCGCCGGCGGCGGCAACTGATCGGTTGTCCTGGTGCAAACGAACCAACTCTTTTGAAACGATCCATAACTGCGAGCGAGTCGTTTGAGAAATTGTCTCGCAAAAACACGCTCTATTTCGATCACAACATGGCTGAAAATGAGTCTAAAAAAAACATGGCTGAAAATTGTCTCGCATCGTGTGTGTGTGTCTGATGACTGATGAGATCGATAGACCACAGCTCCGGCTGTCATAACTTCGCGGTCCGGCCGTGCATGCATCTGCAAAAGCCCAAGCAAACGCGTCCGCAGTTAACGCGCGTACTTTTTGACCGTGCAAATCCATTGATGGGATACGATAGTGTGACGCTGTGCGGTGCAGAGCATGGTGGGCGTGCTTGCTGCTGGAAGTTGGAGAGGTACTGACTGGACCAAAGGTGAAGCTGCCCGGCCTCGGACGGACGTGTCGATCAGCTGGACGTTCTCGCCATGGAAAGTGATCCAGAGAGGAGGCCCAGTGATCGGGACTAATGGCAAATCTGCCCGTACTCTGATGGTGCCTCCCCTCTAGCAACTCTGCTCCGTTCCGCTCTACCAGAATCATCCACGCCATTTGGACCGTCCGAGCCATGTTTAACTACCTAATGGTGTCTATTTCCCAGCAACAATTCTCGTTTCAAGATTAAACAATAAAAAGGAATAGCATACATAAGCTCACTTATCATAAGCCACAGTTTACGACTAGTGCTGCGTCCATTTTCCGGCAACAATTCACACTTGAAGATTAAACAACAGAAATAAATAACATAAAAGCTTCAAAACGTGGAGTAGAAGTAATAACGTTTCTGCCCACTTAACAAATTAGACAGATATATTTTCAAAAAAAAAAACTCACATCGGCATCACAACCTTTCCTTCGATCGAACAGGAAGCCTCCAAACAAACACAACGTTTCTAAGATCTTTCGCTACCTTTGTCCCATCCCACTTCATTGGCAGTTACGTTTCTTAACACCACGCCTAGATCAGCTCTATCGTCTCTTCTTCTGCAGGGTGGCTTCTTTTGCACCGGTCAGGCATGGCCCTCTAGTTAAGGAAGAAGCTACAAAAATACAACCCTCACGTTTTTGGATCTTCTATTGTCTGAATTTGGTGACCTCCAATATCTCAAAACGGATAATTAATGTGTCTGAAATGTCACGGCGTAGAAACATGGTACTATGTCCAACAAGTATCATATAGGGGGATGGCGCTACCGTTCAATACATCCGAGTCTCCTGTTAACGCTTATATATGGCGGCTACCCGCATACTATTTCTCATATGGGAGGTGTGACTAGTTACTCATTTCATTGACATGACTTGAGGCCTAGTACCTGGCTTTTGGCATCTCTGTTTTCGGCTCCCGTCTATTATCTTAGTATGTGAAGGTCCAAAGAAGCCACCACGTTCGCTCTCGAGGCTTAGAAATTACCACGTTAATCAGAAAAAAGAAAAGCCGTGAGCCGTTGGATTTTATGAATATTTAACGGTCAAGATTAAGCATAATACTCATATCAAAATAATTCATAATTAAAAGAATTCGGAATTAAAAAGAACAGGTAAAAGAGTCCATGTAAAATACTATTAATACGATAAGGTAAAAACGTGCAGTCATGCAGACGGTAGAAACGAGAACTCTTTGTGTTGATAGTGCAACGGTGATTCTTTTTATACGTAAATAACAACACAGGACTCTTCTTACGTTACTACATAAAAAGAACGTCCATATGAGTCTCTAATACAACGCGCATCCAATGGTATAGTCAACATATATAAAATGATTGAAAATCAAGATGCCACGACTATACCAGCAGTAAAGCCGGTAATCGATCTGCATCCCCAAGGTTACCATCTACATGGCCAACGATGTGTGCTCGCCGGAGCGTATATCATGAACAAGTGGTGGCTCAGGCTGTGCCATCCGAGGGCTACAACAAGTCCTCGACCACGCGCGTAATTGGCTTGGTCAAGGTCCGGCGAAACTAATTGTGCTGGCGCAAAAGAGCGTTCGACATGCCTAAATCGTCGACGAGGCCGACATGCTTGATCTTCTAGCTCCAGTCGTCTCTTATATGGCACCACCGCAGTGCAATCCTGAGCCGCCCGTCAATGCCAACATGCTTGATCGGTAGCCTGGTCATCCGTCAACTATATGCCAAACGGTAGATCGACGGTCTACCTAGCACCACTACAGCGCGCAGCCAGCCTCCGCCAACGAGTATCAGTGCTATGTACGAACGTAGAGACAAGACAAGATTCACTGCCACACCAAAGCAACTTAGCGACCTTATGGCTGGCCAAGGTCTAGCTACATCCAGACAGTCAGAGAGTGTGTGACAGCTAACGAAACAACCTCACATATGTAATCACGGACGTCCATATATAAGCAATAGATTGGGCATGTATTTCTCTATTAGTATCGGGAAAAGAGAATAAACGACTTCGGTTCATGCTATTTTATGTCTAATATAAATTTGAAAAAAAGGTTTAATAATGACATCACAAACATGAAAGCCTGGGTGATAGAATTGGGTATTCTCTTTTCTTAGGAAAGAGCTGCTTTGGGACCGGAGAGGTGCAGAATATTTTCAGAAGTTGATGACGCCGCACAACCGCCGCCACCTTCTTGGACCGAACCACTAGAGGAACCCTAACCCTAACAACCACTGGAGGACAAGGCGTCTCCGCGGTGGTGGCGAGTCGAAGGCGCCATCATCGATGAAGAATAAGGTACTCCGGCTCCTCCTTTGTCTTGTCATGGTTCTTCTTAGCCATGGCTGTGGGCTAGTGAGACTTCGATTTCAGGTGATATCCATCTGGATGTCGCTCGGTGTTTTCCTATGACGGATATGGTGGAGGAGGCGACGATGAGCTCTGCTACAGGCTTGACGGCGGCAAGTTCATCGTATTTGCATGTGGAATATCGGTCTACCCCTCTTTTGCGAAAGGGTTGGGTTTCAGTTTTCCCCCGTCGGAGATGAGGATGGCGGTGGTGGATGGTGAGATGGCCATGTTCGTTCAGATCGGAGTTCTCTTCTGTGGCATATCTGTCTGGGATGGTGATCCTAGGTGGTGGAATTTTCGGCTCTTTCAAGGTTTATTGTCTCCCATCAATGGAGTTGGCTTTGATTGGGATGCTCTTGTAATCTGGGGATGTAATTTGCTTCAATATTAATGAAATTCCCCTTTTCGAAAAACAAAAGAATATTTTCAGAAGAAACTTTTGATAGATACAATGTGTTCAGGAACCGAGGAAGCATCTACATGTTGCCTCTGCTTTTTGTGCAAGTCAATTTCTTAACAAGATAACTATAAAAATCCCTTTATGCTGTTGACCCAAATATTCAAATATGTTGTCAAACAAGCCCTATATATGAACCTCTTATGATCCAAAGAATACAAAATAATAAAAATGGGTACACAATGGCAAAGGCTCTTCAGGAGTACAATGTCATTAGCACGTGTCAAAATCATTAGTGTAACGTATAAAGATGTGTCATCGTTTCTAATATTTGTAAGAAATTTAGGTAGACGACATAGGCCCTTTGAAAAAATAAAGTAACTAAGTACAATATATCTATTGCGTAACAAGAACAATGACTTGGAACAACCATACCAGAGCCATACGTTAGTCCAATGCAACTAATAAGTTGGAGCATGGAGTTTCATAAATTAGTCAAGCACAACAAAAGTTTGAGCTTCAATATTTTAGTGTGGTTATTGTGATATATGAGGTGGCGAGAAAGAAAATAATATACCTTGAATTATTTAGGTCGCCCTATCGCATTATAACTTGCATGCACCAAGGAGGCTAAATAACAGATTTAGTGGTGATTTATTTAGATCACATCTGGAGTTAAAATTGCTCTGACAACAGGGAAGATAAAACAGGTTAGAACATCTGTGTCGTTAATATATATTTTCTGCGGCTGATCGCACATGTGGTTTAATGTACAAATAACCATTAGCTAGAGCGTTATGTATAGTTTTGAAAGAAAAAACATGTAATGGATAGACACATTCAAAAATAAAGTCCAATTCATATGAAACCAATAGCAGTAGCGTGGCTAGCCGCGCAATATGCGCGGGCCATCTTGCTAGTTCTGCTTAACAGAAAGGTTGGATCATCTCTCGGTGCAACTGCAGCTTCTCTTGTAAAATGCGCATTGGAGTGAATTGATGTAGAAATTTGAATGTGATCGACCATGACATGTGCATCAAAGTCCCCCTGTCAACAGCATGGCATTCCATCGAGCTTTCTTAAATTTCAATGATTTATACTGCTACCCTATTCCTTTCAATCGAACATGAAGCCTCCAACACAAACAACATGTTTCTAGGCTCCTTTTGCTATCTTACTCATTTTTGAACAACAAGGCAAGATCAGCTCTGCCGTGCGATCTTCAATCGCAGGTTGGCTTCTTCTGCCCCGGGGATGCCTGGGCCTTTAGTTAAAACAGTTAAGTACCTTGTTTGGATCTTGGCTTCTCTGGATTTGGTGATCTTCAATATCTCAAAACCGACAATTTGTCTAAAGTGTTACTGGATAAAGACATGGCATATCTAGCTATCCTAAAAGGAAAATGATGCTTCTGCTCTAGATATCTAAGTTCTATATCAATACTTATATGTTGCTCCTACGAGCATACTATTTATATTCTTGTCACATCATAGATGTGATTAGTTGTCATCCAATTGGCATGACTTTCCTAGAAAGCCAATTTTACGGTACCTCAAACTAATTGTGGACCGTTCATTTTAATTAGATTGATGACCTTTTACCTCTTAGGGCAAGTACAAAGGTGTTGTCTTAGAGGTGGTCTCAACATTATAAGACAATTTATGAGACCACACATACAATGGATGGTTGTTTTAGTTGTCTCAAAGGAGTATCATACTTCCTTTATTTGTGGATGAAAAATTAATATTTATGAGTTGCATGGCAACTACAACTCCTACAATAGTGTGAAAGTCGTCTCATACTCCTAAATTTTAGCGAATGAGGTGGTTGCCTCGCGAAACAACCGCGTCTTTCTCTCACCTCCCTCTCTCTCTTCCATGTCATCAAAAATTCCATATGACAACGCATGAGACGGGCTATGAGACTGCCTATGTGTAGCGTTGTACCTGCCTTTAGGCTGACTTCAACAGCAGCAGCCAAAGCTATATATGCATCCCAACCTCCACTGTGCATCGTAGTTTCCTCTCCCAACAGACAAGGCAACGGAAGAGCCACTCTGGATGGTGAGGAGAGAGGGAAGCCAAAAATGGACTGTCTCTCTCCTGCTATGCATTCTTCTACGCGTGCTGGTGCGGCAGCATCCTCTTCCCCGGCGCGCCGGCGGCCTGCGGGGCGAGCTGCGGGGCGAGCGCGGAGGCCGGAGGGAGCGCGGCGCACGGGGCAGTGCAGGGCGCGCGCGGCCTACTACCACTACCGCGGCCACGGTGAAGGCGGAGGACGCAAGCGCCGGAAAGGTGCGGCTCCCGGGCCTCTCGCCGCTCCGGGCCCGCCGCGAGGCGTGGAGGCGTGGAGGAGGCGGCGCGGTGGGCACCGGGGGCGGGTTTTGCGAAGCTCTCGGCTGGCATGGAGGCGAGCTCGCGCGCAGGCGGAGGCGGGTGCGACGGCAGGCAGCGCGACGGGACGAGCGGGGGCGGCGGCGCGAGCACGTGCGCGTGGGGCGGTGCGGTGCGGAGGACCGCGGCGGCGCGAGGGGCAGCGACGGGGAGGCGGGTGGCGCAGCGGGGAGGCGGGAGCGTGGCCATGGGCGACGGCAAGCGGCGCGTTCCGGCTGAACAGCGGCGAGATAGGGAAAACGGTGGGCAGCCACATGCTGAGGGTGACGAGGCGACCTCGAAACACTAACACGTGCACGTGCACGGTTGCCGGAGCATGGATGACGACAGCGGCGACCATGGTGCGGTGGACGGCGGCGGGGAAATCTTCTATTCCGGCGAGTTTGGTTAGGGAAGGAGAAGAAAAACTGGTCAGGGTTGTGCGTTGGGAAGTTTTGTGGCCTCGGGCGCGAGTAATTGACAAACATCTCACCGTGCGGTGCTAATTCGGCGGCGAGGTCAACGGCGGTCACGCACCGGCCATGGTCGAATTCTTCGCGTTGATCTCGAGCTACGAGTGGAGACCAGCATGGCGAGCTGTGGGACCAGCACGGCGAGCTGCGCGCGGGCGAGCGGGATCGGCGGCACGGGCCGAGCGGCGTGCAGCGCGGCGGAACGAGCGTGACCGGCGGCGTGCTGCGAACTGCCTCTTCTTCTTGCCTGTTCTGTTGGAGATACCGTGAAAAATGGCTTGTTTTTTACTGTGCGCACCAGGCAAATGGGCCTTTGCCTCTCCGAATTGCCCACCCATTGTTGGAGTCAGTCTTAGGAGGTAATAGGTCCTCATGATTATATAGGAAGATTTATTTCTAAAATTGTTACGATTTTGTGATGAAGATAATATCCATGATAGTTGGTGGAAATTGATTATGGTTTGTTTCATTTGACGAAAGCACAAATTTAGTGTGATGGTGGTATCTCACGTTTCCTTGTCTTTTCACGCAGAAACCATTCAGACGTGTAGGATATCTATCATGTGGCTGGTCCAATCCATTCTTATCCTTAGACGTGAAAAGACAGATAAATCTGTCAAGGTGCCTTTTTCTTTCTTTTTTTTGACGTAAATAATAGTCAGAAACGTTGCGACATGCAAGTGCCATTTTCTGACGTAAGAAAAAACTCAGAACGTGTATTTTTTTTTGCATTTAAAATAACCTTTTCTTTTAAATGCAAAAGAAAATTTACCGCTTGGGTCGTCGAGTAGCGGATGGGGACAGGGCCGACGGGCGTCGCGTGCTGGGTACGGCGGCGTCGTGGAGACTGGGTAGCTGGTGCAGTGCGTGGAGGCGGCGACGTCTGATGAGGTGGCAGCGCGCGCCGCGGCGTACGTGGAGGGAGAGCGCGAGGGTGGCCGTGGGCGACGGCGGGAGCTCGGACCGGAACCTGCGCGAGTTCCTGAGGCAGATCGCCGGCGGTGGCAACTGATCGATTGTCCTGGTGCAAGCGAACAACTCTTATGAACGATCGAATCGAATGATCCATATCTGAGCGCGCGCGGTTCGTTTGCTAAATTAGATGTGTGAATTATCTCGCAAAAAAAATACAGTGAAAAATCCATCTATTTCGATCAGAACATGGCTGAACATTTCTCGCATCGTGTCTGATCTCTGATGAGATCGATGGACCACGGCTCGCTCCGGCTCTCATAACTTGTCGGTCCAGGGCTCCAGGCGTGCATGCATCTGCAAAAGCCCACGCAAATGCGTCAGCTATTAATGCGAGAAGCCGAAGACGACGGCACGCGCGTACTTTCTCGCCGTGTAATTCAATTGACGGATAGGATAGCGACGCTGTGCAGCTGGAAGTTGGAGACTGACTGGACCAAATTAGGTGAAGCTGCCCGGACGTCGTTCTCGCCATGGAAGGTGTTCGAGAGAGGAGGCCAGTTACTTAGTACTCCTACTCTGCTTCGTAGATCAGACGGTGTCTGTGACCTCTCGCTACTCTGTTCCACTCCGATCTGCCGGAAGACGTCCACGACATTTAGGCTGTCGAAGCAATGTTTATCTACTAGTGCTCTGTGCATCTGCATGCGAAAATTCAAATTGTAAACAAAAGGAACAACAAAAGCTTCAAAACGTAGAATATGGAAAACAAGAATTCACATTGTTGTTAACTTAATAAATCACAGATACTGATAGTTTATAGAACACAACGCGTACGATGCTCCCTTCAATCTAGCACGAAGCTACCAAAGGAAAACCAAGTTTCTCTGTTTCTTCTGCCATTGTTGTTCCCTCCCCGTTCATTGGCACAAGCAAAAACAAGAACCGTTCTTTTGCCCTGTTGATGCAGGGAGGTGTCTTTTGCCCCATTGATGCCTGACAGGATCAGCTCAGAATTTGGTGAGCTCCAATATCTCAAAACGATAACTTGTCTAAACTTGTACTGCACAAAGAGATGGCATCTTCACCTATGGTAAAAGGGTGCTACTGCTGTGGATATCTAACTTCCCTATCGATGCTTATATATGGCTATGGGCACACTATTTCATTCTCATCATATGAGAGATGTGACTACTTTACCATATCAATGACATGATTTTCCTAAGTACCTGTTGGCATTTCCGTTGTTTTTTGGCTTCCATTATGCTTAGTAGAAAGGATGGATCATCTCGCCTTGTAAAACGAGCTGCATTGGAGCGATTTGATGTCGACATCAGAAGTTGCTCAATGATGAAGTGGGCATAAAAGTTGTTGCAACATGCCAATCAACACGGCATTCTAGGGAGCTTTATTGCATTTCTATCGGCGCAGTGTCTTCCTTGTTCTTTGCTTCCTCCGTCCTAATAGCATGAGAAGAAAATGACCACTATGTTTTGATTCCTACCATACAAGAGATGTGACTAGTTGCCATACACGAATTGTGACTTTGTCATTTGGTCAACATGATCCGTATGAGGAAATCAGTATCCGGAAGCGAATCCTGAGTTTCGGATGGGCGGCAACAGCGGCGGCATTGACGTTGTGTCCTTGTTGGCGAGCCGTCTTGGAGTGCTTCAACGTGTTTGGATACTGGCTGGTCCTAATAATGGTTTTGTGTTGATCATGTTGCCCATCGAGGTCTCCAGCAGCGTTCGACAATGATGCCGGCAGTGATATTCTCAAGCCTCCATCGTCATGGTGGTGTTTGCGAATTCTTCTTCTCATGGATGCGGCAAGGGTGGTCTGCTGCTTCAATCAACAGGTGCAATTTCGCCAATGGATTGGCCCATCATGACGGTCTGGCCCGATGTGGGAGAATGGATCTTCTGGAGATTGACCTTACCCAACAAATTGCAATGGAAACCCCCCATGGCCTGAGGCTTCAACTTTTCCCCTCTCCCTTTTCCCCTGCTACAGTAAAGAGCCGGCGATTCAGGCGATCCCCCGCCCCGGCGCTGATCTCTTGCTTCCCCCTCCTCTCCGGCGGCCTCGTCGGCGTCGGAGAGGGTGGGGAAGCAGGATCTTGTCGTGGCGGGATAGTTTTAGCTGTAGTATAGGTTTTAGGGTAGTTAGGGTTAGGGTTCCGCCGTCTTCCATGTCGGGGATGGTCGGATTTTTGGTCTCCCTCGGCGGATCTGGTGGCGGAGGCGTCGGCGACGACGGCGAGCTCGCCGGTGAAGCTTTGTGGAGAGTGGTATCTCCGGCTGACGGCGGCGAGGCGATGGCGTCGTCGACGGCATGGAGTTTGTCCTCTCGGCCTCTTCCTCGCTCCGCTGGTGCTTCACTCCGGCGCTGGCGGCGGGACAGTGGAGGTGGGTTTCCCTGTGTGGAGGTCCTGTGTAGGAGTCCTTCGTCGGCGACTCCTTGTCTTCGTCTTCGACGAGGCGAGGTGGGAGCTGACGGCTTCGGTCAAAGGTGTAGAGGCGGCTGTGGCTTGAGGATGGTGAGGTGGAGGATCTGCCCTCGAAGATCCCGCGATGGTGGTGGCTGTCGTCGGCGAGTGGCGGTCCTAGCTGGAAGGAGCTCGGGGCGTGCCCCCGGCCGATGGGGCGTTCAGCGACGGCTTCATCTCACCCGATGGGGTGAGTGTCTTTCTCGGCTCATTCCAAAGCCTT
Source organism: Eragrostis nindensis (assembly GCA_012490785.1). Classification (NCBI taxonomy): domain Eukaryota; kingdom Viridiplantae; phylum Streptophyta; class Magnoliopsida; order Poales; family Poaceae; genus Eragrostis; species Eragrostis nindensis. Next base: position 288,571 of record JAAXCT010000189.1, on the reverse strand, counting down.
CGTGCGACGGAGTTCTCTCCGGTGGAGTTCCTGCCAGCCTTGGGTGTGCGGCGTGTGCCGGATCTGTTGGCGCTGGCGATGGTCGGCGTCGATGGTGCTCGGCGCTTCTGGATGGCGAAGGGTCCAGGGACCTGGTTGTGTTTTTTCTGTTTTCTAGGGGCCTTTCTGCTATACAGCTATCCTCTGTATCCTTTCATAGCGTATCTGTATGCGTACGTACTCCTTAATCTTTGAAATACAGATATTTTTGATCAAAAAAAACAAATTGCAATGGAAGACAATTCAAGCTGCACAATGGAGATGTTTCTTCTTCTTTTTTTATTTGTTCATCAGTGCTGCGGTGGCACTTCTGATGTTTGCCAATTTATGTTAGTGGTTGTATTTAGGCTGTAACTTTCTTGAAAGCAAAGACTAGTGGTTGTAACTTCCTTGAGAGCCAAGGCCGGGACTAATACAATCTTCTCATTATCTAAAAGTCCAGAAGCGAAAAAGCGTCTCATCTTGTAGATCAGGTGAATCCAGTCCATATACGAGAGGGTCATCTTTGCATACTGGGTTTACATGGTCCAGAGGGGCATGCGCCCGCAAGGCTGCCAGGACTATCATCCAAGCAAAAGTGTTACTACCGTGAGAAGCAGAAGCTGAACTCGGGGGTGTTCTTTTTATTAGTACTAAATGTCACATCAAAACTAATCTTGCTATTTAAGAGTATTAATAAGTCTAATTACAAAAACTTTTTACAGATGTGTGCTAATTTACGAGACGAATCTAACGAGCCTAATTAATCTATGTTTTGCTACAGTGATGCTACAGTAACTATCATCTAATCACGGCTTAATTACCCTCATTAGATTCGTCTCGCGAATTAGCACAAAGTTTTGTAGTTAGTTTTTTAATTAGATTTTATTTAATACCCTTAAATGACAAGATCCTAGCAGGCCTAAAATTAGTCCTAAAGAAACGAACACCCCCTCAATCATGACGTGACCTTATCTATCGATAGGGAAGGAGGTTTATAGAGGAGTCTCCTGCAGACGATTGATGGGGCAACACAGATGCAATCTCCTGCAGACGATCGCTTCACCGTTCAGATTTCGGGCTACTCTAGTTAGCTTGTTGTTCAGACGGCGCCGAATGTTGAACCAGGCGTTCATGCTATTCCGATAAATCTATTATCTTAGTATTTGAAGGTCCAAAGAAGCTACCTAGTTCGCTCTCGAGGCCACGAAATTATACCACATTAATCGAAGAAAAAATCAAAATATAAACCATTGGATTTTATGAAGAATCAACGGCCAAGATTAAAGGAAGTGTCCACCATTAAAACAACTCCTGTAGATCAAACGAATACGCGTCAAACTCAATGATAGGTGAAATTCGGAATAAAAAAATACACAAATTATCATATTAGTTCCCTGCCACGTTGATTGTAAGAAAAAAACAGAGAGAGAAAAGCTCAGCCTGTGTACGGAGGGGAAGAGTCCTCCGCACATCAAAGATATTCTATCCCTAATACATGCACCTGCAGTTTAATTTGAGAACAAAAAAAATCCTTCATGACGTACGCTTCCTTATTCACAGTAGAGACGCATGGAAATAAACCATCGACATATTTTGAAACAAGCAATCGGAAGAACAAATTGATGGTGTGGCCTATAGCTCGCGTCGACACTTTCATGCGGACCCCAAATCAATGGAAGGTCACGCTGCTCATGGAGTTGATGTTGGGTTCTACATTCCAGAACAGACGGCGATACGGTGGAGCGACTCGCACAAGCGGCAATCTCGCGCATTCAACCTGGATTGATCGAACCACAGGTGGCATGGCACCGCATCAATGACTGGAACTAGATGACACAGAAGTCTTCAATGCCACCAGTTGGTCCTGCCCTGCGGCTACCATGCACCAGATAATTACTTAGGCATGTCCACTATCTTAGTGTTGGCAATTGGCGCCCAGAATGGAATGTCAGCATGGGAAACCTCATGGAAGCCAACCCGATCAGATTACCTCAGGGAAGCCTCCTTTTTTTTTTTTTTTTGGCGAAAACACTTGCAGCCTCCATGTGTGTCATTGCCACGATGATAGACTCCTCATGAAGCCTGGCGGCACAAACGGTGGACAGCTTCAAACTTGATGTCTGATAGGCTTTGATCCTTATGCAGGGAGCACTTTAAGGCTTAGGCTAGCAATGGTGCATTAGGTAGAGCACATGAAGACAAATGAACTTACGATGTCATCTTTCTTTGGCGTTGTTCTAGAGTCAAGCATGGGTGCTAGGCTTGATTGATGTGAGAGGTGGTTGATTGCTCTTGCTCCAACAGTATCTGGCAAGGCCTGACAATGAATTTTCCATGTAGGAAAGAGTGAATCACGTGAATGTCGAGAACTGTTCTCATAGTGAGCTCGGGATTCATGGATGGAGAGGATAAAATAGTGTGGCTTGGTGACGTGTTGCAGAGAGTTGCATACTTTGCGGTGTCAAATGGTGTGGAGCCCCATGGGAAGAGGAGGGAAGTAAGGATGGAACAGAGCACCATTTAGTTTTCTATGAGTGCATAGGATTGAACTTTAGGATGCAAATATAATGGAACTTAGCCAGCCATAATTATTTTTATTTTGTTGGTGCATTCGCACACTCGACATTGTATACCTAGCTAGCTTCGCCCAGGGATCGAAGTTGTGATGTGAGCCTGATCAAGACTCAAGAACATGTAGAGAAGGGTGTTTAGACTTTGGTCACTCCTTGACTCTAAAGAGATGAGTTCTTGATCGTAAGGACAATATATGCGAAGTTTACTAAGGTGCGACTATATGTGTGAAGAAGTAGTATGATACACTGTTATTGGATAATCAGGTCAACGGTGTGTTGTGCTTGGATTTGGTGTATTTGAGGTGTGGCTCGACATGGTACAAAAGATGATTGTTGGCTACTCCCTATCTTTTAAAATAATTTATATTTGACCCGTTTATTTAAAAAGCATTGGTATATTTAAATAACATAAGATTTATGTTTTTAGGTTGAAATATACTTTCGCACAAATTAAATTATATAAATCAATGATCAAAGATAGAGATACTTAATACTTGACAAAACCTAAAACTACAATTATTTCTGGATATAGTGGCGTGTCGAAATAGGGGATGTTATGTCACAACACACATATAATAGATCTCCCGCAATAAAGAGCCAACAAAGTAGTAACAATAAGATCGGCGTTCGCAAAGAAACTCAATAAGACAAGATAACGATATATTTTAGCGAGTCTAGCCGCGCAATATGCGCGGGCCATCTTGCTAGTTACTACTACAAAGACAGATTTAATTTGGATTTGTTTTCCTTTTTACATTTGGCAGGAACTCTGGGGAATCTACAACTACTGTGAATTTGCACTCCGTCACAGCCTTGATAAATTTCCCAATATTCAGGCCGCCGCTCGTGCTAGGGCACAGCAACCAGGGAGCCCCGCACGTCCCCGCGAGTCTTCTTGCGCCGCGCAAATCGCAAGGCCGGAGCTGATCGAGGATCCGGCTGACCGCATGGAGAAGAAGATGATGATGACGCCGTCGCTCAGCGACGACGCGCTCGCGTGCATCCTGTCCCGCCTCGCGCCGCGCAGCCTGGCGGCGTCCCGATGCGTGTGCAGGGCGTGGCGCGACATCGTGGACGCGCGCCGCCTGCTGCGCACAGACCTCCTCCCGCTCTCGCTCGGCGGCATCTACCTCCACGTGTCCTCCTGCGGCTTCCCCCCGCTCTTCACTTGCGCGTCGTCGTCGTCGACGGTGCCGCCGCCAGCGACGGGCAACGACCTCGACTACTTGGACATCTACGACGACGACGACGACGACTACGTCTACTGCGACGAGGCTCACGTGAGCCTATGGACGATCCATGACCACTGCAACGGCCTCCTCTTGTTCCCCGGGCACGTGGTGAACCCCGCCACGCGGCAATGGGCATGGCTCCCGTATAGGGCGACGACGAGCGATCTCCACCATGAGTCGTATCTTGTGTTCGATCCAACCGTGTCGCCGCACTACGAGGTGCTCTCGATCCCTCAGTATTACCACCAAGAGGGATTAGAATGGCCGCCGTCGCCGTACGCCATGCATGTCATCTCGTCAAGGATAGGACAGACAGGACTGTGGGAGGAGAGATCCTTTCTCCGAGAAGGGCCTGCCAGGAGTAACGGCGCACCGATATATAACCACCTTAATCGCTACGGCGTCTGCTGGCATGGTGCGCTTTACGTGCAGTGCAAGGATAATTTTGTCATGAGGTACTTGCTTTTACACCTTCTGTGGCCAACGTTTTTCTCAATTGTCGCATCATGCTATTTTTGTTTCCATTTTTCTGACCCTACTATTGCTAATTAATTGTTGCAGAATAAACTTGTCTACCAGCAAGTATCGCCTAATCGAGCCCCCGGCGTTGGGACCACGCGGAGGATATGGTCAACTGCATCTAGGAAAATCAGAGAAGGGGTGTACTATGGATTGATAATTTGCCAACAAATTCGAGTATGTTTCCTAGACGAATCATATGGCCAGATAGAGTGGGTATTGAAGTGGGATAAGAGCATTAACCCCAGGAAGAAATTCACAAATTATGATGAACATACCAATAGGCCCTGACACCTACAATGCTACAATAGAGAAGATAAGTACTATGGAAACTATGTCGAATCACCATCGGCGGGATTTGGATGGATTTCAGACTTTGATGATAATGATGTTGTCCGTGCTGAATATGTTGAAGATTGTAACAGCAACAATAATGTGCCTATGTGCAGCTCCAACCTTGAAAATGTTCCCAGCTTCAAAGGAAGGGAAGCGAGCAACAATGCATATGGCAGTGACATGGAAGCCTTTGAGATATTTGAATGGGGATCCAACAACAATGATTGTGTTTTGTACAGTAAAGAAAGATCTTTCTGGTATAATGGTTATCTTAAATTTCTTGGATTTCATCCTTATAAGGAGACCATTTTTATAAATCACGCAGATGAAAGAGTGACGGCCTATCATTTGAATAGCTCAAATATGGAGGACTTAGGCAGCACAATACTGAAAGGAAACAGACTCAGAGATGTACAAGCCTCTTTCGTGTATACACCTTGTCGGATGGGAGAGGTTCTCAAGAATAGTTAATTTGTAAAGATGTAATTTTTGCACTTTCTCTGTCCACGGATATAGTGTTTTCGAATATAGAGGTGATTCGAATGAAAAGTAAAATACCTTGTTGCCCCTTAAGATTAATCTTGTCATTAAATTAATCACGCCATCCCACCCGGCTAACCAGCTGCCTATTAGTCCTATTCACAGATCGAGTCCTGATGGTTTTGTGACCATATGAAAAAAAATGGGGTTTTGGTGTCCATTTTGACATGAAAAAAAACTTGACATGCAAACGGATACTACAGAAATGTATGCATCTCCAACAAGGACAAAATAACAGCCCAAAGAAAGCAAAGAACGGAAGGACTTGATAGTTTTGGTTGGTGCGAGAGCTTGTTCACTGCAACTGGTTAAACAAAAACTGGAATTTGATTTCCCTGAAAGAGAAACAGGAAGAAGCTTCGGAACTTGGCAGCAGAAGTATGCAAGAAATTTCTCCTGCACTCATTTGCAAATGCCCGTAATTCCATAATGCCACATTCCGGAGTTCAAAACCTTTCTTGTACAAACATTAAAATTAATATCTTTCGTAGAAACCACGAAAAATGCAACTCATTCACAAGAGCACATATACTGATCATTCAATTCGTAATAGCTCCAGTACTTCCAACTTTCCAACAGTCTCATGGCTCACACACATAGGACAACTGTGGGTATAATGAAAGTAATCTGAGCTATTAGAACTCCTGAACAACTCAAAACTACAAAACTATAGTATCACCAAGCCAACAACGGTGCTCTCAATAGACGGACTTAGTCTTTCTTTAGGTCCCGCTAACATAATGATGCTGATGCAGATAATAAGCATCTGATTGTATGAAGCTATTTTTGCAGCATGCAGTGCACATACTTTCTAAACTATTCCGCTAGCTGCCTGTTGGGCCCTGAGTACTGGAACGCTCATTTTGGGGAAGAAGAAAGCAGCCCCCTTTTGCGGCAGAGTCAGTAGCATTGCTTTCCCTCATCCCCAACACCATGGCTATCACCTCGCCCGTTCATCCCTCCGGTACGTAGGATAGCTCATCGTGCACGGCTTACAACATTGAAGAGACGAAAAGCAATTGCGTAGTCCCATTCTCTTAGCTGCTCTAAATTTGGTGAACTCCAATATCTCGACGATCACCACACATACTAAGTCTTTGCCACAAGGAATGGTATATGTACGAGTTCTAAAACTAAGAAAGAACAAAAAGGGTACAAATATTGCAGAGTTATCAGTCTCTTGTCCGTGCTTATATACAGCTCTGGGCATACTATTTCCATTCCTATCATGGTAGAAATGTGACTAGTTGTCATTTCATTGCCATGACTTGCCTGTAGTACGTTAATATGAGCTTTTTGGGAGAAGAACATGCTTACAGATTGATGTGAAAATTTAGTCTGGAACTCAATAGAAGCCTAACATCTCTGAGCTGTTGGGGCTATAACACAAATGCATTACCATGTTGAGAGGTTCTATGATCGATCAGGCTAGCAGGCCCAATAGCTGCCCGATTGCCAATTCACAATTCACATTGTCCAAAGCAAACACGCTCTGAGCGCGAATAATGAGGCGATTAATCCATATCCTACTTGTATGTGGACTTACAAGGACACGACCGAATCTGGGTTGGACGCTAGAACGTGTATCGCCGAGTCTTACATGAGGCATCAGCCAAGCCACAGTAAAGGCACAGGCACCCTGCTCTTTCCACCAAACAAAATCCGAGTCGTTATCGTAATCGATTTACGAAGAGTACGTATGTCTTGGACGCCCCCAGATAACAGAATCCTAGTCGACGCTGGACTCTATGATCGAGTCGGGCAACGGGTCGCAGCCAGGCCGCAATAAAAGTCACAGCCACCCTGCTCTTCTCTCCACCAAAGCAAAACACAATAATTGGTTGCAAATTAGCAATCATGGCGATCGGCACGGGGAACAGGCTTCTTCGTACGATGGCGACCTCGTGCATCGCCGTCCTCCTGCTTCTGCTGCTGCTGCCGTGCGCAGAAGCTCGCCCCGCTGCCACAGCGACGGCGTCCATCGACGGCAGCCAGAGCGAGCACCTGCCGCTGCGCGGGCCGATGCTCCGCGGCCCGGAGAGCGTGGCGTTCGACGGCAACGGCGCCGGGCCGTATAGCAGCGTCTCCGACGGCCGCATCCTCAAGTGGAACGGCAAGGAGCTCGGCTGGACGACCTACGCCTACGGTCCGGGCTACAACAAAAAGATCTGCACGGCGTCGAAGCTCCGGCCGGCGGAACTCACCGAGAGCACGTGCGACCGCCCGCTGGGTCTGCGTTTCAACTACAAGACGGGCGACCTCTACATCGCCGACGCATACAAGGGGCTCATGCGTGTCGAATCCGGTGGGGGAAAGGCGACGGTGTTGGTTGATGAAGCCGACGGCGTGCCACTCCGCTTCACCAACGGAGTTGACATCGATCAAGTGACAGGAGAGGTATTCTTCACGGATAGTAGCATGAACTATCCAAGGTCACAACATGAGAGGGTGACAGCCACCGGAGACTCGACGGGTCGCCTCATGAAGTACGATCCACGAACCAACAGCGTCACCGTCCTACAGTCCGGCATCACGTATCCAAATGGCCTCGCCATAAAAAGCGCTGACCGGACCATGCAAGCTGCTTAGGTATTGGATCAAGGGTACCAAGGCTGACTCGTCTGAGATACTCACCGATCTTCCAGGATATCCGGACAATGTAAGGTCCGATGGGAAAGGTGGGTTTTGGGTGGCGTTGCACCGAGAGAAATCAGAATTGCCCTTTGGTCCGGATAGCCATCTACTTGCCGTTAGAATTGGGGCTGATGGAAAGGTGACCCAAGTGATGAAGGGTCCCAAGAGTGTGAGGCCAACTGAGGTGGTGGAGAGGGATGGTGGCAAATTATATTTGGGCTCGGTGGAGTTACCTTATGTCGCCGTAGTTAGTGTATAAGCTATTTGATCTGCGAATCTATTGTAACTAATTAAGCACTCAATTTCATAGTATCATCATTGTAACTCTAGGAGTCTAAAATTATTATACTACTATTTACTTGTCTTTTAAGAATATTTATCATCTGTAAGTGTTTAAAGTATGACTAGTATAAGTAATAAACTTTGAATCAGAGAACTGTTGCTTATGTTTCCAGGGTTGGCGAACAACTGCACACTGTATTCCTAAAACATTAAACTTTAATGTGTTTTCTTAACATGAACAACGGGTTGTATCAGGGACATAATTAAATCACTATCAGAAACCGAGAGACCCTCACGCTCTATCAGTATCAAGACCAGATCAAATGATCTGTTTTATCAGTATCATGACCAGATTAAATGCTCTCGTAATCTAGACGGCGTAATGATTTTAAATGATCAATTAATAGGTGGGAATCCCAAGCTTGTACGACGTGCCTAGCTAGGGTTGCTGCCTGCATTCGATCCAACGACAAGGAAAAGTGCGAGATCAATAAGTCGTTACGAACCCTACGGGAAAAACGAATCCGGCCGCCGGCCGCGCCTCGTGCCCTATAATAATACTCCTCCGTTTATCCGTTATATATACATAGACGAACATTAACCAAAACTCTAGGAAATAACAAGAATCTTCCATGGCCGCGTGCGCAGATCGACAAGAGCAGCCTCTTCTACCAACCAGCAGCGGCGGCGCCGGCCGGCACCGGCCCCGCTCGTCGGGAAAAGGGAAGCAAGTGACGCGGCGGCCAGACGAGCCATCAGGGTTCGAATTATGCGGCAGCATCGCCATCCTCGTCCTAATCATCCTCGGCGGCGTGCACATCTACCGGCACATCCACTGGTCCAGAATCTTCGGCCCCTTCGACCCCGTGGAGTACTCCGTCACCATCGCCGCCGTCTCCGGCCTCGACCCGGCCTCCGACCTGACCAAGCATTGGCTCCCAGCCAAGCAAGGGCTCCTCAACCCGGCCTTCAACCTCACCCTCCGCGTCTCGTCGCCGAGCACGGCGTTCGACCGCGAGTGCTTCGAGGCCGGCACGGCGGTGGAGGTGTCCTACCTCCGGTCACGCGTCCCGCTGGCCACCGGGCCCGTGCCGGCGTTCTGCGTGGAGGTCGGGGAGGAGAGGGAGGAAGGCTCCGTCGTCGCGTGGGGGCACGGCGTGCGCTTGCCGACCTTCGTGTTCGACAGCCTCGCGGCGGACATGCGGCTCGGCAAGGCCGAGTTCGGCGTCAAGCTCGTACCCCCGCTCCCGGCGTACTGTGTCGACGGTAAGAGCTACTGCTCGGGCATTGTTAGCGTGGTCTCGTGCTGGTCCAAGATTGGTGATCGTGCTCCATGCAATGTGTTCAGAGAAAGAGCATTGACGTCCTTGCCGGTGCCGCGCCCCGGGAGGGATTCCACCGATCTTCCGCATACGCAGTGACGTCGAATATATGTGCTCAATGCGTTGATGGCGACGATCTTGTTTGCTACCTCCTGCTGCCGGGTTGATAATGATGATCTTCGTTGCTACTGGTGAAAAGTGTAGTAGATGTGCACCTTTATTTGTTTCCAATCTTTGGAAAACGGAAAGGTTCCCAATATGGTTCTTTTTACAATAATCATCTGTATCGCAGGACCAATCAACTATTACTGAGTGCTTCATAAGTGATTTCGGCTTGATAGTTTGGACATCGAATTAGTACAGTTTTGGTGATTCATGTTTCCGCCCAATCGAGTTCTGATTTCTTTCTGGGCCACCACATTGTTTCAAGGCCAATTTCATTGATTTTTAGAGAAACATAACTGAACTACAATTAGCTTAATGCACTACATTTATCTCTTCATCTTATTTTTTTTGGCAACCAACATTATTTTATACTAGTAACATGCCATTTTGGCAAGGAATTACCATATTGGATTGGGCTTAGACTTGGGTTTCGGAAGGTCCAACATGATCCTACGTATATGACTTTTGACACCAATCGTGTGCATAGAAATTCCTTTGGACCTAACATGTGATGGCATCAGATTCCATTTTGTGCATCTGGTTTTCCTAGTGTTACAGAACAGTGAATACACATGATGAGATACTTGTAATTTATCAAGTGGCCCACAAATTGCACGCAAGCAATTAATCTATTGGTACGTTCACGCATATTAGACTAAACTAATAGTTTAAAATTGGCCCTAGCAACTAACGACGATGTGTCACCATTGCTTCTCAAGACGACACCCCCCCCCCCCCCCCCCCCGGGTATTGGATCCATTTTTTCGCTGGTTGTAGGGCACTAGATAGCGAAGGGGCCAATATATAGCTGCTAGTTTTTACAACCGACTAGGATAATGTGTTTTCCTTTTCTCTTCACTGTCAATGATTCTTGGTTTGTTATGTGGATTTGAGTATACAAACTACATTTTTCGTCGTCATGCAAGAAGTGCATTTTCATTGGCTATCACTATTGATTAGTCTGAATTTGGTGGACTCCAATATTTCATAACAAAAAAAAATTGAGTCAAATATAATACAAGAAACACATACAGTTGTATGATGCCTATTGATTGTTTGGTTACAGAATAACCTAGGCAACATCGAAGCATAAATTCAAACAATTTGACCTCCATCAATGTTTAAATTGCGATGTATCCCTACTTATTAGTTTGATATATACTTGACTATCATATACTAAAACAAGCTCATAGCAACATTTGTTTGTCATTTTTCTTTTCAACGATAGTATACGATTAACTTTATGTATGAATGTTACATATTACACATATTAAATTTATCATATACAGAATCAAATATTGCAACTACTTTCGGAATGGTTTACTGCACTATGCAAGACACATTTATAGAAGTAACCTTACTATGTGTAATCTCCAAGCTCCGACAAAACCAACATCAAGGAATAGCTCATCGGATTCCCAATCCGACTACCAACTCACCAGGTTCCCACCACCTGGCTACCAAACCAAACCAAACCAACCAACCATCCATCAATCCCACTAATCGCGAAGAAATCCAAGCTCGCTCTCGACCGTGAGCACGGCTGTCATGACAGTTTTTATTCTTGCAAGGTTTGCATGCATTCACCACGAGTAAATGCTATCCCTTTTTGCTTCACACTTCTGAGGTGTGAAACCAGGTAAACATAGAAAAGCTTTTCAATAGCGTCTCGTGCCCTGTAAACATCCGCTAGGATTCGCTAAAACACGGGAGTCTATTTTCCCTCCAATGCATAGCCGTTGCCGCGCCCCCGGAGGGATTCCACCTATCTTCCGCATACGCAGTGACGTCGGATGTGCTCGATGCGTTGATGACGATGATCTTCTTTGCTACTGGTGAAAAGCTAGTAGATGTGCATTTTTATTTGTTTGCCATCTTTGGAAAATGGAAAAGTTTTTTCCAATATGGTTCTTTTTACAATAATCGTCAGTATCAAGTGCAATCATAGAGGAATTTTAAGCTGAGTGCTTTCATTACTGATTTTGGCTTGATAGTTTGGAGTTTGGACAACAAATTAGAACAGTTCTGGCCATTCATGCCTAATTGAGGTTTCTTAAGTGTGTCACCACATTGTTACAGGGCCAACAAGATTTTATTTTGGAAATCCACGTGATTTAGAGAGAAAAAGATAACTGAACTGCAATGACTCTGATAGCTTAATGCGCTACATTTCTCTTGATTTTTTCTTTTTGGATTTAAGCATCCGCAACCAACATTATATTGTACTAGTAACATGCCGTTCTGGCAGGCTCCAAACTGGATTGGGCTTGGACTTGGGTTCGGAAGGTTCAACATGATCCTCCGTGACTTTTGAAACCGTAGTCGTAGAGATCGATCGACGCCATGCATGGTTGTAAGACAAAGTCGGACGAAGGAGTCATGTGCATAGCAATTCCTTTGGCGCTAACATGTGTTGATGGCATCATAGTCCATTTGGTGCATCTGGTTTTGCTAGTATTACAGCACAGTGAACCACTAAAAACAATCATCATCTTCTATGACGATGTAATTATGTCACAAAACCTGAGAAATTTTTCATAAATAACTTCCTATGGAAAACTTATGAAAAATCACTTCGTCGTAGATTGTGCATCACTAATTTTCTTCTGTAATTGACAAATTACAACTTTTGATCATAAACTTATGACGATTTCCCAAAACATCATTATTTTTTTCTCAAGATTTCCAAAACGTCGTAGATTTGTCATAAACCATTGAATAGAAAATAATGTGGCCAAGCCATTTATTTTTCTGGCCCGTTAAATAAAGCCATTTATTTTTCTGGGTCATTATCCAAGACATTTTGAGGGAAAAAGTGCTTCTTCTATTAATTTCATCTTTATCCATGTTAGCAGGCAATGTAATGAGGTACCTCATGTTTTTGGCTAAGTCGGCTGTTCAGTTTTTAGAATCAATTTGGCTTGATGTATCAGCAGAGTTTCTCTAGCGAACTCTTTGTAATGATCGGTGTTAATTAATTAAAGCTACCCGTTACTTAAAAAAAAGGAAGTATTTTTTATGCACATATATGCGAGTTGTATAGTGTTTACAGTTTGCCTCTATTAGTACTCACGTACAAGACGTTTTTTTTTTTTGTGTCATATCTTACAACTTGTGTATCTAAATTACATTGTTGATAATTACAAATCACCATTTTCTCTTTGGTCGTCTGTTGTAGTTTCATGAAGGACAAAAAATATTTGCCACTATAGACTCACAAGTAAAGATAAGAAAGGAGAACAATGAGAGTTCATCTTTCCTATCATGTCATAAAAATCTATAATATATAACACCAGAACTAAAACTGCAAGAATCCGTTAATTAATATTCACTGATCTTGGGTTTTGTGAATTTCATGACCTCCAATATCTCGAAACTGACAACTTTGAGGGAGAGAAGTGAGGCGGCTGGGAAGCATATATAGCTTTTCCTTTATATCTCTGCTCAATCTTTGTTTATGGATTTCCTCTCGTCATATATAACGAGAGTATAACTTGTCCCTATGTAATCTACTGCAATATATAATGTTTCAAAATATCTAATCCACTTAAAGACTTAATAATAATCAATACTATCCAGCGATATAGCACCATGGGTTATATTCATGCTCGTGAATCAATCTCAAATGGGCCTGCTGGTTGGGCCCCTTGCCAGTTATTGGGCCATGGGATCACTTCTAGATCATGAAAATGAATTAATGAAGGGCGTACAAATGTGTTTCTCTAGCAAGTTTCAAAAGAAAATGTGTGTTTTCTCTAGCTATATCCATACTGAGATGTCACTAGGTTGTCATTTCATATATACCCTATGTGCAAATTGAAGTAGTGCGTAGTCGTATCATTATTATCATGACTCGCTCATAGCAACTGTTTCTACAATTACAAATGCTTGTTTGCCAATGAGCTAAACAAGGAGCATATGTTTAATGGAAACAATTACAGATGTTTATTGGAACAAGTACACATGTTTGTTGAAACAAGTACATAAACCATAAAAAAATATTTACTCTAAATAATTCACTCGGTCTTGTTAGTGTTTTGTCAATATGATTCTTCAAAACAAAATTGGCTTTCCAATATCTTAGTTTCTCTACACAGGCATCGGACATTTTATATTTGTCCTGAATTGATATGATCTTCTTGTTTTCATTTAACCATGAAAACCAAACATTCCATTTGGCACTTGAATTTAGCTTCTAGAGCACATAGGGTGGCCATCCCTGAACTCTAGGAACTTGGAACAACACACTGGCATGAGATTTATTAGATCCGGCTTGATAACCCTAAATAATAGTTGCGCACATTTGTTGAAACATTCTTCGATTGATGGAGTCATAAACTAATTTAATCAGCATATACTCTATGCTCGTATAAATAACAGCATGACATCGACATTTGCTTAAAGGAACCCATTGTTCCCAAACAAGTAGCAACTACCATATCGTATTGTCATTGAATGAGACGGCAACATCGTTACAACGAAGTTGTTACTTATGGTTCTAGCTTGAGCCGCCCAAATAATCAGGTACGCTCCTAAAACTGAAATTAATGTTGAGCCCCAGAGAACTGAAACTGCGCTATTTTCATTTCGATTTAACTCTTGTAACTATCTCAACTAAATCTGATTTGCCTTCTTTCCATGCTAACATGTGCCATATATTTTTGTCACCTCGCGCCATTTTGTAGTTTAAATTTTCTTTAACTGTGTTTGTACTTATCAAATATGGACAGCACATGTACAGTACTGGAAACTGAAGTAAGTAATCTATGCTATCAAGCAAACCACTTTATTTTTTTTATTTTTTCTGATTACATAGTACAATTCAGACACGTACCCCTATGAACGCATATACGCAAACCCTACTCCTATGAGCATCTTCGAAGACTGAGTCGGCAAATCCTTGAGATTGACGAAGTCACCACTGGCGCCTCGCTGTCGACAGCCATGTCGCTCCCACTGAACACACAACGCTGTTTAATCCTAGAAAATTCGCTCTTACGGGAAGTCGAAACCAGGACCTCAGGTGCTACTGAGGCTCAAACCACTTTATTGACACTCAAACAATATAACTTGTTCTTTTTAAATATAACATATAAACGGGATATAGGGGTATATTTTGAGTTAACTTTTATGAAAGTATATTGAGTTAAATTTGTTGTAATGGCGTGGTTGTCAAAATTTATTGAAATGTATACTGATTTTTGGTGAAAAATCTTTGTAATGGCAGTGTGTTATAGGTACCTTTTTCCTTCAACGAATATGATAATTTATGCGCCTTGAGAGCAAATATGGTGTCTTCTTTGTTGCAAAAATAGCAGGATAAAATATTTCGAGGAGTTTTACGGTGCCCAATACCACTAGTATTATACTAGTGGTATGCATGATACCACTAGTGTATATTGGTATATACTGGTGGTATTTAGAATTCTCCAACATTCAATACCATTAGTATTCTTGAGTAGTATTAATAATACTAGGGTGTTTTAGGAAAAAAAATTAAGTACTGTCTTGACATCGGTGACGACAAAAGGCAAATCAGAGGGGGTGTAGGGTGGCAACGTCATAGGTGGCGACAGGACAAGATCGTGGGGAGAGAGGGTGGCAATGAGAGGATTTAGAGGGCGGCGAAGCAGAAGAAAGTAGACGATAAAACTAAAATGACTGTGTTACCTTTCATAATACCATTAGTATAATACAAATAGTATTAGGCACCGTAAAACTCCTCAATATTTTACTGATTTACTGAACATAATGATTCATTAAAAAATTGAATACATATTTATAGGAAAAATATTTCCTAAATCAGCCAAAAGCTCTGATCTGAAATGAACTCGTGCAAGATGTGTGAATTTGTTAATGCCGTATTTTTATGTATGGATAATTGTATTAGAAATGGGTTGTAATGTTCTAGCTGACACTTTACATTGCCGAGGAACATTCCATTTGGCCTGTTGAACTAGAAAGATTACAAGACACGGCTGGCCATCTCTCTAAACAGTTCGCACTAACACTAAGCACTCGCAACTTTTAAGTTCATTTGGTCCGGCCTAATTTATCTGCTTAACCAGCTGGTACACACATGTTGAATCAGTCTCTGATCATGTGAAGACTCAACAGTATCTAAATTGATTTAAGCCTTCATGTTTGATTAAACAACGGCTTGACAATGACAATATGATGATGAGAATCCAATGTTTCCAGACAAGTAACAGACCGGGATACCGTATCACTGGAAGCGACAATAACATCGTTTCAAAGAGTACGCACTTAGATTTTTGCCGCCCAATTAACCAGAGATGCTCTTAACATTAAAAACATGGTGGTTCTTTTAACTAATAAAGGAATATTGTGAAACTGTATACCTGTTTGTATACGCGGGTCCTGAGACGCAGACACTGGAAATGATCTATAAATCACTTGCTTTTTCCACTTTACAACGGTAAGCTTTTTTTTTTTTTTTGCGATTAAATAGTACAACTCGTACAAATCAGACACTCACAATGCACACACACTCATCCTATTCCTATGAGCATCTTCGAAGACTGAGCCGGCAAATCTTCGAGATTGACAAAGTCACCACTGGCGTCTCGCTGTCGACGGCTATGTTGCCTACCGATGAAAGCACAACGCCGTTAAATTCTAGAAAATTCGCTCCTATGGGGAGTCGAACCCAGTACTTGAGATGCTAATAAGTCTTTTGTAACCACTAGGCTCCATGTCTTTTCACAAGCAAAAATAATTTCTTCTTAAACCACTAGGCTACATGCCTTTTCACAAGCAAAAATAATTTCTTCTTATTACTTTCATCTCTAAATCATACCTGCTTAATAAGTGTATTAGGCCATCCATTACCTCATCGTTGATGGAAAAGCTGAGCTCTTGCCATTGTCTCAAAAGTATTAGTATCAATCTGCGGACGGTTCATCGGTTGATGTAATATTTTAGTATCACTTTGTGCCCAACAATTATACTCGATGCTCCAGTAAATTAACCCACTGCGAACCACGACAAAAGCGGATCGTCCGAAGCTCTAACCATGGAGCGCTTGGGAATCTGCCCTGTCACAGTCGCCCACGCAGAACGCCAAGAAACACCTTTTTCGCCCGGCGTCATCATCGATGCAGACATGTGAAGGCGAGCGACATCATCAAGCAGTTGTTGGGACATGCAGGCTCCCTTGTAGCCACACCCATGGCTCATGCAGCTGTCCACGTCTCGTTATAGAATTCTCATATGCGCATAGCACATCGTGGCCAGGCCCCTTCTTCCCTCTCGTTGTCGATCTCTCCGCCGATCTTATCTAAGCCCGGTTCGTGAACTCTGGCCGGCTATAAATTGTGCGAAACGTAGCTAGCTAGCCGTGCATTCTCATCGATCACCAGTCACCACACAGCAGAAGAGATTCACATAGACTTTGTAGGGTCTCTTAATTCAGCTAATTATATTGGCACGATGAACGCCATGGTGTTCGGCGCCGGTGATGAGACGGTGGTGCTGGCGCACGGGTACGGCGGCACCCGGTTCATCTGGGACGACGTGGTACCGGCGCTGGCGGCGAGGTTCCGGGTCGTCGTCTTCGACTGGAGCTTCTCCGGCGCTGCCGGCGGCAAGCGCTACTGCTGCTCGTACAGCGGCCTGGCCGACGAGCTCGTGGCGCTCATGGACGACCTCGGCGTGCGCGGCGCCACGTTCGTGGGGCACTCCATGGCCGGCATGCTCGGGTGCATTGCGTCCGTCGCGCGCCCGGACCTGTTCAGCCACCTCGTGCTCGTCGGCGCGTCGCCCAGGTCTGGATCACAATAATCTCGATCGCATATATATGAAACTTTACATATCAGTTTTATTTACCACATGATCGTACACCAGTGGCACCGTGGCAGAAGGGCGTGGCTAATCCGCGCACGCCCGCGCGGAGGCCAAGTCGCGCATCTCACCGACAGCAAACGACAACAACGTCGCCGGTTTCCTAACTTTCCCTTTTCGTGCTCAATCCAGCTGGGATCCGGAAATTCCTCTTCCCTTCCTTCCTTCCTTCATTCCTTCCAAATCTCAACATAAATCATCCCTTCCTTGAATCTAGATGAGAAACGAATCAATTTTCAGAAGTTTCAAAAACAAATTTTGGAGAACTTTTTCGTAACTGTTTGGAGAAATTTTCAATAACTTTTTGGAGAACTTTCGATTAAAACTTACTCCACCATAACTTCTCCGAAAACTTTCGAGTGGACTTGTGAAAAACTTATGTAGTAACTAATTCAAAAACTTTCAGTAAAGCAAAACTTCTCTAACAAACTCTTTTCAGAACATCTAATAAGATTTATGATAAAGTTTGTCAGAAAAAAATCAAATCTTGCCTCTTCTTCTCTGGTTCCGGCAACCCCAACCACCGCCCATCCCTATCGGCCTCCGCCGTGACGGGGTGTGGCTTCACCGGACCCTCTCAGACAGACAGAGAGAGAGAGAGAGAGAGAGAGAAAGCAACGACCAAAGATCTTGCTGCTGCGGCACCTGTGCTTGAGTCTATTGCCATGGTTTGCCGGCTAGCTTGTGGTGCAGCCATGTCTGATTGGGATCGAGAGAAAACCGAAAAGAGAAGGATCAGGGAAGGAAAGAACGGGAGAGAGAAAAGAAGAAGAGATAAGAGCAACTCCAGCAGAAGCCCCTAGATCAAGGCCCCTACATGCCATCTAGGGGCCGGCCCCTAGATTCAAGTCCCTACAAATTGCTTTCAACTCCAGCAGCAGCCCTTACATCTCAGCCCCTAGATGGGTAGGACCCGCTCGTCAGCCTCACCCCTCCTCTCCTCTTCTTCCTCTGCTCGCGAACGCAGGGCGCCAGGCCGGGCGAGACGCGGAGGAGGGCCTCGGCGTGCGCGGCCTCGCGCGGGGGCAGGCGTGGAGGTGGGCCGTCGCGGGCAACGCGCCATGGCGTGGAGGCGTCCAGCGCGGCCATGGCGTGGAGGGGCGCGGCATCGCTCGGCCATGGCGTGGAGGCGAGCCAGGTGCGGCCATGGTGTGGAGGGGCGCGGCGCTTCGAGGCCAAGCAAGGCGCCGGGGGGCCGCGGCGCGGCACGGCGGACCTGCTGCCGCCGAGCTCCTTCCCCGGCGTGGGGCCCCCGCGGCGCGCCCCCTTCCATGGCCGCCGCATGGAGCCTCGAGCTCGTGCGCGGCGAGGTCAGAGGCCATGGTGCAGCATCTTTTGGTGGCTGGGGGCGGCGAATCGACGGCGGGCTCGACGAATCGATGGAGTGAAGCTCGAATCGACGGATCGACGGAGTGCAGCTTGAATCGACGGAGGAACGCAGCCTCGGCGTCGTCTGGGGCAAGGCACGGGCCCGAGCTCGCCCTGCGCCCGTCGATGTGCGGTGGAGGCGGGCCATGGCGCTGCCTCGCGGGCGCGGCTGAGCGCGATCTCGCGCGGCTGGGGGCAGGACAGCCTTGGCGTCGTCGGGGGCGGCGCGCAAGCTTGTGGAGGCGGCGACGAATCGGCGCTCGGCAGGGGCCTCCAGATCCGGTGTCCGACGACCATTTCTTGGTGGGGGGCGGCGCCGGACGGCGAGAAGAGGGGCGGCAGCAGCGACCGGAAGAGAGGAGGCGGGGCGGGAGCGCTGCGCGGGAGAGAGGAAGAGAGGTCGCGCGCTCGGCAGTTGGTGGGGGCCATGCGTCTAGCGACCCCGTAGCGGGTCGCCAGATCTGGCGACCTGGGAGGAAAATCTAGGGGGTCAATAGCACTAGGGACCCGTCTGGGGGCTCTGCTGGAGTTGTATTTTTGGACCAAAGCCCCTAGATCCCATGTAGGGGCTCATCTAGGGGCTCTGCTGGAGTTGCTCTAAGGGAACGGATGGCTGGTGAAGAAGATAAGGACTAGGGCGTGGGGCCCACACACGTGGTCTGCGGGACGCGCGGATGCGCGAGGGATGAAACTCGCGATCGCGCGTGGTAAAGCATTTTCGGTGGCAGAACTATAATAAGATCGATACAAAGCGGACGGCGTAACAAAAAATGAGAACGAATTAACTTACACATGGAATTTGGAAGAACATACAGCTTGGAAAAATAAAGACCTGCTCCGGCAAGGGCTAGAGATGTTGTTTAACCTTTTTAAGGGCTCATGTCCGGCCGGCCGGCCCTGGTGCCGCCGCCGCTCTGGCCAGCTTAAACACAAAATAAAATCTCATGACTGATTTCAAAATAAAATGGACTGCCGAATCAATTGACTGGACAATACTTCAGCGTTCAGAAAGACATCTCCGCATCTCAGTTCTCGATCTTTGGTACACCGTACACTCAGTTATGAAATTATTTCATGCTAATTGCCAATTGCATTTGCATGAAGCCCTTTTATTGTTTGGTTATCGTCGATCACAACGGTGAAAGCATGGCCCATGCAGCCATGCTTAAGCAAAAATTAGTCAATTTAGACGACACGTACACAAGATAGATGTAAACAACAAAGTAAAAGATAATCAACGAAAATGTTCAGTAATATGGCTTAGACATGTCTTTTCATACGAACATGTTTTCACGTTTAGGTACATCAACGAGGACGGCTACGAGGGCGGCTTCGAGCGCGGCGAGGTGGACGCCATGCTCGCCGCCGTCGAGGCGGACTTCGCGGCGTGGGTGCCGTGCTTCGCCGAGGCCGTCGTCGGGCCGGAGCACCCGGCCGCCATCGCCAAGTTCGCCGCGCAGCTCGCCGCGATGCGCCCCGACGCCGCGCTCCGCGTCCTGCGCGCCGTGCTCACCTGCGACCTCCGCCGCGTGCTCCCGGACGTCGAGGCGCGCTGCACCATCGTGCACTGCTCCCGCGACGCCGTCGCGCCGCTCGCCGTCGCGCGGTACATGCAGCGCGCCGTCGCCGGGGCGGCGGACACGGTGGTGGTCATCGAGGCCTCCGGCCACTTCCCGCAGCTCACCGCGCCCGACGAGTTCGTCAGGGTGCTGGAGGCAATCATGCTCGTCGACCACTGAGCCATGGATCGACTTCCATGCAGTTGTTCATTAATTAATTACCATGTCGTGGTGTGTTGTCATTTGCGTGCGTGCTTATATATGTTCAGTAGACGTACGTCATTTAGTCGTGTGCATTATGTATGTGTAAGATGCGATGAATGTGGTAATGCGTGGTGGTTCAAATACCTATGCTGAAGAAGTACTTGTCACTTTTAAAATATTCTTAGCATTCGATTGTTTTCCTCGAGAAGTTTGACGGTGAAAATAGTGCACATACCGTGCGAAAATTCTCCAGCATAACGTAGGATTTCCTTGATGAATTGATAAAAGCTTATAGCCTTAATAAACTTCTTATTTGAAACATTGGGATCCCTAAAAAATCATATAAAATTTGTTTATAATCAATGCAAATTTTAAGCATTATTTTTTAAAAGTAAAATCCTAAAGGTGACGGCCACTAATGCGGGCTAAGAGCTCCAATACCAAGTCCTCAAAGAACTCCTATAGTGAGTGCAAGCAGGTTACTGCAATTTTAGCTATCTGTGAACTGTATAATTTGTTTGGATTCCTGTGAATGGTATTCATTTATTCTAAATAAGATTCGGATAATTTGGATTTAAAATAATGGTCTAAAAAGGGAAGGCTATATCATTTATTAAAATGTCCCTTAAAATATTCAAACATAATCCATCGAGGATACGTATGTCACTGATATGGGCCCAACCTCGAACGCATACGGGAATACCTTATTGAGGCCACAGATCCTCCTCATTCATCCACCACTCTTCAGGTGCAGCAACAGTAACAAAAATGGCCTGTTAGGAACAAGAAAGGAAAAACAGAGGAATTGGAAAGAAAGAAAAAAAAACACGCATGAACAAAGCAAAGCACGGGAAAGAAAAACTGAGGTAATCAGAGTCATCTGTTCCCCGTAAAAAAAATTGTGCGCAAAACGTAAACTCACTTTAAAACCTCCTGATGATAAGTGTAATGCCCATCGAGAGCAAAAAACCGAAGGAAAAAAAATCCAATGCCAGCACAATGATAAAAAAAAAATTCTAAACTGACGCAAGTAGCAAACGAAACAAGCAAGGTATCCAACATCCATATTTTCCATATAGTCAGAAGGTTCCTATTACAAGCAAGTCCGAGCTCATTGCAGATCATCTTCCAGAATACAGCGGCATGACAGCCCCAGTATACTAGAACTCCCATAACGAGCATCAGACGGAGACACCACCAGTCATAGATACAGCATCTCAAAAAGTTTATTCCAAGTCTTAAACGAACAAGGGGATGGTATCAGCGTTCAGAAGTCCATGGACATCCAAAATTTGGGAGGTTCACCGCACAGGATGCTGGTTGTAGTGGTTCTTCTCTTTCTTCTTTGCTGCAGCAAGCTTGGCACTCCTTGCTGCGGCCTCAGATGCAGCAATCTTTGCTGCTGTGTCCATCTCTTTGCTTGACTTCTTTTTCTTCATGGAAGCTACCTTCTTTATGCGCTCCTTGACATCAACTGAAACTGTATCTTCATCAGGTTCTGCACCAGCAGCCTCCTCTGACCCGTCAGCTTGATCTTGTGTTTCTTTTGACTCCTTTGAAGTCTTGTCTTTCTTAGATTTCTTCTTCTTTGAGCTCTTAGTCTCCAGAGGGGCAGGTGCATCTTCCTTTTTCTCAACAGCAGCTTGATCAGCACCGTTCTTACCTGCAACAGAAGATTTGGCATCAACAACTTTATTCGCCAAAATGAAATGATAAAACTTGAAAAAACATGCTAAGGATCAATGCAACTAGATTTAGTATGTCTACTTTTCTGGAACTCGTCCGGCAAAGTTATGCACCGGATAAAGAAATATACTAACCATTTGTTTCATCTTGATTGGAGTTGCTTGATGCACCTAGTCCCAACTCAGCCAAAACAGCATCAAGCTCTGCCAGTTCTTTTTTCTTCAGCTCTTTCTTGGAAAGCTGTCTCTCAGTATCTTTGGAGGGTGCAGGTGGAGCTACAACATTCTTCACTGTTGGTTCAGCAGGAACAGCGTCTTCTGCTTCATGCTCATGCTCATGCTCATCCTCAGCATCATCATCAACCTCATCATCAAGGACATCATCTTCACTCTCAATCTCCTGCAGTGTTTGGGAGGCATTTGGAATGTTAACTTTACAGAGTAACCAGGAAAGAAACATTGCATAGTATACTTGAAAAATGAAACTTCTTCCGCAATTGCTTTGGATTCATATACTCATGCTATCCTTAAAATATCAAACTTATAATGGAAGGTACATAAAACAAGCAGTCAAAGTAGGACGTGAGAGGCAATAGGATAGTTCATAAATCCACAATAATATGCAGCCAGGTTCAGGTTTCCAAAAGGCAATAGCCCAGTAGTGTCTTATTATGATGATCCAAACCCTGACGTAAGATCAACAAAATTTCAATCCATTCACGTGTCACCCAACAAAATACAACATCCACGGTGCAAGTCAATAATGCACACATGGGCCAAAATTCTAGGTGAGAGCATTTGTCTTATAACCATGGATGCCGAAGTTCTTTCCCCTGCCCTGTTTTCTGATGGTTAATGGCACATGGCAGGCAGGATTCTAGAAGCATAGAACTACAAAAAAGTATGATAAAACTGGAAAAGGAAAAGGCTAGAATCAGGACATCAATAATGCTTCTTGTGAATCAACCACAACTCAGGTGCCTAAAAGTACATTTCGGGGACATATCAAAAATAGGAAGGTTTCACTAATGCAGGCATCCCAATCTGTCTACTTTAACTTGACTGACCAAGGACAGCGATGTTACTTTAATTCCATGGCAGGCACTGGCAATTGCTGATTCCCTATCCAATATGTAAACCAAATAAAGATTTGTCTTTTTTATTTGCATTAGAATTTCTCCTACTTCACATACGTGTGCATAGCTTACGTCATCACGCTACGCTCATAACAGCAATAATGGTACCAGAACAATACATAGAAGATACGCCCCCGACCATAAGTAAATTATAGCAGGAAGCATCTTCGCACATTTAAACACCAGTTAGGCAGCTAAAGCCAGATTCCCCTATTCCAACCGCGTAAATCGCCAAACAAGCATTTACAGGGCATGACGCTCACGCGGGCAAACATTCCAGTAACGGATGAAGTTCACTAATAATTTTATCATGCAACATTCAATTCAGCGTAAGATACCGACGATCCACCACCCGAACCTTGGTGGGCACCCTAAAACTAAAATTTGGCGCCTTTAGGGCAATTCTTCGCTATACCTATGTTTACGGAACCACCTATTGCATCGTAGCTATCATGCTGAACAATCAACAAGCATGAACAAACATATATGAGCATGGACTAAAGAGGGGGAACAATCCATACAGCGCTAACACAGACAGTAATGTTCTAGGGACGCAAGAGGGCACCGTGAGGGGGAGCGAGAATACGGACCTCTTCCAGGGTAGGGGCAGCGCGTTCCTTGGCCGCGGCGCCGTCCCCCCAGACGGGCCTGGGCGGGGGCGCGGTGGTAGCGAAGTAGTCGTCGTCGTCGTCGTCGTCCTCGACGTCGGCCCAGGACTTGGCGGTGAGCGGCGCGGGCGCCCAGAACACCTCCGGCTTGGGCGCCGGCGGCTCCTGCCCCTTCGCCGCCCTGCTGCCCCCCTTGGCGCCGGCCTTGTCCCCCGCCGCCGAAGGCTTCTTCTTCTTTTTCTTGAGCGTCTCGAGCGCCGCGAACACGTTGCCGGTGCCGATCTTCACGTCCTCCGCGGCGCCGGCGCGCCTGCTGCCTCCGCCGGCCATGCCTCCCTTCCGCTGCGAGGAAACAAAAAAAATCCGATCTTGTCTCGAGACTCCGGCGCCCGCTGGAGCTCACCCGATCTGCGACGAGGCGGCGGCGGGTGATGCGGAGAGGCGGAAGAGGTGGGCTAGGGTTTCGCGGAATCGGTCGGGACAGGGCGGCGCGGATTGGGTGGGTTTGCGGAGCTGGTTTCCGTTTCCTCCTCGGTGGGCTGTCTGGTCTCTGGTGCTGCGTTGGATGGCTCAAGGAAGAAGAGATAGGAGACGGGGTTATTTGGGTTGGGTTTGGTTCAGTGAAGCAGCCGCGGAGGCGTCCTGGCGCTGTACGCCTCTCGTGTTGTCTCGCCGCACGGGCGCCACGTGGTCTGCACACAGGGCGCTGATGAGGCCACGCCGTCTTTCTTTTTTCTTGACACTCGAAACGGTACAGGTTAAGGCCTCCTTTGAAACGCAGGAATTTCACAAGAATCGCATAAGAATTTCATAAAAAACAGTTCAATTTCACAGGAAAAATGTAGGAAAGAAAAAATTTTCCTTCAATCCAAATGAGCCCTAAGTGCCTACAATAATGGGACGTGTCAAGGCGTTGATCAGGTACCATCTTTGAAATACTCTGGTGGCTGTACGGTATAGGTTGATGGGGCTACTCTTCAGATAATGACTTGTTGATCATCAACCGATACCATCAGGTACCTATACCGTACACATTGAATCGTACAGGAGTTCCAAACACAACATTGGAGGAGATGGTTCATATAATCATGAAACAATACTGAAACTTTTAATAAATAGAGACCAGAGATAACATAATAAGAAAGAATGCATCTCGCTTCTCCATCGAGGTTTTATTCACACGTTGATTTATATTTATAGACTACGACGTAGATCAGGCCCGTCCCGCCGCATGTGCGGGCGGTGCAACGGAACAGGGCCCCCAAAATGTTGGGGCCCAAAAGTTCAGCCATGTACGCTGTATATTGTTGGTCCAGCACAATAGAAGATCAAACGGCAACTCAATGGATCAAACCTGGCGCTGGGCTGGTGTTCGCATCGCTACAGTGCAGACCTGATCGAACTCGAACTCGAAGGGATCACTATTCGCTAGCGTTGTAGTGAAGCAACGCCGCCTGACCCGACCGAGGCCGAGGGGGGAGGGGCGAGAGAGAGGAGATCGCTAGTGTCAGGGCGAGCGACTCCAGGCTGTCGCCTCTGCCGGTGACGCCGATTTCAGTTAATTCAGTAAGGCACATCGTCTAGTCAGTCTTCAGTTCACGCCCTAGTTCATTCGGTCAGTTTATTCAGTGCATGATCAATGTTATTCAGTCAGTTCATTTTTTCCCGTTGATTTCATCAGTGCATAATCAATTTTATTTGGCCCTAGGGATGTCTTCAAACCGGATCAGAAAGTATGCATAATCAATTTTATTTGGCTACAATTGCATTGGAAGGCGATATATTGAAGAAAATTGCTTATCAAGATACCATTGAAGATTTATTTCAAAGAATGCAACAAGAATAATGCATTTCAAGTGAAGACTACATGATAGGTATAATTTTGTTCTATTTTAGTTTTGTAAAGTTCACTATGAACTCGTAAATTTTTTTTGTCATAGTATTTTTTCACTTAAATTAGAGGCCTCCGTCAGAATTTTGCACCGGGCTTCCAAAATCCTGCGTAGATGAACAAGTTTCTATGTTTCGTAGGATTTTAATGGACCCTTGATAAGGGGAAAAAAATAGTGTCCTCTAAATGTTTCTATGAAAGCCTTGTAATACGAACGAAACATGTGTACAATGTTTATTCAGGGCTTAACAGGGGTTTTCTGTTTTTTATGGCTAGTATGTAACTCCTATTGGTAACCATACATTCTCTGTGACTTAGAAGGCATAGAGTTCTTTGAGTTCGCAGTAAGCATAGACTTCTCTATGATCTAGAGCAAATGTCAGCGAGCAAAATAATTCTGTGACCAGAATAATCAGAACGCCAAGATTCCATCAGGCCATCCACCACGAGTTTCACTTGCGTTTCTTCGCAAGCAACAAGGACCCGGCGCGCATCGAAATCCAGAATTACGTGGGCACACGGCACTGACGAAGGAAGCATCGACAGGTTGACGAGAAACCTTCACCGACCACGCATTGACCATGACTTGCAACCTTGCTATCGCCACAGGCCCACAAGGCACCGGCCCACAGTTGAAAGAGACACCTACAGTTCAGTGATAGCACACCCCTGCTGAGGGATTGCAGCTTCGCAGCAAAAGCTAGAAATGAATTAAATGGGAATGTATGTATATAACTCCAAATGGAAATGGTGTCGAGATGCTTAAGGACTTGCCCTTGGGCTCCCACTACATACATTAGCCATTATCATCGTCGATTCTATCATGGAGCCATTCTCGTTGAAGGGCAGACGGGTCGGGTAATCGACGCGGCAATTTCCATGAATTTGCTTGATGTGTTCATAAGTTCTATTTTCAGGCTGTTTACTATCGCAATTGCATGACTTTGTTGTGCTTACGAGTCCCACTTTAATTTCAGGCCGTCCGCTATTGTCCCACTTTATGGAGTATACTTGGCTGTTTTCATAAGTCATATATATATTAATTTTCATTGACTTTCTTTGCTGTGTTGTGGCGGCTCAGAAGATTGTTCTAGTGGTTGGCATCCTTGAGTACTCCTACGAGTGCGAAAACTCAGCGATAGAGTTCATCAAGCAAACACAAATCCAAAAGTATAACATATTAATCATGCACAGCTGTTGTTGATAAGAATAAAGCAAAAAGAGAATTAGAGACGTTGAGAGGTTATGGACTGCGGGCAATCCTTCCCCGAGGTTTCGCCGACGCCAGTCACAGAAGCCGGCGATTCATCACCTCTGGAACTCTGACAGTCTGACGGTGCCAACAGAACTTCAGGCGCACCAAGAACCTACCATGGCCGCCGGCCGATCATAGCAATCACACCGCGGAACGACAGATGCCATCGATGAGGCGGCCGTTGGCGAGAACAATGTTGATACAACAGCAGCCATTAGAAGCACTAGAGAATAGTTCGCTTGGTGTCCGGATCTGGGGATCAACGGCTGATGCCGAATTGCCGATTGGTGACGTTGTGGCGATGGTCTCTCGTGGTCAACCCGGGTCCCCTATTTTCCGGCAAGTATCTGGGCTGGTTTCTTGTACATCAATTAGCAGCACATGGGCCTAGCACAGAATGGGCCTGCTGGCTGAGTAGCATTTGGGCCTAGTAGGCCAAAAAGCTCGTTTTGGGGCAACCAAAGGCCCATAAAATGAAGTTTGGATGAGCGCCATTTTTATTTTATTTGTCTGCTTGCCCAAGTCATCAGAGAGAAATGCGACCTCTGCTTTCCTTATAAAACTAATCGAACTAGACATATTATCTAGATTGATTAATGGAATTATATAGATATGTTCAATGTAGACGAATGTATTTGTACTAACTAATGCAAGATTGTCGTAC
Organism: Eragrostis nindensis; assembly: GCA_012490785.1. Lineage (NCBI taxonomy): Eukaryota > Viridiplantae > Streptophyta > Magnoliopsida > Poales > Poaceae > Eragrostis > Eragrostis nindensis. Next base: position 260,714 of record JAAXCT010000189.1, on the reverse strand, counting down.
CCCATTTCTGGAGCACTAGCGCTTACCGTATCAGTCTCTGGATCAGACGCTGATACGACGCTTACACAGAATGACATCACAGTCTCATACCCTTTTTATAATATTACCAAGTGTCATACAAACCCTTTTATTATACAAAAGGTCTTACAACAAAGGCCAGCGGCCTAACCACAAGAACAGACAACACACCGACTAGCTGCCACATCAGCAGCACTAGACTACTAATCCAGCGGAAGACGGAACGGCACCACTCCAATTGGCAGACTTGCGAGCAGACTGAACCCTAATCTTCACCTCCATCAGCTTCTAACTCCGATTCATCTTCTGAATAATTGAAGCAAGAGTGAGTACTTAAGGTACTCAGCAAGCCTAACACGAGGGGTAAGTTATGCAAGAGGTTTATCAAAGGATAGGCTGAGGTTTATCACAACAAGGCGTGAAAGCCAAGTTTATGCAAGGTTGTTTTGAAAACCAAAGTAGTTCACAATCTAATCAAGCATCTGTAGAGATTAGTGGGGTTGGGCGGCCCTGGGGGAGTTACTGTCCATCCCGCCAGCGCCTCAAGTTTTATCACTGGCCGACAACCAGCACACGGCTCCAAACCGGTGTATTCCGAAAACACGTCAAGGATAACTCACACAGAAAAGTCTAATCGAGTGTGGTCTTTGCTTTCGCGTTGTCCAATACCGTGGAACACGGCTTTCCGGAAAGATTCATAACCTCGGCCGAAGGTGCACAAATTTTCCCACAAGGTAGATCAGTCCTCCACCGGTTTCCCGGCTTGAACTTTGCTACTAAAGGTCCCGTACCTGCCAGTATCTCCACGGCATCCACCCACGAGCCAAACCAGAGGTCCATGAAAGCATGGCTCCAAAAAGAGTCTCCGACCGGACCTCGAAACCGCACTGGCCCGAATCTTCTCCTGGTCCCCGTATACTCCGCAAACCGAGTGGGTACCGATCAACCGTAGGATGTGGTTCCAATCCCCATCCCATACTGGGCTTGTGGCTGCGCGTATAGTGCTAGGCAAAGGCGGCACAAGAACCGGTCCTTATACGACCGAAGCAGGCACTCCAAAAGCTATCCTCCCTGAGGCATAGCGTCTCTGAGATATCCTCCCTACTGAGGACTACCTCGTCTGCTCCCGCCAAAACATCCCCCCACTATGGGTTGCATTTATCATTAAACCCGCCATTTCACATTTACACACACCACCAAGACTCACGCATTTTACACGAAAATCATGTGAGCAGGATTAATTAAACACATATGGTGAAAGTCCTAAGCGGCAAAGCAATCCAACATATCATTAAGGAGTTTAATGACGTTGGTTCCTAGGGTTAACAAGGGATCATGATATATTCAAGTCAAGGCATGGGAAACAATTATTGCATAGGACCTTCTAGCATTTAAATCCATTTAAATACCATGCACATTTATTTGTAAACAGTTCTAAATAGGATATTTTGCAAACATAGGATCAACATGACCAAAGGGAGTTAGACTTGCCTTCACAAAAGTCTTCTTCTTCTAAGTCCTTGTATTCCAAATCCGCGGACTCTTCTTCAAAGACTTGATTATCTAGCGATAAAAGAAAATAAATCTACCACTCAAGCAATCAAGCAATAAATCAAATAAAACCAAATAGAGACCAAGGTTAGATTGGATCTGGTGGCAATGAATAGAGGATGATTTTAGATGAATTTTGGCGAAAGAATCGCCAAAATCAGAGTTGAAACGGAGGAGATATCGATTATTCAATTTTTGGGAAAGGAGATTAATCAGGCTTAAGCCAACTTAATAAGGCATTGCCATAATCCTAATTAATCTGGAGTGATCAAGGGTAGAAAAATGTTTAGAAGGGTGTAAAGTATTTTTAGGAATTTTTCTAAGATCTTTCTGATATTGGAAATTGCTCCGAATAGAAATATGTGTGCACGTTCTTGTGTGGACTAGCATTTGCGGCACGTGTAAGAGATTGACATGTGGGTCAGTGTGCGGGGTACCAAGGATAGTGCCAAAATACACTATGTCGAGGCGGCACAATGTGCTGAAATTACTTAGGTGCAGCACAGGGGTTTGAATAAATGTGCGCGACGTGCAGAGTCACGATTATAAGATTTATCGTGATGGGGTTTTATTGAAAAAGGATAGGAATATAAAGGGTTGATAGCTCAAGGAAATATTTCAGAGCTTCAAAACTAGTACCAAAAGGTACTACGCGTTTATACGAACGCGTGAGTGCAAGAATCGCTCGAAACGGAGTTAAAACGAAAAAGGTATGAAGGTTTGAAGGTTAAAGGGCTTATTTGCAAGAATAGAAATATTATGAGGGCTTATTGGTAAAAACAGAAAGTCGACAGGGACCTATCTGTAATTTTGGAAAAGTTTAGGGGTCTCGATGTAAAAAGATAGGGGCCAAATTGTAATTACAGGAAAGTATAAGGGTGTTTCTGTAAAAATACAGGATCCAAACATAATTACAGAAAAGCTTGAGGGCTTATCTGTAAAAAGACAGGGCCTTTTCGGATTTATTTTTGTAAAGGAAAAAGATCTGAACCTAGCTCATGGTGAACCGGTGGAGCTTATGTCTCTGTGGTCTACGAGGACCGGGTGCACGGAAGAGGAGGGAAGGAGGGTGAGGCTGACTGGCGGGGTCCATCAGCTGACGCGGCACTGTTTTGTGGACTCGGTCCACGGGTGTGGTGGACCGAGCGTGTGTGTGCGTGGGTGCACGGTGCACCGGGTCTGCCACGTGTGCGGGCGACCCGGGTTGTCGCGGGCCCAAGCGCTGACGTGGCGCGCCACGTCGGACGGCGGCGCGGCTGGGTCAACGCGGCCGGGGAACGGCTGCGCGCGGCGGCGGCTCGCCGGGAAGCTCGCCGGCGGCAGCTATAGAGGGTGGAGCTCGACGAGGTGTACACCTAAAGGCTCTACGCGGCGCGGCGGATCTAGCGGCACTGCTCGTCGACGAGAAGGTTCCGGAGTGGCGATGCGAGGTCGCCGGAGTAGGGCGGCGCGCCGGCGTGCGAGGGGGAAGGCGGGTGCGCGTGCGCAGGGCTCGTGCGAGTGGTCGCGCGCGTGCGCGAGTGTGACGCGAGGCCGTGGGTGGCCTCGGTGTGACCGGGCTCGGCCGGAAGCATGGCCGGCGCCGGAGAAGGAGGTGGCGGAGGCGGTGGCGCTCGGTGCGCACGTGCCTCGGGAGGGCAAGGAGGGAAGAGAGGGGGCGAATCAGAGAGCGAAGGGAGCGGAGATGCTCACCTTGAGCTCGAGCTGAGCGGGAGTGGTCGGGAGCTCGACGCGGCGGCGAGGCACGGTCGCCGGAACCCTAGCTCAAGAGAGGGGAGAAGAAATTGGAGCTCGGGAGGGCAAAAAGGGAAGGAGGAGCTCGTGTACGCGGCTTTAGGAAGAAGGAAAGGGGAGCTCGTCTCCATTTATGGGCCGGCAATGGCGGTGGCCTCACCGGAGTCTTGGCGCGCACGCCAAGAAAGAGGGGAAGGCGGTTCGCTTGACTTGACGGGGCGGGCAAGGCGGTGCGGAGCGGCACGTGCTTCGTGTGGGGCTTCTGGTGCTCAGAGGTGACAACGGCGGTGGAGGCCGGCAGCGCGGGATGGGCGGCACCGGTATTTTCGCCGGCTGGCTGGAGGTAGACGACGGCGGTGGGGCCCGCACGTCAGTGACAGGGGAAGGGAGGCGGGCTGGTGCGGACTGGGTCGGGGGAGAGCGGGGCTGGTGGGCTGGCGCGGGAGAGTTTGGCGCGGCCCAGGCGGAAGAGGAGGGGTCGGGCTGGTGTGGGGTGATGCTGGGCCGGACTGGTCGGCTGGGCCAGCGCAGAAGGGAGGAGGGAAAAGGAAAAGAAGGGAAGAAGGCTGGGCCGGCCAGAAGAGAAGAGAAAGAAGGGCGGCCCGAGAAGAAGGATTTGAGTTTGTTCTATTCTGGAGATTTGAAAATGATTTGAATTTGAAGAAGATCCAAATTTGGACAGGGATTTAAACCAAACAAGCACTCAAACGGAAACAAGAAAACCTAGAGATGCTCATGAGATGAGTTTTGTGCAAGTTTTCAAAAAGAAAAGTTTTAAAATTGGGGTGGTTTGGCTAACTTAAACACGCACTTGTTTTTAATTTGTTTTAAAATTTAAAAAATTCAAATTTTTAGTAGATTTCAAATGAAGGCAAAAACACGGGACGTGACAAAGATCATTCTTAGAGCAATCCAAGTCCATCAGGCAACATGAAAGCCACACAATTCAAGGAAGAACCAACAAGGCGGAATCAGTGCCTCTTAATGAAAGATTTATTAGCTTAGGCTGGCATACCGCTGCAAGATCCAAGCTTGACAAAGGACCGACGGGTATGTACTTCTATATACGATTTACCCTTTTTTACTTGTGCCCTTTTTCTTTCTACAAATTCAATAATAAAAAATATTTCTCTTTTCCAATAAAATGCTAGAATTTGGTGTTAAACAAACTTTGAAGAAGATGATGAATAGTTGCTCTGTTAGCTCCTTTTGCATATCAAGTATGCAACTTCTACTCTATAAATAAATTTTGTACTAGTAGACTGGCATGATAATATCACTGTAATGACAATTACAATATGGCATGAATTTGGACAAGTTGGTAATGTTTTTGCATGGCTACACTCCAAAGATGTTTTTCTTTCAAATGTTGCAATTCAAAAACCTTTTACATGTTTCACTTTCCTTGTGAGAATTTAAATTCCTACCAAAGTTATTTCATGACAAGTTCGAAATTAGCTCCACTTATAGCTATATTTTATGTGTTGAGTTTGGTTCAAGTTTTTTCTAATGAGACATTGCATTCCTCAATTTAGTCATCATTCCTTCGCTTGAGTCTTTGAAAATTTCTTCCCACCCACCGCCATGTGTTTGAAAGAATTTCAAACATCCAACCTTATCTAAATCCCTTCCTTTGCCTAGCGGTTAAGGCATCCGAGTAGCACCTCTCAGATCCTAGGTTCGACTCCCTGTGGGGGCGAATTTTCTAGAATTTAACGGCTTTGTGCTTTCAGCGGTAGGCGACGTGACCATCGACAGCGAGGCGTCAGTGGTGACTTCGTCAATTTTGAGGATTTGCCGGTTCAGTCTTCGAAGATGCTCATAAGGATAGAGGTGAGTGCGCGTGCGTTGTGAGTGTCTAAGTTGTACTGTGATATCGCAAAAAAAAAAAAATCCCTTCCTTTGCGTTGATTCGAACCTATTGAAAACTTTGGTCTTTCCCTCATGCTCAAGAATATTCAAAATGTTTCCGAATCATCAAAATATTGCCTCATGCATCATGCAAGCCAAAAAAAAAGAGAGAATTTTTTTTATGAAAATCAAAAAAGAAAAAAGAAGAGCCCCATGATTGCATCACAATAAAAGACTTTTTAGTTCTTATCAAAAACGTCTCGAGCAAAATAAAATAAAAAACCAAAGTTTTCCATTCTATGGTGTGAGTTTATTTTCGCCCTCTCCTTTTACATTATCTCATATGACTGAATTTGAGGAATTGCTAAGTCTCTCTAGATCATCCTTTAACTTTGCAACACATGCATAAAAGGTATGCATTCTCCTACCAAGCTCCGCATACAAGCCCCATCTTATAAAAGTAGGAAATAAGTGAAGCTTTGTAGAAATAAACACATAAAAGAGACATACAAGGGAAGTGCTAACAAAAAGCAGAATTTACCTTACCTTGCAGCATATAAAACTCTGAACATAAACCTACAGGAATTACCTAACATCTAATTTTCAATACCATATGATAAGACAAAATATATAAGCCCCGCTGTTTTGTGCAACACATGGTGAATAACTTGTGCTAGTTTACTTTTACATTTAAATTTCTGGAGTATGCCTTTAACGACCAACAAAATCTAAGGTGGCGTTCGGTTCCCCCTCTAAAATCCCTCTAAACTTTATACCCCTCTAAAGTAAAAAGAATCTTACTATTTAGGGGTACTAAATAAAATTTAATTGCAAAACCTTTCTGCAGATGGGCGTTATTTTTCGAGACGAATCTAATGAGCCTAATTAATCAATGTTTTGACACAGTGATGCTACAGTAACCATCGTCTAATCGCCGCTTAATTACCCTCATTACGTTCGTCTCGCGAAATAGATGAGGGTCCTGGACTTAGTTTTGTAATTTGACTTTGTTTAGTACACATAAATCGTGCCGGCATTTTGATGTGACCCCTCTAAAGTTTTTAGAGGGGTCACCGAACGGGGCCTAAGATGAGCTTTAGGGCTTAGACTATTACTATTAGCATTTATACTAATGATATTGGGCTCCAAAGCTCAAAAATGCAATGGAACCAACCAGCTGTTGCTGCTGAGCTAAGATGGCTGAGGCTCAAGTTCCTATCTAGTTCCATCATATTACCTTTTATTTGAAGAATCTTTTGATATATTGGTCATCCTCTCTTAAAATAATATAAGTTAATAAAAGTGAATTCAGATCGTAGCCCAATGAGAGAATGCCTTCATTTTTTTGAAGCAAAATCAGAGTCATAAGAGCTAAAATGGCATGTTTCTCTATGTTACCTTTTTGGTGCATACAAACATGCATATAGCTGGTAGAAAACCGCTAATTCTGATAGAAAGATGCATGCGAAATAATTTCAATTTGATAAGCTAAAATGTTCCAGCTTTTCTATTTCAACCAGAAACAGGTAAACGTACAGAACTACAATTCAGGATAAAGGGGAGCCAGAGATCTGGGAAAACTTATTTTCACGCTGAGGTACAGCATAGTCCACTAGTGCCTACAATTCAAACAGGACAGATCCATATTGTTAATTTTGAATCACAAAGCAGTATATTTCTACTAGTATTTGCTGCTTGAAACAGAGCATAAGAACTGCAAACAGTGGCTTTCAGAGGTGGCAACTATGCTATGATCTTCTCAGGCTGCAAGAACTATGACGTCAGAAACCATGCAGGCCCGCAAGACAATGCTAAAAACCAAGAAGAAATTTGACTCATTTTTTAAGTGCATTCATCCTGTCCCTCAAGTAATACAGCTTCGCTCTCCTGACTTTCTTCCTGTCCAAGATCTTGATTTCTTTAATGTTTGGCGAGTAACTGAAAGGAAGAGAGGTTGTATCAATTGTCGTAAAGTAGGTTGCCGCTTGAACTAACTCAGTTTGGAAAAAGCTAGAGGATCTAGTATTATATATGCTAGAAAAGGTGTACGGGTAATATGTAATTATAGCAATTATGTAACTTAAACATATGCTGATTCTGAATATTAGAAATTGAATAGATGTAACTACAAAACAAAGTACACGTCTTCTCAGACTAAAAGAAGAACAGACATGTCCTTCTTCCAATGTTATCATCTTCATGGCACCTCCACAGCAAGGGGCTATGAAATCGGAACAATCAAGATTAGAGCATAAATGTATGGCTAGTTTGTGAAACTACCAGGTCCAACTGTGAGACACTAACAGGGCACAAGCATATCTAAAATTCTGTAAAAATAATCAAAGGAACGATATGTGCTGCTGCTTGATGCCAGGCATTAGCTGTGCCCATCTCATCACTCGCTTACTGAGATTGTCAGCTATAACATCTATGTTTTTAGCAAAGAAAGAACATGCCATGAAATCAGAAAAACTGAAGTTAGCACTGGATGACTTGATTATGAACCTACAGTCTTTGTAATAAGATGCTAAAACAGCACAAGAAATTATGTCTATCATACTGCAAAAAGGGTCAAAGGTATACAGTATGTGCTAGTGGCTTGCTCTTGGACATTAGCATGGCCATCTCATCATTCACTTAGTTGAAGAGTCATTAATTGGAATGCCATAGCACGTTTTCAGAATATATTATTCCATGATTTACTACAAACAGAGAATAAAGGACGCTAGTTCCAGTATTCTCATCAGCAAATGCCAAACTGTGAGGAATACTAGGAAGCCAGCAGATGCCAGTGTCACACCAAACCTGCGAACCTGATTACATTTCCCCTTTTCCCAGCTATGCCAACATCCAGCAATCGTTTCTCATATAATACGAATTGGCTTCACCAGCTCTAATTTACCAGTAGTAAAAAAATGTACACTTTTTTTGGAGAAAAAATGTACAGTTCTGCAACAAACGGAAAGTAAGAACTTCCTTTGCATCCTGAAGAACAGAATGAAATAGCCCTAACTAATGTTTGTTGCATGATTAAAGATTTAATATGAACAGGTAGTTAATTCTCAGAGCATAAGGATAGCACAAACCGGGTCACCCTTTGATCCCATGTCATGAACCTTGATAGGCAGCCCTGAACCCAAGGGGCGCGGCCTCGCCAATGGCGGCAGCCGCACCCTAAGGGCAGGGCACTAGGATACTGGATCTATTCTCTTCTTGCCTAATCCCTAATGACTGCCTAACCCCTTTCTTATATAGAGGTTGACCCCTAACCCTAGGCGTGCTACAGTAGCCGCCGCTACAGTGGGCCGCGCTACTGTAGCCCACCAGCCCATGACTATGCCCATGACATTTCACCGCTCCTTTTTAAGCAGCTCGTCCTCGAGCTGCAGGTGGGGCAATAACGTCGACTCGGCACACTGACCAAACTAGACATGATACTAAGCCTTTTACATCTCGGCGTAATATCTTATTTTCTACTAAAATTATAACTAAAACTAAAGCCTTTATTTTTGGTGTCGTCAACTCAGTAGAGTCACTCACAGGAGGCCCCCAACCTGATTCGTTCAGAGATAGGAGCTCCTTGTGTCCACGTCGATGGGGCCCGTCAGCAGGAGCAGTCACGTGGGTGGTGCTCATCTTCACCACGTTGACTGCGGGGAATCGAATATCTTGTGTAGCAGTTGACGCCCAGATCAGCTGCTGCCCATCTCGCCAAAGTCGCACTCGCCTGCCGAAGGAGCTGATGGCTGTGCAGGCCCGCTTGGATGCAGCGCCCGCACCACCGGCAGCTACTGCACCTCGGGCGAAAGGCATGGCGCGGATCTTGGTTTGGCTGAGGTGCCCAGCGGCGTGTCCCTCCTGGAGCGACGTCGGGGCGGCCCAAATCAGCCTCACGCCGTGGAGCGGGCGACCGCGGGGCCCTCTCCAGGAAGGGAAGGCGGCCACAACACCTCCAATCCGATGGCTGCCGCTGTCGATCCGGTGGTCGCCATCGTCGATCTGATGGCCGCCAACCCTGTGGTGACGAGCAGCGCGATGGGGAGCCGTCCTGGACGCCCCGACCAGCCAACGAGCGATGGCTGTTGCGCATTGCTGTCGCCGCAGGGAGGTGGGTCGCCTCCTCTTGAAGATGACGCGATGGGAAGGCCCGAAGGAGGGCGTTGGGGAGCGACGGCCAGCAGATCGCGGCGACGGCGACACGGCATCAGGTTGGACTGCTCCCTTTGCCTCCTCGGCGGCACTCATCTTCGCGACGAGCGCCTTCAACTCCTCCAGTATGGTCAAGGCCCCATCGACACAAGCGGCTGGACACGCCATGGCTGCCCCCGTTGGCGGCGCCCATGTGGATGGCGACGGCGGAAGCAGCGACGGCATGTCGGGATCGGCAGTAGATGGGGAAGACTGCGCCACAACTGGCCTCGGGGGCGGCGCCCATGGGGATGGCGACGGCGAAACCGGCGGCGGCGCAGATCGATCGGCAGCAGAAGCCATTGATCGAAACCAAGGCTAGCTGATACCAGATGTCATGAACCTTGATAGGCAGCCCTGAACCCAAGGGGCGCGGCCTCGCCAATGGCGGCAGCCGCACCCTAAGGGCAGGGCACTAGGATACTGGATCTATTCTCTTCTTGCTTAATCCCTAATGACTGCCTAACCCCTTTCTTATATAGAGGTTGACCCCTAACCCTAGGCGTGCTACAGTAGCCGCCGCTACAGTGGGCCGCGCTACTGTAGCCCACCAGCCCATGACTATGCCCATGACATTTGATACCAGATGTCATGAACCTTGATAGGCAGCCCAGCATAACAAGTTCCAGTATGAAAGTTTTAAAAAAATGAATAAAGAAAACTGAATTTGGATTCACTTACAGTGGAAATACAGACTCCACTCCCACACCAGCTACTAATCTACGCAGTCTGAACGTTGTATCGATCCCAGCATTGCGCCTTCCTATCACAATTCCTTTCAATGTAGACTCACGCCTTTTGTTCTCAGGAACTTGCTGTTTTATTAAACGCAGGATCAGAATCACAATCATGACTTCACAATGCAAAGTGGGAATGTGAAAAGCTCTACCAATCTCATTTGAATGATACACCCAGCCTGTACATCAGGAATATCTCTCTCGGAGCGGACCTTTTCAACTGCCTCCTTGTTCAAGATCTGCATAATAACATAACGCATGCATTATGCTATTTAGTTTGGTTGAGGTAAAATTACTGTTATAATTCCCACAACGAACGTGGTGCTTGTACATTCATAATGTGCCTAGCAGTCTTGTCAGGCCTCTTGAACTTAATGCGCGGTGGGTGCTCAACCGCAAGAGAGGTGGGATCATCCTCCTCAACTGCAACCTCAGATATCCCCGCGGTCGACAAACCCCTCAGGGACAAAGCCTTCAGGCAGAAACCACCATGGTAGGGCACCTGGCTCTGCACACAAAAGAATTGATCCCATTCAGAGGACCAATAGAAATTAGTACAACATCTAGGATCAATAACATTAAAGGGAAAGAGAACAGATGACTGCATTCTAATTAGAATCCAACCCCAATTGGACGAATCAATGGCCTCAGGAGATTGGCAGACGCCTGATTAGCCGCCGGCTGTGCAACTGCAGGAGTAGTGGCTGCACATTCCAGGAGCCTCTTTGCAGCGGCTCCCTGGCTTCTGGCTCGGCAGATGCTCCGGAGCAAAGACTGCATCCTGTGACGACCACTTGAAAAAAAAAAGTTGCGCGAATTTGGGATGAGAACCTGTGGTTGGATCCCCGTACTTGCAGGAATGTGATACAAATGCAAACTAATCTATTCCTAAGATTATGACCCACTATGTTTAGGAACATAGCCACTTGTTGCTCAACACACGTATGGACCGTATCTTCAAGCAAACCACGATCCCTAAATACCATACAAAAACGAAAGAACCGTGCTCTATTAAGTCTAAGCATGTTCATACAGGTTGTATCATTCTCCAAATTCTTGTGTTTAAAATTTAAATAGTCAATTCTCAGCCTATCTCCTTCTTCCATTGGCCCATAGGTAATTGGTTCCCTCAACTGACTCCTTTTCCTTTTTCTAGACTGAATAATCATAGCCATCATTGATAATAACATATGTGCCGCAGCAGCAAAAATGAAAACTTTCAGCCTTTGTTCCATCTACAATGCAGAACATAACAACAATCTATCACCTTTCCATGCCACGGACAAGAACAAGTCAACAATCCAAGCACTTGATTAAATTACAAATAACTACCAATTGAAGCTACAGTTTTCATTGATACTACTGTACTACCCTCACTTTATTAGAAAATAAATATACAGCTCTACTCATATGCAAGCACTTGATTTAATCGATTCCATGCACTGTCAGCACTATGCGAAATGGGATAAGAAAAACAGCAGCTCGAGTGCAGATACACAAACTGACGGTTCCTGAAATCTTGAGAGCAGAGGAACGGGTTCAATACCTTGGGGAAACGGAGTGGAGATCCACGAACTGACGCAGGCCGGAGGCGAAGGGGCGTGCTGTCCAAGCAGGTCGAGTGCAGATGCGGATTGGGGGCGGGTTCGCCGGGCGTTCAGACGGGAGCGGGGTCGCCGGGCGAGGGAGACGGAAGGGACGAGAAGCTGGGTAGGGACAAGAGCGGAGGGGTCGCCGGTGCCGCGTCACCTCGGTCGCCGGCGGCGGATCTTGCCGTCGTCTCCCGGCCGCCTCTCCTCTCGCTCTCCCTGTCGATCTCTTTTATATTTTTTTTTCCTTTTCCCAATCGGGCGTGGTGAGACGGACGTAGGAATGCAGGTTTGACTGGGCCGACCCAACGACCCAGTACCCAAAACAGGAAAAACAGTGTAATTACCCAAGTGGGTCGACCCACTCAAATCCTGGGTTAAATTGGGTCGACCCATTTCTTTTTTTTACGAGTTGGCTCGCGTCGTTTCTGGGAAAAAAACGGTGGGTTTAGATACAAGGATTTTTTTTCTTAGAAACAAGGATAGTGCTATGCTGTGATGAGAGGACTAAAGGCTCGTTTGGTTATATTATAGAAAACAACTTTTGCAGTGAACTCTGAGGTAAAACAGCGCATCTGTTAAAACAACATATTCAGTCAGACTAATTTGACAAAACAACTTATCCTGATAAGCTTTTAAATAATTTTTTATTTTAATTGATCCCACCACTCACCCCACCCAATCTATCTCTCTCTCCCATGCTGCAGAAGGTCGAGCTCGTTTTCATCGTCGCCGGCTGGACCTCGCCTCCTCTTCCTCCTTCACGCACCCGATGCCTACCTCCGCCTCCTCCTCTGCTCCTGCTCCTCCTGCTGGCCGCCGGCGGCGCCTACCTCCGCCTCCTCCTCTTCTCCCACTCCTCTTGCTCCCCGCCGCCGCTACCTACCTCCGCCTACTCCTCTGCTCCCGCTCCTCCTGCTGGCCACCGATGCCGCCAATGTTCGGGCGGCTGCGTGCAGATGCGCACGGGGTGCTCCTTCGACAACAACGACAATGGTGTATGCGAGACGGGCGATTGCGGTGGGGCGCGGTACGGGCAACTGTCCAACACGCTGACGGAGTTCGCATTGAACTAGTTCGGTGACCTTGACTTCTTCAACATCTTCCTCATTAACGGCTTCAACTGCGGCGAGGCGTTGCAGTGCATCTGGCCTCAGCCCGGGGCCAAGGGTGGCGTCGGCGCGGGGTGCGGCGGGCGTGGGACTGGCGAAAGAATCTGCTAAAAGCTCGTTTTCACGGCTTCTGCTTACGCGTTGAAACCGAAAACAGATTCTCTCGAGCCTTTTTCTCAGAAGCTGTTTCTCCTGTGGTATTCGTGCGAAATTCAAATGTCCCTTAAGTAAGTCGAGTTGGTGATACTCCTTCCGTCCCTTAATATAGGGTGTTTTGGAGTTTGAAAATTTTTTCTAAATGTAGGGCGTTTTACACATAGGACAAACTTTAGGGTTGGTAGGAGAGTCGATAGGTAGGTGAATAGAAGTAAAAATGAAGGGTATGGTAGTCTTTTAACGAATTGACTATTTTGATATTTGAATGTTAAAAAGCGCCATATTTAAAGACGGAGGGAATACTCACAAGCCAACATGAGGTCCAGCGGAAACTGTCGTTGTTTGCCTCAGTCCACTGTCGTTCTTCGACTCTCAGTGGAGGCAGCAACGTTTCTTCTCTATTTTTTTGCGCTGTCTGCCCTGCTGCCACCACGCCCTCAGGCTCTCCGCACTCATGTTACTCTATTTGCTTCCTCTAAAAAGAATATTATATCCTGGTCATCAAGATTCTCTCCTCTATATCAATTTCTCCCGCACCCATCATTCCTCTATATGCTTCCTCTATCCCAACTACCTCCCGTGGGGCCCACACGTCAGCCACCCATCCTTTTCTCCTCTCTCTTCTCTTTTCTCGAACACTCCTCTCCTCTATTTTTCTCTCCCTCTCCGCCCGCGCGCCTCCCCGTCTCTCTCGATTCTTCTGGCGCCGCCGGTCCTCTCCCACGGCCCTCCTCCCCCGCGGCCCTCCTCCCCCCCGCGCGAGCGCCGCCGCGCCCCACCTCCTCCTCCTCCCTCGCGCCCCTGCTCCTCCGCCCCGACCGGCCTTCCTCGCGCGCGGATCGGGCAAGGCCCGCGCCCTCGCCGGATCAAGCATGGCGCCGCCGAGGACGCCTTCCGCCGGTTCACACGCGACGCCTCGTCCTCCTCTTCCGCGGCGGCCCCTGCCTCCTTCTCCGCTGCTGGACGGCGACCCCGGAGGCGGGACGGCTTGGCGCACCTGCGGCGGGCCGACGGCGAGGCTCGATTTGTGTGGCTTGGCCGGGCGGCGGGGCGACGGCGACGCTCCGACGGGCGCAACTCCCTGCACACGCGCGAAGCAGTTGTAGGCAGCGACGTCGGAGGCGATTTGGGCGGGCCCCACGTGCCGTAGCGTGACTCCGCTACTCCGCCAGAAATAGAGAAAGCGGCGCGTTCCGCTTCGGTAGCGGAAGCGATAGAGGAGCCCGGTGCAGGTCCCTTTCCTCTATCGCGTTCCTGAAGGAAGCCGTAAAGGAAGCCAGTGCGGGCAGCCTCACGGGTCTGCGTCTGCCCCTGCCCTGCCACTGCTGCGCGGTCCCGCTTCGCGTGTCCGCCGCCTCGCCATGCTCACCGACCTCGTCCTCTACCCGGGCCGCGTCGCAGGGGCCGTTCCGCCCGACATTGATTCATGGCTCCGCCTCCTCTGCCTCCTCTCACTCTCCAGCAACCACAAGATTTAAGTTTTCAGCACTCTGCCGACGTAAACGTAATCTGAAACGAAGAAGAGACTGATTCGGATGGTCGTGCCGTCGATTTCCAAATGGATTCGTGTTGTCTCGAGGATTCGATTCCCCCAATCTCTAGCCGCTCTCTCCCCCTTTCCCCATGCTGGATCAAGCTCCAGAAGCTCGCCCATGGCGAGCAGAGGAGCACGAATTCCCTGTATCGATCCCCAATTCCCCATGTGGGCAACAAAAACTCCCGTCATAGGTCTTTTCCTGATGCGGCCCCTTTAGTAGCAGGCCCATTGTGCATGTGGACTGAACACAGCCCAACCCACCTGTTGTTCTTTCCTTCCCTTTTCATTTTCGGAATTAATCAGCACCAATTAGTTTTATTTATGTATTGGACCATCCTGAGATGAAAGAAGTCAGCGACAGGAAGTACTTGCAGGGCCGTGCAACCATGGTGAGTACAGTTCTTATGGCATGTCAGTCAAAATCTAATGACATTTCTTCTCTATGGGCAAATTCTGTAAAAAAATATAGCGGCATGTTTTAAAAGCTCTTGACATTCAATGGAATCATACTTGTGACTATTGATCTTCCCTGAATATGAAACTTTTAGGAAATAAAGAGTTTCAGATCATTGCGTCCCGTAGCAACGCACGGGCAAATAGCTAGTGCTAAATAAGCTCAGTTGAATTCACATTGTTAGACAAACACAACTTCATGCCGCAATGTTGTAATGTTATTCAAAATAGTTATGATTTTTTTCTCGAATACGCAGGATAGCTGCATATCATTGTATTAAGGAGAGAAATCTCGGTTAATTACAAGCTGCACCACCTCACTCCGAACCGAGCTGTGATGGGCTGAAAAACATAAAAGTTGTACTTCTAATAAAACACAAAAAGAGATGAAACCTGACCTTAAACACACCTAGAAACTAAGTCTAAGTGACATCTCGACCAAGAGTGTTTAGCCCCCACGCACCAACCATACACCAAAGATGCATCTCATCATCAAAGTGTTTAACCAGCGCATCCACACTTGAGCGAGCACCGTCGAACACGCAGGCATCGCGTTGTTTCCACAGGAGCCATGCACCCAAGATGATGGCCGAATTGAATCCTTTCCTCTTCTCCTTGCTGACTTTTGAGCTGGCCTTAATCCACCATGAAGCAAAGATATGATTTACGACGATCCGGTGATCTCGCGGAGAAACCCATCAACGAGAGGGTCCGAAACCAAAAGTCGCGGGCGAAAACACACGAAGTGAGAATATGCTGAACTATCTCCTCTTCTTGATCACACAAGAGGCACTTCTCAGGATGAGGGAGTCTCCTTTCTTGCAACCGATCTGCCGTCCAACATTTGTTGCGGATGGCGAGCCATAAAAAGATTTTGCACTTACCAGGTGCCCATGATTTCCACATCAGCTTCAATGGCTCAAACAAACGAATAGTTATGGTTTTGATCAGTAATTATAAAGGGCTTTGTATTTTTACAAACAAACAAGTCTATAAAGCATGAAACCTGAGTAGCCAGACTGTAGACATGATTTAATTCTCAACCTATGTGATGTCAGTGCTAGACACATTCAAGCCTGCCTTTTATGTACACGATGCTGCGCAAAATTATCTTTCCAGACATTACTGAATAGCGCAAAATTATCCCAGAACATTTTCACAACTAATATTGCAGAGATCCAAGTGGCGCTTGAATAAACAGTTGCTTATAGTGGGAAAATGCAGCGTCCATTTGAAGGAAGTTCAGCCAGCTAGGCAACTAATTAGTATAAACAGAGTTCTGATGGCCGACGACGGCTGATGAATTGGTGTGTTAGGCAAGTGTCGCATCCGAGAGCAATGTGATGCTCGATCAGGTGCTGGCTCATCATGAGATATTTTTGCCCTTATTGCACCAACACATCAAAGAATCTTATCTTGCGGCCGTTAAAGATAGCTGAATTGACAGTCACACCAAACCATGCATGCACACGAGTGATCCACGACTAGGGCTTCAGAAATACCGGCGGCTCATTGGCAATTAGTGATTGCTGATGTACTCACATGCCATTACGCTCAGTGCGCAATGTTTTTGCTGAGTAATAAGGGCAGATTAAGGCTCCATCGTATTCTCTATATTTGTCAACATCGATATTTTGCACACACAAAAAAAAAAAATCTGAAACAGCTAACGGCGAACTAGCATAGAAAATATCTGAGCTTATTATCTTTTTTTTTGAAAGACTTTATTATCTAGTATTGCAGGACATATATGTAGCCACCCAACCTCTCTTTCAAAACATTAACATGTAGGTTTTGCATACAAAAATTACTACGACGCTCTTCATTTGCTCAATGTATTGCTCCCTCTATTCTCAGAAAAAACTTGCAATATTCACTTTGCTATATGCAAAGTTTCACTACAATGTTTAGTGAAGTAAAATGGAAACGATAACTTAGCTAGCTAATATGCCACGAAAACACAGTAAAGTTGTACTAGTTGCATGTATTTTCTTAAGAAATAAATTTATAAATGGATTGCATATTATTTGAGCATTGCAACAGACACGTCCGGTCACAAGCCCACTCTCTATATAGGTCATGCATGATATAACTATATTTATATTATGCTTTTCATTAACCTTCTTAATAGTGAATTTGAGGAAGAGACCGATGGCAGGGGGACATTTCAGGGGACATTGCAGGGGCAGAAAGCGATCAGTGATTGAAGACGTGATGGTGATCTCTTTTTATATTTTGATGATGGATTGCCCTGATGCATGATCCCTTTTTTTTTTGTCACACGTGATGGTGCAATCATGCATGTAGAGGGATCGTAATCTCATTTTTTTATTTTCTTGTCACACATATGTTGCATTCTACGTTACTGATTTTTTTTTTTGACACCAACATTCTACGTTAGTGATTGAAGACAAACGTAACATGATTTCTGTTTTCCCTTTCTTATCACACGTGACGGTGCAGTCTACATTAGTTTATGGGTAAAAAAAAACGCTCTTTTTTCCCCTTTAACTTGTGGTGGAACGTAACACATGTTGGTGTAAAAAAACTAAGCGCAAGCGGAACAATTAATTGCTGATTAACGTGTTGTAGGATAAGCACGGAAGTAGCTAGCTGACGTGAGTTATTAGTACAAATGTACAATGGTACCCTACAAAAAAGGATTGTCACAGCAGCAGAACCGAATTAGTGTACAACTTTCTGTTCTGCTATGATGACACGTTAAAACGAAGACCAAACAAATATTATTGGTGAGTTAATTGGAAAAGAAAAAAAATCAACAGGGATAATTATGGCATGTGCATGCCGCCATGCGGGTGAGTAACAGCGGGTAGTCAACCATGCAGATTTCATTCCATTTTTGTATTTCGAAAAGGATGCTTTCCATCTTTTCATAAATGAAGAGGGAAGTGATTTCTTCTCTCTATAATAAAAATCAAAGGCTCAGATTAATTTGTTCTCTTGCAGCCTAAGGTGCAAGAGTAGAGAGATAGGACTACCCTAACACTGCCCTAGTGTGTGTATAAATATACTGGAGTATATATTTTCTCGAAACATGGTCTTGAGATAGCATACGGAAGCACCTGTTACAAACTTCTAGGTTGTTGCTAGTTTAGTGTCAACCCTACCGAATTTTGAACGGGTAGGTTGCAACAGCAATCCCGGATGTATCATGCATGCGTCTGAAGGATAGAGACGTCCAAACAATCATGGTAACTAGAGCATCTACGCTCCTTCGGACCCTTTCGGAAGTTTCCATGCGTGGGCACATATCTTGGTTGCTTTCTAGTTTCTACGGTTGATTCCGGAGAAGATGAAGCGCTACCACAAGTCGCTGTGAAGGGATTGGAAGGAAATTTGGCAGAATGCTTTGACTTGCTGAAGTCTTCACGTCTGGTAGCTGAAATGCAACATCACTGCAAGCTGGCATTTCCTTCTCAATTTTTTGACGCAAGCATAAGTATCATGTATTTACTTTGCTGTCTGTACTATGCCATTTGTATGCATCCTTCTTTTTTGCGAGGCCATTTGTATGCATCCTATAAGATATATAAAAAGTATGATTTAAATATATTCATAAAATGATTATCAAGTTAAGGTCCTTATTTTAGTAGAGCAACATGTGACCAAAAAAAAAATCTGAGATTATTATTACATCGTGTAGTTTGGTCTGGCTTGGTGTGTGGCTGTCTTATCGTCAACATTATTTGGAGTCTAACGAGTTGAAAGGGCGGCAGGAAATTTTCAGCCGTTCGATATTTTCCTCACTAATTAAAAGAATTTATCAGTTTCTTCAGAGACGTAATGGAAAGAGCCAAGAGGGGTTGGCGCAACGATGATTGTCCACGTGAAGTCAGTCTCACAGTGCCCACATTCTGGAGCTGTCAAAGGTTGCCAAAGTCAGTCTCATTGTTCAAGAAAAAAAGGTTGCCGAAGGAGCTAGCGCTCCTAACTGAACATAAAGACAGAAACAAACAGGGAAAGAGAGTTTACAGCGTAAGGAAAGCTACAGCCACGGTGCTCGCCAGCTGGAGAGCCTGTCTCAGTTACTCCAACCAAACTTTTCTTCGTAATCCATTGGCATGGTTGGTCGCGAAGATAAAAACTAATCTGCATGCACAAAGAAAGCTTTGTTGCACTGAAAATTACTTTTGGTACGGAATCCGTGGGTTAGATATATAAACTTATTGAAGCAACAGCCCGCTAATAACTATATGCTGATAGCATAAAGCTTTGGTCTCCTCACAGCATTTTAGCCTACGTGGCTGCTTCTCGTGTTGACACGTCACCTCTCTTTTCTTGTCACATCTCTTTTCTTGTGGGCTGTCTTGGTGGTCTTTGTCCGATTTTGACAGGCCTTTTGATTATGTAGGCTCTTTTCTACGGGCCTAATTGAATATATTGTCT
This sequence comes from Eragrostis nindensis, assembly GCA_012490785.1. Lineage (NCBI taxonomy): Eukaryota > Viridiplantae > Streptophyta > Magnoliopsida > Poales > Poaceae > Eragrostis > Eragrostis nindensis. The sequence goes on along the minus strand of JAAXCT010000189.1, from coordinate 241,381 downwards.
CGGTCGCCCGTTTTATATTGCCTAAGAGGCCGCGAGCCCTCCTGACCCGTGTCCGACCAAAGTTTTGGTGTCCTCTAAGTCGTCTATGGTGTCCCTTTGGTTCCATCGGGAGAGAGGTGGTCCGTTGGACTTAACGTTTACAAATGCCCACCTATGGTGTCCCTAAACCCCTAACCCTACTGCTCCACGTTAATCCGAGAAAATAAGAAGAAAAAATTGCTCACCACTGCCATTATGAAAAAATTAGTCACAAAATCCCCTATAAATATTTATAAAATAGCTAAACTTAGAATAATAAAAAATAGTCAAATAAACCCACTCACCTATTTCTAAATTACCCACCATGCCACTGTGAGTCAAAAAATAGCTAAATTCGGAATAATAAAAAATAACCAAAAATACCCTTCACACCTATTTCTAAATTAGCCGTCATGCCAATATAAGTCCAAAAAATAACTAAATTCAGATTTTAAAAATAGCTAAAAATATCCTTAATTCTTATTTTTAATTTACCATCTATACCATTGTGAGTCCAAAATAGCGAAATTTTTAGAATAATAAAAATATCTAAAATACACTTAATTCCTATTTCAAAATATCGTTATAAAAATACATGGCTAGATGTCTAGCTAGCATGGCACATTCTCTTATTTTTAGCATGACATGTTTTCTTCAAAACATTTTTTTAAGCACATCTACGTTCTTTTTCCCTACCATGACATACGTTAGAGCAACCTCAACAGATGCTGTATATTGGGGTGGTGCTCTAAAATATGAGAATATAGAGCACCAACCTTCTCCAGCAGATGCTGTAAAACAAGTTGGTGCTCTAAAATTTTTACAGCATCCTTTAAAACTTCCTTCTCGTGCTGTATATTTGCAGCACCGGCACCATGCTCTATCTCGGTGCTGTATAATCCCGCGCGCATCCTTCTTCTCCGGCTCGACTCCCGCCGCCGCCTTCCCACCACCGTCTGCTGCCTCCCCGTCCCGAGTCGCCACAATCTGGCCGTCCGCGACCCCACCATGCCCCTCTGAAAGCCCCATCGCCGTTTCCCCCATTGTCCTCGTGAGGTTTGCCGTCAATCGAAGCGCCACCATCTCCCTAGACTCCGTCGGTGGCAACCAGGCGAGCTCGCCACAACATCAAAATCAGCCCCGCCGCACCCTACCTTGGTCACCGGCGAGCCCGTTCTTGCCCTCTCGTCTACTCAGCGCCATTCCCCCCGCCTTTTCCCATGAGTTCCGCCGGCCCGCCGTGCGCCACCACCTCGACGCCAGTGGAAGAGGAAGAGGGGCGACGCCGCCCCCACGTTCGACACCGATGACGAGCGCAGGGCCCGTCCCTTGCTCGTCGGGCTGCCGCGTCACCCCTTGCTCCCCTGAGACCACCACGACAATCCACCGTCGCGCTGCCCCGCACCCTGCTCGCCGGAGATGACGCGCGTCACGGACGCTCCCCCTCCCCTGGCGCCACTGAGTCGCGTTGGCGTAACGCCACGCCCACGCGCCCGCCGGACGTCGCACCTCGACGCCGCTTCGTCGCGATGCCACGGCGGACGACGCCCCTCCCCTAGCACGGCAAGCCGCGACGCGCGGCAGGAGCGGAGTCGGAGGAGCAGCTGCGCGCGGCGGAAGACAAGGGCGACGCCTTGCCACCGAGGAGCGGCTGCGCGAGGCGAATTGCGCTGCGGAGGAGCTGTGCGAGCGCACGCCATGGAGCTGCAGAGGCACCTGGCCTGCGCCGTGCGCCTCGCGGACATGGCAGAGGACGAGCTCAAGGCCGTGCGTCGTCGTCATCGTGCCCCCCCCCCCCCCCCCGCATCGTCATCGTCGTGCCCTCGCGCCCGCGCCGTCGTGGTGGGAGCCGCGTCACGCGCGTCGTCGTGCCCCTGTGCCCGCGTCGTCGTCGTGCACACGTGTCATCGTCAAGTTGCTTGATGAAATGCTTCAAAGGGAAAGGCTAATATAGAGCACTAGTTTTACAGCATGTGTTGCAGCACACAGGACTCAGGATCTCTAAAACTTGGCAAAAGTGGTGCTCTATATTTGGTTTTACAGCACCTTATGGAGCATCTGTTGGGGTTGCTCTTAGTTGTTTAGCATGGCACATTTGAACCAACCTCACTTCTAAAACAAAATCAAATACAATAAGTTAGCTTAGACACAATCCAAGATAAATGATGACTCCTCTCACACTCAAATTGAGGGATGGTGAGAAATTCTCTAATCTATTTTTACTATTTTATAAATATAAAAGTATAAAATAATAACAATAAACTATCTTAAACTTTTACAATAATATCAAAATATAAATAGTATTGTAAGTCTAGCCGCGTAAATGCGCGGACAGACATACTAGTTAGTAAATATAAGATAATAGTGGCCAGCAATTAATTTTTGCATGGAGAATAGGAAGCGCAAGGGCCTGGTTGGTTGGAGCTTTGCATGCAGCGCGTGTCCCTGGGAGCTCTTCTTTATGGCCATGCTAAATGGGCATGGGAAAGGATTACAACATTAATCATTCACACGTTATTCCAAGGATTTTGATGCCAGCGCTAGCTCCTTGTTAGGTGTTAAGTGAAGAAGTTGTTTGGAATTTTCTGTTTTGCTTGAGTGAAGATGAAGAATGGATGCATGCCTCAGCTCCGCTCAGGTTTTGTTTCATCGATTGATCGCCATCCTCATGAACACAGTTCCATTGCTCTGCAAGAGGAGTATTTGGCAGGTAGATTTTTCTCCAAAAGACTCGGCTGTTGGTTTTTAGCCTCGTCGCTCGTGCATCGATGGGCTTTAATTAAGCAGCGCGCGGACGCCTCGGCGCATTGACACCTCCTAATTCGTTGAATGAACTGGCGAATTCAAAATAATTGACCCCTAATTCGCTGAATGAACCGCGGATCACAGCGCTGCTGCTTCACGCTCTGCATCGGGTACTCCGTTCCCCAGTGGCGTTGCTGGCGTGTTAATGAACCACAGTTACCGGAGGGATGAGGCTGCTGCTTCGATCACTGGTACGAGCTAGCCGTTGCATCGAGAACCATTAGTTGCCGGCGCATATAAACACGCGGTGCTACAGCTAGCTGTTAATTGCCACAACCAGATCGGTGCTACAGCTGCTAGCTAATTACCCGGGGAAGTTTTAATCGCCCGCATGGAAACGTCTCTATCTGCAGGCCTGCATGCTCGAAGCGGAGGCAAACGAAGAGCCGCGCCGATTCCCGGAGTCATATGCGTCATTAATTAAGCGGCCTCGCCCCTCATTAGTCGAACGAGCCGGCGAGCGAATTCAAAAGAAAGCTAGCTCATTGACCCCTGCGGCTAGCTTCTAATTAAGGAGAAGCATCGGTAAGACGCGCGCGGCTCCGTTCCCCTTGCTTACGATTAGTCGCTCTGCCGGGTTCATGCGGAAGCACAAGCATCGGGTAAGTCGACGCGCGTGCTGGCTGCTCAATTAAATTAATTAATGACCAACCGTTACCGTCGCACATTAACGCAGCAGCTCGCCGAGACTCCATATAAATACGCGCGTCGCTCGCTCGCTCTTCCGCCGTCGCTGCTCTCTCGCTCGCTCGCCGCGCGCTGCTCATCGCTCTCGCCATGGACGCTCGCGCCGGCGCCTCTGAAGCCACCCTGAGCTCACTTGTTGATTTCAAGTGCGATGTCTGCGACAACTTGTTTGAAACAAGTGCGTATACGGTAACCACCACCCCATCTACCACGCATTTCTCTTTCTCTTTGTCTTTCAGTCTCTCTAATTAAAAGTTTACCATGCATGCAGTGCAAAAATAAGCACCGGCTGTGCCAAAGCTGCAACGACGCGGGGAGAAGTACAAGTGCGGGAAGTGCGTCGGTGCCAGCATCAACACCGAACAGAGCTGGGTTTGGAGGGCCTCATGCGTCGCCTTCGCGTCCCTTGCACCTATGAGGGACGCGGGTGCAATGAGAGACTCACCTTAGCTGAGAAGACTTTGCACGAGGACCAGTGCAGGTTCCAGCCCAACCCGTGCTCTTTCTAGGGGTGCGACTTCTCGTGCCATGACCTCTACGGGCATGTCCATGAGAAACACGTGGACACCTCGTTCTGCTTCGACACAGAGCCGGTCTCGGTGATCCTCGACCATCCTGTCGAGTTTGTGCCGCTCCTGCACGGCAGGAGCAGGCGCATCTTCTTGCTGTTGCTCTGCGGCCCCGGGCATGGAACCGCGTACCGTTTGCTGCAGGTGCTAACCGTTGGCCCAGAACCCGCGCCCAGCGAAGAGCTCAAGTTTATGCTGGAGGTCCCCGCCGACGAGTGGTGCAAAGGTCGATGCACTAGACGCACTTGTCGGCGGGGATGTCCAGCATAAACTTGAGCTCCTCGTTGGGCGCGGGTTTCGGGTCAACGGTTAGCACCCACAGTGAACGGTACGCGGTTCCGCGCCCTAGTTCGCAGAGCAGCAGCAAGAAGATGCGCCTGCTCCTGCCGTGCAGGAGCGGCACAAACTCGACACGATGGTCGAGGATCACCGAGACCGGCTCTGTGTCGAAGCAGAACGAGGTGTCCACGTGTTTCTCATGGACATGCCCGTAGAGGTCAATGGGACGAGAAGTCGCACCCTTGGAAAGGGTATGGGTTGGGCTGGAACCTGCACTGGTCCTCGTGCAAAGTCTTCTCAGCTAAGGTGAGTCTCTCATTGCACCCCGTCCATCATGGGTGCAAGGGACGCGAAGGCGGCGCATGAGGCCCTCCAGAACCCAGCTCTGTTCGGTGTTGATGCCGGCACTGACGCACTTCCCGCACTTGCCCTTCTCCCCCGCGTCGTTGCAGCTTTGGCACAGCCGGTGCTTATTTTTGCACTGCATGCATGGTAAGCTTTTAATTAGAGAGACTGAAAGACAAAGAGAGAGAGAAATTCCAACGGTGCAATTGTGTTGGTTTTGAAATAACTCAAGGACCTTTTCATAAAATTCCAACGGCTCGGATGGAAAGGAACGTCCGGCCGCCGTTTTCGGCTGAGCAGGGATCTTTGGACACAGATATAGGAGTTCGATTCTCATGGCGGCCCGGAGGACAGGAACTCGGATAAGAGCAACTCCAGTGCAAGCTCCAACTCAAGCCCCTACTCAGCATCTAGGGGCTGAGCACAGAAAACTCACTCCAACAGAGCCCCTACTCGGTCCTTACCGTAGGGAGGCCCCCAGATTTTCCCTCTCGGCCCCTTCTCCCACGGGTCCGGAAGCCGGCCCCTACTTGGTGCTTCTCCAAGTTCGAAAATGCCTGGCTCTTATCCACAGAATTTAAAGAAAAATTACCTTCCTATGCTCATCAGGACACCGGGAAGCGGCTCACCGGCCGCCTCAAGGCATGTAGACAGACAGGAAGACAATGGGCCAAATGAACAAGGCCAGCTGCTCAACGAGAACGGACTGGCACTGTAGCAGTACCAGCGCCAGTGCGCGGCATGTAGACGGACAGGAAGACAATGTAGACTGGCCGTTTTTTCCTTTTTTTTTTCCAACGATTTTTCAAACGTGCAAACTTTAAGTGCTCTAAACCTAACCTTCCACGGTTCCACAAAATCTGAAAAATTCAGGGAATGGAAGGGCACGTATACAGAAACACTTTTCATTATTGGAATGTTTCAAATTTTGGCGCAGAATTGAACTACAATTCTGTTAAGACAGAAATTGTTTGAATGCTCCTCAAATTATTTGAACTGCTTCCCTTTTTTATAAAAATCTGGAAAATTCTCCAAACTTCTATCTTAGAGCATGTAGTCCACACAAAATTTCAAATGGGCCCACTGTTGTGCAAAATTTGAAGCTTTAATCATTATTTTGACCATATTCAAAGAATTTCTTTTGAATGAATCTTTGACTTGATCACCTGAGCTTTAAATCATTTTTTCACTAAACCGAGCACTTGACAGTGGAATGAAGGTGGGATCGATGTACAGCAGGAGCTTGTTCTCCTTCTTCGTCATCGATGGCGGTTTCCCAGTCCAAGCTGGAGATGTTGGATGGAGTTTGTGTGTTCCGGTGTCGTTTGAAGCGGAGGCGACGGCGCGTGTGTGGAATAATCTCTCCCGAGCTGTCTCCGTCTGGATGGTGTGATTTCTCTCCGGCGCCATCGTCGAACTTGTCGAGACAGGGGCCTGACAGAGGCCCTTTGTTCGGGGAGCTCGTCGGCGGCTCCATGGAGGGTTCGCTAGCTTTGGTCCGAGGATGCAGAGGCGTGGCTGGCGGCTCTGGGCGTTGGCATGACCAGTGTTGGCGAGGCGGAGCGTCTGTCTGCGGTGCGATGGCGCACCCGGCTGAAGCGTTACCGCTTTTCACATGATCGGGTCGGAAGTGCTGATGAACAGACACAAACAGTACATCACATAATAAGTACAATTTAAGTCTTAAAACATTAGTCCAACTTAAAAAATCAAGTCGCACAGCCGAAGTTCAACAACGATACAAGTACCAAGTCCAGATACACGATACACGAAGCGAGCTACGCGCTCACGATAATCCGCATCACAAGCCCGATGATGCAAAGTCAGCAGAAGATCACTCCTCGGGCTCCTAGTGAACGGTCTAGCCCACAGGAGGCTGTCCGTCCCACTGGCTGCCTCCATCAGAAGAGATAGGGATGAAGGTACTATCTGCACAAAACATTAAAGAGCCAAACTCTGAGCAACTAATACTCAACAAGATTTACCCGGCAACATGGCCATCTACAACCGACTCTAGCATGCAACGGCTACAAAGGGGTAGGCTGACTCATGTTGCAAAAACAGTAATAATTACTGAGTCCTTACTTTCAAGTTTTAGCTCAAATTAAGTAATTAGTCAAGTATCATATTTAGCAGCTAACAGCTAGAACTAACAAGTAAAACATACAAGTAATATTGTAAATTAAATAAAGCAGTAGAGCATATATCATCACCAAACCATCCCACTACGAGGTGACTCAGTGAACAAGTTGGTGTTCATATCCGAGAGCGGCAGTATCGATATACATCTTGCAGGAGAAACTGACCACACGACATAAGCATCCGCGAACAGAACACATATGGCAACCTTTCACCTGTGCACCACCAGAGCAAAGTCGGATCCAACTCCTCTCAAGAAAGGGCCTTCCGACACGACCCCTGTCCCTGATGTTCGATCCGCACGGAAGGTTATCCGTTACTCCCAACGTAGCATGATTGAAAGAGTAGGCTACCACCAGACATCCGGGGCGACATAAGCTATGTCGGTTTTCCGAGCCCATAAACACAAGCATGTGAATCAGTACGTTCGAACTTGCTCAACAGGGCCAACAATGAACGATCCTGAATCGACACAGATGGGGCTGCCACCGTGAAGGCCCGACCTTCGCAAACTATCCTATACAAAAAATTCCCGTCCGATCTCCAACAAACCTACAATTCTTCTAGTACAACCCAGGGTGTCATGATCCTATCTCGCAAGTGGGACCTACCACTCGGCTTCTATTGATCCCTAGCAACTAAGCATAGCAGCGCTAACGATCGACAAAATGACTAACATACTACTAACAGGAAAATCAAGGACAATTAGGAAGGGTAAACCTAATGCAGTTCTATGGTTCCAGTCAACTCTTATAAACCTAGTGCACAAACATACTAGACCTCAACCATAGTGATAATAGAAAAACGGAAACATAGAACAGCAACGGGGCTTGCCTGGCTCAGGGGCGGCACTATGTTGGCAGTCGTTAAACCATGTTTTGACCGCCACCCTACCGGTAAATAAAAGCATAACACCAAGATTCTGTGCATAGTAGATAGGAATAATGCTACTCCACAAGTTTTGGTGGATATTTGGATGCAGGAGTGAATAATGGAGGAAAGTGGGCCCAGCAAGGGAAATTCCCTGGCCGGCCGGCCCCACCATAGGCCGGCTGGCCCCACCTGGTGGCCGCAGGCCTCGGGCTTCCTCCAGTGGGCTGGAAACTGGTCCACCACGCATAATTCAAGGTCAGCCCAGCAGATTTGCACCGCCATTCTAGAAGGTGGCCATTTGGGCCTTAACTTGGCCCCCACTGCAATTCTGCCAACCTCATCAAGTAGCCGACCTTCGGACCGCCATCGGGAGACGATCTGGAGCGTTCAGGCAGAAGACGGTGGCCAACCACCACAGGGGACGGCCAGTCGGCCCCTCTACTTGGCCGGCCGACCGACCTTGGCACTACCGCCTCTCCAGCTTCGGGCAGGGGGTTTCCACCGCCATGAAGAAGCTATAAATAGAACCCCCGGCCTCAGAAACAATCCGCACCATCACACTTCATCCAAGTGTTCCATTTTCTTGTTTAGTAGTTACTTTGGGAGTTAGAGTAGAGTAGAGTAGAGTGAGAGCTCTCTTGGGCTTCCGGAGTCTTCTCGGAGTCTTGGTATAGCTCTTTGTATCCTTACTCTTAGAGATATTCTTTTATTTAATATATATCTTTATTTATTTCTTTTAGTAGTTCTTTTCTATTTAGTTTATTTATTCGGTTAAGTAAGTGCTCGTAGAAGTCTTGTTGTGGGATTCGTGATTGTTGGAGTAGGCAAGTACGAGAGAGTGCCTTCGTCGGAGATGACGTCGGGTGAAATCTGTGCTTGTTTATTCTTAGATAGGGCTGCTCCGTTGATCAAGAGTAGTTCCTCTAGGCGGGTTGTAAGCATGGCGCTTAGAGCTTGGCCTATGCACGTTTGGCACCCAACCCCACGGAGGATGGTAGCCGCGAGTGTATGTGACAGCTGCACCGGTCTCTGTAATCCACCACGTCCGGGTTGGACTCAGCAGGGTCTTAATTATAGCGGATGGATCCCCAGGGTGAACTAGCATCATCGGTTGCCCTGGCACTTCCGTGCCCCGAAACGACATGATTTGTATGTGTATGAGCTTAGCTAGAGTAGATAATCTTTGTAGACTTGACTGCTAGGAAGAGTAAATAATAGATAAACATACAGGTAGCCTTAACTCTATCTCGTTGCTCTCCCAAATGTATACTACAGTTTTATTTCTTTTATCACTTCGGATTTGAGGATGTGTGTGCCACCCATATCTATCATGCCCATCTTACCCCCGTCTCAAGCATAGTTGATACATTATTTCTTCTCCAAATTATTCAATGCATTGTTACTATTCAGCTTCCTTTTGCTCTACTTCCCTGCGGAAATATAAATACGATAACCCTGGAATACTCCAAGGTGAAATGCTACAATGGTGATCCGTGCGCTTGCGGAATTAATGAATTTAATTTTATCGCATAAGAACCGCCAACAAGTATTTCTGGCGCCGTTGCCGGGGAAGTAGCAGTTAGGATCTGAATAATTGCATTGTGTTTGTGAGAAAAATAATTATCACTTACTTTTGCGGGCTTACCCTTCCTGGTTTTTCTTCTTGTGGAAATTTGAAACAGGACAGTGCATGACTGGTTTCGACCTACCAGAAAACTTCCACCCAGACCCCGAACAGTTTATGAGAAGGGTGAGGGCCAGGCTTACCCCTCCTCCCACCCACGCTAGATCGAAAGTTCTGGCTCTTGAAGGATCCCTTCCGACGATTGTCGATCACCCTCCATCTTCATCAATGAACAACAACATGGGTGATCCGGTCGAGAAGACGATCAATGACTTCTCAGCGCCAACCACGGAGAACATCCGCGTGGGACCCAACCCGCGCATCACCAACAAGGACTACGAGCTCAAGCCGGCCTTGATCAACATGAAGTCCTTTCTGTGGGAAGCCGTCGGAGGATGCAAATGCTCACCTCCAAAGGTTCTTGATGACGTGCAACCCTTTCGCCATGAAAGATGCACCTCAGGACGCCATCCGACTGCAGCTTTTCCCATTCTCTCTGTTGGGGAAGGCTCTCCAGTGGTTCTACGCGAACCAAGAGTCCCTCGACACGTGGACGGCATGCTCCAATGCCTTCCTCGCCAAGTTCTTCCCGCCGGGCAAGACAACTGCCCTGCGGAACAAGATATTGGGCTTCCAACAGCTCGCAGATGAGTCGACCGCGGAAGCCTGGGACAGGATGCAGGAGTACGTTCTCTCATGCCCACATCATGGCATAGAGGAATGGCTTCTTATACAAAGTTTTTACCACGGTTTGAGGCCGTCCGCTCGAGAGCACCTCGACGCCGCGGCAGGCGGCTCTTTCTTCTGTCTTAGCGTTAAGAACGCTAAGAAGTTGATTGAAAAGGTGGCGGCCAACCAGACTCATGGTGAACGCCAAGCGGCGACCACTAAGACCCGTGGAGTGCACCAAGTGGAGACGATGGACATGCTCGCCATCAAGCTCGATCAGCTACTCCGCAAGGTGGAGTCTCCACAGGACCTGCAAGTTGCGGACTCCCGCATGACATGTGAGGAATGCGGCAACGTTTGGCATATGGGCATCAATTGCCCGAATGCGAGAGAGGAATGCAATTTCCTCAACAATGGCAATAGGTACCGCTCCCAGAACAACTACGGCTGGAACTCCAGGCCCGACCTCTCCTTCAACAAAAATCAGGGAGGTAACAATGGTAATCTTTCTCGCTATGAGCCCTCTATCAAGGATCTAATTCTCGGCCAGGTCAAGATTAAGGATAGTATTAGTAAGAAGTTTCTTACTATCGACAAGGCTTTAGAGAGCATAGATGCCAAGCAAGAGTCGTTCAGCACTGCTCTGCAAAATCAGCTAAGCCATAACAAAATGCTAGAAACACAAATCGCGCAAATAGCTTCAGCTGTAAAGGCTCCTCGTGCGGTCAGATTTCCGGGACAGCTGGAGATCAACGCAAAGGAGAGTGTTAGTGCCATCACCACCAGGGGAGGCAGAGGTACTGTGGACCCATCATACCCCAAGGGTGCCGAGAGAAAGACACCGAACGCAGCTCCCAAGGAGAGGGCCGGCAAAAAGGTTCCTAAAAAGAAGGTCCCTGAAAAGGAAGATGCCGATAAGGAGAGCTCCGAGGAGGAACCAACGACAGATCCTCCCGTTGATCAGGCTCCATCTAAGGCAGCACCTCACGAGTAGTTTGACACTGCAGGCTTACCTTACCCCGACCGCAGGAAGAAGCTCACCGTGGATGAGCGCTTCGATAAATTTGTTGAGGCTATCCGGCATATATATGTGCATATTCCGCTGCTTGATGCCATGCAGGTACCTAGTTACACTAGGTATTTCCGGGACATCCTCAACAACAAGCGCCTGTAAGCTTCATGACCATTGGAGCTAGGGAAACCCCAAGGTATGAATGTTTTGGTGATAGGATGAGAACCATGAATGTGACTAACACTCTTTGTGAGATCTTATAGGTCACATATGAAGAAAGCTCCGTCCGTTGGTGGTGAACGCCAACACACCATGAACTTAATGACAAGGATGATTGGTTGCCTTCATCTACACAAGAACGGACTTGATGGAGTCGCGGAGAAGATATGGATCAAGGCTAAGGACATGCTAGATCCAAGCGGGTGTTGCTTGGTTAGATGTTAGCTTGAGTCCATAGGAAAAACCGGACTATCAAGAGGGTTCGATGTGGTTCTCTTAGTACACACTAGTTATAGAGATCATTGGATGCATGGTGAGTCTCTCAGGGGCTAGGGTGGCAGAAGAGAGTTGAAGGAACCAAGAAGTTCAAGTTTTGAAGAAGAAGATCAAGAAGAAGATCGAAGCTGCGAAGTCAGAAGAGACCGGACAGTACGGTCATGGAGACCGTACAATACGGTCTACAGAGAAAATCCAGACAGAGGAGCTCAAGTTTCTGGAAGTTGAAGAATAGAGACCGGACAGTTGACCGGACAGTACGGTCCTAGGGACCGGACAGTACGGTCTCTATTGGAGTGTTCCAGACAGATGTTGACGGTAAAATGTGTGTTCTACCGCTCGCACACGCGGCCTGGGAGATTTGCTTCACTCCGTTCAGGACCAAAACTTGGAACGCGGTGAATTCCGGAGCGTGCCAGTCGATTTTCCCTGCAAATCGACAAAGACAAGAAAAAGCGTGTAAAATTCCCGGACTATCGGCCTCGGACAGGCCGATGCGTAACCGCAGCCGATGTTAGTGAATAAAAGATGATAAAATAAACGCTCGGCTGACGGCTATAAACGAATCGACATGTCGCAACATTAAATACTCGCGCGATAGATAAAGCAAGGCATGCATCAGAATCGGCAATCGGCAAAGCATGCGATCGGCAAAATCTATCGGCAAGCAACACAGTAAGGTAAATCGACAATCAGCAAAAGGAGTTCAGGCTATACTTGAACAGGAGCAATAAGATATTTAAAGGCATGCAAGCATAAATCTGAACGTGGTAAGCAATCGGCTAAACACCCCGAAAGAACGATTAAACCAGTAACCACTAATTATACCCGTAATCTGACAATCGCTTCACCGAGGACACGTCAACTAAGTGAAGTAGAACAGGACACGTCAAACTGCTCTACACGATCGACAGATACAAGTATAATCGGCAACTACCGGTCCCAGGTACTCAGTAAACTAGATCTAACCCTTAGCAACTGTTTCGCCGAGGACACGTCAACTAAGCGAAGCAGACAGGACAAGTCAAACTGCCTACCCAATCACCAAGAGCAGATCTAATCGACAGAATACCTTAACCGTGACTCGAGTAACCAAATCAAACAGAAATCGACATCAGCAATCGGCAACAAGGCTGCGGCGAGGACAAGTCAACTAACCGCAACAAAGAATTGGACCAGGTCTTAAACAATTCCATGCAGTCGACGCACGATGTAAACCCTAGATTGATCTAAATTACCGGATAACTAGCAGCCACATCAATCTTAATCATGGACAAGTCGACATAATCAGATCGATGCGCTTACCTGACGAGATCCAGTCAAGCCGGAGCCCCGATGGGCGCGGGTGACGAAGAACACGTCGAGAAATTGTGGCGATGCGCCGAAAGGTTGATTGTATTGGTTTTTTTTTTTATTACAAGCACCTGGGTTTATATTTATACACCCGAGGCAAGAGTCCGACTTGGAACACAACTCCTACTTGACCACAACTCGGTCAATCCTTTCTAAATCTAGAAAATAATTAAAAAAGGACACACCATCCCACACGGGCGCGTGCGGCTTCGGGATTTCTTTGGCTTCATGATAACCTGCGGGCCACCACTTCGGCACATAATCTTTTCCCACCCGTCGCGCACTCCACCTTCCACTGACAGCGGGCCCTAGTCCAAATTTTGGTGTCAACACATGCCCCCCAAGCCGGGGTATGGAATCTCCATGCGCCGGATTATTTCCCAATTTCTCGCGCTCCCTTGATTCTCGCGCCGTACTCAACACACCTGCAGTGCCCCTTCGTATCTTGTGCCGCCTGCAGCACGTCCCATCTTATAAATAGATAGCCATCTACCATTCTTATCTCTCTTTCTTCTCTCGCCGGCGCGTCTCTTCATCTCCTCATTCTCTCTCCCCATCTTGCTGCCGGCGACCAATCCCCTCGGAAGACCAGGAAACGAAAACTTCTCAAGATTTCTCGCATCTTCATCGCAATGGCGCAGCTTACTGCCTCCTCCACCGCCGTCCCCGAGGTATCAATCTTCCACTCCATCCCCGTTCTTGAACTAGAATAGGGTTGTGTTCTTGCGGTACTGTAGATCCCTTTGTTCATAAGCTGTCCCCATACTTTTAGACTCTTGGCTTGATTAGATTTATTTGCATTGTTTCTAGGAACTGCGAAACCAGATCTTGATCCCTACAGAACTCGCCACACATCGCTTCTTAGGACCCATGGGAGATTCAGATCCAATAACCTTCATCTGCAGCGAAACCCTTAGAATGCCCTTCAAGAGATCACCAGTAGCACTAAAGATATGGGCAGGCAGCTTCAGATCATGGCCCACTGAAATCCCAGGCTGGCGTGAATGGTTCCTTAGAGTGAAGGCTGCTAAATCGGCAATATGGGCGACTATCGGCATAGATCACTGTTTAGAACTCACCCTTGCCGATATGAAGAAGAATGAGCCAATGTTATCGGCATCCTGCTACCTCTGGTCTGACGCATTGAATGCCTTCCTTTTTGGCCATGGACCAATGACTCCAACCCTCATGGATGTCAAGATGCTTACTGATCTGGATATATCCACCAATGCAAGCCTCCAGAGTTTGAAAGTCAAACCATCACATAAGCTTGATGTCAGAGAAATCGGTGGATGGAAGAAATATATCACTACCTTCCAGAAAACAGGACAAGTGACAGACAAAGAACATGCAGCTTTTCTGACGATGTGGCTTGAGCATTTCTTTTTCTGTGGAGCTCAACTTGGTCCTGTATCCAATCTGCAGAACTTGGCAGAAAGATTGGCAGCTGGTACTGAAATGCCTATCGGCAAATACCTGCTTGGTGCTCTCTACTCTTCACTCATCAGGTCGCCGAGAAGCTCTGGCAGGATACTCCAATCGGCAATATTGGTGGTCCATGGTGGTTTCTTCAGATGTGGCTCACTCTGCACTCCTATAAAGCCATGGAACTTCAAGATTTGCATTTATATCGTTTCCCAACCCTTAATCAAGCTGGGCGCCGATGCACTTCACTGGGAGAAGCTTTGGTATCGATAGATGGAGTTAAAATGAATACCGATCTCCTGGCTTCATACTTCAAAGCTTTCTACAGAGGCATCAAAGATGATCATCTTGAATGGTTCCCATATGGAAACCCAGAAATCATGGATCATTTTGAGATTCCCTTCACCTTCAGAGCTGACAATCCTCTACAGAATGCAGTATCGGCAAACATCTTTGTGTCTTGTGTCAAGCCTTGCATCTTGCCGACGGGATTGAATGCATTAGGTCATCAGAGGCCATCATATGAATTCTATAATCCTTCATTTGCTGCAAGGCAAATGGGTCTCGGCCAGATTCCTCCCAGTCTATTTTATGCTGATAAGGTCAAAGCTCGGGCCATCGTCGAATCGACATTGGAGTATTCTTGGCTATTCGGTTTGACTGAGAATTTACCCCTCGGCCACATCGACAACATCACACTGGCTCCCTCTTGCACGACGCTCTTCATACAATGGTGGGCAGAATGGTCCAAGCATCTCCACTGTTCCAACACAGCATCCTTCATCTCCAATCTTCCGCTTCCTGGACCGATAGGAGAGGTAACCGATCTCAACTTCCGTCATTATTCCATCAACAAATTTTTTGACTGTAGCTTCTATTTTGCAGTCTGATGCCGAAGATGCACCCACAGAAAGCAACAGTGGAATCGGTATTTTGTACGTTGCTCCTCATCCAGAACCTGTCATCGGTTCTGATGCACCAACACCGGCTCAATTCCTCAAAGGCCAATCTTCTAGAACAAAGCGTCAAGGCCCTCGCTTCAAGGTCCCAGCAAAACGTCACAAGGCCCTCCTGAAACAACCAAGCTCTGCGCCAACTCCTCCCAGCAGCCCGGTAACTATTCTCACATATAATTGCTTCATATTGAACAAATATCAACATCTAACCTTTGTTTCAATTTTCAGGGCCATTCTGAAGGAGATTACGAAGAAACTGAAGCCCATTCTCCTGAAGGCCATGCTGAAGAAACTGAAGTCCGCGTCGATACCGATGCTGAAACTGCTCAAGCACCAGCGGCCACCACTGTCCCACAAGAAATCGGCATCGAGACGCAACAAACTCTGGCTTCAGAGGAAGGCATAGCCTCAGAAGACATCAACATCGAAATTCAGCCGCAGGTTTGCCCTTGAAACTTATCCATCGGCATCTATATCTTTATTGACTTCACATTTGATTAGATGCAAGAGCGAAGGGAAGAAGAATCAGCAAACCTCTTTGTCGATGAACCTGTAACGTCCCAAGCAGCTCAGAACATACCAAGAGGCCGTTTCTCAGATTCTGGAGCATCTTCTTCTCAGGCTGTTCCGATTGAAGCTGATGTCGATTTATCCGAGGTAATGAATGTCGATTTGTTCTTTTCATCAATGTGTTCTAATCAACTTTCGTGCTTGCAGGCACGTGTGGTAGAGCCAATTGTCGCAATGCATCATCGGCAACCACTGCCAATCGAGATCCGCAATAAGCTGATCGAGATAGAAGCCAGACTCAACTTTGCAACTACAGAAGATCTCACTCTTAATGCCAGTTCAGTCCGTGCTAGGTTTGAAGAGATCCAAGCTCGCCTTCCGAGGGATCTGAGAGTTGCCCTTCATCCAGTGGCCTACATGGAGTTCCGGCGTCTTGATTACGAGCAAGCTCAAGAAAATATCAATCGCCGATCCCATCAACGCCAACTTGTTGCAGCAGCAGAAGCAGCTCTTGAGCTCTCACAGCAAGAATTGGAAAAATATAACTCCATGAAAAATCAGCTAACAGAGGAGGAGAATCGGCTAACTCAGCTGAAGAAAGAAGCCGAAGACTTGAGAGCAGCTCTACAGGCTAAGGAACAAGAAGTATCGGCATCGGTAGAAACCATTGCCAAGATCAATGCAGACATGCTTCAACAAAAAGATTCGCTCAATGCCTCCATTGAAGCTTCAACGCGTGCCTGGGCATCCGTTCCTGCAGAGATCGAGTCTGATGACAACGACAACTATGTCTTGGCCGAGACTGATCAGCTCCGCATACATGCACTTGATGTACTTCGTGATTATCTGTATCCCCGTCGTGCATGAATTTGTAATCATCAAAAACTATCTTCCAATCATCTGTAATATATATATATTTACTTCTATGTTCCTTTATATATTTTCCCTAAGGGCGATACCATTAGCATCGGCCGTCTTAAAGGCGACGCTCTTACCGTCGGCTCCGATAAAACTCAACCGAACACTTTAAAGATAAATACTTTGCATTAAGCGCTCGGCTGAATTTCATCTCTTGCGTCGATCGGCTGATTGTCGATTGCACTCTTTACTTCTATCAACCGATCAACGTCCAAATCTGATAACTGCTACAGCAACCGTGGAGTTGCCGATCCTTCAGTGATGCAAACACCTTCATCGGTAACATCCAATGCTTCACCTTCCCAGTAACTTCCTGATATGCACGGCAAGTTTTCCACCATCATCGGCAAAAAGTCTGCAGTAGCCACACTTACCGATCTATCAGCTTGAATAGTCTCCACCTCGTCGCCAATCCACTGGATAAGGAGCTGATGCATCATGGAAGGGATACAGCAATTAGCATGAATCCAATCCCTTCCCAGCAGTACGGCGTACGAACCTTTGCCTTCGATTACGAAGAATGTCGTCGGCAAGGTCTTGCTTCCGATAGTGACCTCGACATTGGTGACTCCTTTGACTTCAGAGCTCCTGCCCCCATAATCCCTCAACGTCATGTTGGTCTTGGTCAGCTCTTCAGGCAGTTTGCCAATCTTCCTGTACGTTGCCATCGGCAAAACATTGACAGCAGCACCACCATCGACCATCATCTTGCTCATCGGCTTGCCATTGACGAAACCATTAAGGTACAGAGCCCTCAGATGGAGATGATCAACACCAGACGGCTTCTCGAACACTGACTGCTGTGGACCCAATAACAACTCGGCAGAAGCTTCTTCTTCCGACTCATTAATGTCCAAAGAGCTAAATTCTCGTGGCAGCATAAATACCATATTGACAGGAACTTCAACTTCATGTACCTGAGATTTGACTTTTGGTCTCCACACCTTCTTAGACTTGGGCCCCTTGTCATGATCATCCTTCTGGTTCACATCCTTGTTCAGCTCCCGGCAACGTGCCCTCTGTACTCTTCTCTTCTGAGTCTTGGTAAAAATACCACTCGGACACCATTGGCCTTCTTCTGTGAACTCACCCTGATCTTCTTCACAATCTTCAACTTGATTGACAGGACCAAGTCTTTCATGCACAGAAACCCTTGATGATGGTCTCCTCATAGGACCTCGGCTTGAAGAACCAACTTCCCTGTACAAATCTCCAGATCTTCTGCTACAGCCTGGGCAACCTTCAATTGGTGGCAGCTTCATACCCTGCTCCCAACAGTACTGGAAGAACGGACAGTTCCAGTGTGGATCGAAGTCATCATCACTCGTCCTCCTGTCTTCCCTCTCCCTTTTCCTTGAATACTTGCCGATCAAAGCAGCAGATCCACCGATCATGTTGACTGGAAAAGGATGCCCATCAATCTTCATCGGCTTCTGACCAGAGAATTTAATGCGATCACTCTCAATTGCCGATTGGATCTGTTGCCTGAACACTTTGGACTCATTGGTGTGATGAGAGGGAGTGTTATGCCACTTGCACCACTTGATCTTCTTCAACTCCTCAGCCGGAGGCAACGTGTGATTAGGTGGGAGTTGAATAAGCTTCTCTTGTAGCAGCAGATCAAATATCTTGTCGGCTTTGTTGATGTCAAAGTCATACTTCTTTTCTTCTGCCTTCTGCTTAACCCATGGACAGAGAACAGTCTTCTTATTCCTGGTCCACTCAGCAAGAGCAACTTCAGCTTCGTCATCAGAATCAGAAGAATAATCGGCATAAGCCGCTTGAAACTGTCTGCCACGTGTATTCTGGACACGTCCTTCATGAATTGACGCCTTCTGAAAGAGTTGTGCCAAGCCATCGACTTCTTGAGGTGCAAACTTGTCTCTAATCTGAGGCAGCAAACCTTGGTAAGCAATTTCAGCCATTTGCCGATCCGTCAGATTCAGGTTATAGCACCTGCCACGGATGATTCTGAACCTTTGGACAAAATCGGCAACTGACTCTCCAGCCTTCTGACGAACAGCTGTCAAATCTGATATGCTCAGCTCTGCCATGCCAGTGAAGAAATAAGAGTGGAATTTCTTTTCCAAATCGGCCCAATTCCGCACGGATCCCGCAGGGAGGGAGGTGAACCATGAGAATGCCGATCCAGATAATGACAGAGGAAACAATCAGACCTTCAATGCATCTTGTGCCGATGCCCCTCCCAACTGTGCCAAATATCGGCTGATGTGCTCCACTGTAGAGACATTATCTTGTCCAGAAAATTTGCCAAACTCTGGCAATTTGTATCGATGTGGCAAGGCAACTTGTTCCATCCACTCTGGATATGGACGTCGATACATGAAGCTCTGCTCCTTGGGCTTGAGATCAAACTGCTCCTTCATGACTTCAGCCAACCTGGCAACTATGTCTTCTGATGAATTCTGCACTTGCCCCCCAGCCATCTGAGACGATGGCTGCGGTTGTGACTGAACCTGAGCAGGTTGCTCCTTGTTGTAGTGCTCGCTGTAATCTGCCACTCTGTGATAGCCTTGCGGTATCTCCTGGTTGAACAGTGCAGGATTGACATTGGGGGCCAAATGATACCTTGTCTGAGGTGTTTGACTAATCCTTGGCTCAGGAGTTGTACCACCTGCTTCTTTCTGCGTGGACAACGGCGCATCAATAAGACTTGGCACCGATACCCGAGCAGCCCCTGCAGCCAGAGCTTGAGCACTTGTAGACCACAACTCTGGTGGCATGCCATATGGTTGCCTTTGCTGACCAGCAGCGCTTGTCTCTTCTTGAGCTGTGGGTTGACCACCATGAGGTGCAGGACGTGCTGGTGTAGCAGTAGGTAAAGTAAATGATGGCCCCATAAATCCGGAATCAAACTGCAAGGTCCCATCAGCAAATGCCTTGAGCATGTTGTACAGAGTGTTAACAAGCACCCCTGACTGATTAATGAAAGCTTTGTGAACCGCAGTATTCACAACTTCATCCAACAGAGCTTGATCTGGCATCTTCGCAGCTTTGATTGTAGCCAATTCTTCTGCTCTCATCACCACTGGCGAAGCCAACACTGATGTAATCTTGCCACGTGTCATCTTGATGGTCTCAAAGTACTTCACTTGGCAATCATACAGATAACTCTGGTATGCCTTTTTCTGATCCAAAGACATCTTCTCCCAAGCATTGAGCTCATTGTTGCCAGTGACTTAAGAAGCATCTTTATCATCTCGAACAAATGGAGCAGGAATCATGATCTTGTTGCCCTTTGTATCAACGAGCAAAGTACCATCGTCAGCAACAGCTTGAACGAACGCCATCTGCTTCTAAGAACTTGATCTGTCCCACCGGGCGTGCCAAAAAGTGTGTTGACGGTAAAATGTGTGTTCTACCGCTCGCACACGCGGCCTGGGAGATTTGCTTCACTCCGTTCAGGACCAAAACTTGGAACGCGGTGAATTCCGGAGCGTGCCAGTCGATTTTCCCTGCAAATCGACAAAGACAAGAAAAAGCGTGTAAAATTCCCGGACTATCGGCCCCGGACAGGCCGATGCGTAACCGCAGCCGATGTTAGTGAATAAAAGATGATAAAATAAACGCTCGGCTGACGGCTATAAACGAATCGACATGTCGCAACATTAAATACTCGCGCGATAGATAAAGCAAGGCATGCATCAGAATCGGCAATCGGCAAAGCATGCGATCGGCAAAATCTATCGGCAAGCAACACAGTAAGGTAAATCGACAATCAGCAAAGGAGTTCAGGCTATACTTGAACAGGAGCAATAAGATATTTAAAGGCATGCAAGCATAAATCTGAACGTGGTAAGCAATCGGCTAAACACCCCGAAAGAACGATTAAACCAGTAACCACTAATTATACCCGTAATCTGACAATCGCTTCACCGAGGACACGTCAACTAAGTGAAGTAGAACAGGACACGTCAAACTGCTCTACACGATCGACAGATACAAGTATAATCGGCAACTACCGGTCCCAGGTACTCAGTAAACTAGATCTAACCCTTAGCAACTGTTTCGCCGAGGACACGTCAACTAAGCGAAGCAGACAGGACAAGTCAAACTGCCTACCCAATCACCAAGAGCAGATCTAATCGACAGAATACCTTAACCGTGACTCGAGTAACCAAATCAAACAGAAATCGACATCAGCAATCGGCAACAAGGCTGCGGCGAGGACAAGTCAACTAACCGCAACAAAGAATTGGACCAGGTCTTAAACAATTCCATGCAGTCGACGCACGATGTAAACCCTAGATTGATCTAAATTACCGGATAACTAGCAGCCACATCAATCTTAATCATGGACAAGTCGACATAATCAGATCGATGCGCTTACCTGACGAGATCCAGTCAAGCCGGAGCCCCGATGGGCGCGGGTGACGAAGAACACGTCGAGAAATTGTGGCGATGCGCCGAAAGGTTGATTGTATTGGTTTTTTTTTTATTACAAGCACCTGGGTTTATATTTATACACCCGAGGCAAGAGTCCGACTTGGAACACAACTCCTACTTGACCACAACTCGGTCAATCCTTTCTAAATCTAGAAAATAATTAAAAAAGGACACACCATCCCACACGGGCGCGTGCGGCTTCGGGATTTCTTTGGCTTCATGATAACCTGCGGGCCACCACTTCGGCACATAATCTTTTCCCACCCGTCGCGCACTCCACCTTCCACTGACAGCGGGCCCTAGTCCAAATTTTGGTGTCAACAACAGAGAAGCTGAAGTTTCTGGAAGTTGAAGAATGAAGACCGGACAGTTGACCAGACAATACGGTCAGGGACCGTACAATACGGTCTTACAGGAGAAGAGCAACAGAAAAGGAGAAGTTTCTGTTGGCAGAAGAAGAAGTGGAGACCGGACAGTACGGTCCTAGGGACCGTACAATACGGTCTGGTTTGAGATGAAGGTCAGCACTCCCTGGAAGCCGGTCTGGTGAAGACCGGACAATACGGTCCGAATGGAGACCGGACAGTACGGTCTATTGTACGGTCATCACGCAGACTGGGCAGTTTTGGACAACGGCTAGTTTGAGGTTGGAGGCCTATATATAGTCGGTTGTTTACCTCTTTGAGGTGCTCTTGGACCCAGGAAAGAGGGGAGGTGCTGCCAAGAAGCCAAGAGGAAGAAGTGTGAAGCACTTGAGAAGGATTTGGAGTGATCCTAGTGCTTGAGAGAGTAGCAAGTTGCATCCTTTGATCTCTAGGCTAGTGTGGGCTTGAGAGAGTCATCTAGGGCTGTTACTCTTGGTCTATGGCAAGGCCTAGACCGGTTAGGCGTCGGTGTTGAGCTGTCCAAGGAGATTGTGGAAGTCGACACAAGTTTGTACACGGTCTTGGAGCTTCCCGTGCGAAAGAAGCATCACTAGTGGAGCGCCCTTTGGCACGCATCAAGTGCGGAGCCTCACCTCCGGAAGAGTACCCGGGATCGAGCTCGGCGGGACGTGCCCGCGACTTCACTCGGAGGGTGAAGTGTGCTCTAGGAGGGATCGACATCGAGCGGAGGGACGGGGTCGAGACTCCGGCGGGAGTGACCCAACGTGGAGCAGGGAAAGGCGCCATCCTTCCGAGACCACGGGAAAACATCATGAGCATTCTCTATCCCTTCTCCTTTACTACTCGCATTTACTTATCGCACTTCATATGATTGCTTGTAGTACTTGAGTTGTGCTCTTATCTTGCTTGTGTGTTTACCTTGGCTTCACTAGGTTTGCTTGTTTGCCTTGCTCGTGTGCTTACTTGTTATAGCCTATCTAGTAGCTCTAAGGACTCTACGTGCCTAGTATCTTGGTTGCCTTGTCTCTAGTTATCTTGTTACCTTGCCTTGCCTAGCTTAAGTCTTCCGCTATCTATCTATCTTGTGCTAGGTTGCTAGTGTGGTGTGATTGTGTTATCTATATGCACTAGCTATATAGGTTAAGGATACTCCTTAGTGTGCTTTACCTTGTTACTAGAATCACTCGCTAGGAGTTGCTTGGGTGTAAGTGTTTGGAAATAGATTCTAGAGTGCACCGATTCACCCCCCCTCTCGGTCACACGATCCTTACAAGTGGTATCAGAGCCAAGTGCTCATTATTAGGGCTTTACCGCCTTGAGTCGTGACCGGGATTGCGTGTGGGAAAATGGAGTCCACTCATGATGACGTTTCTAACACTTCCATCGCCTCTACCTTGATTGAGCCTTATGATTGTGTGCTTAATGACATTTCCTACTATGGTGTGCGTGATGAGTATGATGAGCTTGTTTTGAATGATGATGAGGATATCACTAACTTTGCTTCTCGCTTGTATGTTCTTGCTAGGAAACTCATGTCAAGAGGCTATCCATCCATTATGCACAAGCATGTTGTGAAGAAACTTATTCGATCTCTACCACTCTCGCGTTTTGGTATTCTTGCTTTTGCTCGAGTGGATGAGTTTGTGAACATCCCTATGATGAGGTGGTTGCTATTCTCTCCTCTCTTGAGGAGGATATCAAGAAGGGCAAGGATATCCCTCATGCAAGTGAAGATCAACACATTGAAGCTCAACCTCTACCTCAAGCTCAATCATCATCTCGTGTTGGAGAAGGTTCTTCTTCTCGGGATCAAGAGGATGGATATATCAAGCTATGTGATGAGTTGGACCACATCTCAATGAAGCCGAATGAAGATCTTGTTGAGTTTGCTCTTCGGATGGATTCACTCATCAAGAGGATAAATGAGAACAAGCTTTGGATAGTCACTAAGGGTCAAGGTCTTAGAACGTTTCTTGATGCTCTTCCGAAGGACTAGTATGGTGATCACATTGAGTTCGAGAACTTTGAGCTTGAGTCATATTCAATTGAGCAAGTCATTGAGATCGTCACAAGAAGAAGGGCTCGCTCTTTGCTCTCCAATACATTCAAGACCCCAAGTGATGATGAGGAAGAAGAAGAGGATGATAGAGTTCCCGTCTTCTATTGTGATGATGACTATTCAAGTGCTAGTGATAATGAGCCGGAGCCTATCAAGGAATATCACATGAAGAGAGAAGTCTTGCCATCCCTCTTTGAAGACTACTACAACTTGTATGAGCCGGATCTTGCCGGTCGGCCTCACTATCACCTCTTCGACATGTATGATGTGTTCTATAGGAAAGATGGGGAGTCTTGGCTTGATTGTTGGAAGAGACTTCTTGTGTTGGTGGCTAAAGTGAACTCTTTTGAAGGAGAAGACAAGATTAGTGATGAACACGTAATTCACACGGTGATCTCTATGCTACCATACAATAGGAAGGTCCACATTCTAAATGATCTCAATGATGATATTAGTGGTATGACTCTCAAGGACATGATCTTGATGGCACTATCCTATGAGAATCAAATCTACAACATTCTTGAGTACTTCAATGCTAGTGGAGATGTGGGAAGGTTTCAAGGTCTTCATCTTGGAACTCATGTCACACACATGGGTGTTGATCGGACCATGTGGAGACACAATGGAGTCACCAAGGCAATGATTGACGCCTTGGATGCATTGGACTTGGACTTTCTCTATGGAGTTTCTATGGCCTACATCAAGAGCAAGCAAGAGGTAGATAACATGTCACTTGATTCTTTTGATACTAACCCTCCTCTTTGCTTGATGGCTACTTCCAAGGTGAACTACAAGATTGGTGGCAAACATTGGGTGTCGGATAGTGGGTGCACTCAACACATGACCGGTACTTCATCCATCTTCACCAACTTGGAAGAAAATGAAGATCATGACAAGGTCACATTTGGGGACAACTCCAAGCACAAGG
The DNA here is from genome assembly GCA_012490785.1 of Eragrostis nindensis. NCBI lineage: Eukaryota > Viridiplantae > Streptophyta > Magnoliopsida > Poales > Poaceae > Eragrostis > Eragrostis nindensis. Next base: position 216,924 of record JAAXCT010000189.1, on the reverse strand, counting down.
TGAGAGGTCTTGGTAAGGTGGCTATCTCAAATGACCTCTCTATCTCTAATGTATTGCTTGTTGAGTCCCTAAACTTCAATCTTCTATCCGTTGCTCAAATATGTGATCTGGGCTTTTCTTGTAACTTTGATGCTAATGGGGTGGTTCTTCATAATGATGCTATGGGTCTCACTATCAAGGGCTTTCGTCATAATAATCTATATGTTGTTGATTTTGAGACTAACATTGTTGCCCCTAGCACTTGTCTCTTCACTAAGTCCGCTCTAGGTTGGCTATGGCATCGAAGGCTTGCTCACATTGGTATGGGTCAACTCAAGCATGTAATGAAGAACAAGCTAGTGAGAGGAGTCAAGGATGTCACCTTTGAGAAGGACAAGCTATGTAGTGCATGCCAAGCCGGAAAGCAAGTGGCTTCACCTCATCCATCCGAGAATTTCTTGTCAACATCAAGACCTCTTGAGCTCTTACACATTGATCTCTTCGGGCCTACAACTTATGTGAGCATTGGTGGGAATCTCTATTGCTTGGTAGTAGTGGACGACTACTCAAGATATACTTGGGTATTCTTTCTTGAGAACAAGGCACAAGCAATTGGGATATTCAAGAAGTTTGCTAGAAGAGTACAAAATGAGTATGGACATCACATCAAGAAGATTCGGAGTGACAATGGGACGGAGTTCAAAAACTCTATCATTGAAGACTATTGTGATGAGATTGGCATAAAGCATGAGTTCTCGGCTACATACACTCCTCAACAAAATGGTGTTGTTGAGAGGAAGGACAAAACACTTATCACTCTTGCTCGTGCTATGCTTGATGAGTACAACACTCCGGAGAAGTTTTGGGCAGAAGCTATCAACACGGCATGCTACACCTCCAACCGGATCTATCCTCACAAGTTACTAAACAAGACTCCATATGAAGTGATTGTTGGGAGAAGACCGAATGTTGCCTACTTCCGAGTGTTTGGTTGCAAGTGCTACATCTACAAGAAGAGGGAAAGACTTGGCAAGTTCGAGAAGAGGACCGATGTGGGCATTCTTGTCGGTTACTCGGGCTCGGCCAAGACTTATCGGGTTTACAACACCTCTACCGGCTTTGTTGAAGAAACCTATGATGTGCAATTTGATGAGTCTCACGGGTCTCAAGAAGACCCTCTTTCTTCTCATATTGTAGGTGATGAACCCGTGGAGGAAGCTTTGGAGAACATGCCTATTAGTGAAGTTATTCCTCGTGAAGATGAACCTCCGACACCTCCTCCAACAACTTCATCAAGTGGACCTTCTACGAGCACATCTCAAGAGAATCCAAGCTCTCCCTCAAGTGAACAACATCAAGCACCTTCAAGTGATCCGCAACAAGCATCTTCGAGTCAAGCTACTCCAAATGAACCGCAACAAGCGCCATCAAGTCTACCTCATGCAACTACGAGCCAAGCTTCACCGAGCAATCAAGAACAAGCACAATCTACTTCAACTCAAGATGATAGCTCGGGTTCACCTCTTCGACAACAAGACACTCACATCTCTAGGGAGCAAGCCGCAAGAGATGCGCAAGATACTTCTCCGGCTCCTCCTCCTCCTCGACAAGAACCTTCAAGGAAGCACAAACCCATTGCTCGGGATCATTCACGTGATCTCATCATTGGGAGTCCTTCTCAAGGGATAAAGACTAGGAGAAGTCAATATAAACCTAATTATGTTATGAAGCTAACATTGTTGAGAATTTCTCTTTTGTCTCTACCCTAGAGCCGAAGACGATCGAGGAAGCCTTGAAAGATCACAAGTGGGTGCTATCCATGCAAGAGGAGCTCAACAACTTCAAGAGGAATGATGTTTGGAAGTTGGTGAAGCGTCCCAAGCGATCCAATGTCATTGGCGCTAAGTGGGTCTTCAAGAACAAGCAAGATGAGAAGGGAGCAATCGTGAGGAACAAGGCAAGACTTGTGGCGAAGGGCTACTCTCAAGTTGAAGGCGTCGATTTTGACGAGACTTTCGCCCCCGTCGCTCGTCTTGAGGCTATAAGAACACTTCTTGCTTATGCTTCTCATTTTGAGTTTAAACTTCACCAAATGGATGTGAAAAGTGCATTTCTCAATGGACTAATCAATGAAGAAGTTTATGTAGAGCAACCTCCCGGCTTCGAGGACCCCGAGCATCCGGACCATGTGTACAAGCTCAAGAAGGCTCTCTACGGACTCAAACAAGCACCAAGAGCATGGTATGAACGACTTCGAGATCATCTCATCACCAAGGGCTACAAGATCGGTAGTATCGACAACACTCTCTTTACTAAGCATATTGGTGATGATCTCTTTGTTTGTCAAATCTATGTTGATGATATCATCTATGGCTCCACTAACGAAATCTATAATGATGAGTTCGGTGCTCTTATGAAGAAAGAGTTTGAGATGTCCATGATAGGTGAACTTCATGTCTTCCTCGGTTTTCAAGTCAAGCAAATGAAGGAGGGCACGTTCATCTACCAAGAGAAGTACACTCGGGATCTTCTTAAGAGATTCGGCATGGAAGACTCCAAGTCCTACGACACACCTATGGCTACAAGTGTCCCTCTTGATGTGGATGTAAAAGGTATACCGGTGGATCCTAAACTCTATCGTTCTATGATTGGTTCACTTCTTTACCTTACCGCATCTAGACCGGATATCATGTTTAGTGTGTGTCTTTGTGCTCGTTATCAAGCTAACCCTAAGGAGTCCCATATGAGTGCCGTGAAAAGAATTCTTAGGTACATCAAGAGCACTCCTACAATGGGCCTATGGTATCCAAAAGGCTCGGACTTTGGACTTGTTGGCTATGCGGACTCGGACTTCGCCGGATGCAAAGTGAGTAGAAAGAGTACCTCCGGTGGATGCCAATTTCTTGGACAATCACTCATCTCATGGAGTTCCAAGAAACAAAATTGTGTGGCTATCTCTACGGCGGAGGCGGAATATTTGGCGGCCGGTGCTTGTTGTGCTCAACTCTTATACATGAAGCAAACCCTATTGGACTATGGATTATCTTATGGGCAAGTACCTCTCTATTGTGATAGCGAAAGTGCTATCAATATGGCTCTCAACAAGGGTGATCACGGCCATGCCAAGCACATTGAAGTCAAGCATCACTTCATTCGAGATCATGTGGCCAAGAAGGATATTGAATTGATTGGTGTTCGGACTCATGAACAATTGGCGGACATCTTCACCAAGCCACTTGACAAGAAGACCTTTTGTAAGCTCCGGGGAGAACTTAATGTTCTCGACCTCTCCGACTTCACTTGATATCCTTGAGCTTACATTTGTATATATGTATATATACTTTGCTTGCTTTTGTTTGTGTTGTTGTTTTTGTGTGTTCTTCTTGTTTTGTAGGACCGACGACTAACCTACTTGAGATAGCAATGAGCATAGGTTAAGCTTGGGATTGGTGGCACTTGGCTCCCGAGGCTTTGAAGAATGGCTCGTTGTGATCAAGCTCATGGAGGGCTCAAACTTGTTGTTGGTAACTTCGCTCTTAGCTTTCTCTTGTTTTACCCTTATAGCATCATGCATTGTACACTTATCATTCCTTGCATTCGCATCATGCATCTTGCATAAGTGTCTCGGCGCCGAGCACCCATCTAGGGGGAGTTGCTTATTCACAATATGAGTATATGACCTCCTATGATGAATTTATAGCAATGCTATATGAGCTTCATGTCCATTGAACCAAGATTTTTGAGCTCCAAGGTTAAATCCACTTGCGCGGCTCAAAGTCTAAGGGTTCATACATTTCCATCATCATCAACTAACCCCTATGTACTTCAAGACAATATTCTTTTGAGAATGTGTGTAGGGATAATTGTTGGGAGATGGAGAATCACGGATCAAGGGGGAGCTTCACGCCAAATCAAGTAACTCATTTTCCCACTTGTCCCATATATTTACACTAACCTTTTCTCCCTTGGAAGATTTCTTTTTGGGTGATAGATGCCAAAGGGGGAGAAGAGTTGGGCTTAATGATCGAGCGAGAATATGGGGGAGAAGAGTTCGAGCGGAGAAGAGTTGGGAAGAAGAGTTCGGGCCTATGAAGGGTCGTGGAAGATGTCACCTCAAGGGGGAGTGTGTACAAGAGAAGATCAAAGGATCAAGACGATCGATCTTCGCACAATCTTGAGGTGATAAAGAAGAAGCAATGCCGTCTCAAGGGGGAGTTTGTACGAATGAAGATCAAGTGATCAAGATGATCGATCTTCACACAATCTTGAGATTGGTACACTTATCAAGGGGGAGCGGAATTCTACAAAGTAAGTATGAAGGTAAACCCCTTGCAACCTTTGCTTGTCATAGCTCCATGTGCTTTCTTTCACTTGTGATATGAGTTTTTGCTCTAACTTGTGACTTCTTTTGAGCTTGACTTGCCTCGACCTAATCAACAAGGTAACTATCTCTCTATCATATACTTGTTGTTTAGTGTCTTGATCGAGTTGCGTTTTTATCTTGGCTTTTGTCATTACATTCTTTATCTTCTCGATCATTTTTATCATGGTTGTCATCCATCACCAAAAAGGGGGAGATTGTAAGCTTCATGACCATTGGAGCTAGGGAAACCCCAAGGTATGAATGTTTTGGTGATAGGATGAGAACCATGAATGTGACTAACACTCTTTGTGAGATCTTATAGGTCACATATGAAGAAAGCTCCGTCCGTTGGTGGTGAACGCCAACACACCATGAACTTAATGACAAGGATGATTGGTTGCCTTCATCTACACAAGAACGGACTTGATGGAGTCGCGGAGAAGATATGGATCAAGGCTAAGGACATGCTAGATCCAAGCGGGTGTTGCTTGGTTAGATGTTAGCTTGAGTCCATAGGAAAAACCGGACTATCAAGAGGGTTCGAGGTGGTTCTCTTAGTACACACTAGTTATAGAGATCATTGGATGCATGGTGAGTCTCTCAGGGGCTAGGGTGGCAGAAGAGAGTTGAAGGAACCAAGAAGTTCAAGTTTGGAAGAAGAAGATCAAGAAGAAGATCGAAGCTGCGAAGTCAGAAGAGACCGGACAGTACGGTCATGGAGACCGTACAATACGGTCTACAGAGGAAATCCAGACAGAGGAGCTCAAGTTTCTGGAAGTTGAAGAATAGAGACCGGACAGTTGACCGGACAGTACGGTCCTAGGGACCGGACAGTACGGTCTCTATTGGAGTGTTCCAGACAGAGAAGCTGAAGTTTTTGGAAGTTGAAGAATGAAGACCGTACAGTTGACCGGACAATACGGGCAGGGACCGTACAATACGGTCTTACAGGAGAAGAGCAACAGAAAAGGAGAAGTTTCTGTTGGCAGAAGAAGAAGTGGAGACCGGACAGTACGGTCCTAGGGACCGTACAATACGGTCTGGTTTGAGATGAAGGTCAGCACTCCCTGGAAGCCGGTCTGGTGAAGACCGGACAATACGGTCCGAATGGAGACCGGACAGTACGGTCTATTGTACGGTCATCACGCAGACTGGGCAGTTTTGGACAACGGCTAGTTTGAGGTTGGAGGCCTATATATAGTCGGTTGTTTACCTCTTTGAGGTGCTCTTGGACCCAGGAAAGAGGGGAGGTGCTGCCAAGAAGCCAAGAGGAAGAAGTGTGAAGCACTTGAGAAGGATTTGGAGTGATCCTAGTGCTTGAGAGAGTAGCAAGTTGCATCCTGTGATCTCTAGGCTAGTGTGGGCTTGAGAGAGTCATCTAGGGCTGTTACTCTTGGTCTATGGCAAGGCCTAGACCGGTTAGGCGTCGGTGTTGAGCTGTCCAAGGAGATTGTGGAAGTCGACACAAGTTTGTACACGGTCTTGGAGCTTCCCGTGCGAAAGAAGCATCACTAGTGGAGCGCCCTTTGGCACGCATCAAGTGCGGAGCCTTACCTCCGGAAGAGTACCCGGGATCGAGCCCGGCGGGACGTGCCCGCGACTTCACTCGGAGGGTGAAGTGTGCTCTAGGAGGGATCGACATCGAGCGGAGGGACGGAGTCGAGACTCCGGCGGGAGTGACCCAACGTGGAGTAGGGGAAGGCGCCATCCTTCCGAGACCACGGGAAAACATCATGAGCATTCTCTATCCCTTCTCCTTTACTACTCGCATTTACTTATCGCACTTCATATGATTGCTTGTAGTACTTGAGTTGTGCTCTTATCTTGCTTGTGTGTTTACCTTGGCTTCACTAGGTTTGCTTGTTTGCCTTGCTCGTGTGCTTACTTGTTATAGCCTATCTAGTAGCTCTAAGGACTCTACTTAGTGTGCCTAGTATCTTGGTTGCCTTGTCTCTAGTTATCTTGTTACCTTGCCTTGCCTAGCTTAAGTCTTCCGCTATCTATCTATCTTGTGCTAGGTTGCTAGTGTGGTGTGATTGTGTTATCTATATGCACTAGCTATATAGGTTAAGGATACTCCTTAGTGTGCTTTACCTTGTTACTAGAATCACTCGCTAGGAGTTGCTTGGGTGTAAGTGTTTGGAAATAGATTTTAGAGTGCACCGATTCACCCCTCCCCCCCTCGGTCACACGATCCTTACAGCGCCCCATTCCAGCAATGGAGGTAGTGAAGCTTACAGAAGAGTGCAGTGCGGCCATTCTAAACATTCTTCCGGAGAAGAAGAAGGATCCGGGGTGCCCTACCATCCCGTGTTCAATTGGCAGCCAGCATTTCTCCCAGGCGCTTTGTGACTTGGGTGCAAGCGTAAGCGTTATGCCCAAGACGGTATATGACAGGTCAAACTGTCCATTATCGCCTACGGCTATGTGCTTGCAGCTCGCAGATCAGTCCGTTCGTCATCCTGCGGGTATAGCCGAAGACGTTCCCGTACAGATCAGAAACTTCTTCGTCCCCGTCGACTTCGTTGTGCTAGATATATATGGAGGTGGATGTCAAGACACCTCTAATTCTTAGGAGGCTGTTCTTGAGCACCACCAACGCCAACATCGACGTGGGGGCAGGAGAGATCCACTTGGACTTCAACGGCAGGGAAGAGACTTTCAACTTCAAGCCCAAGGTTGAGGCAATGCAAGCAAGTGAGGGTCATATATAGAAAGGACCCAAGGGAAGTGGAAAAGATTGAGATTATTCCACCCATGCCACAGCCAGATAAGCTCATTGCATACATGAGAAACTACCTGGCAAGAGAGAATGCAAGAAGGCCAGCCAACTATTGGAGGACTCCAAGGAAGATGCCTCAGCCACCAAAAGCATCGCAAGCCCCTCTTACTTCTCCCCCGCAAGAAGGAGTAGGCGAGTCACAATCGCCCAAAAAGAGGAGAGCGAGGCGTTCAAGGAAGAAGAAGGCAGCTACGGTATCGACCGAGGAAAGTGCAACAAAGGCGCCTAGTAAAGAAAAGGTCGCCGCCACGAGTACAAAGAAGACAACCAAAGTGTGGCGGAAGAAAGAAGGAACCTCCACCTCGCCAGATTCTCCAGCGAGTGAGGTCCAAACGAGTTGAAACGACATGGAGAACGTCTAGCTTAAAGACGTAAAAATGAGAGCCCTCCGATTGGGGAGGCCATCCTAATCATTATCCTAGCTAGAGGCCTAGCACTTGTCTTTTTTTTCTTTTATAAATCATAAAAAAATAAAAAGTAAAAAAATTTAAAAACAATAAAAATAATAGGATTCCCGGCGATGCCCATTAGGGGCTAGCCACTTGTATCATCCTCACTCTTTTTTGCAGGTCAAGAAGGAGGAGGAAGAGCCTGAATCAAGCTTAAGTCATACAAAGACTCAAGCTTGGGGAGGGCCCCTAGGTAAGAAGGAGTTCAACACTAGCTCGAGTCTTGCAAAGACTCAAACTTGAGGAGGACCCTCAGGTAAGTATTTCTAACTTTCTTAATAAATAAATAAACTTTCTGTTTCGAATAAATGCCAGAATCTTGGTGTTGTGCTACACTTAAGGGAAATGATGATCGAGTTACAAATTAGCTTCCCATGTGTCGCATAGATGCAATCTCTACTCCCGATATACGTGTTATTTTTATTTGAGCATGATCACATCATGAGTCTTGCTTATTTCCGTGGGTTGCATTTGTTACACCAAGTTTGAGCATTGTGGATTGTGATATGGCATGATTAGGACTTGTTGCAATTTCTTAGTATGATTTCATCCAGAGATATTTTTCTATAATTGCTGTAAGTACCTAAAACCCTTCCGTTTTGACACACTTCTCTTAGTGTGAGGATTTATTTACCTACCAGAGCCATATCATAATATTCAAAACAGCCCCACTCATAGCCATTTGTTTATGTATTGAGTTTTGTTAAGGTTTGATGTACTCTTGAAACTAAACACTCCTAATTTTGGTCATTATTCCTTCGCGTGTGTTTTCGAAAATTTCTTTCCACCAAATAAAAAGTGGAATGCTTGGACAAATCAACCAAACATTTTTCAGAGTTTGCAAAACTTTTGGTCCATCCAAAAGGCTCAAGAATATTTCAAACGTTTTCTTTGAACCATGCAATTTATGGCCCTTTGCACCATGGAGTAGTCAAAAAAAAAAAAACTCCATGGTTGCATGACAAAAGTCAATGGCTATATGGTTCTTATCATAAACATCTTGAACAAAATAAAGGACCAATGTTTTCAAAACCCCCTTCCACAAGTGTGAGTTCATTTTCTTCCCCTCCATCACACCATTTTCTTATGACCAAAATAAATGGAGTTGCTTTGATTGGGACTCATACTTTAGCTTTACAATATATGCATGACAATTGTGCACTCCTTACCAAGCTCCACATACAAAGCCTCATTTGGTAGAAGGTAGGATGAGTGAAGCTTGTAGGAATAAGACTCACATCGGAGTGGTAAGAGAAGTGCCATCCAAAACGAAGGAGAATTTTTTCACCTTACCTTGCAGCACATAAAAACTCTGGATGCATACCTGCTAGAATTGTTTACTTGTCCAAAAATACCGTTCTAGTCTTCAATGCTGCATGACAAGGTGTATCACATAAGCCCCATGATTTTCGCAACACTCATGAATATTTTGTGCTCTCATAAACTTACCACTGTTTAGGGAGTACGTTGTTGCATCTTTATTACCCATGGGGCGCTTCTTTGTGACTCCTGATCCGCCGGTACCCTGAGTTGAGTTTGCTCGGGACGAGCAAAGTTTAAGCTTGGGGAGGTTGTTGGCGGTCGTTAAACCATGTTTTGACCGCCACCCTACCGGTAAATAAAAGCATAACACCAAGATTCTGTGCCTAGTAGATAGGAATAATGCTACTCCATAAGTTTTGGTGGATATTTGGATGCAGGAGTGAATAATGGAGGAAAGTGGGCCCAGCCAGGGAAATTCCCTAGCCGGCCGGCCCCACCTGGTGGCCGCAGGCCCCGGGCTTCCTCCAGTAGGCTGGAAACTGGTCCACCACGCATAATTCAAGGCCAGCTCAGCAGATTTGCACCGCCATTCTAGAAGGTGGGCCATATGGGCCTTAACTTGGCCCCCACTGTAATTCTGCCGACCCCATCAAGTAGCCGACCTTCGGACCGCCATCAGGAGACGATCTGGAGCGTTCAGGCAGAAGACGGTGGCCAACCGTCACAAGGGACGGCCGGCCGGCCGACCTTGGCGCTACCGCCTCTCCAGCTTCGGGCAGGGGGTTTCCACCGCCATGAAGAAGCTATAAATAGGACCCCCGGCCTCAGAAACAACCACACCATCACACTTCATCCAAGTGTTCCATTTTCTTGTTTAGTAGTTACTTTGGGAGTTAGAGTAGAGTAGAGTAGAGTGAGAGCTCTCTCGGGCTTCCAGAGTCTTCTCGGAGTCTTGGTATAGCTCTTTGTATCCTTACTCTTAGAGATATTCTTTTATTTAATATATATTTAGTTTTATCTTTATTTATTTCTTTTAGTAGTTATTTTCTATTTAGTTTATTTATTCAGTTAAGTAAGTGCTCGTAGAAGTCTTGTTGTGGGATTCGTGATTGTTGGAGTAGGCAAGTACGAGAGAGTGCCTTCGTCGGAGATGACGTCGGGTGAAATCTGTGCTTGTTTATTCTTAGATAGGGCTGCTTCGTTGATCAAGAGTAGTTCCTCTAGGCGGGTTGTAAGCATGGCGCTTAGAGCTTGGCCTATGCACGTTTGGCACCCAACCCCACGGAGGATGGTAGCCGCGAGTGTATGTGACAGCTGCACCGGTCTCTGTAATCCACCACGTCCGGGTTGGACTCAGCAGGGTCTTAATTTTAGCGGATGGATCCCCAGGGTGAACTAGCATCATCGATTGCCCTGGCACTTCCGTGCGCCGACGACATGATTTGTATGTGTATGAGCTTAGCTAGAGTAGATAATCTTTGTAGACTTGACTGCTAGGAAGAGTAAATAATAGATAAACATACAGGTAGCCTTAACTCTATCTCGTTGCTCTCCCAAATGTATACTACAGTTTTATTTCTTTTATCACTTCGGATTTGAGGATGTGTGTGCCACCCATATCTATCATGCCTATCTTACCCCCGTCTCAAGTATAGTTGATACATTATTTCTTCTCCAAATTATTCAATGCATTGTTACTATTCAGCTTCCTTTTGCTCTACTTTCCTGCGGAAATATAAATACGATAACCCTGGAATACTCTAAGGTGAAATGTTACAATAGTGATCCGTGTGCTTGCGAAATTAATGAATTTAATGTTATCGCATAAGAACCGCCAACAAGCATTTCTGGCGTCGTTGCCGGGGAAGTGGCAGCTAGGATCTGAATAAATGCATTGTGTTTGTGAGAAAAATAATTATCACTTACTTTTGCGCGCGGTACAGAGCGAGAGAGAGGGAACATGGGGATCTAGCACAACATCGAGGGGAAGGCCCGGAGGATGGTGCTCGCCGTTGAGGTGCGTGACAACGGCGGACAATGACGGGCGGCGGGGGGGGGGGGGGGGGGGGGGGGGGGGGGGGAAGACCCAACGCCGAGAGTTCCAGCTGCGGAAACGAAGAGGGAGTGAGCGAAAAGGGGCACTAGAGACTTGCGCATACGCGCGAGCATGAAGGTGTCGATGAGCTCACCGGAAAAAGGGAAATCGTCCACGGCGCGGCGGAGCTATCCCATGGCCGGGCTTGGCGAAGACCGGCTTGCTCTCGAACTGAAGCCTGAAGATTTGAGTGCCTTTTAAACAATTTGATCAGGACTGAAGAAGAACAGCACATGATCCCCATGTGGATTTGGACTCTGCATGTGCAGATGAACAAAATCCGCTCTCTGTCTGGGATATGCTCATATCATGTCCTGATTATCACTGGAACCTTCAACACAACTTGCACGATTGATAATTTGAAATACTGCTGTTCTGTTGGAACCTAATCAATGCCAGGGCATCATCAAACCATATATTTCAGTCAAATCAGTTTGTTTTGATTGGTTGATTTGGTTGATCGATCACTGAAGATGCCTGCGACAATATGATAACTGGCCGCTGAGCAAGATGTGTGCTGCATTGCTATTACATTAACAAGTACAAGACGTGGAATAAACAAAACAGTAGTGAGTCCAAGCCAGTAGCTAGGATGACATGACAATCTGAAAATGCCAGGAGTCCAAATGCAAGCTTGGATAAACAATTCGAAGTCCATGTCCACGCGATCCACTACTGTTGCATTATTGTTGTTGCGTGTTTGTGTTGTGTGCAAGACCCTTTTAATTTTGTATTGTTGGTTGTACCTAAACTATGCAGCCATTATCAACATGTCGAGGGCGCTAATCATTGCGGTCCTATAACAAGTGTTTTCCACGAGAAAAGGACAAATGGTGTAACGGGGGTTGTTAAGCTGCTCAACGGAGACACTGTTAGTTTTCTTCGTTGCTTTGCCGCTTCATGTTATAAAACTATCTTGTTTGGCTCTATGCGCGCAAAACCTTTGGAGCTAAGATATTGTTAGTAAGTATATACTCCTTCCATGCATTCAGAGAGAAGTGTATGTGTTTTTGAGTTTTGTCAAAATAAAACTTCTGTATCATGGTTGTTTCACGGCGCAACTACTAAGATCATCCTTATATTGTCAATGATTTTTTTTTTCATATTAACTGTCAAAGTTGAAATCGCTTGATTTTGACCGTACTCTAAATTCGTATACTTATAGACGGATGCAATACTTCTTTTATGATATACTCCCTCTATATTTAAATTATTTTCACTCATAATCGTGGCCCCTCAAGATTTAAATGTTGAGGGAGCACACACTGATCAGAATAAATTATGACTCTTACTTACACGTTGTTTGCATTAGACACTAATCTCTGTGTAAACCAAAAAGATTGTACTCCGCCCGTTGACATTTATTTGTTATTAGTATCAGACATTTTGCGAGGCTATGAGCCTTGTGGTGAAACCTGCAAAGAATTAGGGACATTAATTTATAAATTAGCTTATTTCTTTGTCCAAGCTTATTTTTAAACGGAGAAAAAAAAACTTTGTGCGCCATGAATTTGAGAAGAAGTGTACAGATGGATGAAGGACATATACAGGGTTGGTGGTGCTAGTGGTGCCGTTGTTATCTAGGCAGGCATGACACGGTTAGATGCACGTTAACAGATCAAAGTAACAAAAGCAGCACTATAGCTTGTAGGCTATACACAAATACTAAGTGCCAAGCGACGGAAGAACTCCTTCTAGAAGTACGGATCGAGTACGTGCACATGCACGCACGGCAAGACTAGAAGTTGTTGGCACATCGACTTCATGCAACATCGCACCACCAGGCCCAACAGCGCGCCGTTCTGTGCACACTCGATCGAGGAGTTGGTACGGCTAGCTAGCTTTCTCTAGTAGTACGCGTGCAAGGATCTAGACGACCCCGATGGAAGTGTACTATACCAACTAGCATAGCAAGATGTGCAACGGTGAGGTGGCGCCAAATGTTCCGTTATTGTCTCATCACACCAGGTGACATCATATCGTTGGTCGCATGGATCGATCATTATCACCATCATCGATCACACCGATGATCGATGCTCTGGCTGGTTGCTACCATCAGTAGTGTACGTAGTGGCGGTGCGTCCTCCGTCCATGTGTGGTTCGCGAAGTCAATGGAGCTATAGCTAGTTCGTGCGAGCCGCCATTACGTGGCAGGCGGTGTGCGCATGAGAACAAAGATCCAGTGCTGGTGCGGCACAGGGCTCGAACAGTTCGGTCGACTTGTATGGAGTATCGTGCATGCATGCGCCCGGCCGTCGGTGTGTTGATGATCTGTTAGCAGAGTGAGGTGCAGCTGACACTTGTGACGTGCGGTTGACCCGGCCGCCCTCTGCTTGTCCCCGTCTTTGGACAGGAGAGATTCACGTACACGTATCGATCACTAGAAGGTGACCGCGTCCGTACAGGGCTGGATCTAGCCTTCTCCCTTCTGGGTCAACCAACACTCGCTCGGTAGAAGTACGCAACGCACTCGCCCATGCATGCACGCTGGCCCTGATCGATCGATCGGCTACTGTAGGAGTTGTCCCGCATGAATCCACGGTGCGTTGCAGTGCAGTGCGTGTGGATGCATGGAGGGGCGGCGTGACCTGCAGGTTGGGATGCGGAAGGAGGAATTTGTTCTGTCTGTGTTTTTTTTTTTAAATGTTCTGTCTGTGTTAGCAGCATGAACAAAGAGAGATTTGAGGATCGAGTATTTGGCCGGCAGCAGTCACACGATCGAACTATGGTACCACGATTCTTTCTAGTACTAGTACGAAGCAAAGCACGAATGCGCAACAAGTAGTTCTCCCTCCGTTCCACAATATGTGTCGTTCTGAAACGGAGGGGAGAAACCAAGAAGCTGGCCGACTAAGGTAAAAAAGTCCCTGCTACCCCTGTCCGGTCAGTTGGCAGCCCAAGAAGAAGAAAAAAAATGGAAAAACACAGCCGCCGGCCTGGACGAGGCCGCCGCCACCGCCGCCGCCGCCGCCCACAGGACGTACTGGACGGGGCTGCTGTCGGCCTGGACGAGGCCGCCGCCGTCCGCAGGACGTACTGGACGAGGCTACCGCCGTCCCGGGACTGGACGAGGCCGCTGCCGTCGCCGCCTTCTGAGCCTGTGGGGTAGCGGCGGCCGTCGATGGAGCAGGAGGGGTACCGGCCTCCAGGGACGGAGCAGGAGGGGGACCAGCTGGGGAGGGAGCAAGAGGGGGACCGCCCCGCCGGGGACAGAGCAGGAGGGGGACCGGCCGTCGGGGATGGAGCAGGAGGGGGACTGGCCTCCAGGGACAGAGGATGGCTGGCGGCGATGGAGGATGGCTAGCGCGCGGCGGCGCGATCTCGGCTCCCAGGCGGGGATCTCGGTAGGCTTGGTGGGGGGGGGGGCGGCCGGAGGCTCCGGGACGAGGGTGGGGGGCGCAGCGGCGGGATCAAGGGTGGCGAGGGTGGGCCGGGGGCTGGCCGCCCTGGTGTCGAGCAGGTGGGAGAAGAGGTGGGAGGACATGGGGAGGAGGAAGCCGGGAGAGAGAGAGAGAAAACGACGCATCTATTAAGGGTAGCAGTGGAAAGTAAAAAGAGTGTATCGATCAGTGAAACGACACTTAAAAGAAGAAAAATTGTGAAGGTTTGGAACGGAGGGAGTAGGAGCTCGTTCGGCACACCCCCTCTAATTTTTAGCACCCATCACATCAAAAAGAATTTTGCTATTTAAAACTACTTTTATTAATTTAATGACAAAACCTATGTCACAACCCCCCTCTAAATCGCGAGACGAATCTAATGAGCCTATGGCTTCTGATTGGCTGGTTCCATTCGGCCGTTGATATGCGGATCAACGGTTCCAGCTTCTCCAGCTAGCTACCACCGGAAGCTTCGAGGCGTGCCTGCGGCCTGCGCCGTCGCTCATCTCACCTCTCACTCCCGATCCCCGCTCTCGCCGCCGCCGCCGCCCACCGATTCGCCTCATCCATGCCCCCTTCGGATTGCCCTAGCCGCCGGCGCGCATCAGAGGCCATCTCGCCCTGCTTCCCCGCGGCATCCTCCACCGATTCGTGCCATCAGCTGCTCCTCTCGGTGTTATCACAGTCGCCGGTGGGAGGAAGAAGATGCGCAGGGTCACCAGCTGTCGCACGTGCTTTCCTGCATCCCCTAGCGCTCACCAGCGGCCCGGCTGTGTTCGTCATCGCAGTCTCTATCTCCAACCCTCGATCCTCCAGCCATCGCCACAGTTCCTGCTCTCCTCATCGTAAGGGACCAGTTGGCTGCAGGTGACCTTTGTATCGAGAGGTAAAATATTTGTTGCTCTTCCTTCATTCAGGTGCTAATTTGTAGCATGTTCATTTTCTTTCGGCCGATTTCTCAGTTCCCTGGATACATAAGAGGAAGCTAGGAGAGAGGGCGATTGACAGCCAGATCAGCAGATCTAGGTACAACTTCATAGCCTCATCGTATCCTGAATTCTTTAATCTGCAGTACTCGCTGTTGCCTTACATTTTGTTTGAAGAATTTCAATTTCCTGCTGAAGGATTACCATCCCACAGGTTGGACATGTTGCCATACGCCGCCGCCTCCACCCGGCCCAAGCACTTCTTGGCATCCACCACCAACCCCTGCGCCAGTGCTGCTACCACTGCACCTCCAAGTCTGCCCGTTAGCAAGAGCGAACTTATCTGGGGGGCTTTGAGCAGGAACTGATTACGCGATCTTCAAGCTGATGGCAAGAAGAGGGCAACGTATTTAGAGATGTCATGGTGATTTGCCAGTCCAATCCGAACCCTACATGTCCAAATTTTTCTTTGGACCGCCCCTCTTCTCGCTGTATATCTCTGAACTGAGTATTTTCTAATTGGCAGCCTGCTCGGCGACCTCGAGAAGAAATAAATGACCCAGGGCATTGCAGCTCCAGCTGGAGACCAGTATGTCGTCATCTTTCTTCTCATAGGTGACAGAAGTGAGAAAAGATCTTTTGAAGCAAACTAAACAAGGGAATGGTACCTGATCGTTTATACTCATCATTTTCCAACCACTCCTACTCGCCAGGAGCTCGATGAAATGCCTGAGAGGAGCTTGGTACTGAATACTTTATTCCAATTTCTACAGACAATCAAGAATCTTTTCACCTGTTGAGATTTTACAGCGATGAGGAAGTGTAGTGGTTTAAGGAAAACACATTCCACTTTTAGCACGGTGTCATCTTGACACAAGAATGTATATGCCTCAGTAGTTGTGACCAAAATTGCTATGATAAGAATGCAGAATAAATAGAAAGAAAAATGTTCTGCTGTTTGTACGTGATCAGAGAACTTTTCAGAGACCAAACGCTCTGGAAATTAGACAATAATTTAGTTTAATAGAAATATTACTTTGTGGTCTGATTTTATTTACTTTGTCAATAAGAAGTTTAAATCATGCTTCATTTTAACGTTTCTTTTACTGTGTCTTTGCTATTGAGTATTGAGAAGTCACAAAAATCACATAGTTCTTTAAAAAAAATTAGATCCGACATGAGAGGTGGCAGCTCTAAGCAGCTGCAAGCAACGGCGCTTCCCGACATTGCACAGCTCATAGGTAGATGCTAATCTTCTCAAGAAGGACAAGCTCTTCGAGATGCTGATGGCAAAGCTCCACACACGCCAAGTATAGTGTATTCAGATTATTTTGCAAAAGTAAATATCCTCTTTATGCACAAAGCTCAGTTCTTATTGTTGTGAGACACCACCATGCCTTTCAAAACCTTCATGCCTTTTTTTTCTTGGATTTCCTCTTCCATACAACAATATTAAAAAAAAATTGCAAACACGTAATTACAGAATATAGTGTAATCAGTTTTAGATAAGACACTAATCTGAATTTTGAAGAATTTTACCACTTCGGGAATTGTCTTTACATATAGTTACGGATTGTAATATTTAGTTTATTATTCTTGCTCAATGATTTAAAAAGTTAATCGGATTATCATCCATAACATGCTTCTATTTTAGTGACTGAAGTCCAAATATAATAATCAAATAACTTGCAGATAGTGATCTTTTTGTTGATTCTATTTTCTTTCATGCTGAGCAATTGTACAAGCTGCTGAGGAGCATTGCCATTCGTACCTAAGAAGTCATTGATATTTCCATCAAATATAGTAACCACATCTTTACGTTTATCAGCAATGGTCCATTCTTTTTTTTCATCAGCGCGGTAAAATCAATAATTTAAACACACTCAGGCAGCTTTTGGTATGGATAATGATACTGATTTAGTGATTTACAGATGCACAAATATGGCATGAGCTACAAAATCATATTGGTTGAAGATGCTGAAGCATTAGCCATTGGATTCTTTTAGTATTTCCATTTATTAATGTCTGAAAATCAGATACTATCCTCTTTTCATGGTTTTCCTTCTGTCAATAGCTAACCTGATATAACAAAAATTTGGGTAAATAATTAAATCAATAGCAACAAGTAATCATTTCCTAATAAAATTGAAGGGGCATTTATTTCAACGGTGCGTAGAGATAGCTATTCCTCCATTTTCACAACTTTCGGATGTCCAAATAGTGAGTTGTTTAAATACCATTGTATAAGAGCATAAAATGAATAACATAATTCAACTGACAAATCATATTGGAAGCCAGATGATAAATAAAAATACTGCAAGCAATGAATGACTTATAAGATGTATTTGTACAGCTGCAACTGTGTTGCAATCAGATCAACAGTTAGGCATAGCCTGCACACTAACCTAAATGGTTACAGAGTACCCTTGATTGTTTTCTCAACTTTTGTTTTCATCTTAAGAATTAGCTAAAGAGGACGCTAATTGATTCTTTTGAATGGTTTACTGTCATTGCATTTGGATAATTGTTTCATTAAGAAGAAAGTCTCTCATGCAGAGTTGATTACTATGAGTAGAGAGGTCTTTCTGTTATTTCCATGCAATGCCAGTACATTTGCTGACATTTCAATATTTGCCTTCTGAGTTTATTGAAACTTTCAGTCTTGAGGAACAGCAAAGAGCTGATAAAAGAACTCGAGGAGTCAAAGGCAATTAATTTAAGGCATGTAAACGAAAGTAAGTCCTATCGGTAGGGTGATTTGAGGGTTACGTACAAATAGGATTTTGCCATCAGCAGCTTTTGTTCCTGTACATAATTGTGACCTTCCCCTTCTCTTTTCATGAAACAATTATCCCGTAGTCCATATGCTTAGAAATTGTACAGTTTTCTAGCCCCTGTTAATTCATATTTTCTCCAACTGAAGATAATTTGTTTCCATTGGGCTTGCAAATATTGGTCAACAAGCTTGCCACAAATATTAAAGAACAGTTCTAATTTTCATTTGCTTTGCTCTAATGGAACCAAACAGCCAGAGGCCATCAAACATGTAACAGGAAGAAAAGCGCGGCAGCAGTCACACGATCGAACTATGGTACCACGATTCTTTCTAGTAGTAGTACGAAGCAAAGCACGAATGCGCAACAAGTAGTTCTCCCTCCGTTCCACAATATGTGTCGTTCTGAAACGGAGGGGAGAAACCAAGAAGCTGGCCGACTAAGGTAAAAAAGTCCCTGCTACCCCTGTCCGGTCAGTTGGCAGCCCAAGAAGAAGAAAAAAAATGGAAAAACACAGCCGCCGGCCTGGACGAGGCCGCCGCCACCGCCGCCGCCGCCGCCCACAGGACGTACTGGACGGGGCTGCTGTCGGCCTGGACGAGGCCGCCGCCGTCCGCAGGACGTACTGGACGAGGCTACCGCCGTCCCGGGACTGGACGAGGCCGCCGCCGTCGCCGCCTTCTGAGCCTGTGGGGTAGCGGCGGCCGTCGATGGAGCAGGAGGGGTACCGGCCTCCAGGGACGGAGCAGGAGGGGGACCAGCCGGGGAGGGAGCAAGAGGGGGACCGCCCCGCCGGGGACAGAGCAGGAGGGGGACCGGCCGTCGGGGATGGAGCAGGAGGGGGACTGGCCTCCAGGGACAGAGGATGGCTGGCGGCGATGGAGGATGGCTAGCGCGCGGCGGCGCGATCTCGGCTCCCAGGCGGGGATCTCGGTAGGCTTGGTGGGGGGGGCGGCCGGAGGCTCCGGGACGAGGGTGGGGGGCGCAGCGGCGGGATCAAGGGTGGCGAGGGTGGGCCGGGGCTGGCCGCCCTGGTGTCGAGCAGGTGGGAGAAGAGGTGGGAGGACATGGGGAGGAGGAAGCCGGGAGAGAGAGAGAGAAAACGACGCATCTATTAAGGGTAGCAGTGGAAAGTAAAAAGAGTGTATCGATCAGTGAAACGACACTTAAAAGAAGAAAAATTGTGAAGGTTTGGAACGGAGGGAGTAGGAGCTCGTTCGGCACACCCCCTCTAATTTTTAGCACCCATCACATCAAAAAGAATTTTGCTATTTAAAACTACTTTTATTAATTTAATGACAAAACCTATGTCACAACCCCCCTCTAAATCGCGAGACGAATCTAATGAGCCTAATTAATCTATATTTTGCTACAGTGATACTACAGTAATCATCGTCTAATTACGGCTTAATTACCCTACTTAGATTCGTCTCGCAAATTCGAGCGAACCCTAAAATTAGTTTTGTAATTAAACTTTATTTGTAATCATAATATTCATTAAAAAACCCTTAGACCCCGTGCGCCGAACGCACCCTAGCACAGTACGCAGCACAAACATTCCCAGACGCGAGGCCGGCTAGGCATTTGCGTGCCACAAATCCTCGTGCTCGCTGCGTATTTTTTCAACTTAAAAACTCGTGACCCCGCGCCGCCGGCTGTTGCCGCCGCCCTCCTGCCTAACCCACGCCGTCCGTCCTGCCGAGCCGCACGCACACGCGCAAACTCGAGATTGTTACCCGATCCGTGCTTCTCCAATCTCCGCGTTGAACAAAACCGATCGAGTGTCCCAGCTGCGGCTAGCTGTGCTCTGCCTTGCCTGCCTGCTCCCATCCCTGCCGCCCCCTGGCACATCGCCATGCCCCCCGGATCGATGGGAATGGACCACCGGCCACCGCGTCCTTCTCCTCACATTGGGTAGGAACCAGGAACTAGCTTCAATGCAATGTTCCGTGGCGTGTGAACAGAGCACCGGTTCGTGGAAGCGTGCTTTGCCGTGGCGTGCTGAGCTTTGAACTCTCCGCGGGAACCAGGATGGATTTGCCTGGGAGGTTAGTAGCGGGAACGGTTTGGTGGAGAATGTGGCGCGCCCATCTTTCCTGAAACGGACATGTTTGCGCGTCCCTCTCCTCTGAACACGCAACTTGACCGGCCGAAGCGCTCGCAGTCGCCGGGGAAGAGCTAGTAATAGTAATAGAGACCAGGGCCCCTGCTCGATCGCCATGGCCCATGGATGACGATGCACTCACTGGTTGCTTCTTCTTCCATGTGACCCCACATCCTCGTCACGGGCAGGCACTAGTTACCGTTGATCATCATCACCGCGCACCGCCGCTGCTGTCACGTCTCGTCCCCCAACTCTGCTCTGCTCATCCGCTTCGTCCTATATAAGCCAGCCAGCCACCTCCCCCACACTCAGGGCGGCAGGGAAGTGCAGGGCACCCACTTCAATTCACATCACTTCGACAGCGCACACCCCACCCACCAGCCACCCGCTCGGCCGCCGAACCCAACCAATCCCAGTGCGAGGGAGGGACGAACAGAGCACAGCACGCCGGCCGGCCACCCTCTGCCCTCCGTCGCGCCATCCATGGAGCCGTCGCCGGCGGCCAAGTCGGTGGAGCGGCTGGGCCAGCGGCTGGTGGTGCCGTCGGAGCCGACGCCGCGCGGCCCGCTCCGGCTCTCCTGGCTGGACCGCTACCCGACCCAGATGGCGCTCATCGAGTCGCTCCACGTCTTCAAGCCCGACCCGGCCCGGCCGCCCTCCGCCCCGCGCCCCGCCGAGGCCGTCGAGCGGGCCCTCGCCCGCGCGCTCGTCGACTACTACCCGCTCGCCGGCCGCCTCGCGGTCTCCGACGCCGGGCAGCTCCACGTCGACTGCGGCGCCCAGGGCGTCTGGTTCGTCGAGGCCGCCGTGCGGTGCCGCCTCGAGGACGTCGACTACCTCGAGTACCCGCTCCAGATCCCCAAGGACCACCTGCTTCCGCACCCGATGCCACGCCCCGAACGAGAGGAGGAGGACAAGCTCATCCTCCTCGTCCAGGTACCACCTCCGATTCATTCCACTCGCATTGCATTTCGCCGGATTGGTCTGCTTCTCTTCCCCGTCGATCGATTCATCAACCTCTAATTAATTAACCAAACCAAGCCAACGCTGCGCTTCTCCTCCCTTGCAGGTGACGTCGTTCGGGTGCGGCGGCTTCGTGGTGGGCTTCCGCTTCAGCCACGCGGTGGCGGACGGGCCTGGCGCGGCGCAGTTCATGGGCGCGGTGGGGGAGCTGGCGCGCGGGGCGGACCGCGCCACCGTGCGCCCCGTCTGGGCCCGCGACGCGATCCCGGACCCGCCCGCCGCGCTCGTCGGCGCCCTGCCCGACCCCGCCGGCGCCAAGCGGCTCGAGTACCTCGCCGTCGACATCTCCGCCGACTACATCGACCACTTCAAGTCCCGCTTCGCCGCGGCCACGGCCGGCGCCCGCTGCTCCGCGTTCGAAGTGCTCATCGCCAAGGCGTGGCAGTCGCGGACCCTCGCGGCCGGGTTCGCCCCGGACACCCCCGTCCACCTCTGCTTCGCCATGAACGCGCGCCCGCTCCTCGGCGCCCGCCTCGGGGCGGGATTCTACGGCAACTGCTACTACATCATGCGCGTCTCCGCGGCCGCGGGGAAGGTGGCCGAGTCCTCCGTCACCGACGTCGTCAAGCTCATCCGCGACGGCAAGAAGCGGCTGCCGTCCGAGTTCGCGCGGTGGGCGGCGGGGGAGGACGCGGACCGGGACCCCTACCAGATCACCTCCGACTACCGGACGCTGCTCGTTTCCGACTGGACCAGGCTGGGCTTCGCCGAGGTGGACTACGGCTGGGGCCCGCCGGCCCACGTCGTGCCGCTGACCAACCTGGACTACATCGCCACGTGCATCCTCGTCAAGCCGTGGGCACACAAGCCAGGGGCGCGCCTCATCACGCAGTGCGTTACCCCGGACCGCGTCACCGCCTTCCACGACGCCATGGTGGACATGAACTAGCCTCCTCCTCATCAGCTCATCTCACACCTCCACCCGTTCATCGTTCACATGGGGTTTACATACCTTATTATTTTTCATTCATTCACTGCGGTAGTCAATCAGTTAATTACAGCTTCTGCATGGTGAGCAAGACCAACAGAAAATAAACTAAGAAAGAAAGCAAGAAAAAATAATGGACAAGTACATAGAGCCAGGTATGGGGGACAGGTAGACATAGGAGTAGTTGGCAATAGTGGGATTGGTACTGGATTCCTTCTTCTTCTTCTTCTCTCATGTTGTTGGGTGCAAGTGTGTGTATACATGTCCTTTTTTTTCTTTTCCTCGTGCTGTTTCTTGGAGGGCTTTGATTGAAGGATCAAAGCTGGACTTGGTGGCAAGCCACCGACTAGTCTTCTTCTCCCCTTAAACCTCAATATAAAATGTAATTATTAGTAAACCTTGTTATATCTTTTTTTTCTTTTTTGTTTCTTGTGAAATATATAAGCCGACAAATGCGGCAGTATGAGTACAGACAAGGCTTTAGAGTTGTATAGTGTGTGATTTGTGACTTTTGCAGTGGCATGTGTTCCCATGTTTGGCAGTAGGATAGAATTCGTCTGAATCAAACTGTGTTTAGTGTATGAAACGGATATGCTCTCTGAAAGATAGAAAGGTGGCAGCGTGAACAGGACAGGCAGAAGGAAAAAGACGCCAAGTAATAGCATGATGGAAGTGCAGTGTCTGCTGCCACTTTGAGGGACAGACATTTCGTACTGAAACTGACATTAATCGATGTTGATTCGCCTAGAATTATTTTTTTCTACTTTTTTTTTCTTTTTTAAGGAACCTTAGCTTGCAGTTGAACCCAATTATTGGTGACCAAAAAGAATTGTAAAGAGGGAAGCGTGCTGCACGCGTCATTAAGGGTTGTTTGTTACTTGCTATGAGGATAGAATAGCAGCAAACCAGGTACTGTATATTCGTTGGGACATGATCTTCAGTACAAATTAGAACTAAGATTGTTATCCTAACGACGAGAAAATAATCAGAGGTAGTAGCAGTAATTTCAAGTCACCACGAATCCAATGATCCAGGCACTAGGCGGCGGTTTATGTCAGCTCTATTGTGTGCTGGGTTTAGGCCCCGTTCGGATGAGAATAATAGGGGGCGATTATTACTGTAGATGTCACATCAATACTTCCGGCACGATTTATGTGTACTAAACAAAGTCAAATCACAAAACTAAGTCCAGGACCCCCCCTCTATTTCGCGAGACGAACGTAATGAGGGTAATTAAGCGGCGATTAGACGATGGTTACTGTAGCATCACTGTGTCAAAACATTGATTTCTTTGGCTCGTTAGATTCGTCTCGAAAAATAACGCCCGTCTGCAGAAAGGTTTTGCAATTAAATTTTATTTAGTACCCCTAAATAGTAAGATTCTTTTTTACTTTAGAGGGTAGAAGTTTAGAGGGTGAAATAGAGGGGTATCCAAACACCCCCTTAATGTCAGCTTTGACCAAATTCTTGCGTCCGTTGATGGAGTCGCTGTCAGGTAGCTGGCACCTGCGGACAAGAGAGCGGAGGTGGTCATCGTCGTCTACCCTGTTTTCCTTGCGCAACCGACAAAACTTGAGCAACCCGTGGCCTGATCCTGAATGACCGACGACTGTTCAGGGTCCAGGGACAAACACAGCTACTGTCCAGGATTAAGCGAAAGAAATCAGAGATTTTCTTTTTTAGTTTAGGGTCTGGACATCGAGAAATCAAGATCTCTAATTGAGAACTGAAAATGATAGTAGACGTACTACTACTGTGCGACTGTGTGAGATGATTGATGCTTACATGTATTGGAGCATTATTGCTGAGAGCTACGGGTTAGGTGTCTCCCTCTAAATTCAGACTAAACGTGGAAGGTAAGTCAAAGTGTGTACGAATTTGAGGGGATGCAATGCAGGTTGATCCCCACTTGCGTTCGAGACAAATCTTGGTGTTTCAAATGAGCCCTAATTACACAGAAACTCTTTCTTTGCGTTTAGTGCCATGGTTAAGATGATGAACGCTTGATAGGCGCGCGCCTTCGAAAATTCGGTTCTCACAACACACGTGTTCGATCTTGAGGGATACCATGCTTTAGGTTGAGCTTTTTTTTTTTTTTGAAAGAACATTAGGTTGAGCTTTCATGGTCACGTTAATTCGTCGACGACGGCAAGCAGGTCTGGTGGTGACGATGAACCAGTTGATGGAGTAACAAACCGGCAAAGGTTGTACTACTACACTACATTCTTCTCGTGAGAGATACTAAAACAAAAGAGATTATCAGATCTCTTGAGGAGGGAGGTTGGGCCCCGTGGATGATGGCGCAAAGCCAACGGCCAAAGTACCAGAGCGACGCTTCCTACAGTGCCGAATGAATGAGTCATCGCGCGATTTCGATGGGAGCCCCTGCTGTGCGCGTCAGTGCCGTGCTGTTTCTACACCTCGCTCTGGACCTCTCCGTTTGGACCCTCTCCCCGTCTGTCTCTGGTTGCTTGCTTGCACGGAAGCTACGGGCGCAAAACAAATTAAAAAAACGGTTGTCGGTGACATCTAAGATCGATCAATAACAACCCATGCGTTTGCTTTCAGCTGTATATGCTCACGTATTATGTTTCTCTGTGAAGCAAGGCTAGTATTGCAAACACCCAGATTCATTCGTACGTCATTCGTCACCATGGAATTTGCAAGGTAATAATATGTGCCGTGTCGGAACTGTATTTTTTTTCCTGCCTGACAAGTACATGCGAGTTTAGTATAGTACTACCTGCAACTTGCTGCTACGGAACGAGAACGCATCCCTCGCTTGAAGTTGCTTGCAGCCTCTCTTGTCCCTGTCAGGTTAGGCTGCTTGTGTACCGATCCTCGCAAACCATAAGTGTGGAGGATATCGGTGTCGACCGATCATCAGTAAAGTAATGCGCTAATTAATCGGAGATCAAACGATACATAGTAACTTAATCGATTGGCACTCAGTCTGGTCGAGTCTTCGTTGGTATTTCTCAGTTCGGCAGTGCACAGGTATATATGTTTGTGGAAAACGTACGTGCGTGTTATGTTACCGGTCAGCGTTAGCGCTAGCACAGTAGTAGTATAGCACCTAACATTAGCTCCACGAAAGCAACATTTTACAGCTCCGTGTGTGAGTCAACCGTTTACCGGCCCAGTGAAGCTTTTTGAAGGAGGAGAAGCATGACAAAGAATACACGGAACTAGCTAGGGAGATGATGGACTATTGACGGAGAGGCGTGAAGACGTACGTACGTGCAGGCACACAAACACAAATTGCATGAGCAGCGGCAAGTTCGGCGCCAAACGCGGAGAGAGCAACGTACCACATTCGTCGTCGGTGACTTGTTGCCTCGCTCAAACAAATTAATGTTTCCGGATCGGGCAACGGCGCGTGCCGGATCTGGATCTTCCTGCTACGCGGCTCTGTGAGTCACCCAATCCTTGTGTATATGACTATACAAATACAGTAGTATACAGTAGTACAGGTCGCTTTAATTCGAAGCTGCTTGGTCCATACCTAGACAGATGGATGATTAATCGGACCAACCCATATCCGTAGCTCTGTCGTGGAGGCGTTTAGCGAAGCACGGCAGCGATGCAGTGCTGCAAAAGTACATGACGACGAGATAAATGGGCAAACCTGATGTCGAAATGTACCCACCTTTTGAAATGGATATGCGGCTATTAATTTTCGCGTGATACGGTTTTTTTCTTTTTAGGGAACTAGCAAATTGCCCGTGCGTTGCTACGGGAGCTATAACTTTTTGATATAAAGTTGTAAAGCTAATGTAACATTTGATTTTGAAGACTCCAAATCGTCCTCTCTCCATACTCCAGAAAGTTGTACAATTCTTTGTCTTCTTTGTGCAAGTCTTAAGATCAAAAGCAAATGCGGAATCCCAAATGATAATCTGTACTTTGACGGTATCTATAGCTCAGGCAGTGATGGATCGAGCAACGGTGTGAGGGTTAGCCAGGCAGCCCAACCAAAAATTGTGGTTCCTGGACTGCAGCAACAAACTTTTCTCGCTATATAATATATGCCACCACACCACTAACTAACTGAGACAGGCATAACACTCGAAAAATCTAGACATATATACACGAGTGAGGGAGCTGAGGTTAAAAACAGTAGCACATATGCATGATTGCAAGAGACAAGCAGTTCTTTAATGTACCACTCAGACCATGTATATAGCATAGAAAAATAGTGTGGTTTACATTTTCAATCCTTGCACATTAGTTCAAGATCAGAAAAAATATTGAATACCGACAGGTAGGGGAATAATTAAGCGACTGAATCCAAAGAGAAACAAGCTAAAATTTCAGTTTTTGCTCAAAGGAGCACTCAGCAGGAACTGGGTTAGTACACTTATTAATTCATTCCTTATGACTTAAGAAACTTTCCTGATATTATTTTAGTTCATGCGACACTCGCGTTCTCCATTTCCAGAGTTGGATGTAGCCTCCGCACTTGAGCTCCTTGCAAACATCTACCCTATCATTTTTATTCGTCACGCTCTGCTGCTACTATTCTCCAACATTTTTATGAATGTGTTGATATTTAGTAGTTCATGAAAAATGACTTCTGAAACTCTCATACATAGTTGATACAGCTAACTATAAAGAATGTGCAAAGGACCAAGTTCTGCCTTGTGGCTGTATTACAAAATTCTGCACGAACTTATCTACTGTTAATTTGGAAGATTGCGCATTGCACAGCCTTTGACTATGTGGGCACTTCAAACCTGCATTAGTGGCCTTTATCGAAGACAATTTATTAAGCAAAGTAAGATACAGACAGACATCAGAAAGTAAGATACAGACAGACATCTGTTAGCTAGATTCCAGATCTTCTAAGCAGAGAGAAGGAAACACAGAGGGGGTGGACCGCTCTTGGATCGAGCGCGAGAGAGGCGAGTCGTGCGGAAACCAGAGGGGAGCAACGCGCGCATCCAATCGGAGTACGCGGCAGGCGGACGCTAAGAAAGAAAGACCTCGATCACCTTACGTAACAAACTCGGTTTTTTCACGAAAAAGACTCGGCAGGCACGACGAACGACGAAAACGAAATCAGACGACCCTGTTGAAACTTATTATGTAGTAGAGATTATGTCTAACAACTTGTGCTCCATTATGAGCTTTCGAAGCAAAAAAAAAAAAAAGGCTTGATTGCGAGGACGGGCCGAATCGCAATGGCCGAACGAGCAGGCAATTTGGCCGGGATTTGATTTTTTTTTTTTTTTTTTTTTTTGAGATCACTTTGGCCGGGATTTGATGCGTCCAAATGCGGAACAGGATTAGAATGGGCTTATCACTAGAAGATGGACGGACATTTAGCGACGAGATGGGCCTAAAAATTGTCGGAAATGGGCTTGTTATTATGAGTTCACAACAAATCTAACGTTATTTGGGCCACCTGACTCATTTCCTCTTAGTGGACACTCCACAAGGATCACACACCTGATGCTAAAAAAAAAAAGGATCACACACCTTTAATTTTTCGTTTTAAAAAAAATACATTAATTTTTCTAGCAGCCTCTATATCGACCTATACTATGAGAGCAACTCTGGTGCTCCCGCCTCTTGTGGTGCTACCGTGCTCCCACGCACTGTAGCACCCAAAACATGCAACCAAAAATTGCAACAAAAATATGAATGGATAGCTCATGCAATCTACAATTCATATTTTTGGTTGAGGTGCAACCGAAGCTTGTACAAGAAGATACAAAAAAGAGAAATCAGACGTTGAATAGTAACGGGTTGCGGGTTCTTGATAAACAGTTGCAACCCGCACTATTCACAGTCTGATTTCTCTTTTTTGTATCTTCTTGCACGAGCTTCGGTTGCACCTCAACCAAAAATATGAATTGTAGATCGTTGCATGAGCTATCCATTCATATTTTTGTTGCAATTTTTGGTTGCATGTTTTGGGTGCTACGGTGCGTGGGAGCACGGTAGCACCACAAGAGGCGGGAGCACCAGATCTTTTCTCCCTATACATATAGTTGTTTATTATTACCACCTCAAACAACTGGTAGCTGAGAGTACGAAAGACATCAAAAGCACTTGCCATTGTTTAACAAGTTTATGATTGAATTCTATTGCTAAAAAGCCAATCATTTTTGACGAAAATTTCCATGACATTGATTTCAAACATACGGAACCCTACTTTATTTGAGGTCACTCCTCCTTACAACAATGACCGGAGGAAAATCTAATATCATCTCCTAAAGATCTGCATATAATTAAAAAACTTGTGACCTATCTTGCAAAACTTTTGATGTCCCAGGATGTAGATACCAACCAAAGAAAATGGTGTAGCCAGGTCACACTCTCATCGCCAAACACGTTCACCCTTGACTTCCTCGCTAGTGCGCTGGCACACAAAGGGGGGGGGGGGGGGGGGGGGGGGCGGCATAGCCCCTCTTGACCATAATGAAGCTTCATCACCACCACCGGACCCAAGGCCTCGACATCACAACTCAATTATCTCCTCCAAAACATCGTCACCTCGGCCTCATCGACCAATACAAAATAAGATTAGTGTCCTAACTTTGAACATGCTCTTGGAGTAGTCGCTGCTTTCTTGCACCAGTTCGCGACGAGGAGGAGGAGGCGCCGAGGAGCTCACTAGGGCATTTAATGGACCCACTATTGTAACCATCTTCTTGTAGAAGAGAGAGAAAGAAGATGGTGACATGGCATATACATATGACATGCGGACCCTCTGCAACATGTGAGCCATGCAATGCAAAATTGTCTTGAAAACGGTCGAGTAATTGGCACACAAAGAATTTGGATAGTTGAGGTTGGGAGCAATATCTGATATTTCCGACGGAGGAAAAATTGGAAAACAACGATAGTTGAGGGACGTCTTTTTTGCTTTATTAATTCATAACAAATTTGCGTTCTTTTAGTGGGCCAGTTGATTCATTCCTTCTTAATTAGTTGGGCCTAACTTTATCCTTCAAATTTGTTATGGGCCCAGACGTCTTTTTCTTCAAAGTTTCTAACACACTTCCACAGTTCCAGTCCGAGCAAGCTAATTCCAAGCAGAGTGCATAGTCACAAGCTCGTCAAAGTTCTGGTCCGTAGCTCCACTATCCGACCCAACCTCATAACTCAATAATATGCAGCACATTACTACTTAACACCGGCCTGAACAGCAAGAGGCAGTAGCAAGTACTCCTAAGTGGAGAGCGTTGACGGCTCATGAGAAACCTGCCTGGCTCTGAGAAACGGACATGGCGAACCAAGCATCAGTCAATCTTCTGTAGAGAGCGTACGTTGACGGCTCTGAGAAACCTTCCTGGCTTCCAAGCTGCTGGTGACTAAATTTGGCGGTACATACCGATCGATGGATGTCTCTTGAGATTATCGGAGCTGACGCGAACAGATATATTCAGCTGGAATGTCTTTGGGCTTCACAGATCACAAGTTCATAACTCGATCATTTTTCAGAACCCGGTATATCACACGGAGTCACGGAGTACATGACAGCACTTTCGCCTTTTCTACGAAAAAAAATAATAATCAAAACTAGAATCCGCGGACCCGACTTAGCCAGGCCCGGAGTGCGTCGAATACAAACTGTGCTGGGCTCACCCTGCCGGCGGCCCGGCGAGGGGCTCACCATCGATCAGTCGGAGAGGTCGTGCTCGTGCCAGCACAGGAGCATGGTGACGCACCGCCGGAGGATGTACAGCCGCGTCCGCTGCTGCTTCAGCACCGCGTAGCACCGCCGCCGCAGCCCGGCGCAACTGCCGCCGGCCTGCTTCCTCCGCCGCCGCGCGAGCTGCTGCTGTTGCGTCGTCGTCGTCATCGCCTGCGCGCCGCAGTCGTCGTTGTACTCTGCACCGTCGTCGTCGGTCGCCGAGAGGTGGTGGTACGCCGCCGAGCAGACGGACGCGGAGGCCGATGCGGCCAGCTCCATGCTGGTGGCGCGAGGAGGAGGCGTCGAAGAAGAAGGGAGGAGAGGTTCTGCGCTTGTGGCGCCGGTCGGAGAGAACGAAATGTGTTGCCGATAACAAAGTGTGCTGCGACACCGAGCGGAAACGACGGTGTTCATATAGGCCCGGCCCGGGGCCCGCACGATCGCGACGGCTCGTCATTGGAGGCCGGGATCGGGAGGGTGGAATTGACGAGCTTATCCTCGACGAATATACCAAAAAATCATTGCGCCTTTTCTTTGGCATGGAAAACGATTTCTTGATGAGCATCTTTTTCAGTTTTTTTTTTGAAAGAACGAGCATCTTTTCAGTTGAAATCGACCTGATTGGTTGATTTATTTTCCATTTCCTTGAGTGGTTCATTTTGGTCTACTATAATGAAGTACCTGCAAAAAAAAGGGAGGATGTTGGTGATGCTGACGCACAAATTCTAGTAGACGAGCAAATCAATAATAGCGTTGATCGGCAAGAGTAGTTCATGTGGAATAAGTATCGAAGCAGTTACATACTTTTGCATTGTGAACCATATAATTTTTCTGTCCATGTCATATGGGTCAGCAACTAATGTACGTCCTTTGGATGAACTAATAAATCAGTTCATGGTTCATGACGTACTACTAGCGTACAAAATATATAATTAATTAGTCCCTCCGTGGCCATTGGGAATTTGTGGTCTGGTTATAGATTAATTAGCGGCAATGATGACGAAGAGACGCTAGTATAGCTAGCTTGTCTGTTCGCCGCACCGATAAGCCCCTGTGACGCGAGATGATTAATTAATTAGTGCGCTAACGGTGACGTTCAGCTAGGTGGTATAGTACTTGGACTGGTTAGCACAAAATAATGGGTCCTGACTCGGATCTGATGCAGGGACGCCGCCGGTAGGTGTTGCAAGCAGAAATGATACGTCAGCCACACTAATGCGGACATGATTGGGACAGGGAGATGTACGCAAGGGCACACATAAGCATGCACTCGATCGATTTTCAAAGGTAACCGGCGGTGACGAAAGATCACTTGAACTTTGGTTGCTAAACGAATTCGGTCACTTCTTTTAGCAATCCACTTGCCCTAGATATATAATCGTACCCAGCAATCTGATTCAAAAGGCTTCGCCAAGTACTACAACGCAACGCTTACGAACCTACCCAGAGTGAGAAGATCACTGAGTACTTGGAGTTGGGCGTGTTTGGCATGGCTCTGCTCCACAGTAGAGCAGCTCCACTTCAAAACTCCACTTTGGAGTTGCTCTGCTATGAGTTGGAGCTGCATGTGGGGTGTTTGGCTATAAGGTTGTCCCCAGCTCCCAAAAAGAGAGTTTTGTATGCGAATTGACATAGTTACCCATAGTTAGCCTCTATGTTATTACAAATAATGCAAGAAATGTAGTAAATGTTTTATCGCCATACAATGCCAAATGAACTAAATTTTTTCAAAGCAAATTTAATTTTTAATCAAACCATATATTAATGATAAAAGTGGTATTACCACATTACATGGCCACGGTCAAAATGACATCTAATCAACTCAAAACAACTCATCATAGCACTACAATTTTTACAAAGCTACAGCTATCTTTTTCTGATAGGCCACAAAAGTTCTGATCGATTGATGCTGTGGCGAGTGAGTTACTGGATTTGTTCTGATCCATTGATGTTAGGGTGGGCAAGTAGTACGATTACTATTACGTAATTCAGATGCAGGCAAGAAGCCAAGTACAGAGCGACAGAATGGGCGGCAGCCGCTGCCGCGTTTTTTTTTATACTTAAGGAGTACTCATATATTAAACTTTGAAAATAGAGTAGATGACAGAGGAAATCGCTTCCTCTAGATTACAGTGCACCCCTGAGTGGGTGTGGAATGAAACGCTCCTAATGAGCAGAGAAAGAACAACTAGACAAGCACACGACGGGCTGACTTCCGAAGGGCTGCAGAAGGGGCCTCGCTGCAATAGCGTAGGTTGGTCGAGGGCCTTTCCACCTGCTTGATGAAATATCGTCGGTGAAGCTTGATGTGTATGTAGTTCACTCGGACGCCAATGATAAGCAGAAAGGACACCTCTAGATGGCAGGACTTTGGGAGCCAGACGCACCGAGTCCGAGTCACAACTGCCGGGACACCCGTGGCGGTCGTCGTCCTTGAGGACTCGAACATGGAATGCTTCTGCCGTCGCCGCGGACGTCGAGGAGGCAGGTGCCGTCTGGAAGTGCAAGGTTTGTGGCTGTTCACGCCCTGCATACAATAAACAAAGAACACCACACACACAGTACACACGTTGCACGCCACGCGAACGGACGCACACCTTGTGGTGGCCAAGGCCGAGCCAAGATGGGGGCCGATCAGAGTGTCGCCGGAGTCCTCGCCTGAGGATGGAGTGTCTGGGGAGGATGAAGACGTCAGTGTTGAATATCACCAGCCAATATATGGAAGTATGGTTGTCGGCAATGGTGTGTAGAAGAACATCTGCATCGTCTCCTTTGGTGAACAGCGAGAGCAGGAGCGGCTCTGGTGGCTTCGAGGTTGGTTGAGCTCGACTGATTGGCCGAAGGGGTGGCGTCGACTTAGCGGAAGGAGCGGCGCAGAGGCGGACTGTCTGCACCGGAGGAAGATGGAGGCGGAGCCAGCGAGACGCCCCACCGGCTTGACCCCGGCACCGCATACGCAAGGTGGCCGGATCTGGCCGGAGGTGATGGGCAGGCCGCAGGCCATGGCGAGGCCCCTCCGCAACGGCAAGCCAGGCCGTGTGCTGAGGGCGGAGCATGGCTTGACCGGGCGGCCCGAGGTCGCGGCGAAGAGGCGGGGGCGGCGGTGGAGATGACGTCGAGACGGATCCAGTTGGGACCGCCACCACTCGCCAAGGAGGCGAAAGCGGCGGCGAATCCAAGGATGGCCGGGGGGAGGGGGTCAGGGCCATGGATCCGGGGCGCCACGTCGCAGATCCGTTCCGGAGTGGCAGATCTAGTGGCACCTGGCCAGATTATTGGGCCCTTCTCTCCGGCGGAAGCAGCGGAGCGGGGAAAAGCTGAGGAAAGCTTTATTTTATTTGAACTCACCTTCGATTCCGGCCGATCGCCAACGACGAGCAACGAGCTCCTGACGGTGAGCACGACGGCGACAGCAGCAACCGACGAGAACAGGGAGTAGAGGCGGCACTCGGCCCACATCGAAAAAACACAGGCAAACTACTAGACTAAACTACTTCTACGGTTTGATGGAGGGGGGCTTCCCTCTCCTGACCTCCGCCGGCGAGCCGGAGGGGAGAGGAGGGGGGTCCCGGTAGCTGCGGGTTGGTGGCTGGGGTTAGGGTTGAGTGTCGGGAGAGCGAGAGGTTGGGGAAGGGTCGTGTTTGAGTTGGCAGCCGCTGCCGCGTTGTTGGCCACACGAACACAGGATTAAGAAAAAAAAAAGAAATGGGATCTCGCCACACGCCGGCGTTGCCCATGTGAAACAATCATGACTTGACTCGTATCCCGCCACACGCCGGCGCCGCCGAGCTGCGAGATTAGCGAGCGAGCGTCGGGCCTGCGGAGCTTCGCGGGCGGGCAGCGGGGCTGCGGAGCTTCGCCGACGTGCACGGGGCGGCGGGGCCGGCGGTCTGGTGGCGGCCATCTGCAGGGCGAGCGGCGGGCTGGAGGTAGGCTGGGGGCAGATGCGGGGTGGAGCAGCCAGGGACCGAGGCCGGCGTGCCGGCGCGAGGAGACAGGGCCTCAGGGGAGGCGGTGCGGCATGGGGCGGAGGGGCCGCGCGGGGAGGCGAGGCGGCGCCGCGCGGGGAGTTGAGGCCGGCGTGGCGGGGAGAGGCGGTGCAGCGGAGCGGCGCAGGGAAGTGAGTCTGGCGTCGCGCGGGGAGGAGAGACCGGCGAGCTGGGCGGCCCGTGGTGGCGGGGCCGGCATGGTGCACGGAGGAAGGAGACGCGCGGGGGTGAGGAGAAACAAAAGAACGAACCGTTTTTTGTGTAACTAGTGGCAAAGGTGGGTAAATACTTCAGAACTCCACGAGGACTCCCGTTTTGCCTATACGTGGAGTTAGTTTTGAGGTGCTCCACAGAAATGAACTAGAATTCCATCAAATCTTTGGAGTTGGCCAGCTCCAAGGGTTTTGTGATTCAGGTGTTTGGCTAGTTTTAGTCAGCTTCGAACTGGAGTTGACCTCCAGAGCCATGCCAAACACGCCCTAAGTACGTACTTCAGTAGTACACAACTGAACAGTTCTGAATTAAGGAAAGAAAACCGAGCAGAGAGCTACAGGAGCTGCTTGTTGTTAGGGGCATTGCAGGAAATTCCGCCGGCAAGAAGGGCCACGAGAGAGAGAGAGAGAGACCGGTCAATCGTGGGGGCGGGCTGCAGGATCCGGCACGGGCGATGTCTCCGATCGCCATCCGTGCATGCACCGTCACCGGTCCAATCTTATCCGCCGCGACACGAGCTTTTACCTCTTCTGGCTCCGGCCCCGGCACCCCACGTTCCCGCCCACGCAAGAGTCCACACCACCCGAGCGGCGGCGCCCACGTTTTCCCCGCCCGTGTTCCTTGTTGCTCGAGGTGGCAATCGGCGGCCGGGTGCCCAACTGCTTCCTGCTTCCCTCGAGCGTGTTCGGCAACAGGTTAGTACTAGGAAAGGAGTAATGCGGATAACACAACTATTCTATGCATATGCCTTGTTCCGGTAATTAATAACTGATGCAGACGAAACCAGGAAGGACCAAAACCAGTGATTTAAATCTCCGGCTAAGGCACTTAGCTGCTGGGCTCTGGAAAAGCTATGAACAGCTATAGCTGGCTAGCTGCAGCTAAGTTTTTTTTTTGCGAAGGAAAAGGGGCTTAAATTAAAAAGGAACAGTACATCGCAGGACATTTACAGAAAACACCCTGGATACACATGAAATTACGCACAAGCCCCTAAACTGTCTCCCGCCGCCGGCGACGCTCGCCGGAACCTGCCTGCCCTCTCCTTCCATCTTCTTCGCGAACTCCAGCCACTGGACTTGACTCATGAACCAGCACTTCGGCCTCCACCGAAGCACCCTTGCCACAGCTGAAATCTTGCCGGCCATCACCGGGCGAAGAGGAAGAGAGAAGGAATTACCCGGCATGGAGGACGTCACCGTCAAAGAGCACCGACGACCGGAGAGATTCCTCACATCTTGGCCACCGGAGATGGAGAGCATCACATCGCCGTCGCCGCAACAGAGGACAACAAGCTTCACCAAGCCGACGACACCG
Organism: Eragrostis nindensis; assembly: GCA_012490785.1. Taxonomy (NCBI): domain Eukaryota; kingdom Viridiplantae; phylum Streptophyta; class Magnoliopsida; order Poales; family Poaceae; genus Eragrostis; species Eragrostis nindensis. The sequence continues at coordinate 181,697 of JAAXCT010000189.1, read as the reverse complement.
CGAGCGCCATCGCCGGGAGGGAAGAAACAAAAGCCGGCCGCCATCGAAACCGGCGCCGGAAACCAGCTCCACAGGGCCTTACCGTCGAACTTGCCGCCACCATCGACGACACCATCTCCGGATCTGCCAAGGGAGAAGCCACAAACGGCCACCATCTCCACGAACGTCGATGGCGCCGTAACGAGGAAGTAGATCTCGGCCCCCTTCGTCAACTCCAACAAGGAGCCGACTCCAAGGACCAAGAGAAGACACCGCTGCGCCGCCACGCACCAGGAGCAGCCTCGGCCACCACCAGCAAGAGCAGCGCCGGCCCAAAAGATCCTCGCCGCCGGGAAGCTCACCGGCGCAGGAAAAACTAAACCTAACCCTAACCTACCAAACCTAAAGAAAGGAGGGAAGGGAGGAATATACACCGCACGACGAATCCGCCACTCCCACCCACCTCCGACGCCGCTCTGGCCGCCGGAGACGAGGGGAAGCCGACGGATTCGCCGCCGGAGAGGTGGTCGCCCTCGAGTCGCCCTTTCGCTACAGAAGAGAGGAAAGGTCGAGAAGAGGAAATGGAGTAGCTGCAGCTAAGTTATTTAGCGATTTTGCAAAATTTGGAGAAAATACACCTGATAAACAACATGTTTCGTATAGGATCTGATTTACTTACTCAATTGTATGTGCATAGGAATACAAGACTAGCAATTCCAAACATGCCGGCCGTTTTGACCCTCCCACCAGCAGGATTTGAGAGCCCCTGTTGATTTCAGCACACAGCATATCCTAGCGGCGTTAAATTTATTCCATTTAGCTGATTTAGCCAGCTAACCACAGCTATTAGCGACAGACATCTTGTAGCGGCAAAAGCCATCTATCCTAGCGGTTGTGCTGCTGAGCAGCTATCTCCGGCTATAGCTAATAGCTGATGCCCTCCCTCAGGCATTTCCACGGCCACTCTCTACTGCACCACGAATCCACGACAGTCAGTGACAGCAGCATACAGGGGCTGTTTGGTTTCTCGCCTCCATCCGTCACACTAAACCTTCGGCAGCCTCAAATAAACTTGACGTTGTTTGGTTGGGACAAAGGGGGTGCTTGGTTGCACGCCTCCCTTTGCCACCGCCTGCCACACCTAATCTTTAATTAGCGCATGTGGCTGGTGTTTGCTTTGTGAAAAAGTCTGGCCGCCTCACTTCATTTGCTTGTCCTTTTGTGCATGCAAGCTTGTCTGCTAGTGCATGTGTGTGGCGAGTGTGGCAGAGTTGTGGCGTCGTTTTTTCACGCCACACTCTGTGGCTAGCTGTGGCAAAGTGTGCCTGTAATCTAAACAGCTCCAAAACCTGTGGCTCACACAGCTTTCTACTAGGCTATTTTTCACGTCGAATGTGTGGTTGCACAACTTGGATTGCGACGGGGCCACAACTTGGGGTGGCGATGTGTGGCTGCAGTCCAAACAGACCCACAGTGGATTTTTGAGTTCCAGGCTTATATCGTCCTGCATTTCCGTCAAAAGGAAAACACAGTGGTTAACTTATTCCTTTTTTTTGCCCCCTTTCCCTTGGTTTGTTTTCGTCTTCTGGATGGTATAATTTCTGCTCACAACAGAAGGAATGCTACCCGAGTGGAGGACACGGTGCCTGTCATCAGCTGTACTGTCGGGGAAACAATGATTGCAGTTTTTTTGTTTTCACATTTTGGTTTCTTTATTAGAAGGGGTACAACAAAAGCAATCTTAAATCTAGTTTTTCGTTTGATCAGATTTGTGCTATGCTTGGTACAACCATAAATAATGTTGGATTATGATACTTGCTTACGATTTATCAAATGAGTTAAATTTTATCAACCTATCGTACTACATACCATAAATCTTTTCTTAAAGAACCTCACATTAATTTTTTTAAGTTATCATTTGTTAGAGATTCTCTATACATAAAGCTATCTTCCGAGCCTTTCATCACATTCAAAATATGTTATATTTTTTTGTGAGAAATATTTTTAATGATCCAGAAAAATACAATGCGAGTATTAGTATTTCTCGAACACAGCTGTACAGCTATTGAGTTGTGATTGTGAGTTTGGCGACATCCGAATCCGCTTGTGTAACATGACAACACCATCGGTGATCTCGGCTGGAAGAACTAGCACTTGTGTTCTGCTGGTTCAGGCACGCACACGCTCTGTTCCTTCCCGCTACTACATATCTTTGATCTGCTTGTAGATTGTTGCTTTGGGACCGCGCATGCATCACCGGCACCTGATGGTCAAATAACTGTCGTCCTATGAATTGAGATTTGAGAAGATCATGTGCTCGCAATGTCCTCTGAGCTTAATATTGTAGTCTGCCAGTGTCTACACACAATTATGGAGATTCGATCGACATAATTGGGATACGCAATTATGGAGACTCGTTCTGTACGGTGCCTGCAATGATTTGTTCGATTAAAGTTAGATTGTTGTCTGTTGAGCTGTTTCGGTGCCTCAGTATCGATCAAAAGCTCAGATTGCTGATGCCATCGTTTATTGCTTGAAAAACATGGACATAGTTCATTCGGCAGCCTGCATCGAGTGAACTGACGAAGACCTGCATCTTAGTTCCTGGGCACTAACAGGTTGGCCCAAACAGAGTTACAAGAAGACCGGATTCATTTGAGCAGCAAAGGCTTAACACTCCAGTCTCCAGCTGCATTGCGACGCAGAACTCAGTTGGGACTTGGGAGTAAAGACAGTGAATAAAACAGTGGCGCTAACAAGGCTAGCAGAACTCAGTCGGGAGTTCAGACAGTGACGGCGTGAAGGCGATGAAAAATTGCGAGGCAGCTACATATGAGAAGCAGCCGGATGGCGTTGCCACTTGCTACTCCTCGAGAATTTTATTTAAGTATAGCTTGATCCTTAAGCCTTGTGTTGCATATTAATTCACTCAAGTTTCGCCGGAGAAATCAATGCTAAGCTATAGCCACTGGATAGTCTCCATGACGCCGATACAGCGCACTCGTTCAGCTACCATCAGGCGTTCAGAAAGGAAGTCTGAAACTTCGACTGTAATATTTCAGTTGCTGTCAATGATGCATTGAAAATGTTGAAGTGCAAAACAGGGGAAGGTATGCCCTGCAATGCATTGCAATTCTATTTACATGCGGAGGCTGCTTATTTGCCTCGGCTGTCGACACTGGTTTATTTGAGATGGTCGTACATGTTCGGAGTATAATGTAGTGGTATTTTTCTTTGCGAATGATATTGTAGTGGCATTTGAGTATACAAATGTGAAAGCCTAAAATTATTTAGAATTTCAGTCACTCTATTGTTAATCTGTAATTTGTGTTGTAACACAAGTCACGTTAGCCTTAAGTAGCCAGTACCAATTTCCTGCAAGAATCTGACAGGCATCGTTTTTTTTTTTTCGAAGGAGAGAGCTTTATTAATTAAGGCATAGCCACATTACAAGGTTTCTCGACTGCAAACTCCGACTCGACCAACTGTTTCACACACTCAGGAAAACTAAGACGCCTAACAACAAACTCTTTAGACCTCATAGCATGCTGCGCTAACAAATGCGCTACTTTATTTGCATCTCTCCTAATGCCACCAAATCTCACATCAGGTAAGAGTCGACTGCAGGCTCGAATGTCCTTCACGATGCCATCCCAGCTTGACCTCGAGGGCGAGCTAGACTGTAATGCAGCCACTAAATTGGAGCAGTCTGATTCAACCACTATTGGTTGTCTGATCCATTCTGCAGCAAGTCTCATACCTTCGAGGCAAGCTTCGGCCTCCGCCTCAACTGCTGAAGCACAATGTCGTAACAGCCGCCAAGCACATAGCTGAACTCCTCCGTTCGCATCCCGGGTCACAACCCCTCCACTAGCCTCTCCTGTTCTTTCACAAAAACCAGCATCACTATTAATCTTAATCCAGCCCACAGGCGGCGGCTCCCATTTATGCGTGGTAGCCGCTGCGCCTGTTGCCCTTCCAGCCACCTGGTTCCTGTTACATTCCTCCACGCCAACGCGGGGGCTCCCCGAGCGGTCAGAGCCAGAGGGCTCCGGGTGCTTCAGCACCTGTCGACCCGGGTTCGAGTCCTCGCCGCGGCACCAGCGCGTGGCACTGTAGCTTGCTACAGTGTCGCGCGCGGCACTGTAGTGAAATACCTACGGTGCAAAAAAAAATCCCCTCGTCTTCCCGGGTCAAAGCACATGGTAAAGACTCACGCCGAAGCTCACAACGGCCAGCTGAGTCCCTGTGTAGGATCGGGGAGGGGGTTCGGGGGTTTTCTCGACCTGCGTGAGAGGTTGTTCTCCTTAACAAAATGCCGTCGGGGGCGGTCTTCCCCCGGCAGGTCGAGTTTTTGTTACATTCCTCCACAAAGATCTTTTCCTTTCCTTCTGCATCAAACACAGGAACGACCTTCTGTCGTGCAATATGCATAGACTCACTGTAACTTGCAAGGAAGTGAACTGATCCAATAACAGTCCCCGTACCTAGTTGACTCACTGTAACTTGCAAGGCAGCGGAGTCCAGGTTTTTTTTCTCAGGTTTCCTTAATATGCAGTAATATGGTGGATCATCTTCGTCCTTGTTCCTTGTTCATGCAACCTAGTTGATTAATTATGGCGTCATTGGGCTTCGCACTCTCTTTGCTTGGTCTAGCACTGATAAGAGCACTAGGAGAGATGGTTCTAGACTCCATGGTTGGAACATTGGTTAGTGACAAAAAGGGATGGCGATAGTGACCTCTTCACAACAACAATGTATGGCGCTAGGTGACTATGGATTTGGATGATGGGGGTATTTCTCATCAAATGGTTTTCTTTTTGTTGGCTTGGCAGTGTTGGATGAGATTTTGTGGTCACGATCTTTCAGATTGATACGACGGATGATTATGGGCATTGGAGGAGTGGTGCAATGTCAGTCTTTGGATGAAAACCCTTGATCTGGTTAGATCAGTTGGCGGTGCCGTTTGAGGACGTCTTTTCGTGTTTGAGACGTCGTTTAAGAGTTGACATTGTTGACATCAATCTCTCTATTGTGCCTCTTGCTTCGGTCTCTCTTGAAGATGGTTTAAGACCCATGTTCTCTCCTTACTCCAAGATGTGGTCTAAGGATCAATAGGATCAATGGGTTATGTGTGTTTAGGGACTGGATCATCATCCAGCGTTCAGGGTTACGTGTGTTTAGGGATTGGAAGTTGGGAGTTGGAGTGTCTTTTGTTTTTTTTCTTAATGATGGTTGTAATAAGAAATAGTTATATGTATCGTTCGATACAGAGACTGGAATTAATATATTCCCTCTTCTAAAAAAAAAAAACAGTCCCCGTACCTTTACCATGGATGATGTCGTTCCTTAGGTGCCAGTTTTGATTGAAGTAAAAGCAGTGATGACACGCTTAGAAATTACACAATATATATAGTAGAGTCCAAATGAACACATAAAAAAGGAGTAGTAAATGATAACTTTAAGCTCTAGAAAAACAACAAGTACCATAAATTTACAAACCCAAAAACGTCCTAAGAAATTACCAACCATAAAACCTAAGAACTAGATAAACCCACGAACTAACTACAGCCACATAGGGTAGTTCAACAGATCCCATATATAATTTGTCACTTTCCCTCTCCACCACCTCGGTTGGCCTCACGCTCATCACTTGAGTCACCTTTCCACCGGCATCAATTCTAACGGCGAGCAAATGGCTATCCCGACCAAAGGGTAACTCCGACTTCTCACGGTGTAGATAGTTGTTCATGTTCAGCATATATATTGTAGCTGCATTTGAATTGAATATACAAATATCTGAAGCATCATTGTTCAGCATATATATATCTTCTGTCAAATAAAATTAAATCGAATTCAGTCACTATTGTTATTTTTTCGAAAGATATATATAGCCTTAAGTAGCAAGTATGCATTTCGACAAGGATCTAACGGGCTATAGTTTTGATTGAAGTGAAGTAGTGATTACACATTTTGAAATTAGACAAGATAGTAGAACACTAATGGGGTAGTAAAAATACTTCAAACTCTAGAAAAACAATAAGTACAATAAATTTAGAAACCTAAGAACCTAAGAAAGATAAACCTAGGAACTAACTACAGCCACATAGGGTAATTCAACAGATCCCATATATAATTTGCCACCTTCCCTCTCCACCACCTCGGTTGGCCTCACGCTCTTAGGCCCCTTCATCACTTGAGTCACCTTTCCATCGGCACCAATTCTGACGGCGAGCAAATGGCTATCCGGACCAAAGGGCAATTCCGATTTCTCTCGGTGCAACGCCACCCAAAACCCCCCTTTCTCGTCGGACCTTATGTTGTCCGGATATCCTGGCAGATCGGTGAGTATCTCGGACGAGTCAGCCTTGAGACCCTTGATCCAATACCTAAGCAGCTTGCATGGTCCGGTTAGAGAGACCACAAGGTGTGTCCGGTCAGCGCTTAGGGCGAGGCCGTTTGGGTACGTGATGCCGGATTGTAGGACGGTGACGCTGTTGGTTCGTGGATCGTACTTCATGAGACGACCCGTCGAGTCTCCGGTGGCTGTCACCCTCTCATGTTGTGACCTTGGGTAGTTCATGCTACTATCCGTGAAGAATACCTCTCCTGTCACTTGATCGATTTCGACTCCGTTGGTGAAGCGGAGTGGCACGCCGTCGGCTTCATCAACCAACACCGTCGCCTTTCCCCCACCGGATTCAACACGCATGAGCCCCTTGTATGCGTCGGCGATGTAGAGGTCGCCAGTCTTGTAGTTGAAACGCAGACCCAGCGGGCGGCCGCACATGCTCTCGGTGAGTTCCGCCGGCCGGAGCTTCGACGCGGTGCAGGTCTTTTTGTTGTAGCCCGGACCGTAGGCGTAGGTCGTCCAGCCGAGCTCCTTGCCGTTCCACTTGAGGATGCGGCCGTCGGAGACGCCGCTATACGGCCCGGTGCCGTTGCCGTCGAACGCCACGCTCTCCGGGCCGCGGAGCTGCGGTCCGCGCAGCGGCAGGTGCTCGCTCCGGCTGCCGTCGATGGTCGCCGGCGCTGTGGAAGCGGGGCGAGCTTCTGCGCACGGCAGCAGCAGCAGAAGCATGAGGACGGCGATGCACGAGGTCGCCATCGTAGGAAGAAGCCTGTTCCCCGTGCTGATCCCCATGGCTGACTTCGATCTTGCTTGTTTCTTTGTTGTCATCCGAACCCTTGCTCTGATTATGATTTGGTGGAGACAAGCGCAGGGTGCCTGTGCCATTTATGTTGGCCTGGCTGCTACCTCCGCTCCGACTCTGGTTGAGGTTTAGCCACTAGACTCGGATTCGATAGTCTTTATCGATCGGGCCTTCCAGGAGCAAGTCGATTACTTTTCGGATTCGTAGTCGCCTCACTGTTCCTATACACAGCTTGTTCACCTCGCCTTTTGGCTTTGCACAAATGTGTGTTGCCCGAACGAGGAGCATGCTGATACACCGCCGGAGGATGTACAGCCGCGTCCGCTGCACCACGTAGCAACAAGAGGTGGCGGTATGATTGACAGCAGGCAGACTCTGGCGGAGCCGTAGGCTGCCAGCTCCACGGATGGGCGCGCAAGAAGAACGCAGAACAAGAGCTGGCCCTGGTGATAGTTTTGGCTTAGATCAGAAAGCATCCGATGATGAGATAATAATGGTTTGCAGATAGGGTCCAGTGCCGTAGCTAGAACATTTACAGCGGGTATGCACAAGTTTATGCATGTACTGTGCCCAGTGGATAGCGTAAAGGCTGGCGGTGTACCGGAGGGGAAATCACCAATCAAATACAGGGGATTATGCAAAAAAATATATTGTAGTTTGTTATACATACAAAACTGTTTCATTTGATCATGTTCGAAATAAGTTTATTATTTTGAACACGAGCAAACACAGCGAGAGTGCATATTATATGAGCATGGGGCGTATGCCCCCTGGTTTGACTTTGAATTATGTTATGGAGAGTGGATTTTGTGCCCACGGGGGCTAGTGCCCACGCGTTTGATTGCCGTTGGATGATTACTTGCGCAGGAGATTAGTGCCGAGGCTTGTAACAGCGTTGGTTGATCCATTAGGTACGGCATGTGTTATGCTGGGTTTACGCGGTGAAAAGGTGCAAAAGGATGATACCTTTCCATTCAACGGTGATACCTTTTCATGCAACAGGGATACCTTTTCACCTTCATGCAATAATCTATTCTTCCTTCTACTTCATTTTTGGGCACAGAGTGGCATTTCTTCATATCGCTGATAATTCAAATCAAGTTAGTTAATGGTATTGCTCAAAACATACTCATGAGTCACTACTGTTATATCATTATACTTTCCATGCTAGTTATGGCAGAGCTAGCTTGTGTCATCATACACCCCTGAATTAAATTATTAAATTTTGCGGAGAGTATGTGAAGCAATAGATTGGGAGGAACAGAGTATGAGAAGCAACCAGCTGCAGTGCGTCAAAAAAAATATTAAACAAATAGCAGGTATGCCTGAGTACAAGAGGAAAAAGAAACGCATGCCTCTTCAGATTATTTTGTTTTTTTCAGACTGCCTTTATTTTGTAGGTGAAAGGTGCCTTTTCAAACAAAACTTGATGCTATTTACCTCCGTCTGGTGAAAAGGCGGACGGGTCAGCCCACATGGGCATGGAGTAATAACCATTACGTTACGTCCATCGGTCGGAATCATGATTTTACAATACATTAATTAACTATATCATCTAATTTGTCAAATCAATATTTAATACACAATGGACGAAATAGATAAAAGCACATGGGACAGTACCTAGCTAACGGTCGTCTCTTTCCGCATTTGGTTTCCGTCAATTCTTTTAGGCCCTGTTTGGAATAGAGGAATCATTCCCCATTCCTGCGGGAATTGAACTGTTTCCTGCAAAATTCTTGTGAAATTCCTGCGTTCCAAACGGGGCCCTAGCCAGTAATGCATAACCACGTAATCTGATGACGTGGACAAAATTTGACCAATTCAACTAAGAAATTCAGGCAAATTTCATTTGTGACATCTTGGAGCAAAACTGAATAAAATTATGTTTCATTTCAGTCAATTTTTTTGTTGGGGAAAAGTCATTGTCTACCTGAACAATGGCTATATATGCGCAGGAGACTGCCTCGAAGCCCGATGACGGCCGACGCGGCAGCCATGACCGCAGGACCGAAAAGGAAGCGGACTGCCAGGCTGGCAACCGCTGCGGAGGTTCCACAGGCGATGATCTCATGGTGGGCGAGTACGCGCTGAACTAAACGAAAACGTTTTAATTTGTTCAGTGAAGTCGTCATGTGGGTACTCACGCACCTAGGGCCTAGGCTAAACATAGCCATCCCTATTTTTTCTTCCCAGAAATATCCAACATGCATATTTTTGTTCCTCCCTATGCTTCTTTCATGAAATTATGAATATTGAACTCAAGAGACATGGTTTACATTGTAATTCAATATTGATAATGTTAAATAACTTGCCGGGCATTGATTTCACGTTCTTCTTTCTACATGATTTGAAAATGATTTATGCGCATGTTTATATGATGTTATAGGATTGCATGGTCCTAAATTTTTCATTTGACTTTTGCAGTACACTCCTGCCATTGGTATTTGGAGCGTAAGGTGTATATTCGCTGAGTTGCTTACAGGGAAGCCACTCTTTCCAGGGAAGAATGTTGTGCATCAGTTGGATCTTATGACTGATCTACTTGGTACCCCTTCAGCAGAATCCATTTCTATATATGGTATGCTCACTATAATCACTAACAGTCAAATAAGAGTCCATACAATGTTTTTCCATAATCTTATTATGTTTTCATTCGAGTCACTCTTGTGTCTCAGATTTTATTTTTCGATAGAATTACAGCCGACACATTCATAGACAACCTGAACATGTGTTTCAGATTTTCTGTACGAAATTCCTGTAACATGGTCAATCTTTCTCAGCTGGAAAGGGCCTGGCAATTGTTTATTCTATTTCATTGTTTCTTTGGTTTTTTAGTTGAGAACTATTTCACTGTGTATCTTGACATATTTATTAGAAACTATATTTTTTTAATAAAGGCTTTGAGAACTATTCCAAGAATTTTTTTTTTTTTAAAAAATGAGACTTAAGTTGAATGTTGCAGATACGGAATGAAAAAGCTCGGCGATACTTGAGTAATATGAGGAAAAAGCCTCCTGTTCTCTTCACTAAAAAATTTCCAGGTGTTGATCCTATGGCTCTCCACTTGCTTCAGCGTCTTCTTTCTTTTGATCCCAAGGAGCGTCCAACTGCTGCAGAGGTAGGAGTAGTTGAAAGCTACATTTGTTCCTTATGAAGATACATTCTGCCTCTGCATCCAAAATTAATGTTAGTTAAATTGTTATCCCAATTACTGAGATATGCAAATGTTATTTCAAGGCCCTTACAGATCCATACTTTAATGGATTAGCAAACAATGAGCGGGAGCCCATTGCACAACCTATCTCAAAACTTGAGTTTGAGTTCGAGAAGAGCAAACTGGGCAAAGCTGTTGCACACGCCATGTGGTATCGACGCGTGCCCCCCCCCCCCGGCGCAGCGACGCGCTGATTAGGGATGCGTACTGATCTAGTGATTAACCTTAATCATTTTGACCTCGCGCCGTTTGTGGGACGCTCCGTAGGGGGTGCACCGATTGATTTTTATATTCCGCCTCCGTTGCCTGCGCACGAGGCTAAAACAAATGTAAGACCTTGTCTAGGAGTAAAAACTGAATCCACTCGACCCAACCCAAGTCTGCCGCTGCCCTCAGCGGGCGATCCATGGCTGACTCCGGGGATGGAGGGATCCTGCAACTAGGTCCTCTGGTCGCGCGCCCACTGCACAGGACTCGCTCGGTCACACCACCGCACAAAGGAAAACAGGAACGAAACCGTAAGGCACCGATGCAACTCACCCACAACGTAACATGCCGGACCGTGGAGCCCCTTCCGCGATCCGGGCCAGCTGGTTGCCATCCTCATGCTCGACTCCGCTGACGAAAACAGTCATTGTTAGCACGTATTGTCTGGATCGTAAACAAAACTCAGCATATCCACGTTACGCAAACCTCATCGCTGTTGTCTTCTCGAACCACTGAACGTCGAGCGTGGTGGCACTGCACCCGCGGTACCCTCTTTATATAGGAATCCTCGTCGCATGCCTCGCCACGCCGCGCATTGAACGCGTTGTACCTACCTCGGCGTACGACGCCAACGGAAATCAAATTTCCCGATCCATATCTCTGGACGTCCGGCGTCCCGTTTTCAATTCGCATGGTCACGGCGTCGTAGGTCCGCATAGTCGCCTATAACAAACCTACGTGATTACCAAAACTAACGCCCTGGACTGACGCCTAAGTAAATTTAACCCAGAACGAATCTCTGCACCTACCCGCTATGCGTACGGTGGATCGATGGGGGTTCACATGACGTCGTGCTCACAACATCAACTCTCAGCTTCATGTACCCCAGGTAGGTGCACTGTTTTTCTTTTTTTTGAATACGCAGGATAGCTATGTATCTTTGTATTAAGAGAGGTGCACTGTTTTTCATTACAAATAAGAACTTATGGCTGCCCGCGTATTTGTGCGGCTAGATTTATTTTATTATTTTAAATATTTCTATATTATTATAAATTTTAACATAGTTTATTATTATTTTTTTATACTCTATATTTATAAAATAAAAGAAAATAGATTGGAGAATTTCTCACCATCGCTCAATTTGAGTGTGAGATGAGTCATCATTTATCATGGATTGTGTCTTATCTAAATAGATCGGTTCAATGGTGCCATGCTAAACAATTAACATGTCATGATAGGAAAAAAAATGTGTCGTGCTACAAAAAAATATTTTGAAGAAAATGTGACATGCTAAAAATAAGAAAATATGCCATGCTATCTAGACATATCAAAGTGTATTTTTATAACGGTGTATTTAGAAATCAGAACTGAGTGTATATTGGATATTTTTATTATTCCAAATTTTAGCTATTATAATGGTATGGTGGGTAAATTAAAAATAAGAATTAAGGATATTTTTAGCTATTTTTTATAATTTTAATTTATTTTTTTACTCATAATGGCATGGAGGGTAATTAAAAATAAGTGTGAAGCGAAATTTTGGTTATTTTTATTATTCCGAATTTAGCTATTTTTTGACTCATAATGGCATGGTGGGTAATTTAGAAATAGGTGCGAGGGGTATTTTTATCTATTTTTTATTATTCCGAATTTAGCTATTTTATAAATATTTTTAGGGGGGTTTTGTGAGTAATTTTTTCATGCGGTGGGTAATTTTCTCTTCTTATTTTGTCTGATTAACATGGGAATTTCTAGCATTTTAGAGCGAACGTGGTAGCTTCTTTTCGTCGTCAAATATATATATAATAGATAACCTCTTTTTTTTTGCAAATATCTGTTATAAGTGCGGCTTATATATATGATTGGTTGACAGTTTATGATTGCAAGTATAACTCTGATGTCTGTGTACGTGGGTTGACAGTGGGGTGGATCGCTTTAAACGACAATTTGCTCATTTGGAAGAAGGAAAAGCAAAGGGTGAGAAAAACAGTACAGCTGCGGCAGAATGTTTCCTTACCAAGGTTCTCATCTAGATTTCCATTTTTTATTCGTAACCCATGCAATACTTTGTGCGTCAATTCATTTGATTAGACATACAGTGATTTTTATAGTCCACAAACGAAAGACCTGATTGCTGGACCTAACAGATCTCTTGTATCGGCTCAGGGAAAGAGTAATGGGCAATAAACATGGAGATGGAGACTACCGCATAAATGTCGATAAGGAATCAGTGACGGATGGCATAAACCAACAGCTGCTGAGTGCTAGAAGTTTGCTGAAGAGTGAAGGCATCAGTGCTTCCAGGTGTATAGGTGAAAAGCAAAAGCACGTCCAAGATGTAAGTACAAGAACCGAACCAGTTTGATTATTTTTTATTCTTAAATTACACTCACGAAGTGATCTCTTATAAGGATAACCGGTAATTATCCAGGAGGAACCTCTCGCCGAGAGCATCGACGAAACTATTGATGAAGTGTCCAAGAAAATCGCTCAGCTGAAAACCTGATTTTCTTAGAATCGGCCACAGAAGTTATCGTATTCGTACAACAGCACGTTGGTAGGTTCTCAAGTTTATGACGAGCCTACTACTAGTGTCAACACCTAATAATATTTTTCTGATAACAAGTCGTTACGATAGCTGTGTTATATATGTAAATTTTCCCTACATTTTTCTGTGTTTTTTTAACTGCAAAGAACTTGTAACTGACTGAATAGCTCCTCGTGTTTTCTTGTGTGGAGCCATCACGATCTTGTAAATTTTCCAGTTGGATGTAAATCCTTAACCTTAAAATGGCCGTGTCTGTGTGTTTGCACAATTTGATCAAGTTCATTCTTTGCTCCAAGCATGGCACGGTGGCTGCTGGCCTCAGCGTCTGTGGAAGTGTACCTGAGCGGCCTAAAGGCTAAAGCCGAGAACAGCCCGCATAGGCATTGCCGCCAGTGGGCTGCCAGTGGCAAATGCCTCAGGTTGGTGCGTTGTAGTTCGGGCTGTACAAGCGGACAGACAGATCATGTTACTGTAATTCATGGGCTCATAGGCTAGCACATTCCTCAATCCAGCACATAAGCAATCTTATCTCAACAAGAACAACAACAACAACAACAACAACAAAAACACAGAAGCTATCAACCACAATGGTTCACATTTATTTCTGCATGATTTCGCTTCTCCAGGGATATACAGCAATGGTTTCTTCATGCCTCTTTTATATGGAGAGTTTTATAAAGTAGTGCCCGTATTCAAAGTCTTGTATCTGCAACATAAAAAAAAATCTAAAAAATATTGCATTCACATTGCTTATTTTGTATACTACTAATTTTTTTATTACTGTCTAGTCTTAAATACAATGCAACATAAATGAAGCTCTAAAGAATATCGCGTTCACATTGCTTATTTTGTATTATACTATTAATTTTGTGATTTCTGCCTGGATCTAAAAAAACAATCTTGGATCCGCATCTCTGTATTGAACAATGATTGCTAAAAGCGTATCTATCTACATTCACATTAATGTTCCATGAAAAAATGATTTCACATTCATGTAGAACATATCATCACTAGAAAGATATTATTCAATTATTTGGAGAAAATCAATGTTTACGAGTATTCGCCATGCATCAACATTTTGTAGGGAGCAAATTGATGTAGATGTGACCAATAGTTGCGTAGTCCATTTAATTTTTAATGTTTGGCTTCTCCATGCATCTTCCAGTTGAAAGAGTATAAATGTACAACATAAATGGAGATCTAAAAAATCTTTGATTCAGATTGCTTATTTTTTATACTATTAATTCCTGTGATTTGAATGCGAACTAGGTGGCGGCTGTTCTTGATCAACGGATATATGTCTGGATTTCACAGTCATGTAACACATCCCATTCATTGCCCAGAAAAAGTAGCACAACGTCTCATCACCAACAATGCGCATAATTAATCATTTTTAATTAAATGTTATAGGTATTGGACACCAGTATTTTTGGCAACAGGTAAATATATACATGAAATATTATTAGTATTATGTAAAATATCCTGTTGAGTGCTTATTTATGCACACAAAATTTTTCTAAGATACACAAAATGTCTTGTTGGATTACAAGTAGTGCTTTTATGCGTGCATAAAATTCTGGTCACGGAAGTTAATTTTACAAAAATAATTGATAAAAAAGAATAACTATGTCATGCGCTATGCACGCGTAGTATCTTTTAAGAGAAAGCTAGTATACATGATCGGAAGTTTTTCCGTTACTAATAGTGGGAAGCATGCTAGCTCATAAATTATATCTGCTCCGTTGCGAATTTTATTCGAACGGAGAATAGTAACGCTCTTGTCGGAACACGTGCGGCACAGTCCTCGTGCGTTACTTTTATCTTTTGTCGGCAAACTTAATGAGGTAACAAGTGAGACCTGAGATATTTTGTGATTCAAAATTTGCATTATAAATAACATAACTGGCTAAAATGGTGATACTAAAGATAATATAAGCACATTATTTCCCAAAACAAAACGAATGTAATGAAATAAAAATATGGATATTGCTGAGTCATCTTTGGCCTAAGGTATATCTGTACCTGCCCACCATTTATGTCACATAATAAAAAAATGCCAAATATACCCCCTTGGACTCACCTATAGAACCCAACCCAGGCACTGCTCTCTTCCACCATGTCTTTGAGCTGCCAGATCGCTAGTTCCTTCCACAGCTCTTCACTCTCCCTCTTCGATCTGTTTCCTCCCCTAGTACGTCTCCCGGTCCTTTGCCTGCCATTCAATGGAGTCCATGCGAATCCCCAACTCTCCATCGGGCTTGGAGCTCACCATTGCTACCCCTGCCCCTGGAAACGGCATCCACATCTCCTCCTCATCCGGCTCGGGTGATAAGCTCACAAGTCATCTTACTCCGTCCATGCCACTGCCATCAAGAGGTCGGTTCATTGTGTACCGTTTCTGTCACGCATGACAGATTGATGGTATTCTAGTAGACTTATGTCTTATATCTTACGATGCATGAATTGTTGGTTATTTGATGGGCATGCAGATGGCTGTGACGGGTCCAACATCGAGCTCACGATGGCTACCCCTGCTCCTGGAAATGGCATCCACATCTCCACCTCATCCGGCTCCGGTAATAACCTCGCGAGTGGCGAGTCATCTTACTCTGTCTGAACCAGCAAAAGCTCAGTTGTTTGCATACCGTTTCTGTCAGGATAGATCCATGGTGTTCTAGCAGAGATATATCTTATATCTTAGGATGCATGACTGGTGGGTAATTTGCTGTGCATGCAGATGTTTGTAACAGGTCCAACATGGAGAACGCAGGGGGGCTCGCAAGTCTTCTTTCTCCGTCCGTGCCTGCAAAAGGTTAATTCGTATTTCAGGATGGATCGATGATGTGTAGTAGAAGATAGGTCGTCTTGTATTAGAAAGGATTATATCTCAGGTAATACTCTGTGCATGCATATTTTTGTAACGGATCAACCACCGAGAACCCGAGGGAGCTCGGAAGTCTTCTTACTCCGTTCGAGCCAGCAAAAGGTTACTTTTGAACTTTTACATAGGCCAGCAGAGGCACCAGTGCTTAGCAAGATTTTAAAATGCTCTAGTGTTGTTAAGATAATCAGGGGTAGAGACCAAACTTACATTGGTGAAGCTCGTAAAGAGATATCTGAATGGTTGGAATATGAAAAGAATACGCTCTCTTTGAATAGGAATGAAATTATCAATCCACATACCGGAATCATGATTAGTCTATAGAGATCTCATATTATCTCTATTCCTGCATTTTTTCCCTAGTTATGTTGCATATTTCACTTTATGTTAACTAAGTTTCTTCTCTTTTGCTTCCCTTATTGTATTTAATAAGATAAAATATAATAAGATCAACATAGTTTATTAGAAAATATATCTTATTATATTTAGGATGCACGACTGATTGGTAATTTGCTGTGCATGCAGATGGGTCCAACGTCGAGAACTCGAGGGACCTTGCCCTCCTGGACACGTTCAACCTCCCGCCGACCAGCTACCGAGAGGAGCCGAATGCGCTTGCCATCAGCAACATGGAGATACAGGGAGGAGAAGAGAGGCATCCTACCGGAGGGTCGTCCTCCCGGCGCCATAAATACAAGCGGCTTTCACCGGAGGAGCGCAACCAGCTTGAAGCAAGCTTCCAGCAAAACCAGTCCCCAGACAAGGTGATTTCCATACTCTAGTTTGGTTTCCATAGAAAAAGCACCCGCTTCAATGAAGTTTTGTGAATCGTGATGGATCTTGCTTGATGTTTAGTATTTTGTTACTCCGTTTGATAGATCCAGCTTCGATCATAGTTGTGCAGGTTTAATGTTACATACACTTCTATCTGTCGTGTAAAGCACACACATATGATCTTGATACATTTAGGGTTTTTCTGTTAGTTTTTCATACACTTGTACCTGTCGACGTGTAAAGCACACACGTATGATCTTGATCCATCCAGGGTTATGGACAACAAAAGCTTGAATGTGAAACTGTTGTTGTTGGTTCTGAAAATTTTCAGAAACTTTTATCTATTACCATGTGTGCTAAACTAGTAGTAGAGTTCAATGAGTTTGTTACTTACTGATGCCAATTAGTGAAGCAATAAATAACATGCTTGAATGTCATCAACTCACCTTCTTATGTAGGTGCTAGGGTTGTTCATCTTGAAGCATGCAGTTAGCTCTAATAATCCATGAAATGCTTGAAACACTTTTCAGGGGACAAAGGAGGCCTTGGCTGAGACACTGAAGATGACACTGAACCAGGTGCAGGTCTGGTTCGTAAACCGTAGGGCAAGGTAATTAATATGATCAACAAGAATTTTATTTTTGAACAATTAGTAAAACAAGAGTAACGCAGTGCTAGATCTCACCTCCTCTTATTATGATAGTAGTAGTTGTTGTAGTAATAGTCTTGTTTATGGGTCACACACCTCTTTGAATTTCGGTGTTATAATTTCTATTAACTAGTACTATAGCATACTACCTGGATCAGAAAATGAGGCCATACGGTAGAAATAGCTCTCACTGCAATTAGTTACATCCTATCATGTTTCCTCTCAAAACCTTGGTAATATTATATTGTTTGTGTGTGATGTACGTAGGTTGAAGAAGCAGAAGATGGACGATAATGAGAAGGAGCTTGAGAGCTATAAGAGGCAAGTCGAGTCACTGACAAACGAAACACAGCGCCTGCGACACAAGGTTAACAAGCTCAAGAAAAAGCTGAACAAGAATCGCAAAGCACTGTCCATGGCACCACTACTACCACCACCACTACCAGAACAACAGCAGCAAGTCATGTATGTCCCGGTCCTTACAGGACTTGTTCCTAACAGCGAGCAAAATGTGGCAACCACTGCTGTCACAACAGCTCTCATTACACAGAAGGGCAGTGCAAGTGTTGTTGCTGGTTCGCCTGTTACCAACGTGCTGCTGCTGCCGTTTTCTGGAGGCTCCACCATATGATGTTTGTTCGGCCTTTTAGGAGCACGCTCCATACAAATGATGTGGAGCTTAAGACTTATCTATCTTTTAGTACCAATTGGTAGCTGTGATCTTCAATTTATGTCGTAGTTGAATTCTGGATTTATTATGTTACTGCGTTTCTTGTTTCGTCTTAAACATATGTCAGGTGTCTCAATCACGTGTGTTGGTCATGTGGTTGGCTTATGTTTACATCAGCTTCGTCTTAGTCAATCATATTGCTTCAAAAATTTATCATAACAATATCTTATGAAGAATTAGTTATGTGGTCCCGTATTATGCATATGATGTTTCTATTTTGAATGAACATGTGGTGTTATTATACACACTCTGCTCAGAGATTAGGAATTAGTTTGTGTGGATTTGCCCAATGGCTATCACATAAGATTCATGCACTGCTAATGTGGCATGCACATACAAATACAAATTAAGAACACACACGTCACCTAGTTAATTAGTAGCTCCTAGCCTCAAGTTACTCAGTTCCATAGCCTAAAATTACTTACGATCACATGCACTCTCTTCAATTCACAAGCAAGCCGCTCGATTGATCTGCGCGCGACGTGTGTAACCTATGGCTCGATCGGCAGTTGACTCGTTGTCACTTGTCATAGTAGTCCAAGCATTATGTAGTAGACCAAGGTAATGGAAAGAGCGACTAGCATGCCAAAGATGACCCTGAAAATGTGGTAATGCAGTAACATATGTCAGGTGCAGATACTAAACGGTACCACTATTATCGTAAATACTAGTGACATTAGAGGTGAGAGAAGAAACAATCTGCACCGTTCAATCGTAAATAAATACCACTCGATACTGGGTCGCAATGCTCCCCCCCCCCCCCCCCCCCCCCCCCCCCCCACACATCCGACCCTTGTCATGGGGTCAGGGGAGACGTGGCGGTGTGTCGAGGGATCGAGAGGGAGCGAGTCGGGGTTTCGTCGCCTGCGGACCCTGTACAAGGAGCCGTGCGAGGCGGAAGTTTCCCGCCGGGGTCGGACGAGTCAAGGGGGGTCATGCGAGGCGGAGAGTCTCAAAGGGGTCAGAGGCCGCCCTTCGCGGGTCGTCGATCCTACCGGCAAGTCGGATCTAGCGTCCCCACCCTTTACGGGGCCGGAAAACCTCCGGATACCTTAAAATAGGTATCTGACAGGGTAAGTTTATGAATGTACTGGATCAGAACGAATTCAGCTCATATATATAAATATACCTAATGTTTACTCTGACAACAAAAATCTACTGTTTCTTCCGCAGCCGGTAGCCCCCTTATAATCATGCTGTCATCATTTTTATGACCCAAATCATCATGGTTCAAGGAACGAGTCAAAATTTGAAGAGGACACTGTCGTCCCCTAGCTTATGTAGACATGCTACTCTGAATAAATATATCAAGGTAAATAATCTTTTTCTTCTTTCTGTGCACGCAGGGCACCGCTGCTAAAGAGCCTTATCCTCTACTCATGCCGTCAAGTCTCTCATCAAGGATTCGTGCAGGCCATCAAGAGGTTCCCTTTGCTTGAGGAGCTCGAGCTTATAAGTTGCTTCAAGGTCGGCACAAAAGAGGCATCAGAGGTTGCTGCCATGACGTTGCCACGGCTGAAACACCTAAGACTTGATAATCAGTTTTGCGACAAGGACTTTGATCCCGTCAGCCCTATTAGCGAGTGCCGGACGTGCGACTGTTACTTTGGAGGTAACAACGGAAGGTCCCTGATACCAGGGGTACATTACGAGGAAACCATGGTGGTTGCGACAGTACGCGAACTGCGCTCCCGGCAGCTCTACCACGATGACTTCACCTATCAAGGACTGATGGCCATTCTTGCCGAGTGCCCCCAACTAGAGTCTGATGACATACGCAAGTGCCGTGATATCCTCGTGGAAAACGCCGCGCAAGCTAAGTCTGCTGCCCGCAGGATCGAGGCGGAGTGCCTACAAAGTGAAACTGCTGAGGACCTGCGTATGCTTTGATCATCACGTGCTTAACCCATTGAGGAACGGCGGCATAAGGGACTGCCGCAACATCACCATGAACGAGGACGGGAGATTCAGCCGGAACACTCTCCGAAAAATGGTTAAATACTATCACCGCGCGACCGAGATAACGGTGGAGCGATGGAAACGTATGCGAAGCTGGAAACTGGGGATAGCCACACAACTTATTACTGACAACTCTGAACCCAGCGGTCCTTTAGAATGTTCCACATGTCTCATGCTTCAATACTTCGCTCAACGTTGGGACGATTTGGCCTTTGACGAGTATGCCGACTACTACGATCCTTCTTATGGCATTGATAGCCATGGCGAGATAGATATACAAGTTCACGATAGGATGCTTTGCAAGAGGTCGCGCAGGTACCTGAAAATGGTATGAAAATGCTGCTGATATAGATGTTTCGTTGGAGAATGTCATGTGGCCTTTGGGTGTGCCTTGTAGGGGCCTTTTGCTTATCTGGATAATATCAAAGTGTTCACGTCTTTGGGAACGATTTTATACATTATTAGATGGATGGCTTGACAAAATGAATTGTTCGGGAGAGTAAAAAGTTAGGATTTTTCCGTTAATGTGAGAACTTCATCAAGTACTTATTGAAAAGGTATATATAAAGATAGATAGGGACGGAATAGCCACTTTAGTTCTTCTGTGACACATGGCATGCTACAGAATGAGGCTAGCCTAGCCAAACAACAGCCACATTAATTTTGTCAAACCTTAGTTACCATCAGTCCATTCTTACCACATAAAGTGGCTAGCGACACTTGCAGTGGCAAAGCTAGAGCAAAAGTAGCAGAGGTGCATTACCTCAAAATACGTAGAGAAAAACACCTCATTTAGCTATCCATGGGTGCATAACATTGGATTTAGAGGGTGCATATATGGTGAAAATTTGCTAACTACATGTGAAAATTTATTTCGTGGGTGCATTTGCACCCAGTACTTTACATGTGGCTTCGCCACTGCACACTTGTGGCTGGTACTTAAACTTTAGGCATGTCAAATTGTGGCCCGCAACCAAACATGCACGAGTTTGGTAGTGTGTTTTGTTGTAGCCAAGCGCGGGCGAATAACTTCCGTAGCTTCTTTCATGCATCGGAATCAGATGTGAGCCACGGTCATGGTGGCATATAAATATTCTTTTTTTAAAATGATTAGGCAAGCTATGAAATTTTCGAAAAAATCAACAGAAATTCAAAAGGAAAAAAATGAAAAAGAAGGACATCTTGCCGACAATTAATCGATCTGTGTTCCTCCTATGCTCAACTTCAACGAGATGGATTCCTCAACATTCGATTTCATTTGAGCTTTGTGTTCCTCTTCCGTCTTCTATTGTTCCATGCACGGATTGAATGGTTACAAGTCAAGGAAGAAGAGCAAGTAAAAAAATGTTTATACATGTTAAATAGGAGTGCGATGAAAATTTTGCATGCACACACATGGGTAAGGCTAACATAAGAAAGCGCCATCCATCAATAACGGGATAATCGGCTCTCAAGCAAGTGTCAATCCAAAAACAAGCAACATCTGTTGATTACGGCAAGAACCACCTATGGCAATCAGGCAAGCATGAACCATCGGCTCGATGTTGCATGTACGAGAACCTCCAAAACGACACCTCCATGGAGTCACGACATTGCGTATGTCATCGCCGTCCATCTCGAAAAAAGACTAGTTTTGACCCCGAGGATCTCAATCCGGCGAGATTTGGCACCGCGGCAACTTACGCCTTCAAGAAGGATTATGATGGTTACAAGTACAAGCAATAAAAGGGGCAAGTACAAAAAAGTTTTGCATGCGCCACACATTGCTAACATAAGAAAAGGTGACTCATAGCTAACTAAGCATGTCGAAAATGTGCCGCTCCACATAGGAGCATAGATATTCGAATACCGTTTTAAAATAATAACTTTCGAGTATATATATATAGGATGGTAAGCATCTCGATCTGCAGAACCAAATTAAGTTGGTACAAGTGAAACCAGCACAAGATATGCAGTAGTCATATACGTAAGTAATTACAAAGAGGAAAAGCTCTCATGACCATGCATTCATCCAAAAGTACTAATTATAAGAAGGCCGAGATCGCCGACGACATGTATCCGTACCTGTACAGGTACAAGGACGGCCGCGTGGAGCGCCTCGTGGCGAGCCCCTTCGTGCCGGCGTCGGAGGCGCCATCAGGGGAATACGGCATCGCAACGAAGGACGTCGTCATCGACCCCAGCAACGGCGTCTCCGCGCGCCTCTTCCTCAGCGCCGGCGCGGTGGCTACTGCGGGCGGCAGGAGGAGGCTCCCGCTCGTCGTCTACTTCCACGACGGCTCCTTCTGCACCGGGAGCGCCCTCCGAGCTGTTCCACCGCTACGCGGCCTCCCTCGCGGCTCGCGCGGGGGCGGTGGTCGTCTCCATCGACTACCGCCTGGCGCCGGAGCACCCCGTACCGGCGGCGTACGACGACGCGTGGGCGGCGCTCCGGTGGGCTGCATCCTTCTCCGACCCCTGGCTTGCCTGCCATGCCGATCCCGCTCGCATGTTCCTCGCCGGAGAGAGCGCCGGCGCCAACATCGTGCACAACGTGGCGGCTGGCCTCGACGCCGGCGAAGGCATCGACATCGCCGGCCTGATCCTGCTGCACCCCTTCTTCTGGGGCCCCGAGCGGCTGCCGTCGGAGAGGGGCGTGCGTGAAGGCCACGTGTTCGCGCCGGAGAGGACGGACACCCTCTGGCCGTTCCTGACGGCGGGCGCGGCGGGCAACGACGACCCCCGCCTGAACCCGCCGCCCGAGGTGGTCGCGTCGCTGCCTTCCCGGCGCGCGCTCGTGGCCGTGGCCACCAAGGACGTGCTCCGAGACCGAGGGTGTCGGTACCCGGCGTTGCTGCGCCGCCATGGCGAGCGCGAGGTGGAGCTCGTGGAGTCGGAGGGCGAGGACCACGCGTTCCACCTCTACCGGCCGGAGCGCGCCAGCGCCGTCGCGCTCATGGACGTCGTCGTCGACTTCATCAACGAACGCGGTAAGGCTGCTGGGTCGGACCACCGGGCCAGTTCTGCTACGACGGTCCAAAAGGGCCCATTTCCACCTGCAGCTCTGGAGAAAACTATGGCGACGAAGAGCAGGCTGTAGCCATGCCTCCAAAAATCGGAATTCCAACTGTGTGGGTGGCAGCAAAAAGAAGCCTCAGCCATGCTCCCAACTCGAACCAAATAGTAATTGTGTGTTAAGCGTTCTAACCTAATATGTCATTGCCTGTTATATCGTGGTAAATAAAATGCGAACATTCCCATACATGCAAGGAACTGTTCCATGTTTATATCGTAGTAAGAATTATCGATATTCGGTTGCCATCTTCCTGATATGCACGTTATAGCTTGAAAAAACATGGGCACAGATCATTCTACTTCATTTCCACCCAAAAAAAAAAAGATCATTCTACTTCATATGTTTCTTGAGGCCTACACCAACTGAATTGACAGAGAGACCTGAACCTTACCTCTTGTGCACTGACGGCTTGGACGAAATGGAACTACAATGAGATCTGGTTTGTTTCGTTCAGAATCAAATAAAGACTTAAAACTCCAACCATGTGGCACTAACAAGGCTAGCAGCACTCGGTTCGGAATTCAGACAACGACAGCGATCAGAAGCAACTGAATCGTGTGCGTTAGGTTCGGATACGTCAAGACCAAAATGCTTCCCAATCTTCAGAGACACTACAGGGTTGACAACAGTTCATCTCCCACAGCATAATATCAGGACTGCAATTAACCATCAACGGGCTCCCATCAGTATTCAGCATTCAGAAATAATTTATTTCAATGATAACTACGAACTGAAGGGAACAAATCAAGAAGCAACACATATCAACAATGAAACACATTAGTCAGTCACAAATAAACTTTTGGGTGAAGAACTCGTCCATCTTATATCCTATATAACTCTATAATTTACAAATTGCTGTTTTAGAAGTCGCATGAAAGGCACGTTGAGTCCTCGTAGAAGACGAAGCATAACCTGAAGCTCGGTTACGAACCGTGATGATATAGTTTCGCACGCCGCACGGTGTAGCTATTGTTGCGACTCAATGTCATTTCCTACCCTGTTATCGCTGTGGCGGCGCCCAAAGCCAATGGTCGGAGCAGTCGTTGAAACATCATCAATCTCAGCTTTGCAAAGAGGGCACAGTGCATTTATCTTGAGCCATTTGTCAACACAGTCCTTGTGGAAGAAGTGCGAGCAAGGGAGCATCCGGAGATCATCATTGTCCACATACCTTGCCAAACAGATACAGCAAACCTGCCAGCCAAAAGACACAAATAAGGTTTCCATTACGCGAAAGAGGAAATATGGTTGTTAAATACAAAATAGTTGAGGAGAATCTCACAGCATCATCAGCAGAAACAGCCCGCTCTTTGTCTGTTCCAGCAGCCAAAACTCCACCGCCACCATCATTTCCCTCACCACCGCGAGCCTTCTTCAACTTAAACTTGTAAGTGCCCAAGGCATTGATTGCCTCTGCAGTAGCACCTCTGTTTTGGTTCAATTCTTCACGAAAGCCCATTACAGAGATAATGCAGGGTAGGCAGCAACATATCAATGCACACAGAATGAAAGGCATAGCGTAGCCAATGCAGCTGAATGTGAGGAAGGCAATACACAACCTGAAAACATGATTACACGATGAACATCTGAATAAGTCGCAAAGATACTGCATCATTGCAGGCCAGGAGCATACCTGTATAAGTTGGGTGCGACGTGGGCAGAAGATCGACCCCCAAATATCCACACATTTCCCACAACAAACCACACAGCAAAGAAACAATCCAGAGCCATTTTGAAGTGATCAGCAAAAGCTTGGACCCTACAACAGGGATGATGCAACTCAGAGACTAGATTCGGGAAAGTTTAGCCGAAAAGGAATTGAGGATTTCAATGTCCTATATTGATCTTTAAAAATATATAAATTACTAAAAAAATTCATTAAAAATGGAATTATAAACTTCAGACAGATTGCTCCAATAAGTTCTTCTACGATGACAATTGCTAAGTAATTCCGACTGACAATTCCTAGCACCCTTTTTTAATCAAATGGAGAGATCTCATGGGACTAGTCATACTGCTGTTCCAAGTATTATACAGATTGCCAGTTCTTGAGGGCCAAGAAAGTGAGTACACATGATTTCCCAGAGCACAAAATTACTTTTTGCCAGATTACTATCTTCAACGCCGTTTACAGTTCAGTGCATCATCCTGGCCAATAACTATCCAGGGTGTTAATCAATCACGCATAGTATTGAAAATGTTCACAGACCCAAAAATGTAGTTGCTGATGTCCTTGATGTCCTGAAGGAACGGCGATAACGTAACTCACGATTAGATATGTTACCTTGGATTTGTGAGCAAACTGTTTCTTGAGACTCCATTAGTGCCAGGTTCAGCACCAGCTTCAGGCACAGGAGGGGCAGAAATTCCAGTAAAACTTTCAGGTGTGTTGTTTGCAAGGTAGTTCTGTCTTGCTGCTTCTTGTCCAGGGGTCAGGCGGTTGCGATTGATATAGCGCCAATAAAGATGAGGAACAGTTGCAATACAACCTACTGTGTAACCAATGACCCACTCAAACAATGGAGCATATGGATGCTCATTCCTGGACACACACAGAACACAAATGGCAGCTATAATCTGGCTAACATTCACAACTAGTTCAACTGAGATCCAGAAACCCGAATTCAAAGGACTTTGCTGACGACGACCGCGATTATCATTTCTTGCTAGAGGAGCATTCTGAGAGTTAGATGCAGCAGTTGTTCCAGAAGAACTTTCTGAGACCCGAGGCAATTGGTCCAAGCCATCATGATTGTCTTGGCGAGATGTCGATGAAGAAGCAACACCATCCCTTGGGATACTGATCACATGCTCCATCAGTAAAGGGTGACTGTCTGTTTGACTTTCTCTTTCTGGTTCAACAGGAGGAACATCCATCAACCGAAAGGTTGCATAGGAAATTCCTGGTTATGTTCCCAGAACTGGAGCTGTTTTGAGTTAAGACAAAGATAGCAAAATGCACATTGCAGCAGCACACCTGAACGAAAAGGAACACAGAATTTGAGTTGCCCATCTACGCCTCTATTTGGAACAGCATTTGCAATACAGTTATCATATGACACCATTAGGAAAAAAACAAAGAAAAATACTTCATTCATTTGAGCAGCATGCAGGAATTATCTATGGTACTACGTTATGACTGAAATAGCACCAAAGACCAAAAGTAGCATCTCTGAAGGTAATCTGGATAGAATCACGACTCCAAACTTTAAGTTCTACACCACAATTCATCCTAACAGCTTGATTTTTTTTGTTAAAATTTTTTAAACACAAAATATTGGTACAAATGACTATGTCCACCCTACAGTTATCATTAGCAGTTTAGCACCTAAAGCTGTTTACAATATACACCAATTGTTCAAAATATGGGAATAATTCTCAATCAAATATCTGCGCAAGCCATCATTCTGCGGTACTAAGATACCCTTTCTGGGGTCACAAGTTACCAACACCTTACACTTTTTCTCTGAACCATGGTTCATATACACTCCCACTACAGTTTCGACTTCATATTCCAAATACGGGGGATAAATAAACTGAGTTTGGAACCCCATTTCGTCAAATTCCACAGCCACTACATAGATCAAACTAAAATCTTAAAGTTCTTCTCAAAGGAAAATGAATTAAGATCAAAACTATAACTCTAGAAGCAAATCAAACACCAATTAAGTTCCAATATCGCCATCTAAGAACTTCCAGTATTCTGGGAAGTATCCTAGGATCCTGACACAACCAATAGGAAAGGATAACAAAACGGTGTCCTCCAAATGCCAGCAAACTAAATTAGTAATTTACCACACTTTCTCCCCCATTTAATAGTTCCACAAATCGCTAGAGACTAGCTGAGTTCACCAACAAAAGGCCAATCCAGGACCAAATTCAAAGTTATGAAGCCAGAAACATTGCATACCTCAAAGTTCCCGATCCAAGGACCGCCTCACCAACCACAGTCAGCTACAGCCCCACCGCCTGAAGGATTCAAGAACCAGTGAGCAACTAACAACGCCAAGAACAACAAGAATCAAAGCTCCAGAACCACACCCACCAGATTGCCTGGCCAGCTTAAAGCCGAATCAATGCCTAGCTCGCAAGCACCCCCGCGCCCAAGATTTGCGATTAAAAAACAGCAAAGAAAAATCGCCGGAAGACCTCGCGCACTGGAGCAAGATTGCGCCGGGGGGCAAGGGAAGGGGAAGGAACTGGTACCAAACCCTTTGATCGAGGCAACCCGCTAAAGTACAAGTATAGATGGTAAAACAACGCGGAAGCACCGCCGCTCGCGGAAAGGGGAGATTTTACCAAATCGAGAGCTCCAAGACTTGGAGACGAATTCTTCCCCCTCTTCCCCTTCTCCAGAGAGTCCAGACCCCACTCTAGAGTGGCGATGTTTATTTGGAACTTTTTTTCGTGTTCGAATTTTTTTATCGTTTTGCTTGTGAGATCTTTGGCTCTAGGTGGCGGAAGAGGAGGGCGAGCGGGATGCGTCCATCGTGGCCGCTCGTTGTACACGTGTGCCAGATCGGACGGTGAGAAATGCTGGGAGAGTTTCGGCGGTGCGGATCTCGTGTGGCCGCTCGATCAGGAACGCAGTTGGTGGTTGGACACGTGGCTAGTTCGCGATGGTTGGAAGAGGCGGCTGGGAGCTCTGCTTGGCGCAGGGAAGCAGAGTGGATTAGTTGGGTCGGTGATTACTGATTTCATCAGCTGGAAATACAGGACTGATAGAATAATGTAGGATTAGGGGGGCGGGGCGCTTTTATTAACTGAAAAAAATCGTTTCCTTTTGTCAAGGACCTTTTCCCTTTCCCTTTTTTATTGTTTGGAACATTGTGGTATTGGATGGTTGTACAGACATATATTGGAGCATATGTGTGGACAACCCCTAATTGAGTTGGTCAAATTTGAGTGTTTGGATTATTACTGGGGCCATAGAATCATAATCGAATATCTTATAACTAACGTAAAGTGGTCGATTGCCAACGCGTGGGCTCCCGACTGGCTACAGCAGAGTGCTCGGGGGCTTCGGCTCCTGTCCGGCCGGTCCGGGTTCGAGCCCCGCCGCGGCACCGAGGTGCTGTTGTGAACAGTGCCGAGTAAAACGGTACTGTTCACAGCAGTAAAAAAAAATCCCCTCGTCCTCCCCGGATCAAAGTACATGGTTAAGACTCGCGCCGGAGCTCACAACGGCCAGCTGAGTCCCTGTGTAGGATCGGGGAGGGGGTTCGGGGGTTTTCTCGGCCTGCGTGAGAGGCTCTTCTCTTTAGCAACGGGGGCGGTCTTACTCCCGGCAGGTCGAGTTTTTTTAAAGTGGTCGATTAATCAGTCGTTGTATTTCTTATATATTCGTTGCAGAAAAATAAAATAACGTAGTTCATGAATGATGAAACATCGTTCTTCCACGCATTTGAGCCACTACATACGCGAGTATACAAGATGAGATGTACACCCCGTTACAGAAATAACTGAAACGGTGTGGCCAGCTCAGGAAAATATTTTTAAAAAAATATATATATATATTTCCATACACGAAGTCATTCTTCCCTAGTCGCTTTGTGACAACAGGAGCCGGGTCTCTAATCGGAAGCACATGGACAGACAATGGATTAGAGACTGATGTCGATTACGTTTGACGTTTCCGTAAACCGCAACTTGCGGATATACGGTGTTGCCAATATTATTCCGTGCCTTTAGTCAACTACTCTTTTGTTGGTTTCGTTGTTCATTTCATCATACCGCAACACCGAAAGCTCAATGTACTTTTATATTCACATGTAGCTTTCAGATGATGTATCAAGATATTGTTCGTACGCGTTCGGAACACGACTTATTGTTAGTGGCTTCTTCGCTTCTTGTGTTGACGTTTACTCGCCAGCTGATCACTTGGGAGGGCAACAACTTAAAATGTGACCGCAACGCTATATAGCAGGTGCATATTCCTACAACAAACTTAGGTCTATGAAGAATTTCTGAACCACCCAGAACTGTTTGTCGTTGGTATGTTCCACAGAAATTTTTAGTACAAAATACAAGTTCAAACTCTAAAAAAAAAACAGTTTATGGTACAGTTAAAATGAAACATTTACACTTCGGGCACAGAATCAAGGATATCATGTTTTATACAGTATATGTTCTAATGCCACCAAATCAATGGAACAATGTCAGTGACACAAATTATCCTTGTCAACAAGTTGGAATACTACCAAGTATCAGTCTGAGCTAACAGGTAACAAGTTTTGAGAATAAAGAGCTCCTGAGAAGGTCTACCGAGAAGCTGGCACATCAAACCAGCACAAGGCAAGTGCAACCCAGAGTCTCGGGCTTGCATTTATCTCCATCTTGAGCCCCCCAACCTGATGATCTCCTCAGCACATGAATCCCGGCGAAGCTTTTCAGCATCACCATCATCCTTCTTCTCAGTTACATCACCATACAAGTCCTTCAGCTTCGCTAGGTTGCTCGACATGGCAGCTGTCTTCTCTTTGTTTGCATCCCCGAAAGGACTGGATCGCTGCTCCTTCCTGCTCCAGCTTGGGCTCCTGCTTCGACTGCGGCTTCTGCTCCTATGACGAGAGCTAGAGCGTCTATGCCTGCTACTGTCACGATCCCTCCGCTCATCTCGCCTTTCCTCTGAATGCCTGGACCTGTATAAGTCACGATCCCTGCTATCACGTTCACGATGATGATAATCTCTGATATCCCTGTCACTATCCCGGTCACAGCTAGAGTGGTCCCGGTCCCGGTCACGGTCACGGCTAGAGTGGTCCCGGTCCCGGTCACGGCTCGAGCGGTTCCGGTCCCGGTCCCGGTCAGCACGATCACGGCTACCGCTACGACGAGATGGTGAGTATGATCTTCTATCATCATCATGGTTGATTGTTCGCCGAACTGGGGATGAATCCCTAGTGGAAGCCCGATGAGGAGCACGCTGTCCAAAGGAAACTGAGAGAGAAGCTTTCACAGAAGGAGGGCGACGTGCAGTATCTTCTGATCCCATACGGCTGGAGTCTCCAGTCACCCCAGAGAGCTTAGTGGGTAATTTCATCTTCTCAAGATTTGCAGTTACCTGACGGGTTACTGGTAGAGGAATTCTTGGAAGAAGACTATCAAAGTAGTACTGCACCATGAAAGGAAAACAAATCAGCATGCTGATCAGTATAAGCTTTAAAGTTTGAAGAGCTTAAAATGAAGACCGCTCATCAATATTAAGACAGATAAATGAAATAATTCAATTCAACTGTGATGGTATGTCAACTGAAAATCAGTAAGAATTAAGCCATAAACATTGAATTAGTCCATGTAACTTATCAGCCAAGGGAAGATAAACAGAGGAATGTAAACTTATAACTATCGACAAACCATGTTATAGAACCACTTCCCAAGCAAGTGGTAGTCAAGCTAGTTGGCATATTCTTTTAGTACGCACAAGATAAACGGGGATTTCAGAAGATGTTCACAGGCAGTAGAAAAAAGTCATAACTTAAAATCACATGAATGGACAAGGAATCGCATAAAAAGTATAGAAACCAAAATTCACGTAAGAACAAATGGGTGCTAGCTTCAGCAGAAAGCCAGGAACCTGGGGATACACAAGACATGGACACAACAATGGATCAGAGGAAAGATGTGCCTATCTGTCCTGAAAAATAAAGTTAAGAAGAATACCTGTCCAAGTATAAGATCACGCACATAAACACCCATAGTTGTCTCACGTTGATTACATCCAGGGGTGAATTTCTGCACCAGGGAAAAGAAACAAAATAGATTCAGCTCTTACTCGTGCTCAACAGCTCATGTATCGCGTCAAAAACTATATGGAAACTCCATAACCGTATATATGCTTAGTGAAGTTAAAAAAAGAAGAAAAACTGTCACTGCGACAAAAACAAGTATAATAAAGTTTTCGTTACCAAAGATTGATCCCAACAAGATCAACAAACCAAAAAAGAAAGTGAATACATAGCAATTTAGCACCATTATTAAAAGAAGGTGGCAGTCTTTCCATTCAACTTCTCTAACAACATTTTTCCGTCTGTCTTTTAAGCATCTCATTCTTGATCAATCTACTTTCAGCTCAAGTCATGAAAAATATAATTGCCTCTGTTATAGAGTCAATCACCATTTACCATGAATGTTTGAAAGTATTATAAAAACACGTATAGTGGAAAAGGAAAACCTTGAAAATATAATAAGTGAACCATGTACCTCATCATCCCTCAAATAGGGCTCATACCAGGTCCACAGAATCTTTGGGTCTGCAACATAACGAAGATACAAGAAACCAATCTGCAAACCAACACCAAACAGTCATTTACCATACAAATAAAACATCCGATTCTTTAACAGGCTAAGCAAAGGTAAACCAAAAAAAAAATGCTCACAACTCCAATGCATAGACTGGTACACTATGAACTGCTCGCAAAATTTGTCATCCAGGTGTCCTAGTACCAAATTCCAGACATAAGTCCATCCAAAGAAATAAGTCATAGGACTGTTAGTGTCTATAACCAAAATGTAAGGACAAAATTATGCATTAGTGAATTATAAGTAATGTAAGAATTATTTCTTTGGATCATGGAAAACTATTTTCGGTGCAAAATATTGATGAATTGAGTTCTTAAGTAGCCCGATAAACAACTGGATTCATGCACTGACCTCATGCCTAGAGAACAGGTATGGCGTCATGAAGCATGGCATTCATGAAAAGCAGAAATAGAAAGTAAGGAGCAAGAACTTACAGCTCTAATGTATGGGGAATCAGGATGCTTCAACAAACCGTGCATCTGCTTGACAGTAAGTTTCATGGTGAAGAATTTGTAGAGGAGACAGAATGCAGTGGAGGGACCCCTGCAATTTCCAGTCATCCAAGGCTCTACGTGATCGACTTCATTGTATATCTCATCAATCACCTCATGATAGGTCTTCAGCCTGTAGAGCCCCTTAAAGTAATCAGAAGACAGAATGTTCATGCAAAGAACCTTCTCCATCAGCAGATCAATGGGCTTCCCTGAAGTCTGTATCTCCATCTTTCAGAAAGAATTTCAATCACCACCACAAGAAGCCAGAAGGTGCTCTCTTCCTATCCAACACTTTGTGTGACCTGCAAAAAAAAGAAGTTAGGCATAAGCACAAAATAATGGGGAGAAAAGGATAACTTGCAGCTAGAAATCTAAAACAGATGAGTGAACACGTAAATATCATATGCTTCAAAAATGAAAAGCACTCGCTGTTCGCAACGTCAAATATGTAGAAACACAACTTCTCCGACATTATCCACGAAGTGGCAAATCAAAATTTTTCAGCTTACCTCTATGATAATATAGGTACATGAAACTATCACTGTACCAAGTCCACAGCCACCATATCAAACCCACAGCTAAAACAAGAACCATTTATCCACAAAATGATCAAGCTGATATATACTGTTCTCAACCTAATTATGCAGAAACACAATATCTCCTACATTATCCACAAAGTGGCAAACCAAACATTTTGAGCTTACTGCTGTGTTAATATCAGTACACGAAACTAGCAATGGTACCAGGTCCATAGCCATACCAAACCCACAGCTAAAAGAGAACCTTCTTTATACAAAATGGTCGAGCTGATATATACTAATCATAAATTCAAATATGCGGAAACACAACATCTCCCGCATTACCTATGAAGTAGCAAACCAAAAATTGTGAGCTCACCGCTACGCGGTAGCGGTCGGTGCATTATACTAGCAGTGATACCAGGTCCACAGCCATAACAAACCCACAGTGTTCACTCACCTTCCATCTATTCTAGAACAACAAAATCATAGGTAACTAGATCCTTTCTACCACGAAACAAACAAAATTCAGGGCGCGACCTAACGCGGACAAGAATCCTCAGTTGAACCCGAAAGATTCCTGGAAAAGTAAATTGTATCGGAGTAGTACCCAGACACACAGCAGCAAATTGGATGGATACATTGGAGTGCCTCCCAACAAGAACGAGATGGGTCCGATTCCTCAGGCTCACGTAAAACAGAACGAAATTCCTGCGTACGGAACTGAAACCTAGAACAATCCATCCGAGAAAGCTAGAGTTCCTTACCAGCAGATAAGGTAATCCCGATAGGTCCAGATGGATCTCCGCGGCACGTCGATCCAGCAGAGGGGAGGAGGACGAGGGAGAAGGCGCGGAAGTCTGCGAGGGAAGGAGTCCTGCGGTGCGGGCGGCGTCCTTGGCGGCTCCGGCGGCGGTGGCGTGCGCGTTCGGCGCGGCGGCCGCGAGGGGATGGAGGGACGAGAGGATTTGATTCGCTACTAGGACTGGCCGGCACGGCAAGCGGAGGTGCGGAGCCTTCGAGTCGAACGAGGGGGTGACTTTTTTTATTCTTTTCCTTTTGGAAAAAAGTCAGGCGAAATTCTGATACTCGCTTTGGTAACTGGGCTTCGCGAATGAAAGTATGGGCCTTAACTGGGCTCTCCGCTGGCCTTTCTTGGTGGCCTGCTTCCTTCACTTTCAGGCCTATACTCCTGGTTCCTTGAGCTTCCAACCCAGGTTAGCTTTTCTCCTTTTTTTTTTTTTTTTTTGGCGAATGTCCAACCCAGGTTACCCAGCGCAACCAGAGAAGGGTTTGGTTTCAGAGACGAATCTGAAGGATCGACGCGTGCAAGTCTGAAAATTCCTTCGTAGTTACAGCTGCCAACAAAAGATCATATCATAGCTAAAAAACTTCATAAAAATCCCAGTTCGCTGCAATTTGAAATGCCAAACGCATTCAAACGGTGCAGAAAAGAAGAGGCCAAAGCACGGCCACGGTGACAGGAGGGAGGGTTGGCTTCCTTCTGTCGGGCATTGCAGCAGCAGCCGGATCTGGTACATATCTACAGGTGAAGCGTAAACTGTGCAGAAAAAAGATACGGCTTCTGCTTTTGTACGTCTCGCTTTGGCTTTCGGCGAAGCCCAAGAACGAAGGGGTGCTTATCCCGTTTCAGCTTTAGCCTTTTTGCTTTCTTTGGCTTTGTTCCAAGTTTCCGACATTGTTTACATGTTGGAGGAGCCTGGAGCATATATTCTGAGCACTGACAACGAATGTTAATAATGCTGTCTAGTAGAAGTATGAGACTATGACCTCGAGTCACCGTCTCCTTGGCTTTCTGCCTACTGCTTGTATTCCATTCTCATCTTCACCTGCTTTCTCAGCTGGCATGTAAATATCTCTTATTTTTCATACTTTTTAGTGTTTATCTCCTAGACCAAAGATTTTATTAATCTCTCAGATCATTTTTTTCTTCTATTGTAGACTTCTCATTCTCTTTTAACTTATCTCTTCACTGAAATATTTATTGAATAATTAAAATAATTTAGCTTCAATAATAAAATTGCTCCAGGTTAAAACAAAAATAATGTTATACGTGTCATTTAGTTTCTTCCCGTAGGATGTGATCAAGAGATTTTTAAAATTTTAGTTGTCTAATTAGAACTAGATTTTGTTTCAAAAGAAAAGAACTAAACGTTCTAGCTTCATCAATAAGAAAATGTTCTAGCATCATAAATAAACGTTTCACACTATTTATTCTAAAAAGTAAGTGTGAGATTTACAATATTCTAAAGTCATATGTGAACTTGCAAATCTTATTCTCTAACGTTATATCGAGGTTCAGGATATATTGAACCATACAGGTGACAGGCTGACAGCTCGTTCGTAGGCAATTAAACCGTAACCAAACAATAATATAAGATTCTAATGGACATGTTCACTACATTGAGTAACTGTTAGGACTAGTTGGTAGATTGGTGATGAACAAGGAACAAAATGAAGTTGTCGAATCATATAATATGGTTGTATTCACGAGAAAACCAATGGTAGGTGGATAAAATTAGGTTTTAAACTATGTGAGTGAAAATCAATCTTTGCTTCGCGCGACCGAATCCTACTCTACAACCAAAGAGGTTACATGCGAGGGGGAGTACGGAAGTACGAGAAAAATGCACATCTTTTTTCATCAACTTGAACATTTAGGAGTACTTAAAGTTGGTGGAGCTCAATCATTTAATCTTTAACAAACCTAGATAGTATCCCTCGGGGCAAGAAGAAATCGCTCTTCCTCTTATCACAAGGAATGATTTTGGATCAGCATCCCGAAGGTTGCTGCAACGCGGAAAAACTAAAGTAGACTTAGGACTTTTTAATGTGTGCACTTCTGCCATTCAGATGAATGAAGATAAAAGATGTATGGGGCGATTGCGATGAATCATGAACTGTCTCATAGGCCATCCCTTTTGTACTCTGCTACAGTATCGCAGCGCTATTATATAAAGTCGCTTGAATAAACAACTCATCACTAGTAGTTTAGATTCTGAATGATTGGCTAGCCCGGCAAACAGGCCAGGAAATCAGCAATACTGTTTGATTTGATATCTTGCAACAAATTTCTTCGCCCAGAATGAGCTTAGTTAGCCGGTCTATTATTGCAGCTGCTACTCGATGCCAAGGAAAAGAAAAAGGTCGAAGAAACTGAGCGCACCGTTTCAGACCGACGAGGACGTATGAATTATGATGCAAAGTGCGGCTTGCTTTTA
Organism: Eragrostis nindensis; assembly: GCA_012490785.1. Lineage (NCBI taxonomy): Eukaryota > Viridiplantae > Streptophyta > Magnoliopsida > Poales > Poaceae > Eragrostis > Eragrostis nindensis. The sequence goes on along the minus strand of JAAXCT010000189.1, from coordinate 145,992 downwards.
AGCAGACAGCGACTTGTGCACCCTCATGCTGAGGTGGGGGTTTGGATACCAGTAGACTAAATTTAGTCTCAGAGAATCTTGTGATTTAGGAGTATTAAATAAAATCTAATTGCAAAATCTTTTTAGGGATGGATGCTCTTTCGCGAGACTAATTTAATAAGTCTAATTAATCTCTAATTTGTTACAGTGATGCTACAATAACTAGTCGCTAATCATGTCTTAATTACTCTCATTAGATTCGTCTATCGAATTAGTCTGGAGGTTCTGACATTAGTTTTATAATTAAACTTTATCTAGTACTCTAAATAGTAAGATTCTTGAGGGCTAAAGTTTAGCCCTGGGATCCAAACACCCACTGAGCTACTAGCAAGTCGCCTGTGTCCGGGTCAGGTTAGTGAGCAGTGTTATCCTTATGTTTTCATTCTTTTCTTGTCTGCGGCGGCAGCCACGCCGGTGCGTTGAACACAGACTCCGCCGGGGACAGGTTCTTCCTTCCCGGCCGGCGAAACGCGGGCTACAGCAGCTTTCGTGCGTGCATGCACCCAGACCCAGCTAGACTGTTTGTGGGTCCCATCGGACGGGCGAAATATTTTGTTGCCAGGAAACCGGAGTGGCCGTACGTCGCCGGCGGGAGGTGAGCGCCCCACGTGCAAAGCGTGCGGCACCGGCGGGGAGGGGAGACGGAGAAATGATGATGCTTCACGGAACGGAACTTTAACCGGGCACGGGGGAGTGACCGACAGGCTCCCGACAGCCCGGCGCGCCCCACGGGCGCACCGCTTTATCGCCTGTCCCCTGGACCCGGTCTCCGCTCCCGCTCGTGCGCCAAGCAAGCTGTACCGGGTCGGAGCCCGCTGACCCACACGGGGCCATCGGATCAGGATCGGGCGGTGGGTTTGCCGCTCGCGGGGCGGTAGGGTGGTCAACCGGCAGCGCGGGCCCACGAGGTGGAAACGTTCGGCACCGCACGGACGTCGTCCATCAGCCGATGACCACCGCTGGCTCCGCTCGTCTCGGCGAGGTGTTTTTTTTTTTTTTTTTGGAAACGCGAGGTGCTTTTGTTTGCGTAAAAGGTCCCGTCTTTTCTTTGTATTCGCACCTAAGGTACAGTTTTATTGTTTTACCGAGCAGCATTATTAGAGAAAAACATGGGCATAGTGCTAGTATGTGGCAACTTTCACCTTTAACCCGAACTCTAATCAATTAGAGAAAAAATATAACCTTCCTTCCTTTCTCAACAATAAGGGAAAAGCATGCTAAAATACTCTAAGTATTTTGAAACAAAGCGACACAAGGGATGGCACCGCAATTTCTTATATCGTCGACAGCTATGTGTCTGTGACGACTTCTTAAATCTTAATATCAGTCGGTTCAGTTTTTTAAAGAGTTTATAGAAATAAGAGTTGCATGTTCCCAAAACTGGGTATTCGTGCGCATTGTTTCAAAAAAAAAAGTACAGCTTTTCAAGAACAAGTTGGACTGAAATGCAATATCAACATATGGCAGGTGGTGCCCTAGAAACTGCCACTAAAACCCGTATTACCAGAGAAACACCACGTGTCGTGACCTCACCCGCCGTCGCCCACAGATTAGAGCATCTCCAATGATCCCTTATTTTTGCCCCCCTTATTTCTCAATATAAGGGCCCTTATCTAGATTTACCCTTATATTTCATCTCCATCTCCAACCATCCTCTCAAATGTGACCCCTTATCTTTATTTTATTATTTTCTTTTAACCAACCTTATCCATTCCTCTTCGTTTCCAACGCCCGCCCAACCCATCTCCAAATCTCAAAGACACATCTCTCACTCCCTCTCCCCTCTCCCTCTCGATCGAGCTCCCCCCCTCCACCGCGGCGGCGGCGGCCCCCCGACGCAACTTCGCGGAAGGCGACGGAGGCTCCATGCGGCGGAGAGGCGGCGGCGGGCTCTCGTGTGGCGGAGCGGCTCCAATCGACGGAGGCGGCGGCGGGCTTCCCGCGGCGGCGCCGGCTCCAATCGACGGAGGGGCGGCGGGACTCCGCGCGGCGGCGCCGGCTCCAATCGACGGACCCGGCGGCGAGGGCGGCGGCGGGCCTCCCACATGGAAGGGCCTCCAGCGGTGGTGGTGGTGGGCGGCTCCACGCGGTGAAGGCGGCGGGGCTCCCACTCGACGGCGGGGGTGGCGGTGGGCTGCTCCACGCGGCGAAGGAGGCGGCTCCACTCGACGCGCGGGTGGCTAGGGCGCGGCCACGACGGCTATGGCGTGGGACTCGGGGGCGCGCTGGCCCGGCCCGGCATGGTGAGCTCGTCGAGGGGGAGCTGCGCGGCATGGTGGCGGCGTTCGGCATGGCGGCGCGGGAAGATTCCGAACGGGCGCGGGAGGCCGGCAGTTGGGATAAGGGGGCGGAAGTTTTCTCCTACGGATGAGAGGCGGAGGTGGCTGGATGAGAGCCCTCTCATCCTTAGGAGAGGGATGAGGCGATCGTTGGAGACGAGTTTTTGCGTTTCCTCCCTCAAATCTGGTATAAGAGTCCATAAAAGAGCTTCGTTGGAGATGCTCTTATACCCCGACGACCGGTAGACCGGTGACCGCACCCGCCTATAACCACCACCACCACCACCTTCTTCGTCCTCCCCTCCTCTGCTCCCATCTCCCCTCACCTCGCCGACGGAGAGATAACCCGACGCCGCCGCCGCCGCCTGCGACCGGAACCAAGCAACCAATCAACCGGACCGAGCCCACCGCACCGCCTACCGCCGCCATGTCGGAGGGGACAGCGCGGAGCTCCACGGAGTCCTCTCCGGGCTCACCGGAGCTCGACCTCACGCTCGGCCTCTCGGGCTCCGACCCCGACCGCAAGCGCGCCCCCACCTCCGGCTCCGACGGCCACCGGTCCCCTCGCGCCCCGGCTGCCACCTCCGGCGCCTCCCCGCCCCGCAAGTACGCCGCCGGCGCTCGCTCACACCCGTGGGCGGGTTAATTATTTCGAAGTCGATTTGGGTGACAGGGTCGTCTGATCGATTCTCTTTCGGGTGTTTTCTGCAGGAAGCCGGTGGTCGGGTGGCCCCCGGTGAAACCGGGCTGGGGCAGGCAACGGGTCAAGTTCGTCAAGGTGGCCGCGGACGGCGCGCCGATCCAGCGCAAGGTGGACCTGGAGGCGTACGCGGGGTACGAGCAGCTGCTCGCCGCGCTCCAGGACAAGTTCACCTCCCACTTCACCGTCCGTGAGTGTGCACGCCTTTGCGTTCCTTGTTGGGTTGGGTTGGGGACGCTACGGATCGTTCGTTCCCGGGTGTCTGATGGTTGGATTTGGTGGTGCGTGGATGGATGCAGGCAGGGCGGGGAACGAGGAGATGAAGCTCGTCGACGTCGTCAGCGGGACGGAGTACGTGCCCACGTATGAGGATAAGGACGGCGACTGGATGCTCGTCGGAGACGTCCCCTGGAGGTGAGTTTCAAGAGTGTGTTTCAATCTAATTGCATCTCCTCCTTGTTATCTAGTACAAGCTCATGAATTTCACTTGTTTTATTGAGCGAGCAGCATAGGTGTTTGGAATATAGTTGTTAATTTGTGGTTGTTCTAGGGGAAGTAGCTAATTTTTTCATTGAACAGTCGATCTGGTTCGTTCTCGCACACAACTATAGGAATTACTAATCCGCTCAACTGGGTTGTGAATTTGTGATTGATTGTGGGCAAAGTTTTCCTTCACTTGAAAGGGTATCATGCTGATAATGGTCAATCATTTTCTGCTGTTGCAAGATACCAGTATACCACTTGGATATTTGTTGGATCTTCTTCAGCTTGTCCTGATTCATAAGCCGCAACTCTGATCCTAAGATTGACTTGTCGGATATCTTTTGAGATTCGAAACAAATAAAAGTTAGATGCAACCTGTTCCAAATTAATGCTGAATAAAAAGGATTTCGGGTATAGTTTTTCTTGTAACATCCCATGCCATCAAGGAGAATCTGCTCGATAGAAAAAAAAAAGGAAAGCCCAAGTTCTTGAACCCATAGTTTCCAGAGCACCGGACTAGAAATGATTTCATAGAGATACCACCAAGGCCTTATACTGCGAAGAAATTTTTCTTGCAATCGTATTTGCCCTCTGGATATTGGAGGAGCCTCTTTGAATATATTTTTAGCATAGAACTTGATAGATTTCGAGATGAAACGATAAGTGCAACAAAACCTTAAAGACTATTCCATTTCTGCATGAGTGCCCTCAGTAAATTCATCTCTCTAACCTCTGGGGATGGAACAACGGTGGAAACAAATTAAAAAAGTTACTATAGTGACTAGGTCGTGTTAAAGCAAACTGTTTTCCGTTGTTTTATTGGAGCTTCAAATGTATAGTTGACTCGGTTTAGTTCTGGGTGTGCACATATGCCAATGTTTTCTGTACCAGTTAACACTTTGGGTTAGTGAGACACTTTGAAATTTCTATTTTATAGCCAGACATTCAGTCATAGTAGTTCCCTCATTGATTCTTTTTTGCATCATGTGCTCTTCCTATTTTATGGCCTGTTCGCTCGCTTCATTCAGCGGGCTTCTGCTGTTGGCTGCTGCTGATTTCCTCTCATGGGGCTACAGTGGCAGCAGCGATCCAACAGTGCAAAATAGCACAACCGAACAGAGCGTTAGTAGCCTCAACAAACTTTCCTTCACTTATTCATAACTGACTAGCTGAACAGCTATGATGTATTACTGTATTTGCATCCTGCAATTTGATAAGCATGGGCATAGATATTAAAGAGTCAAGTTGAATATGATAAGCTGTTATGGGTGGGGTTGTACTGCTTCCTTGTTATTTCGGCATGACCTTTTGGGACAAGATTAGTGATGGTGGTTTTGTTTGTTGTGCTCCAACCATATCTATTATTTTTTGACAGATACCCACCACATAATTACTCGCACATATCTGTAGGAGATCTGATTCCTAACTTTGAAGTAGGAAAAGGACTGAAGCCTAATTGGTTTCTTCTTTCCGTGTACATTTTCAATTATATTTCAACACACGTTAGCGCATCACAGAAAAACTGGCATCGCTTGTGTGATGTGTTCTCTATATTTTTAGTAGAAAAATGTTCTCTCAAAAGTTACTCCAAGTTTGCAAGATGGTTCTGACCTCCCTGATTTGTCCGTGCAGAATGTTTGTGGACACCTGCCAGCGTCTTCGTCTCGTGAAAAGCTCTGAGGCGGTTAACTTATGTATGTACTTTCAGTATTCTGAGCATTGTTTTGTAGAGCTTTGGTGGTGACTTTGTTGTTTGGCTCAGTTTTCCTGGATGAGTCTAATGTTTTCTATTCCCTGCAGCACCGAGAGCCGCTCAATGAAGCACAATCCACGCTCGTCTTCTACGAACTGCTTTGGAGGATGAGACGTATTTTGCTTGCTGAGGTTCTTAGTTGTGTGAGAGAAACGTGTACAGCAATCGACTTTTGTTTTTGGTTCCTGCGTGGTATTGAGCTCAGAGGAAGGTTATAGCCTGTAATGTCAAGTTGTCAACTGTTCAAGGTGTCTACATATAGACGAGAAACACGATGCTGTTGAAAAGTACACCTATAGTTTGTCTAGTGGCAAATAAGACCAGGTACATGGAGGCCCTGCTCTTTCATCTTGCTTGCTAGTTTGCCAGGTTAATGCGATATGCAATGCAACAGGTAAGGTCGGCGGTACGGTAGAACACTTAATGTGTATGTGTGTAGCGATTTTGCTCCAAGTTTTGTGTTTACTAAATGGTATGAATATATGGTCTGTTTGTTGTGTTGCGTCTTCTTTCAGCATGCCTTTTGCTCTTTGATCGATTCAGTTCATGCTAATATAATCATGAGTTGTAAGATACAAGGTGTGATGTACGCCATGACACTTTTTCCATCTAGAATTCAGAAGTACTTGTTGACAGTAGACCAATCAAATTGAAGCTTTCTGTTGAGTATGGATGGATAGAAGGTAACTTGATACTGTACCTCAAAAGTGGTTGCCCAAAAACGAGTGCATATGTTGGTAGGTTGCTATGCATCTCATCAAATTGAGTCGGTGTAGCGTGTACCTCGCAATTTCACCTGCGTGAAGGATACATGTAGTGAGCACCAAGTCATTTTCCGTTGGCTGCCATTCGTGAACTACTAATTGGACAACCCGTTTGAAGATTATGAGTTTATGACAACCATTCACCCTTCCTCTCCCGCTCCTGGGACCTTCACTTGTTGATGAAAAGGTGCCGTCAAAAAATGACTTCTGCCGGAAACGGATTCTGCTCTGTCCTGGACTGACAGTTGATCTTCTGAGCTGGAGCAACGCTCATGTTCGTGTAGTATGGTGACTTTCGTGATCAATATGTTTCTGCCTCGATGGACAGATATTTGTTGGTTTTTTTGACAAATATGTTGCTGGGCCAGGCACCAACCTGGCTTATCCCCTTTTCTTTTTCGCTTTTATGCGTGACCTGTCTGGATTCTTTGTCGCTGCTGCTTTGTTTGGCAGCGATGGATCAACTGTAACTCAATTGGGGTTATCTCATTCTGCATTTCTCTTGCCGAGAGGACCCCTCAGGTGCAGTGCAGCTATGCCTGATAGTTACACTATCCCATGATGGAATGTCGTTTTGGTAAACGTTCAAAATCAGGAAATAAATTGTGTGCGGCCGGTTCGCAAACGTGCGCTGTGCGGCCCTGCTCTGGATTCCTGCCGCGTGGCCGGCGCTGCCCATCCGACGCCCAACGCCCGCACGTCTCCTTGCGACGCTCCGCTTCGGCTCCCAGGCGATGCCCACGGCTTGGCTCACGTCTTGCCGCTGCCGCAGTTCCCGCCTCCTTCATCCCCGCGCACGCGTTCGACCTCCGCCTCCGGCCACCGCCTTTGCCGGCGATAGAAGCTCAATGATTTCATGGTGTGCTGCCGGATACACGTGCTCGCCTCCACAAGTGCGGCATGCTACTGAACATCGACGCGTAGGCCTCCTCTCTGTCTTCCTACTCCCACCTCGGCGCCCGCGGCGTTCAGCCCGTCGTCGAGTAGTACGTACGAGAGAGAGGTTGGACGGCATTAGCATCTCGGCCATGGCCTTGAGGCCCTTGACGGCGGAGCCTCGGGAACTAGGGCAGAAAGGCACCAAGATTCGGCGTCGTTAGTCAACTCAGTTCCATTCTTCATTCGTTTTTCCACCGGCTCGATTCGTAAATGGCTAGGAGCCTAGGACCATCAGTTCGAGCCGTGCGTTGCCTGCGAGCCGAGCGTCGCAAGGAGACGTGCGGGCGCTGGGCGTCGGATTGGCAGCGCCGGCCACGCGGCAGGAATCCAAAGCAGGGCCGCACAGCGCCCGTTTGCGAACCGGCCGCACACAATTTATTTCCCAAAATCATGGGCATCCGCGGCGATTTTTATTTCACTACCTACAAAAGGCAGGAACTATGTCACTCAAGATTGATCGAAGAGTAATTCATCCAATGGCTTGACAAACTCGAGGCACGAGCAAGTAATGTGCAACAGAAGGAAATTATTGATGGAAGGTATAAAAAACTGAAACAACTGCAACATAGTTTTGAGGAGTTGCAACATTCAGAATTGATGAGCTCTGCCAAGGCCAATAGCCATGAACAATTCGTCATATCGGCGAGCCTCGGCCGCGATGGCGAAGTCCGGCAAACCTCGGCACATTCCAACGGCTGATACATCAGCTCCGCTGTAACTCCACCGCAAAAAAAAAATAAAAAAATAAAAAAAATAAAAAATAAAAAAAATCTCCGCTGTAACGGTCGGCTGAGATGCGCGGAGCCACCCCGTCTTGATGGGTGAAAGCCTCTTCTTCCTCTTCCGGACGCCGGCCCGACACACAGCTGGAAACTCGAGCTCACCAGTGGGTGTCCGCCAAAAACGCCAAAGCTCTGTGCTTTCTGCCCCTACTCCTCCCCGATCCCATCCGTGCCGGCCGCCGCCGCGCCTGGCCTCCGGATCTGAGCTCTTCTTCAGGCACTGCGGGATCTGAGCTCTTCTTCAGGCACTGCGGGATCTGTCGCTGGGCTCGGCTCTCCAACCGCCGCACGGTTCTTTGCCAGCGCTCTGTTTCTTGGGGTCGGTGGCGGGTGGGCGGCAGTTGTCCGTGGTCCGGCCATGGATTCTTGAAATGGGTATTTGACGGGAGCGGTGGTCCGTGCCCCAGTTGCGTTGTGCTGCCGGCCGCCATGTGGAAGCAGTTCCTCGGCAAGATCTCGCGGAAGTCGCCCAAATCCGGAGGCGGCGGGGGCTCGCCGCCGGCGAAGTCACCGCCGTCGCGCGGCGGCAATGGAGCTGAAGCGGAACTCAGCGCATCGCCTCCGCCCACGTCGTCTCCCACCCCCGCGGCGCCCGGGGCGGAGACTAGGGAGGACGTGTTCCTCCGGAAGCTGAACATCTGCTGCGTGGTGTTCGACTTCGCCGCCGAGCGGGGCAGGGACTCGCCGGAGGTGGAGAGGAAGCGGCAGGTGCTCGTGTCCCTCGTCGACTGCGTCTCCGCGGCGGAGGAGCCCCTCACGGAGGCGATGATTTCGGGTTGCGTCCGCATGTTCGCCATCAACCTCTTCAGGGTCTTCCCGCCCAAGGTCCGGTCAGTGGCGTCCGACGAGGACGAGCCGTTTTTCGACCCCTCGTGGTACCATCTGCAGGTCGTGTATGAGCTGCTCCTTCGTTTTGTGATGTCGCCGGTGGTTGATGTCAAGGTTGCTAGGAAGCACATGGACAATTCGTTCATCTCTAGGCTGCTCGACCTGTTCGATTCCGATGACCCTAGAGAGAGGGAATGCTTGAAGACGGTCTTGCACAGGGTGTATGGCAAGTTCATGGGCAATCGGCCGTTCATCCGGAAGGCAGTGAGCAACATCTTCTATAGGTTTGTGTTTGAGACAGATCGTCACAATGGGATTGCTGAGCTGCTGGAGGTGTTTGGGAGTGTGATTAGTGGTTTCGCAAGGCCATTGAAGGAGCATAAGTTGTTTCTATGGAAGGCCCTGATTCCTCTTCACAAACCAAAGACGGTGGGACTGTATTTGCCACAGTTGACATACTGCATTACACAGTTTATCGAGAAGGAACCAAAGCTCACAGGGACTGTTATCAGAGGCCTCCTGAAGTACTGGCCAGTGACGAACAGTCAGAAAGAGATGATGTTCTTGGGAGAGTTGGAGGAGGTGCTGGAGTTGACAGAAATGGCTGATTTCCAGAAATGTGCTGTTCCTTTGTTTCGCAGGATTGCGCACTGCCTCAATAGCTCTCATTTTCAGGTAAATTTCTTCTTGGGTATAGTTTTAAAACAGTCCTTTCATCATAGCTTATTCTCTGTATAAGCCTTTTTTTAATGTTATTGTTTTTCCTGATACTAATTAGTGTAGGCACAAGTACTTATGTGTACTGGATACATTGTCACATGGCCATGTTTTTTCTGGGAAGACTTTAAATACCTTGTTACTTGTTCAGATTTTGAATTGGATGCCATTAAGACAACTTTCTTGTTAAAAAATGAAATAAAATGTTGTTCTAACGGCATCATTTAAAAACCAGAGGGAGTAGATGCCAACAAAGTTTCAGCTTCTAATCTTTTAGCCTCCATGTGTGGAGTATGGACCATGGAAGTTTCTATCAAGAAATAAAATCAGGCCACACTGCTGTATTAATTGATCTCTTTAGAATTGAAGCAGTGCCGGTCTCGTGGGCATTTCAAAATTGAAACCTCAGTTTTATTTGGCTCAATTTGCCCCTTAAGGCCGTAACTTGTTAGTTTTTTGAACTTCTATAATCTGTATCTTTTGCAGCAGCAAGATATATAATAAAAGAATTAGGACGGAACGGAAGTGTCTAACTTGTAAGGAACAACCGGTGTGTTATAGTGATACACTCCCATATTGGAAACACTAACTAAATTATCATTTGAATCTGCAAGCGCTTCCTTATTTGCCTTTCTAGATATTTGCTATAGAAATGACAAAAAAAAAAACTAATAAGAAAATAGTATCATCTAGCATGCCAGACGAGTATTACAGAGCGTCTTTTTGCTAGACTATTGAGCAGGTTCAGGAACATATCTTTTTCATTCCCTATGAAACAAAGTTTCTGTTTAGTTCATGTACAGCAGGTGTATGTAGCTACGAAATATCATATGCAGAAAAACAAGTCCTAAGAGTCCCAAATTAAGTTTCCCAGAAATCGATCTATGCATGAATTTTTCTTCTTGCAATTCATTAAAGAAGTGTTTTGGTAGGATGCTTTATGCATCATGGACCTTGTAAGTGCTGTGCAATGACATGGCAAAACCTGGTGTTGCTTCTATAATTGTAAACTACTGGCTATCAGGAACTGAAGAATTTTTCTTTGTTTATTGTTAATAGGTTGCTGAAAGGGCCTTATTCCTGTGGAACAACGAACATTTGTTTGACCTGATCTCCCAAAATCGCCAAGTTATCCTGCCGATCATATATCCAGCCCTAGAAAGGAATGCCCGTTGGCACTGGAACCAGTCAGTTCTAAATGTTACAATGAATGTCAGGAAAATGTTCCTCGACATGGACGAGAGATTGCTGCTGTCTTGTCAGAGCAATTTCCAAGAGGAGGAAGATAAACGAGTAGCATCTGAGGAGCGTAGAAGGCTTGTATGGGAACACCTCGAGAAGAATGCTGCATTTCGTCCAGTAACAGGAGACATCAGTTTTGTAGTTCCTCCTACATCTGCTCCTCTGGTAGCCCCCACTATGACATGATAAAACATGGGTTCGGATGACTTGATTGTTAGCTAGCTATGGGTGTGTTGCGCAGGGAATTTTGTTGCCTTTGTAAGCCCCTTGTGCCGAAGTCTGTAATTAATAGTTACTGGTTTCATGGTTTGACAGTGAATGCTTGATTGTTGATTCTCTGGTGTACCCTAAAGTTATTGACATGTCTTCGTATACCAGATAATGTCCAATCCTAGTTGACCAGTGTGGTGAGAGAGTGATTGATTGCCTTGGAAAGTTTCTAGTGAGCTAAATAGCTGATGTGTCATGTTCATGTGATATCCTTTTGATCTTTTGGATTTTGATGGATGATACATAAATGCCTGATATCTTGGATGAACATGCAATGAGATGGCAGGTAAGTTCATAGAGCTTTTCATATCTTTTACTCAACTGCATTGTTTCATTTTGAAATATCATGAATCTAGGTTTCACAATAATCTGCTGTTTGTAAATCCTTCCCATTGATAACAAGAACAGCGTGTTGTTATCATCCTTGACTCCCAATGTGATGCAATCCCTCTGTTATTTTACAGTATAAGTATATCAAACTAAGATATCTGGGAATCGATGTGAATATCAGACCCAAATTTTATTAAACTACTTTTACTGCCTACTAAACTAAGACCTAATTTAGTTTGGATAGGCCAAAACTTGGCTAGCGAAACACCAAACCTCAAATACTGTTTTCCTAGTCCTTTTTTCCACGTAAAACTAAAAAAAAAAAATGGGAGTAAACAGTGAGTACATGGAGATGGCTAGACCAGAAATATATTCACCAAATTAACTGGACAACAACTAGGCATGCAAGTGGGTGCCCAGTGGGCAGTTATGGATCAAACTTTTAATTCATTTTGCTCTACCAACATCAATGGATTGAGGTGGATTTCAGTTCATTTATTAGATTTTTTCGGAACTTGCATCTCTAGCCTACCCCAACTTGCTTGGGACAAAAGGCTATGTTGTTGTTGTTGTCTTACTTACATCTTACAATATCCCTAAAACGTAGACCCAAATTAACTTTACGGAGCTTGTGCAGAATCTAAGACCCAATAATCACCTGGTCTCCTCTGGTGACTTTCTTTCTTATAGTTTTACGCTAGGATGAGCTATCACATCACTGTGAAGTTGTACCTAAAGAGTCATTGTAGATGATTATTGATATACAGATGTGCAAATTCTTGTGTTTTGGGGACTTACCAAGGTTCATGATCTGGCTTCGACGAGTTAGGATGGTTCAACAAAAAATGATGTTTGGGCTACTGTTTGGTATCTCCGGGACACAGGTAGTAGTCGGGGGATGTTTTACATTGATGGAGGTGGAAAAAAAAATCTTCACAATTTTCCTGTATAATTACTAGAAAATATTTGCTGAGATTTTTCTTATGTATTTGGTATTACCTTCTGTACACCTCTTTGATAATGGTTTATGCATCTTAATTATTAAAGTAAAGTGGTTAATATGGATGGTTGGGGGGGGGGGGGGTACAAATACGCACAAACCTTCAAAAAATGGTAACAAGATATAGATATATGTTGGTGAATCAAATCATTTGATTTGATCTTATTTTCTACGTTCATACATTAATTAGTTTCATTTAAGAATTATAGACTTTAGTAGAAGACGTAGTGAAGCAAGTCACGTATAATCCCAGTATCAGCACGAGTTTCTTCCCTCCTTTTTGTAATTGTTGATAGATGGACATTGCACTATAAATGATGGCAGTTGGACCAAATTGATACAAGCATGGTCCCTCACGTAACCATCTTTCAATTAATGAGAAAGAGGCCTAATTTCACCTAGTTTTCATACGGCCAAGAGCCCAATGCAGATTTCCATTCAAGATTAGTGCTCATGAGAGAAAAGGGCTGCCTCCTTGCATCATTATGGAATTTCTCTCATCCAATTCTGATGTGACGTTCTCTGGACTGCAGGGTTACTAATTCTCCATGGAACCCGTTCAAGCATCGAAGTGATTTCAGTACTTGAATCCTGAGTATTTCCATGTATCTGAACTCTGACTTGCATCAGCTGGCTAAGATGGGCATATTATTTATGTTTTTTTAGTTTGTTTGAACAAGTACACTCCACAGATTTTTAGTTGAACAAAATTTTCCAGCACAAAGACCAAGCTCAATTTAACAAATAGCACTGATTGGCAATAAAACTTCCTTTGTCAAGTCTTCCTTGTCCCACAGGGAAGGTGCTAGGAACTGGCACATTGAAACTCTATAAAGAAGGCTTCATGTCCACATAGACACCATATACATCTCCCCTGCTTTGTTCACTGTCCCTTCTCTTCTCACGTTGTATATTTGAAGATATACTTGAACAGGGTGACTTGACAAGCGAGATGTATAACCCTTCGAGTGCGCAGGACATGTCCTACTATGATCATGTTCAGAAGCGCTATGAGGAGAAAGGCTGCCTATATGCATGGTAACTGATTTTGTCCGTTCTTCATTACTCGCACTCTGTTATATTTGTTTCTCATAGTTGATATTTTGTCATTATATTTGCTATATTATGACGAAAATCCTCTGAACTCTGAAACTTCACCGATAAAAAGGAAGAATCTTGTCTTTATGGTATAGAAGTTCACTGGTGTGAAATTCAGAATAGGGCTTGCCAGATTGTTTCTTCTGGTATCTTGGATGAAAATCATGAGGAGAACAATTCAGAAGTACATGGGTTTATCCAGTTGCCAGCGTTTTTGCTCTGAATATTATAGACAAGATTTCTTTGACTTAAGATCATCCTAACATACACAACCATACCTTCAATACGATAAAATTAGGAAGTTGTGTGCACATTTTATTTTTTAATAATGGTAAGTTGTTTACTCTTTTTGCCGACCCCAACTTGCTTGGGATAAAAAGGCTTTGTTGTTGTTTACTCTTTTTAATTCTTCATTCAAGCAACACTGGATATTTGCAGAGTCTCATCTTGCAGTTGAATGAATCTTGAGTTAGCAGTATCTAACTACGTACAAATAACCTAAACTTTGACAACAGTCACAGAGTACTCCAAGCAAGTGATTGAAAAGCTTCCTAAGCATTTGAAGAGAGATGGTTTGATGATTCTGTTTGTAGTTTTATGATTGGTTTCTTAAGTTCGCTAAACTTCTGCATGCTACCTTGATTGGTTCAAGCCTTTTGTTGTAGAGCTCAGAGCTACCTTGATTGGTCTACAAGGCTCGATATGCATAGCTTTGGTCACAAAATTATTTAGAAATGAGTAAACATGAACTCTGAAGAATTCGCTTGAGGAAACAGGGATGGAAGATGGCATTCAGCTTCCTTAATAAAAGTCCTCCAAAACATTCTTTCCGTGGCAACTAGCTCAATTCAAGGAACTCCCTTTATGTGATTGTCAAAAGCTTTCATCCCCTTCGAAAACTCTCTTTGACATATTGGTTTATCCCTTTTTGTGAGCATCGGACCTAGCCTCTCAAGTTTTCCATGGCTATGGCTATGGCTCTGCATCGCGATCAAGGTGCGTACGGGGTGGGAAATTCATGGTATTAGCTGGGTTGCAAGCGACAGGAAACCTAATTTCTAGATAGAGATCCACCACGAAAGTCCTCAGAAGCGTGGTGCCATTGGCCTATCTGGGGAATTTGGTAGTTGACAGTCTTTTTCATGTGATATTGCCTACAACTGACAATATTTTGTCTTGCACAGGCTCTACTTGAGATCAGTATAATGACCTGTCAAAATCCAAAATAAAAAGCACTTGGAATTTTTTTAGTAGAGCCAATAATGCTGAAATTTTTCACTTGGCTTATGATTAGTTTATTCACTAATTTTTCAAGTGTCTCGCTTTACTGCTTCTTTGAGACTTACGATGGGGGAATCTTCTTCTGCAGTCTGTTCACTCTCTGCTGCTGCTTCTGCTGCTACGAGACATGCGAGTGCTGCCTCGAGACCATCTGCTGCTGCTGCTAGTTAAGCTTTGAGGACATCATCATGGAGTCGTGGCTGATGTGGGACAGTGACCGCTGTCCAATGGCATCATAGTTGCATATCGCTTCGTATCCCTTTCAATAAAAGCTGTGTGTATGCACGTGTAGTGTTTTTGTTTATATTGGTGTGTTTGTTTCTGAAAATGCTCTGTGGGAGATGATGTAAATCGATTGTATCCAACCAAAGTTAAAAGAATACTAATTCGATCATTCGCTCTCAAGGTTAAAGAATCACCATATTAGTTGAAATAATAAGGAGAAAAGTGAAATACATGCATGATGTCAATATTCCGGTACATGTTCCGCACTGTTCAATCAACCTCCATCACAGCTAATTAAGCAGTCTGTTTCACCGTCATCAGTCGGCAACCCTAGAGCTATCTACTACCTTGAAATAATTGGTCATGCTAGATGCCACCTAGGATAGGCTAGGCCATGTCGTCTCCATCCTGCCGTCGCTGCTGCGACTCGTGCTGATGGCCGCCGGCCTGCTTCTGCTCTATCGCTGCTGCAACAGCTTGCTGCAGCTCCTTGCCTTTCCCCCACAGGAACGCGTACAGCCCCAAGATGATCAACAATGTCCCCAGCACGCTGCACATGATTGTACACAGCATAAATATATCATCACAACAGCATAAATATAAACTGTAGGAATTTTTGAAGCTATGAGTATCAAATTAAGAGAAGTGCTGATTTTTGCATGTACTATACAGCTAACTGTTGAAGAACATTTACCTCCCGGCGTAGATGTTAGTGCCAAGCAGCAGGGAGTCCATCACCGTGGTCATAATCAGCGACAGCGAGTTGAACATCGGCGTGTAGAGGGGTCCGCGCTTAGTGATGGCCCACGAGATGAGCACGAATGTGACGCCCGTGTTGAACACCCCCTGATGATCGATATCAAATGTAAAATACCAGGGGATCGATTAGTAGACTGACTATAATATCTGGTACTGGTCACTAACACGGGTTAGCAGTTACTAAATTTGTTTCCCAAAGAAATAAAAATGGGGAATAGTTACCGAGTAAACGATGGTGAGAAGCTGCAGATCCCACTTGAGCTTCCACTCCGCTCGTTCATGGACGAGAAAGATGCCGACGACGAAGGATTGCAGGCTTCCTAGCAGGCACGTCAACGTTGTCGCCCAATACTTCGATGGAAACACCTTGGCAAGCCTAACCTGTTTGTTTTCCAAACTTTTAGCGACTAGTGGGAACATTTCCATGTGTGTTCCAACTTCATACATAATAAAGTCATCAGAAGAAACAAGCTAGTACACTGTACGTAGCCCCACAAGCTGAAAACTTGACAGCCTCAAATTCCAAATTGGACACCGGACCTGCAGTGCTGCACAATGGTCTCATCGGGGGAAAAAAATAGTGAGGTACCTGCACGATGAACCACAAGGCGTAGCTCAGGCAGCTGGCGCACAAGAACATTGTGCCGGAGACCATGTGGTGGTGAGCGCCGGCGAGCCCCGGCGCCGGCAGGGCGTGGGAGTATTTGAGCAGGTGGGTGGGCCACAAGTGCAGCAGCCGGCCTTTCAACAGGGTCACCACCATCATTCCGCCCACGCACATCGCCGTGCCCAGGAGCTTCATCCGGCCGGGCCACTTCCTCAGAGCCAGCTTCTCGGCTCTGAAGCACGTCGCATTGATGCAGATATATGTTAACGGCTGCAAGGGTCAGTTAGATCACATGTGGTTTGTGCTTATTACATTAGCTCATACCTGAGGACGATGGCGGTCATGAATGTTACAACTGGGATCAGGTTCAGGAAGTTGACAGAGTACGCAGCGCTGGTAGCCCGTAGCCCGTAGTAGTACAACCCCATTGCTAGGACGATTCTAAAATACATTGAGACAATTTTACTTTGTAGAAGTCTCATACATGTATAACGATGTAATTTCATCGCAAATAAAAAAAATGCATAACGATGTAATTAATATGGCATAAAATGTATATGTTAAGATAGTGTTTATTTTATATTTATGTGTTTATCGAAACAACACGAGATGCACTATATCCAAATACCGAACTAGTTGAAATGGTCCATATTTTGACAGTGCATGAGTTTTATTGCAGAATGTACATTTTATGATGACAGTCCAAATTTGTCTCCACGTCTGATGTCATTAAAAAACATATGACATATAAAACAAATAATAACACATACACGACTATGCCTCGTGACCGCCGTGTACAACCAAATAGCATGAAGCTTGCTTGTCTGGTGGGATGAATTGATGTTGGCTCATATACTCATTTGTAGCGGTGGCCTGCTTTCAAAACCACCGTTAGGTATTTTTTCATCCCGCCGCTATAGGGGCGGTTTGTTGTGGTGTACCGTGAGCTGCTGGTAGTGATATGTAGTACGTGCACACACAAAAGTAGTTGTACAGCAGACATACGTGTTTACTCTATCTGTCCAGAAATATAAGCATTTGTTGACCATTTGTCTTATTTTTTATATGAAAAATATAAAAACATATAATTCATATTTAAAGTATATCTATTGATAAAACAAGTCATAAAATAATAAATAACATTTTCAAAATATTTTAAATAAGATGAATGATAAAATGTGATATATATGAAATAAACAAATGCTTATATTTCTGAATGGAGGAGTCAGGTTGAATAAAATGTAAGAGTAGTGAGGGTGCGTCCTCACCCGAATGCAGCATTTACGGAAAGCCAACCCCAGACAACCAGGTTTAGTTTCTTCAACATTTCCCTGCAACAGACAAAGATGGAAGGAAATTCTGAACCAAATGTCATAGATAGAGATGAGAGGATTATGCTATGAGGGAAAAGAAAACTCATGATGGAATATTAGCAACATCTTTCTCATGATTGACAACCACTGTTAGGACTACAATTTCTATCTGATACAGTGATACTACATGAAGAATTACAGAGGGCAGAAAGCCTCAGTGACAAAAAGAAATGAAAAGAAAAGGTGAAAGGAAATCTAGTGGATACCGATCTGCTATCGTCTAGCCTGGCACGGGCATTTAACGGAGCTTAATTCTTTTAACTCTTTTGCATTAGATGAGACAAACAAAATTACGGTCAGTCCAGTAACTCTGTTAACATGAAACTAGCCCAAGAGACGTGCAGCAAAGAAATAGCCCAAAGGAATGTGTGTAGCAAAGGTACCGAGCCCACGTTTAAGTCGCAAAAATTTAGGCCAGCTGAGTGATAGCTTAATGATCAGGCCCAATTCTAGCCGAGCCCATCGCGTCTCACCATCACCAATTGGAGGTAGGGAGGATACCAATGGAGGTATTTAGTTTTTTTTTCTCTCTCTCTTTTCTCTTGTAATCTCAATGTAATCTTAATGTTGTAGGTATAGTCAATCTCTAGAAAGAGTTGCTGCATGTAGTTTCCTTAAAAAAAAAAAAGAAAAAGTAGCGACTCATGTAGTTTCCTGATCAGGAATGGAGGGCGCTTGTCTTTCCGCTATCAGGCTATATCAAATGTTTGGCTGGCTTAGCCTTCAACCTTCAATGGAGGTAGAAACAGCAAAGACATTCCAGGGTTGGATGAGCACAGCATTTATTTCCAGCTTGAATATCAGGAGTATACTCTTCATCGAGGAAGCACTGATTATTTCCACACTGTGAAAGGACAAGTGCACAGATCAAATCACGTTGAAATTTCCCTGTTTCGACGAATCTGAAGTGTGGCCGCAGTCAACAAGATTCGTGATGTGGACTGGCTGTCTCTTAGGTCGTGAGCACAGTTGGGAGTCAACAGCTACTCGCTATCGCTCCTTGGATTGCGGACGCTAACTGTGCATCATCCAACGCTTGACTCAAGTTTTAATCCACATCAGTCGATTAACGCACTTTTGTTGTTCATAACTGTGTTACTGAACTTTTCTGCAGTGGTAGAGTGACTGAAATCCTCTAACACATTCAAATACGTACACGATACACCATTGTTTCATGGTTCATGCATGTCTGGAGACTAGACATATGTCGTGTACGCAAGTGTGTATGCGGTGACCATGCAAGGTGTGCATCAACTGAAACAAGAAAAAGATCTTTTCTGATGATGATATTCTAGTCAGTTCGTTTTACACTTGTTGACGTGGTGATGCCAGCCATGGTTTCAAATCTTTGGTTAAGCCATTTAGCAACATCTTTCAAAAAAAAGCTATAGCGTCCATTTAGCGGGTTATTAGCGGAATTTAACAGTAAAAATAACATAGCGACTGTTCTTTCTAGCAGATATAGCCGTAGATTTCAAACCTTGATGCCAACGCAGTACGTACGCAGAGAACAGATGAGACACTGGGTGGTTGACATGCATGATATTTTTTTCACCCCCCCATTAAACATTCAGTTCTGCTGTTGTTGTTGCTTACTGATGTACTACCTGATAGCATTCCTAATTTGTTGAAAGTCAACAGTTCAATTGACTAGCGCTATGAAGATTTGCATATTAGGATAGTTGATTTCGATGCAACATCACATGAGTGTTGATGAAAGTTAGGAGGCTTGATTGCCAAACCCTGAAATGCTTACATTTGTAGATAGGCTTATCACGCTATCAGCAACCGTCTAAAGGATAGATGATGACTTCAGATTAGCTAACGCAACCCAACTGAAAACACTAGATATATAAAAATAAAACAACCAAATTAAAATGCTTCATGACAAGCCGGTCGTTTCTGTCTAGTCAAGTCAATCGTGAGTCAGTGGCGGGGACCCAGCTGGGGTCCTGGCACACTCTGATTTTGCAGAAATCAGTGAGGATTTTCTATGCATGTGACCTGATCGAATCCATACATGCAGGAAGACAGGCGAGGAATTGTTTGCGTTGAAGGAACAGAGGAAGGATAACAGTTGAACAAGGCATGGCGGATGCATATGCGCGTGGGAAAAGGAAACCTGGTAGCTGTAGGGCGCTGGCATGGCGTACCTCTCGAAGAGGAGCCCAGCGGCGCGACGGCGGCGGCGGCGATGAGGTTGCGGTATACGATGAGGACGAAGGGCCGCATGCCGGTGTTGAGGGCCAGCTTGGAGAGCAGCAGCATCGCCGTCGAGAGCACCTGCACCAGCACCATGCTCAGCGGCAGCGCCGCCGCCTCCAGCGCCCACGTCTCCTGCGGCTTCACCATCACCATCACCACGGCCTCCGCCGCCGCCGCCTCCTCCTCCTCTGCCTTCCTCACTTCGTCCGCCATTTCTGCCGCTGCCGCCACGAAGAAGAACAATAGGAAGAAGCAAATGCACGGCAAGATTCGGCGGAGTTGCCCTCGACGAGGAGGATTATGTGTATATGTAGGATGAGGTAATGATGGCGTGCCAGTGCGGAACCCCCCCGTAATCACTGGCTGACGGCTTCTTGTCCTCACCCCGAGTGAGATGCATGGCGCCAAAGGAGTTTGACTGACGTCTGCGAGTTAGTAAACTACAATTTACTGCATGCATATGCATCTGTTTTCTCTCTCCTTATTACTACATGAAACGTGCAAGCATCCAAGGTTCTGAGGTCGCTCGCACTGGATTTTATTTCTTCATTCATTGAATGATACCACGGAGCACAGATAGAAAGCAAATAGCTAGTCGTCAACTCGTGCAATTGCATGAGCTAGGTATCAATTTGTGGCACTTAATTGCCTATCAATCCGTGCATCTGCACGGGGCTAGCAATTTCATCATGCGTCTAGAGTATTAATAGAACTTGAGGCTTATGACAGATGAGCATATAGAGATTTGATTAGACTCCATGGTTAATTATTAGGATAGGTAACAGGTAGCAGTAGAGACTCAGTTTGGACTCCATAATTCTTACGGATAAAAAACAGAGGAGAAAGTCGTGCTAAATGCATACTCAGGTCTCTTAAGCTTTAAAAATTTATTTCGATGTTTGCTTTTATGATGATTTTGATTTATCTAGGATAAACATTTAATCCATGCAACTGCATGGGCTAGCATAATTTAATTAAGTAACTTTTGGTTTCCAGTTATTAAACTAACATTTTCTATATAGATTAGTATTTTTGCAAAGTTTCACACATACACAATATGTTTGGAAAGTTTTAAGTCTTCATCACTTTAATTGTTGAAGTAATTTTAACAACGCATGAGCATATCCTATTGGACTTTGATGATGCTCAAACACTACTTATGCATTACAAATATGATTAATTCATGATCCACATATATGAGGACTCACCCTGTAACATTAGATATCTGTAGAAACTTCTCCGGAAATAACTCAATTTCTACAGGTACAAAGAAAATATTATTTTCTATACAGGGTAAACTGTTTTCATATGTCGTTCTTAACGAAATTTTACACTACGGATATATAGACACCAAAATAATGCGCTGATGGAAAGCTTGTTATATTGCATCTAACAACAAACAGCAGCCATCTCAGTCTATAGTAAAAACTAGAAAAATGTGCAGCGTTGCTGCATGGGAATGCAAGGGAATTGCCTTGAAAAGTCAAATATATAATGCATGATAAAACATAATTACCTTGTTATCTGATGCTATGTATACATATAAATAGTTTTGTTTGTAATAATGTTGGAAATTGAGTCGCGACCTCTAAAATTTAGTTTGTAGTAGATTGAGTCAATCCCATCAATGGTTGAGTTATATTGGTATCCCATCAAGGTTTTATCCAATAAACCGATGTACCCAAAGTGGCATTGACACTAAGCCGTCCTTTCTTTTCTATGGTTTTACACTAAGCATAGCTTTGGATCTATTGGCCTGATCTCTGTTCTTTTATTAAACTTGGTTATAAATGGAGCCTATGCTTCTATTATGGAAGTGATTTTTCATTCTTCAAATATGGTTTTAACAATAAGATTGCATCAAGCAAATACATAACATTTTTCTGATTTTTGCCCCTTAAAAACACATCTATCATGTAATAGAAGTGACGTTTTGAACAATCCCTTTTGAACATAGGGTGCAGCGAAACTCTGTAGATGAAAAGTATGAGCTATATTTGTATGGGAAGAATATAATAACTATAGAGAAATAGTGTGATGATATCCCAAAACTCAGTGAAGATAGCTTTAGATATGTCCAAAACTGAGATTGGAGGTCAACTGAGTCCAATGTGACCACAATGCTCAGTGCATGATGGAGCTCATCTTCCATAGAGACCCATTTCTTTGTCCAATGTTTTCCATTTATCTGCTCATTGCTTCAATTAAAAAAAATAGCTGATATCACAGGACATAGCGCAAGCTGCTATGGAGGTTCCTGCTGGTGGACTAGGCACCTGAATTGAGAGGCTAGGGGTGACACCATGGCTTGAGCAGACAACTCGGTTCGTCCATACTCCACACTGATAGTGACCAACATGCATGTTCGGCAAGAACCACAAACACCGAAATATCCTTGAACTTGCTAATCTGTGAAGTACTGTCTGTAACGACGTTGAGGTTTGGGGTCGAAAGCCCGTCGTGCCCGTGAGGCTGTAGCAACCTAGCAACCAGGCCGGGCATGCCAGGCTCTTGGATCAGCGCCATTGATGCCAGTCAGACATATCATCGAGTACTTGATATGCAGGGTGTCAATGTACGAGTGCTAATGCGGTGGTCACGATGAAATCAGGAGCTCAGGGCCACGGCCTTCTTGTTCGCGACTTCAGCTGATATTGCTATCATGGGAATAAATATCATCGCAGTTTTTTGACGCCTCGGCGTCGAGCAGGGCATCCGCAGGCATGCACGCGCGCGCAGGTCGCTGACATCTGTTAATCTGTATTCTCATCGTTCTCGCTCCTTTCCATGTCCGCACGTCTGCCGAGCAGGGGAAATCGGAGGGAGGCGGTGGCGCGATGGTACCTAGCGGAAGAGAGGGTGGAGATGGACGAAGCGAGGCCGCGTGGCCCGCGGCAGGTATTTTCTTTTCCATGTTCGAGAAGAGTCTGGACTCTAAAGGCAAGCTGTTCCTGTTTTGCAGTGATCAAAATTTGTTACCGTTACATTTTTATCCGACGGTGGAAGCTTTTTAAATTGACGTGGAACATCTCACAGTTTGAGAATGCGACCGCATTGGGAAATAAGAAGATTTTTATCCGACGGTGGAAGCTTTTTAAACTGACGTGGAACATCTCACAGTTTGAGAATGCGACCGCATTGGGAAATAAGAAGATTACTTTCCAAGCATCTTCCCGTTGGACTTGATCAATCTCCATGCTTTTTGACATAAACACGTAGCTCTTTTCCCATTTAAAATGATGTCCTCTTTCTAGTTATTTTTTGAATGCATACAACAAAATCCTATTCAACTTTGGCTGACTGTATGTACTCTGATTATCTTGGTTGAACAAAACACTTTCAGCTGTCTAATTTTTTGTGAGTAATAATTAGCAAGGCAGCTTTTCTTATGAAGTAAACCAATGAGCCATCTGGTCTACTGTTTCTGCCTCTTGTATGTGATCTACTAACACTCATATTCTTCCAGCAGATTTTCCTGACAAATGCTCCTTTCTCCCGCTCTGGCTGCATGCATGTCATATGTACTTCTCTCAATATTCTTCATATTTACCTTTGCAACTCGAACATGTATCATATTTCTGCGTCATGTTACTTGATTAAACTGGCTGCGGCAATAACATCTATGCTAATCCATGGTCAGCCCTTTGTTATTGAACTTAAAATAATTGTATATCTGCGGGTTGTATAGAAGACAATGGAAAAACTCTCTCGTCTGCATCACCTGCATGACTGTTCGATGGCCTTCCTCTTTATTTTTTTCTCGATCCTCCTCTTCCTGCTTTTCTTGGTCTTGCCATCGCTTTTGCCAACGCCTGAACAATAAAATATTATCAGAGGTGTCACAGGAGCATCCGACAGCAATTCAGAGGCATGAGGACGTAAGGAAGAAGCTAGAACAGAGCACGGGCAGATCCAACGACATGACAGCTGTGTTCGGCTGGAGGAAAATCCTCCGGCTGCTGCTGCTCCTGCTGCTACAGTCAACTGAATTGCTACAGTGCGCGAATCCTCCGCTACAGTGTTCTCTCTCACTATTCAAACTGCAACTGCAACTGCATCCTCCAACCGAACACCCCGGAGATCCAGCAAGGTATCGCAGCAGGAATGGATGCCGCATCCTCGTCGCCGCCGTAAGTCTCGGTTGCCCAGGTTTCAAAATTCCTATGTTGATTCGAAGTTTGCCGAGCGTCTGGCCTCAGCAGGGCCAGCACGTAACATCGCCTGGCTGCTGTCTGCGACTGCCCTAGAGCTGCTTCCATGCCTCAGAACATGATTAGGCAATGAAAGGAGAGAAAATAATAGATTTAAGATCTATTTGAGGAAGTCGGAAATTGATGAGAAGAATAGGGTGGAAGAACGATTAATCGTGAAAGCATGGGAGATATCTGAAACTGGCAGCCATCGTATGGAACAATTAGGCTGTCGTGAGAGATCCAGACAACATCCCCCATATAAAGTGGAGGAGCTAATATTAATCGTTAAAGCAACTTTGTTTAGTCGATCTGCCCATGACCCGAGGAAGCCCATTTAGTATGATACTATCAGAGTAAAGTGAAAGAAAAAAAATATGAATAAAAATGGAAAATCAATGAGATAAAAATACAAGATGATTTATCAGAAAATTTTGTGACGATTCACTTTTTGCCACTGTTTTGGCATATTATCAGTTTTCTACCAATTTAGTGACGATTTCGTCGTAAAATTCTTGATTAATGAAGAAAAATCGTTTGCACGTCCCGCCTGAACCAACCAGTTAGGTATTTTGAGGGCCCAATTCGTCACGAAGCATATCGTCATAGAGTTAAACAAATACGACATCGTAGCTATCACATCATAGCCCTACACCACAAGTCAGGTATTCTGTACATTTGTGACGAATTGTACTGCAGAATAGTCAGCACTACATGGGTCCACACGTAAGATATTCTTACGTTTGTGACGAAACGTTTTTCGTCGCTCACCCGACCGTAACGGCGAATTACGCCCATGTGGCAGCGTCATCAGCACAAAATTGAAGAGCTAGGTTTCATAACAAAATTGTGTTTTCTTAATGATTTTTCTCTTTATTGTGTACAAACAATATTGAAAAGGGTTTTTTATTAACAATAACTGTTTTGAATTATCCAAAACCATTTAATTTCACTTAAAAATTTTACAAAATATTATTCTTAAAAGATGCTTGCTTCATTCATCCTGCCTACTATGCTTAGGATTTTATGTGAGGACAGTCGTTTAAAAAATTCTTAATATAAATAATTTTGTTTGGTGTGAATGAGACAATAAAATAAAATTCCTGAAATCGAGAAAAGTGGTACAATAGGTAGGGGTAGTCGAACCTGGCTGTTCTAGGAGAAAGAAATCTGCATAACCACTACACTACTCAACCTTTTATGACAAGTTGTGGCATTTTTCTTGTACCATAACTAGGGGTGAAAATGGACGGATAATATCTGACCGACCGACTGCCGAATCTGAATAAAATCAATATGAGGAAATGCAGGATGCGGCAATAATTATTCGAGTAAATCTATAAGATAGGATGCGGGATGAGCACTATCCGTCTGTATCCGATCCGTTATCACCCATACCCATAACCACTATGTTTATATTTTCAGCATGTCTTATGTTTGCCATAACCTTTCACTCTGATCGAATGATCGACTCTATAGAAAGCATATGAAGAGCTCTACATGACTTTAGAGAATTCCAAGCAATTTGGTGAACCTACAGGACAGATTTGTATTACAAATATACTAACAAGTATAAAAAACCTAGATCACTCTATGGACTGTTATCGAAAGAACAAACCATCACACAATGTATTATGAGAATACGATGTGTGTTCATTAGGTCCATAGAGCTAAAGATCACCGGAACCAGAGTCAGGAGTCAAAAGATACGCCAAATATACGTATGAGGTTCTAATAATGATATACTAAGGATAAATAGGTGTGGTACAAAGGTACACACTATGCTATCCTATGTGTATATTTACAACACATTGTATTTTGCAATAATTTTTCACTGTGGACTCCGATTTTGATGATCTTTGTTGGTGGTTTCTAAGTACCACTTTTATATGCCCAAAACCACCAACATCGCACCATATTCTCATCATAATCATGTGTTTACCTCTAACCTTGACGAATTCCACATGTAGTGTCGTTTTAGTGCTATATTGCAGAAACAGGTGAAAAGACGACAAAATGGCTCTTATATGAGGAGTACCGACACGAAGCCCGACTCGCCATGCAAGGAGGGCTTCCCACTAGCCCATGACACATTCAAGGCACCTCTGGACATCTATGGAACCCAACATGCAAGCCCAAGGTTATGGCCCAATGCCTAAGGATTTCTAGAAGGTTTATCCGGAAGGAAAGATCAATTCGCGCAGTCTAGAAATAGCACTATATTGTCACGCAGATTTGGAGTTCAAGACGTGCTCTAATGGGACTCCAATATACAGGAAAGTTGTAGATCTCGTCGAGAGCTTTCCGAAACATATATGGATTATCCCGTTTGGACTCTGGAGCTAGGAGATATGGGCCCCGCAAGGAGACCTGCGCAGAGGAGTCTGAATCAGGACAGATATTTTGGCATCGCATATTTGGGAACTAAGACGGCCGAATCTGGAGATCTAATGAATACCAAAGTTATAGATCTTTTCGAGGGCTATGAGATAGAGTCCAAGTTTGCCTTATTTGGACTCCGGACGAGGAAGTTATGATTTATGGAAGGCGGAGCTGCGAAAAGGAAAAATCAAGTCCGAATTGGAAACGACTCGTGCCGATCGGCACACCTTTGGTGCTGACCGGCACCGACCTAGATTTATTTCCTTTCGCCTCCAGATGCCTCCCCACTGCATATATAACCCATGGGACGCCCCGAGGACGGGGGGGACGAGAGTTGACATCTTTAGGGTTTAGGAAGCCTCTGCACATCGCCGGGAGGCCACCGGAGTTGAAGAGCCACCATATTGAGAGATGTAGTCTAGTTGGGTAGTCGTCCTGCGTGGTTGCACTACACCGAAGCTTAGGAGAAGTAGAGCCATGTATCTAAGGAGTCGTCAATGGTGCACTAAGGCGGTGCCGACCGGCACATCCCTGTGCCGATCGGCACCTCTCTGACGGTGATGAATAAAGGTACAATTCTTATATTTATCTATGTATATGTCTTAATTCTACCCTTGGCTGCGGTTGTGTTCGTCTGGATTTTATGGTCTTACATATGCTTGTTCCAATGCTTAGTAACGCGGCTAAGTAATTAGATGTTATCTTAATTGTGGCGGCAATAAGAGGTGAGAGATTCAATCTCTCACTATCTCCATTGTGGTTAAGATAATATCCGGATCTTGTATGCGCCATAATTGCATATTGTCTCTGTACCTCAACGCGCTGGAATATGCGAGATCCTTGAGATGATGTGTAGAGTGGGAAAGGGTCACCGACTAAGACGAACTGGTCGTGACAGGGCTCGTCGGAAAAGGGCCGCTTCCTACCGTTCTTCGATGTTCACTAACTGTTTAAAGTGCCAAGTAAGTTAGGATTATAGATGTCACATTGTTGCTGTTTCGGTGCCGACCGGCACACCCGTGGTGCCGATCGGCGCATCCTTTCTCCGACCACTAGATGTATACAGGCTAACTCCAGGTGTTCCTCTTTGGTTATGTGTATGCTTTCCTGTCAGTTCCTCAGGCTATTCAAGCAACCTCCGGACAACTCAGCCCTTGTGCCGATCGGCACACCAGTTGCGTCGATCGGCGCAACCCTCGCTTTCACCTTTTTCATGCTCTTGTATATGCAATAAGTACTTCATGCTAGGATTGATTCGTTAGACGACGTAAAAGACCTTACACGGTTCTCTTGCTGATCCTTGTGGATTCGATATAAACCTTGGAATACTCTGAGGGAAAAAGCTACAATGTACACCGTCCACTTGCGGTATATAAATAGGTGCGTATAAACGACCAACAAGCTTTTTCTGACGCCGTTGCCGGGGATCGGCAACTCGAACCTAGGGTGATCTATCTAGTTTATCGAACTAATCCTATATCTTTTTATTGCATATACCCTGTTTTTCTTTGTTTGTGTGTCCATTGAAAACAGGTACAAGGCTAGGCACACAACATCACCTGAAGCATGACGATGTTGCTTGCTCCATAGCAATAGGTGCTAACTTTGTTAGTGGCCCATCATCTGCTATGGAGTCCCTCTCCATAAAAGACTCGCTAGTGCCGATCGGCGCAACGCCCATGCCTATCGGCACCACACTGCTCAAAAGAAGGTACGCGCTCTTGTGTTAATTTGTTTTGGACTAATGCTCTGCGAAGATTTGGCTTGTTTATATCAATAGGTGATGGAGAGAAGATTGAGGGCTATTTACCATGAAGATCGAGGATTTCAATTGATAACATTGAAGGCATGGTGGATATGTTCTTGATCATGAGTTTGTCGTTCTGTCTGCTGACTTCTCAGAGGTGTGCGCATCCGTACAGAAGATCGCATGGCCTAAAAAGTTAATATTCTGAAAGAGCATCAAGTCTAGTTTCCAACGGTTCAAGTCTCACATTATTTGGAGCTTTCTACAAGGATTTATGGCCAAAACACGAGACTCTGCGCAGGCTGTTTGAATATTGCGCGAGAATTGCAACCAATTGGAAGATTAAAGCAAATATGGAATCATTTGACCATATCCACGTGGTCTATGGGTTTCCAAACACTTAGAAGACTTCCTTTGGATGGTAGACACGGATTCAAGTCGTTCGAATATTTGGAAAGTTTGAATTCAATTCAGATTCGTCGTGAGACAGCCTGATAGGAGTGGGCATTCGGGTTACCCGAAAATTTCAGGTCGGGTAATTCGGGTTTTGGAAAATTCGGGTTCTGAAAATCAACACCCGAAATTCTCCTAAACAAAATAAGACCCGAAAATTCGGGTACCCGAAAGTTCGGGTTCGGGTTCGGGTAATCCCGAATTACCCGAGATAACAGCAAGAGCAGAATGCTGTAGCAGCCAACGAGGAAGAACGCTGCTGTGCATTGGAGTAGTAAGCAAAAAAAGCTTCAAGATTTTGAAACGCATATTTTTTTGCCATAAAGATAACTCACGTCTCAGTATTAGAAACATCGATCACTCCAAGGAAGCAACAGTTAAGAGGATGTGGATTGGAATAAAAAAGAAAGGCAAATCATCAATCCACACCACGACAACAAAGAATGGGAAGAACAAGCCACGTATGGAAGCACTCCAGGACAAGATCTTGTGCCTCCATGACCCTGCACAACCATTCGTTAGGCTTCCCTGAAGGAGCGATCGGGAGTACTTGCGGATGGGCGATGGGATGCAGTGCGCCACTGCGCCGCCAGCAACGCCGGGCGCAAATGTGAGATGGTGAAGTGGCGGCTAGTGGTGACTAGGGTTATTGAGGAGCAGCGGAGAGGTGCTGGGTTAGTTGGGCTGGGCTGAAATGCTGAAATGCTACACTGCTTGGAGCCTGCGAGAGTTGTGGTACGAGGGATGGGGGAAAATCGGGCTATTCGGTTATTTCGGGTACCGTGGTACTAAACCCGAATAACCCGTAATAAGTTCGGGTTTCCAAAACTGCTACCCGATATACCTTCGGGTTTGTTGTGTTTCGGGTTTTTCGGGTTCGGGGTCAGGTTTTTCAGGTTCGGTGCTTGGGTTTCGGGTTTTATGCCCACTGCTACAGCCTGACATACCTTTAGAAAAAAGGCCATATCTCCCTCATATGGAGTCCGATGAGGATGTGTGAGTACTCGTTGGAAAGATAATTTGATGCCCGACGCAATGGCACAGGTTTCAGCCTCTAATTCCTCCTGGTCGCAGCTGAAAAGCACAAACAAGTCGTCAGCTGGAACAGAACATGGCAGATTTCTTCGGAATTCTTCTCCCGTCAACTTGGTGGATCAATGGGTAAGTTTTGAGAAGTTGCATCAACCCTACATCATCATAACTTACTGGTGCAACATTGATCAAGATTCACAAGTCATAGGACAAGCCGACATATGCTCCAACGCTGTAAAGATCAAGTCATCAAGATTCTCCGGAAGACGATCAAGAAGCTGAAATCATTGGTGATTCTGTAAGTTCTCCGAGCTGATCAATATATGAAACTTTTATATCTGGATGGAGCTTCAAGTCTTCTTTCCAACGCATCAAACGGTGCTGGATTTAGATGTTTCTACAAGGATTTATGAGCTAATCATTGGACGCTGCGCGGGCTGTCAGATTTTCAAACAGCACGCAGCCTTGGAGTAAAAAACTCATAAGTCCTTCATACGGATTCCGTTTGAGGTGCATGAGCACTCGTTGGAAAGATATTTTTGCTACCTACACTGTGGTATAGTTTTTAGAACCTGTTTCATTCTGTTGGTGACACGAAATTCGGAGGGAACAGGAGCTGCAGATTATCGATGACAAGATTAAGGATGGAGATAAAGATGACAACAACGAAAATAGCTTGAGCGATTCTCCCATAAACAAATGATCAGAAGTTAAACGAGATTGAAGAATCAAGAGCATTATATCATTTACACATGTTGAGTAATATGCAACATAATGAAGAAGGGCTATGGATCAACCACGATGAAGTTTGCATAGTACAAGCTGCATGGATATCATTGGGATCTTACACCAAGAACCATGGCTTCGCGACAATCAGGTATGTAAGAAGTCTAGCTATTCGACTATAACTAAAGCGCTTTTTGGGAGGCAACCCGTGTTTTTGAGCCTTTTGTGTGGATTGTTTAGTGCTGCTAGGAGGACAACCTAGAGTTTTCGCTTTAATGTGAGCTTTACCCAACTCAATTGATTCACTTGTGTCTAATTGGTTCTAGTTTAACTTTTTATGTTTAGACCATCATCATTATATGTTTTGTTTGCAAAAATCATCCACTGCATGCATAATATGTGAGCACTTGCTTTGTTTTTGTATTTGCATAATTTTTTTCGCCTGCATACATTTAACCATCTGATTTCAGCCCACCTTAGCCTTCCACAACATTTTTCATCACATACCAGAGCCAAGAACCCTTGTGCCGATCGGCACGACTCTATTGCCGATCGGCACAAATGCCCAAATGCTTTTCTAAGCATTCCATCGCTGCCGCCTAACATTTTTTTAATTATTTTATTTTTGTTTAACACTAGCCTCTGACTTCGCATGTTCATATTCGCTTCATCACTCATAATAGATTGCTTTGAACTCTCCAATGATCTCTTAATTGGCTTGGTGTACACTCTCTCTAGCAAATTTAGGTGTAAACGTGGTGTTTATGCTTGTTTGTTGAACAACATTGGATAGTTAATTTGCATTGCTATGTTTTGCATCATTTGCATTGGTTGGTTGCTACTCTTTTTCAATGCGCTATCTTTCTAACACAGCGGAGTTTTGCAATAGCTAAGTCATGATAAACGTGGTGTTTGGACTTTGGTTGTTAAAGAATTTCGTTTAGATTGCTAGCAACTTAGTTGTAAGCATGGTGCTTAGAGCTAGGTGTAAACATTGCTCTTGTGTTGCTTCTACGCCGCTAATGTTCGTTGCTAATATCATAAAACCTTTTTCTTCACTTTGATAGCATTGTTTCAAGACTAAATAATGAGTAACTTCTGTTTCTAGAATTGTGTTGATCGCGTCCACATTCTTTTAGTATTTTTGTGTGAGCATGGTGTTTAGACAAAAATGCTGATCAACATTGTTATGGTCTTGCTTGCTAACATTGTCAGAGTTAACTTCATGCATCCACACTTGTGCACACACGTACACCCATTAGGATACTAGAACCAAATCGACACAAGAAGAACTTTGAGGTTGTTGTTAGCTGGTGGATATTATTCTACTCCCGACCATCACCTCGGGGGGCAGTATGTGCGCTTCAATTGTTTTGCAGGAATGAAAGAATTGATCTCACAAGAAGGAAGTTGAAGGAATTGAGGAGAAACAGCCACATGAACAAGAGAGAGCAATGGACAGCAGCTACGAGGCGACGATCGAGTTGAAAATCCAGAAACGAAGCCGAAGATGGAGAGTGCCGACCGGCACCACTTCCTGTGCCGATCGGCACCACTGATTTGTGCCGATCGGCACTCCGTTGTTGCCCTTACTGTCAAGCTTCTCTCATGCAATTCAGCAACATCTTAAGCATGGGGGAGGCACGCTCTGAACTTCAATTCACTAAAAGGCAGTAACATCTCTTTGCTCCTTCTCTTCTCTAATCCTATTCTCTTCTCATTCGCTGCTCTTACCTTTTGCTATCAACTTGGGTTTTGCTTTCTTTTATAATGTGGTACCCTTCTCGTTTTGTTCATGCGAAAGGTTGTTTGTAAAATTTGCCACTTAGAATTTAGAATGGACAATGACATATCCCTAATAGCTACCTTAGGGTGACCAAATGTCATCACTCTATCTAGGGGAGCTGGTTTGTATCATCACCGCCTATGTGTTTGAGCTTTCACTTCAAATAATACATATTTATGATGAACTTGCTTGAGATATGATGAAAGTTGCTATTGTTGTTGGAACTTGCATGTATGATTCGTTGCATATAATTGTCGCCCGCTGAATTTTAATGAATTTAAACTAAGCACCAATTCTATAAACTCTATTTGCTTTAGTGGTGGTGTTTGTTGACAGATGATTTGATAGAGACCCCATATGATTGAATTGTTCTTCATGACAACATGCTTTGCTCTCTAAAAAGAAAATTCTAACATAGCTTGAGTCCTTACTAATTTTTTTTGGAAAACTATAATGTCTTATGTCTCTAATCCTTACAAATATTGCTCTCTTGCATTAATCATACCTACCAAAGCCAAACGTGCTACACCTATATGATAAACCTGTAGATTGCAACATGTAAATTTGGTGAGTTGGGTCAAGTTTGTGTTCTTTTGGTATGAAACTTAGAAGCTGGCCATTCCGTTTGCGTAACTATCACTTGTTTTCTAGCCTTATTCATATTCAGCATTGCCTGTTCTACTCTGGAATGTGTGCATACTTCGCTGAATATTCCCACCTGTAAACCCATATATCTTTTGGTGTTGTCCAATCCTTGTCCACAACCTATGATATGAGTTTCTCGTCGAGTCATTGCACTATTTCTATGGTTTTATGCACAAAATCAAGATATCTTGCTCAAGACGAAGATTTTCATCACCAAACACCTCTGAAGACTTTCTGAAGCACAAAAGATCAATTTGAGGTGAAAACGGAGAAAAGTCGGGTTCGCGTCGATCAGCACAAACTCGTGCCGACCGGCACAAAGTACAAAATCAGCGAATAGCCCCCTGTTATCTCCAGGAATCAAGTATTTGTGTTTCAGATGGTCAAGGAGAAGAAATAAAAGGTTTAACTAGTGCTTTTTCTTTTTCCACTTCCTATATGCTCGAGACGAGCATCGTTTAAGCATGGGGAGTTGGATCGTCATCTACATTCCGAAGCACTAGTTAATGGACTTCAAAGATTGTTGATGGAAGATCAAGATTGTTTATAGTGTTATATCAAGTTGCAAGAGTGGACTTTATAGAAGATTGTGCATAAAACCATCATATTCAAGTAAGTGCATTCAATTGGCTGAAACTCTATCCTTCCAACCATGTGCAATCCGATTTTGAGAACTTCATTTGTGTCTTGAGATCATTCTTTGCCATTTGCACATGTCCACCTTTCTAAAGCGTGTGTTTTCCTCTCTTTCATCATGTTATTCCAATAGCATTTTTGACAAGTCTCTGTAAAACCAAGTAGAACTATCTCTTGATTTGACAATATTCTAAGTTACATTGTTTTGCTAGTTGTTTTCCTACCAAGCTACACATAAAGCCTTCCACTAAATATTTGTAGTTAGGATCACTTCTAATTGTTTGGCTTGTGAGATTCGTGAGATGATTGTTGTCTTGATTCTTTGCAAGAGAGTGTTTTGTTTGGATGAATGAGACTGAATTTTTGGAAAAACTTTATCATCGTAAGGCCTAATTTGAGGAGTAATCTGCTTTGAGAGTTGAAGCTACTTTATTTGATCATTGTGGACGGTTCTAAGTCATAATCTGTTCCCCACTAGTATCTTTGAGTAATAGAATTGGTGCAATATAAAACTTTTGTGCTATACTCTTAAAGCGGGTTGGATATATATGTGCTTTGATGAATGCAAGTGAAGATGACATGACTGCAACGCTGATCTCTCCTTGAGTGGGTGAGTGATTTATTTACTCGAGGACCAGCAAAGGCTTAAGCATGGGGGAGCTGTTGGTGGTTTCTAAGTACCACTTTTATATGCCCAAAACCACCAACATCGCACCACATTCTCATCATAATCATGTGTTTTACCTCTAACCTTGACGAATTCCACATGTAGTGTCGTTTTAGTGCTATATTGCAGAAACATGTGAAAAGGCGACAAAATGGCTCTTATATGAGGAGTACCGATACGAAGCCCGACTCGCCATGCAAGGAGGGCTTCCCACCAGCCCATGACGCATTCAAGGCACCTCTGGACGTCTATGGAACCCAACATGCAAGCCCAAGGTCGTGGCCCAATGCCTAAGGATTTCTAGAAGGTTTATCCGAAAGGAAAAATCAATTCGCGCAGTCCAGAAACAGCACTATATTGTCACACAGATTTCGAGTTCAAGACTTGTTCTAATGGGAATCCAATATACAGGAAAGTTGTAGATCTCGTCGAGAGCTTTCCGGAACATATATGGGATATCCCATTTGGGCTCTGGAGCTAGGAGATATAGGCCCCGCAAGGAGACCTGCGCAGAGGAGTCCGAATCAGGACAGATATTTTGGCATCGCATATTTGGGAACCCAGACGGACGAATCTGGATATCCAATGAATACCAAAGTTGTAGATCTTTTCGAGGGCTACGAGATAGAGTCAAAGTTTGCCTCATTTGGACTCCGGACGAGGAAGTTATGATTTATAGAAGGCGGAGCTGCGAAAAGAAAAAATCAAGTCCGAATTGGAAACGACTCGTGCCGATCGGCACACCTTTGGTGCCGACCGGCACCGACCTAGATTTGTTTCCTTTCGCCTCCAGACGCGTCCCCACTGTATATATAACCCATGGGACGCCCCGAGGACGGGGGGGACGAGAGTTGAAACCTTTAGGGTTTAAGAAGCCTCTGCACATCGCCGGGAGGCCGCCGGAGTTGAAGAGCCACCATATTGAGAGATGTAGTCTAGTTGGGTAGTCGCCCTGCGTGGTTGCACTACATCGGAGCTTAAGAGAAGTAGAGCCATGTATCTAAGGAGTCGTCAATGGTGCACTAAGGCGGTGCCGACCGGCACATCCCTGTGCCGATCGGTACCTCTCTGACGGTGATGAATAAAGGTACAATTCTTATATTTATCTATGTGTATGTCTTAATTCTACCCTTGGCTGCGGTTGTGTTCGTCTGGATTTTATGGTCTTACATATGCTTGTTCCAATGCTTAGTAACGCGGCTAAGTAATTAGATGTTATCTTAATTGTGGTGGCAATAAGAGGTGAGAGATTCAATCTCTCACTATCTCCATTGTGGTGAAGATAATATCCGGATCTTGTATGCGCCATAATTGCATATTGTCTCTGTACCTCAACGCGCTGGAATATGCGAGATCCTTGAGATGATGTGTAGAGTGGGAAGGGGTCACCGACTAAGACGAACTGGTCGTGACAGGGCTCGTCGGAAAGGGGCCGCTTCCTACCGATCTTCGATGTTCACTAACTGTTTAAAGTGCCAAGTAAGTTAGGATTATAGATGTCACATTGTTGCTGCTTCGGTGCCAACCAGCACACCCGTGGTGCCGATCGGCGCATCCTTTCTTCGACCACTAGATGCATACAGGCTAACTCCAGGTGTTCCTCTTTGGTTATGTGTATGCTTTCCTGTCAGTTCCTCAGGCTATTCAAGCAACCTCCGGACAACTCAGCCCTTGTGCCGATCGGCACACCAGTTGCGCCGATCGGCACAACCCTCGCTTTCACCTTTTTCATGCTCTTGTATGTGCAATAAGTACTTCATGCTAGGATTGATTCGTTAGACGACGTAGAAGACCTTACACGGTTATCTTGCTGATCCTTATGGATTCAATATAAACCTTGGAATACTCTGAGGGAAAAAGTTACAATGTACACCGTCCACTTGCGGTATATAAATGGGTGCGTATAAACGACCAACAATCTTTGACTACGAAAAACTTGTGAAGGCTCTATATGACTTTACATATATCCAAGCCATTTGGTTAACCTACTATTATAGATTTGTATTATAAATTTACCGCAAGCAAAAACGGTTAAATCACTATATGAGAATGCGATGATGTTCACAGGTCCTTTAGAGCTTTTCATAAGCTTTCCACAACACTAAAGATCATGCGAACAAGAGTCAGGAGTCAAAATGTATGGCAAATATACGAGGTACTAATAATGATGCAAAAATGATGAATTGGCGTGGCAAAAGCACACAACATACTATCTTATGTGTATATTTTCAGCACGTCCTACTTTCACCATAACTTTTGTACCCGGATTTTAATTAGGATCATCTTTGAAATTGTGAAGAGCTTTACATGACTTTATGAGAATCCAAGCCATTTGGTTCACCTACTGATACAGATCTATATTACAACATACAACAAGCATAAAACAACTAGATCACTTTATGAAGTTGTTATCGAAAGAACAAACCATCACACAGTGCAATTTTAGAATGCGATGATGTTCATCATTAGGATCTTTACAGCCTTTTGTAAGTTCTCCACAAAGCTAATCATCTAAAGTTCGAAGTCAAAAATATGGAACAATACGAGGTACAAATATGATAACAAAAAACGAATCAGTGTGGTACAAAAGAACATACCGTACAATCCTATGTTTATATTTTAACACATCGTCTTTTTTTCGTGAGTTTTCAATCCGATGATCTTTGACTCTACAGAAAGCATATGAAGAGCTCTACATAACTTTAATGAAATTCAAGCCATTTGGTTAACCTAAAAGACAATTTTTTATTACGAATATACAGCAAGTATAAAAAACCTAGATCACTCATGAATTGTTATCGAAAGAACAAACCATCACACAATGCAATATGAGAATGTGATTCTGTTCATTAGGCCCTTTAGAGCATTTCATGAGCTTTCCACAGGGCTAAAGATCACCAGAATCAGAGTAAAGAGTCAAAAGATATGCAAAACATACTATGTTCTAATAATGATACAAGGACAAATATATGTGGTATTAAAGTACGTACACCATATTGGTTTGTTCTATGCGTATATTTACAACACATTGTATTTTGCAGTAATTTTCACTCTAGACTCCGATCTCGATGATCTTTAAACTACAGAACGCTTTTGAAGGCTCTACATGAATTTACATATATCCAAGCCATTTGGTTAACCTACTATTATAGATTTGTATTATAAATTTATAGCAAGCAAAAAACATTTGGAATCTGTTATCGAAAGAACAAACAATGACATAATGTAATATGAGAGTCAAACAAAATGGAAAGTATACGAGGTACTAATAGTGATACACAAATGATGAACTGGTGTGGCAAAAACACACAACATACTAACCTATGTGTATATTTCCAGCACATCATACTTTCACCATAAGTTTTGTACCCGGATTTTAATTAGGACGAACTTTGAAATTGTGAAGTGCTCTGCATGACTTTATGAGGCTGTTATCAAAATAACAAACCATCACACATTGCAATTTTAGAATGCGATGATGTTCATTAGGATCTTTGCAGCTTTTCATAAGTTTTCTACAAAGCTAATGATCTAAAGTTTGAATTCAAAAAATATAGAAATATATTAGGTACAAATAATGATACACAAAAGACGAATCAGTATGGTACAAAAGAACATACCGTACAATCCTATGTTTATATTTTCAACACGTCTTATTTTTTTTCCATAATTTTTTACTCTGATCCGATGATCTTTGACTCTACAGAAAGCAGATGAAGAGCGCTACATAACTTTAAAGAAATTCAAACCATTTGATTAACCTACAAGACATATTTTGTATTGCTAATTTCAGCAAGCATAAAAAAACTAGGTCCTCGGCCCGCCGGATGACATGAAGATGGTGCCGCTCCCATCAGCCGTGCTGCCTGGAGCAAAAGCCATGTTCCGGGCAGTGACGTTGCCTACCTGATGATCAGGAAGACGACATTCGGAACGGATGAGTCGACGCTGGAGATGCTGCGGGTTGTAGAGGGGAAATGACAGCCTAGGAACTAGATGAAGAGATCTATTGGGAATAATATAGTCAAGATCAGAGTCGAAACCTTTTCCTTTGAAGCCAATCAGAGTTGAAACTTGAAGGAGTGTTATGGGCGATTTGGATGAAATAGGCTGATTATTATTGTCATGATTGCTTTTCTTAAACTTTATGATTGGATCGACCATCTGTCTTTGAACATACTCATACAAGAAGTTCATATCTTCCTATCATGGATCACCCGTTCATTCTAGAAGAGATTGATTGTACCCTCTTATTTGAATATAAGAATGGACCCAAAATTGATGACTATATGCATGTCCTTAATTGGACCGAGAAAAGAATGAAGGGTTTAACAGCTGGTATATCAACTATAGAAGGCACTATTAAACTGCCAGAGACTATTATTAAACAAATTGACAAATATCAAAAGCACAGCCTTCGGGATGGAGATGACATTAATAGGAGAATGTTGAGGTGCATGCACCAATTCTGATACCATGTTGAGTTGCATGCACCAACCAACTCACCCAAAAGCATAAACCTAATGAGGAAAGATAAGCAATTCACTTATAGTTCAACAGAGAGAGGCTACTTCCTTGTGGAATGGAATTAGGGCTATGAGACACAAGAACCATGGTGGCCTTTGAATCACTAAACTCATATCACACAAACCAGTTCTTCTACTCTCAAATTTCTGCAAGTTCTACACTGTTCTTACTGCTTTTGGGTTATGACTTGGAAACAACCTATGTGCCTCTGGTAAACCACCTCACATGACGAGGACATCAACACTATCAATATTACATGCCTACATCCAACGGTTTTTGGGTTGAGATGACTTGCAAACACCTATGTGCCTCGTACCCATCAACTTAACTATCAACTGAGTTCGTTCCTAAGCTCTTGTTCATCTTATTTAAACTATGGAGACACTTGCACTCTTGTTTTTCTTAGGAACGATGGAGAGGATAAGAAGGGGAGGGGATTCGCGCTCAATGAATTCGGACTGCAGGATAACACCAACTTGTGACAGATGCCACAGTTCTGAGTAACCCACGAATTGGCAATGCTTTTTGTCCCATAAAGAGAAATAGGCCCTTGAAACCACGCACATTTCGGCCCTGGACATATATAATTTGGCAGCAGTTTGAAACCATAGTGCCGAGAGGACACTGAAACACTAAGCCTCAAAAACATGCGCAGATGCAGCACTCCACGCCATGCTCGCTGCTCGCCACCGCTTTTTAATGCACTCACTTTCTCACTTCTTCAGCCTCTTCCTACAGCTACACAAGGCTCTCTCCGCACCGTTCCTGCGAAACAAGCTTAACTGATACGCAGAAGCAAGTGCCACCCTCTTTTTGTCTGTCGCATGCCAGGTGCAATGCATGCTTATGTGGCGGCAACGTGTTGCTCGCATGAGCCGACGTGCGTGCTGGCACACAGTTCTCACTCGCCCTGGAATTGCTTGCCTTGCCTTGCATGCTACTAGCTCACATGCAAATGGTGTGTCTGTTAACTGACTCACGGTGTCACGAGGATAGTCCAAATTTAGTGAACAATTACTTGCCAAAAACGTTATCTACTCATTTCATCATCAGTGTTAATCCTGATCTGGTTAGCCCAAATTAATGTAGTGAAAATGTTCACGTTTGACCATCTGTTTTACTTAAAAAATTTGTATAAATATTAAAAAACATGTCACAATGAAACTATCGTTAATGATAAACTAAGTTACAAATAAATAAATAATATTTGCATAAATTTTTTGAATAAGTCGAATAATCAAGTGATGTCTAAAAGTAAGAAACGTTAATTATTTTGGGTACCAAAAAGGGTATCTATCTAGTCATTTCACTTCCAGTGCTTATCCTGATCTATCGGCACGCCTGCTATAGAACGACGGCTTGGACGACATCTAACTTCACTTCCATCCAGTATTGTATTGTTGACTTGTTGTGCCCATTAGTTTCAAGCCGCTCTGCCGACCATGTCGTCTTCAGCCAGCTTGCCGGTCGCTACTCCCAACTTCGAGTTCCCGACGGTGGAGGCCGCAGGGCGCGACGCGGTGCCGGTAGTGGACATGCGCGACCCGGACGTGGCGAGGGCCGTGGCTCGCGCTGCCGAGGAGTGGGGCGGATTCTTGCTCGTCGGCCACGGAGTGCCGGCGGAAGTGGTGGCGCGCATGGAGGAGAAGATCGCGCACCTGTTCGAGCGGCCGGCGGTGGAGAAGACCCGTGTTGGGCGCCGCCCCGGGGAGGTCTATGGCTACAGCAAGCTCATGTGGTGCGAGGGGTACACCTTCCCCGCCGCCGCCATCCGCTCCGAGTTCCGCCGCATCTGGCCCGACGGCGGCGACGACTACCTCCGCTTCTGGTACGTGCGTGCGTGCATCACGCTCTCATCACCTGCTTTTTGGTGCACGTGTACGTCTCGTGTCTCGTCAGTCATCGTCACGCGGTAACGTACGCCTGCTGTCAACTGCAAGCAGCGAGGTGATGGAGGAGTTTCATAGGGAGATGAGGCCTCTCTCCAGCAAGTTGCTCGACTTGTTTTTCAGGGCGCTGGGGCTCACCGACGAACAGATCGCCACAACCGAGACGGAGCGGAAGATCGACGAGATTATGACGGCGAGGATCCGCCTCAACCTGTATTTATGCGAACCCTTTTCTGAATGTTTCTTCGAGATGCCTCTGACTCCGACAAGAATAACATTTTATTTTTGTATACCTGCATACATGTAATATAGGTACCACAAATGTCCAGACCCTGAGTGCGCAATTGGGTTGGAGGCGCACACGGACTCAGTCTTCTTCACGTTCATCATGCAGAACCTCGTGCCGGGGCTGCAACTCCTCCGCCGCGGGCCGGACCGGTGGGTGACGGTGCCAGCGCTGCCGGGCGCGTTCGCCGTCCTCGTCGACGACATGTTCCACGTGCTCAGCAACGGCCGCTTCCACAACGTGCTCCACCGCGCTGTTGTGAACTGTGAGCAGCAGCGGATCACCGCGGTCTACGGCCTCTGCCCGCCGGATGACATGATGGTGGCGCCACTCCCGTCTGCCGTGCTGCCGGGAACGAAAGCCAATTATCGGGCAATGACATGGCCTGAGTACCGGATGATCAAGAACAAGACAATCGGAACGGACAAGTCGGCGCTGGAGATGATGCAGGTTACAGAGGGAAAAGGAGAGCCTCAGAACTGATGAAGAGAGCAATTGGGAATACATATAATCATGGTCAATATCTAGATCTAGTTGAAACTTTTTCTTCGAAGCCAATCAGTGTTGAAACTTGAAGGAGTGTTATGTGCGATTTGGATGAAATAAAGTGTCTAGTTATCAAGGTTAAAAAAAAAGAGTCTAATTATCATTTGCATGATTGAAATCTTTTCTTTAATTTTATTGTTGGATCAACAATTCCTCTCTGGATGTAGTCATATGTACAAGTTAATCTTTCAGTCATGGATCATCCATTCTCTCTAGAAGAGATTGATTGTGCCCTCGTATTTGATCAATAACTCAACCCACAATAGATGAGTATTATGTGTCATTAATTGGATTGAGAAATGAATGATGGGGCTTAATAGGTTTATCAACTATTCAAGAAGGCTTCTGCCTATGGTAAAACCACCTGATACTTATAAACCTAGAGGATCCTTGGGGTGGAAAGATGTCATGAAATTAGCTGATAACTACTTAATGACTGCATCGTGTCAAGATATGAATGGGAATACCTTCTCTTTCATCATTTGGAATTTGGTGTTCTTAGATGTTGGTTTCCCTACACTAGTACAATAAGAGCCTTTAGTGGTGGGCATATTTGGCTAGCAGTGAAGGGCAAAGCGTGCGCCACTACGCTTCTGCCACCGCTAGCTGTGAAGAGTAGTGGGGGCGGTGACATCACCTCGACTGCCACCGCTATCTTCGCAGCCAAGACAGCGTTGGCAGACAGGATGACGTCACGCCATCCGCCATTGGTGAGGCGCACAATAGTGGCGGGCAGGATGATGCCACCCTGTCTGCCACTGTAGTTGGGGACCCTAGTACAGCCGTGGTGGTCAGGATGTGATGTCACAGTGCGCGTCACTACTAGAGTAGCTCCAGTGGCGGGCACTGACGCCACCACGACCACACCAGGCCACATCGCCATGGCTTCCACTTCCTCCTCTGCTTCCGTGCCTGCGATGACCCGCGCGTGTTACGCCGCCATGGGAGAGCCCCCCTCGCCTCCACGCCCACAATTCCTCCCCCGCCCGGCCATGGAGAGGCACGGCCATGGCGGCAAGGGCTCCTTGGCCATGACTCTGGGATGCTCGGCTTCACGACGAGGCAGGGCGGGCATTGACATGACGGGGGCGGAGCGGCGATGCAAGTAGGAGGGGTGCAGCAGGCGGTACACGACGTGAGGGTGCGGCTCCGATGGGGCAACTAGCCGAGGCGGACGTGGCGGTGGCAGCACTTGCAATGCGCGAAGAAGAAGAGGGATAGGAGAGGCTGACACCTGGGACCCAAGATCGTAGAGACTGAGAATAGAGGCTGCTGCTGGAGTTGGAAACATGTAAGAGGCTTAAATGTAGGGGCCCTTGCTGAAGACACCACAGTCCAGAGTAACACTGAAACACAGCCCCAAAAACATGGTCGATGCAGGTAGCACGCCACGCCATGGTCGCCACTGCTTTTCGGGCACCCTTTATCACTTCTTCGATCAGCCTCTTTCTACAGTTACACAAGGCTGTCGGCACCCGTGATATGCAGAAGAAAGTGTCACCCTCTTTTTGTCTGTCACATGCCAGGTGCATTGCATGCTTAGGCTGACTCCAACAGGACAATGCAAATGCATATATGCATCTCTTTGACCACTGTGCATCACCAAATCTACCTCCAAACCAGCAGGCAGTTTTCCTTCCCAGGAGAGAGGCGATGCAAAATTGCAGCTTCTCTCTCCTTCTATGCATCCGGGCGACATGGGGTCCGCACCGCACCGCGTCGCGCGCTCCCGCCTCCACCTCCGCCAGTCCGCGCCGCCTCCGCCAGTCCTCCCGCCTCTGCAAGATCATGTCAGAGAGTTGCGCGATAGTGTGGAGCAGCAATGGGTGGAAGGAATTGGCGCGGAACTCACCGGAGAGGGGGAATTTGGCTGCGGCGTCGAGCAGGTTCAAGTGCCGTCCATGGCGATTTCGGCGCTTCGATCCGAAGAGGGGACGCGGCGCGCGACGATTCAAAGAGGAGACGCAGCACGAGCTGTGGCGTGCGATGAGCAGCGGCGCGCAGGGCAGGACGAGCAGGCAGCGACGCAGAGCGCAGGGATGAGGCGGCACGGGGCAAGCGGAAGCGAGCAGGGCGCGGCGCGCGGGGCGGTATGAGCAGGGCAGTAAGCCGCGCGCGGCCATCTGTTCCTTCACGAGAGGAGAAAATCTCCCCCTTGTCCTAGAAAAAATCTCCCAAATTGATTTATCCATCGGCATAATCAAGGTTCCCTCCCAAATCTTGAATCCGTGTACCCAAATGGGCTGCACATGGGAATATCGATTAGGACGTTGTGCCGACGACGATGACTGAAGCAGACAAGATGCCGGACCTAC
Source organism: Eragrostis nindensis (assembly GCA_012490785.1). Classification (NCBI taxonomy): domain Eukaryota; kingdom Viridiplantae; phylum Streptophyta; class Magnoliopsida; order Poales; family Poaceae; genus Eragrostis; species Eragrostis nindensis. Next base: position 102,491 of record JAAXCT010000189.1, on the reverse strand, counting down.
TCCGCCATGGCCGAGGTCAAGGAGAGAAGGCGCGGCGCGACGGGAGTTCAACACCTTGGGGCAGCCGGGGATGGCGCGGCCCTGCACCGTGGTCAAGCGCGACGGCGCCGCTGCAATAGGTAGCAAAGCAAGCAAGCAGTAGCACGCGCAGTAGGAAGCAGCTCAAGTGGCAACACAGCGCAACATAGCTTGGAGAGAAATTCTTGTGCACACGAGAGGCAAGCATGCATCAGCAGGAGCAGGGCGCAAGCAGCGCGCAAGCTTGGAGCACGCAGCGACGCGTCGTGCGTGCATGGCCTGCAGCAGGTGGAGAGCGCGGGCCAGCAGCCATGGCAGCGGTGGGCGAGGCGAAGCATCTATGTCGCAGAGACATGGGCCAAATTGGCCGGAATTTCAACGGGAATGGAGAGGGGGGGAGCGGGTGCGTGGGCACGTGCGGAGAGCGGCCGCGGGGAGCAGGTGTGGCGCGCGCGCCGCGCGTTTTCGTGGCTCCCAGCAAAGATGGGGCGCCGGCGGGGAGGAGCGGCACTAGGGCGGCTGAGGCGGCGACGACCCTTGATTCGGCGTGAAACAGAGGAGGTGGGAGAGGAACGGGTTGGGGCGGTGGCCAACGGCGGCGGAGGGCGAGCGCGGCGCTGGCGAGGGCGCGCGGCGCCAGCGCGCAGGGCGAGCGCGGCGTCGGTGCGGGGTGAGCGAGGCCCGCGGGCGGCGGAGGCGCGGGCGCGCGGCTGCAGCGTGCAAGGCGGCGCGTCGGAGCGAGCGGGGCGTCGGCGAGGGCGAGCGGCGGCGGCGGCATGGGGCCATTTGCCTCTCATAACTTGGGTCTTCTGTTGGAGTCACGAACGAAAATGAGTTGCTCTGTTGACTGTAGACCCAAGGCAAAACCCAATTGCCTCTCGAAACTGCATACGGGCTGTTGGAGTCAGTCTTACGTGGCGGAAACGTGTTGCTCGCATGAGGCGACGTGAGTGCTGGCACAAAGTTCTCACTCGACCCAGGAATCGCTTGCCTTAATTAACTTGCCTTGCATGCTACAAGCTCACATGTAAATGGTGTGTCGCAGACATATGGTATGATGAGGTTAGTCCAAATGCATGTAGTGAGTAATTACTTGATAAAAACGGATGAGTAATCACATGTAAATGACGTCTACTCATTTAATCAGTGCAAATCCTAACCTTGCGCAACATCTACCTTTACATCCATCCTGTATTCTCGTGCCTAATTGTTCCAAGCCGCTCTGCCAACCATGTCGTCTTCATCCTTGCCGGCGAAGCGCGACCGCCCCACGGTGGAGGAGCGGTGCCGGTGGTGGAACGGGGCGAGACCGGACGTGGCGCGGGCCGTCGTGGCGCGGCCGCCGAGGAGTGGGGCGGGTTCCTGCTCGTCGGCCACGGCGTGCCGGCGGAGCTGGTGGCGCACGTGGAGGAGAAGGTCGCTCGCCTGTTCGAGCGCCCGGCGCCGGAGAAGACCCGTGTGGGGCGCCGCCCCGGGGATGCCTACGGCTACGAGGAGAGGCCCCGGGGAGGCCCCGTGTGGTCCGAGGGGTACATCTTCCCCGCCACCGCCATCCGCTCCGAGTTCCGCCGCGTCTGGCCCGACGACGGCGACTACTACCTCCGCTTCTGGTACGTGCGTGCATCACCTGCTTTTTGGTGCATCTGTCTCGTGTCTCTCGTCCGTCATCGTCACGTGGTAACGCCTGCGTCTAACCGCAAGCAGCGAGGTGATGGAGGAGTTTCATAGGGAGATGAGGCCTCTCTGCAGCAAGTTGCTCGACGTGTTCTTCAGGGCGCTGGGGCTCACCGACGACCAGATCGCCGCCGGCGAGACGGAGCGGCAGATCAGAGAGACTTTGACGCCGAGGATCCGCCTCAACCTGTATAAGCGAACCTTTTCGTTTCTTCGAGATGCCTCTGGGCTCTGGCTCCGACAAGAATAACATTTTATTCTTGTTTTGTTTCTGCATACATGTAACAGGTACCACAATGTTCGGATTCGGAGTGCGCAACTCGGCAAACTGGGATGGAGGCGCACACGGACTCAGTCTTCTTCACGGTCATCATGCAGAACCTCGTGCTGGGGCTGCAGCTCCTCCGCCGCGGGCCGGACGGTGGGTGGTGGGTGACGGTGCCGGCGCTGCCTGACGCGTTCGCCGTCCTCATCGATGATCTGTTCCACGTGCTCACTAATGGCCGCTTCCACAAACGTGGTCCACCGCGCTGTCGTGAGCAGTGAGCAGCGGATCTCCGCGGTCTATGGCCTCAGCCCGCCCGGATGACATGAGGTGGCGCCGCTCCCGTCTGCCATGCTGCCGGGAACGAAAGCCGCGTTCCGGGCTGTGACGTGGCCCGAGTACAGCCTGATGATCTGGAAGAAGGCATTCGGAACGGACAAGTCGGCTGGAGATGCTGAAGGTTGCAGAGGGAAAAGGAGAGCCTGAGAACTAGATGAAGAGAGCAATTGGGAATAACGGTGTCAAGATCAGAGTTGAAACTTTTTTCTTTGAAGCCTATCAGAGTTGAAACTTGAAGGAGTGTTATGTGCGATTTGGATGAAATAGTGTGTGATTATTATTGTTTCTTAAATTTTACCGTTGGATTGACATTTCCTTTTATTGCATTTTGTAAGTTCTATTTCAGCTACTTTTGACCTGTAAGATTTTATAGGACTTTTGGAGGGTTCCAATCTTTACCTTTTTTATACGGGACCTGCTATTTTTCAGGCGACTCAAAATTGAGCTGCTCTCCCATGTGAGCCCTTCATTTTCCATTCAACGGCCCTGCTATCTTCTTCCTCCTCCGGCAGCTGAGAAACAATGCAGATTGTTGGTGTTTGTGCTTCTACACTTCATCGACTAAAAGTTCTCTCAATTTCAGTTGATTGATGAAAAGTAATACGTTTTTATATTAGGGCTTGGCTTTGGATCAATAGAAGGTGCATGTCAATCTCGTATGAAAGTATAGTACAATAGTTTTTCCAGGGAAATTTGAAGAATTCCGAACATACATTTCACGTTAGGAAAATTTCTCTCTCTCTCTCTCTCTCTCTCTCTCTCTCTCTCTCTCTCATTTGATTCGTACATTTTTTCCGTGCTCCCATCCGATAAGTCATTCTTGTTGTTTTTTTGGTTCCATAGGGTCTAGAGTATCCAATTCTACAGTTATCTATCCCTACATTTATTATATATATAATTGACGAGAAAAAGGAGCCACCACGTTCGCTCTAAAATGTTAGAAATTCTCACGTTAATCCAAGAAAATAAGAAGAGAAAATTACCCACCACTGCCATTATGAAAAAATTAGTCACAAAACCCTCTTTAAATTAGCTAAATTTGGAATAATAAAAATAGCCAAAAATACCCTCGAACCTAATTTTAAATTACCCAACATGCCATTATGAGTCAAAAAATAGCTAAATTCGAAATAATAAAAAATAACAAAAATACACTTCCCATCTATTTCTAAATTACCCGTCATTCCATTATAAGTCCAAAAATAATTAAATCTGATTATGAAAGATAGCTAAAAATATACCTAATTCTTATTTCTAATTTTCTCACCATACCATTATGAGTCTAAAATAGTTAAATTATGATGTGATGAGTAGGCAAGCTGAAAAACAAGCTATGACGATGACAGAGTAAGGATGAGTGAGAGGACCGAAAAACAAGTTAGAAACGAGGACGGGAAGAGCCTTGAACGAGAGGGCGACGAACAGGCAATCTGAACAACAAGATGACCAACATACTAGTAGGAAGGCGAGGGGAGAAGGTGACACGTGAAGTAGTTGCCCTTGCCAGAGTGGACGATAAGTAGGCAGGACGGATAATGAGTTGACAGAAGTGTACTAGAGGAACAAGTAAGCTGGACAACAAGCCAAGGCGACAAATAGCTGAGCATCATTACGAGCAGAGATGCGATCGTAGAAGAGAGCATATAAAAGTTTATTACAAAATATCATAAAATACCTACATACAAGTTAATAAATTTTATACTATTATCATTGTGAAAACAATCAGTTTTAAATAGTTATGTACTCCATTGCAAAAGGGACATTAAACATATTGCCACTTCTCAATTCCTTGTTGCTTTCTTACGCCACCGCTCGCCATTGCTCTTTACGGCTAGCAGCGGAGTGGCTGACGCTTTGCCCGCCGGCTAAAACAGCCCGTCACTAAAGACCTAGATTGAACTAGTGTTATGGGCTTCTAGCAACGGTGGACACAGTGGGCTTCTAGCATAAGCCAAAATACAATAAGCTGTGGTAAACGAGGCCTAAAGCCTCAAAAACATGCTCAGATGCAGCCCTCCACGCCATGCTCGCCACTGCTTTTAATTCATGCACTCAGTTTATCACTTCTTCAGCCTCACAAGGCTGTCGTCACACGTTCCTGCGTAACAAACTACAGTAACTGATATGCAGAAGCAAGTGGCACCCTCTATTTGTATGTCGCGTGCCAGGTGCATTGCATGCCTACGTGGCGGAAACGAGTTGCTCGCATGAGCCGACGTGAGTGCTGGCACGCAGTCCTCACTCGCCCCAGGATCGAATTGCTTGCCTTGCCTTGCATGCTGCTAGTTCACATGTAAACGGTGTGCCTGTTACAGACTTATGGTGTGATGAGGTTAGTCCAAATGCATGTGGTGAGTAAAAACGGACTGCAGCTTGAGTAAAAACGGACTGCTATATAATCAGTGCTAATCCTGCCTGTCGCCTCGGCTGCCATATAACTATACGGCTTGGGCGACATTTACCTTTTCACTTCCATCCCGTATTCTCGTGCCTAATTGCCAGCCGCTCTGCCAACCATGTCGTCGTCATCCTTGCTGGCGGAGCGCGACCACCCGACGGTGGAGGCCACGGGGCGCGACGCCGTGCCGGTGGTGGACATGCGCGACCCGGACGCGGCGCAGGCCGTGGCGCGCGCCGCCGAGGAGTGGGGCGGGTTCCTGCTCGTCGGCCACGGCGTGCCGGCGGAGGTGGTGGCGCGCACGGAGGAGCAGCTCGTGCGCCTGTTCGAGCGGCCGGCGCCGGAGAGGACCGGCGGGTGGCTCCGCCCCCGGGGAGGCCAACGCCGTGGGGCCCTACGCGTCGCACTTCGCCAAGCTCATGTGGTCCGAGGGGTACACCTTCCCCGCCACTGCCGCCCGCTCCGAGTTCTGCCGCGTCTGGCCCGACGGCGGCGACGACTACGTCCGTTTCTGGTACGTGCGTGCATCACGCCTTCATCACCTGCTTTCCTTTCGTGCGTCGCGTGCATGTGTTTCTCGTGTCATCATCACGTGGCAGCGCCTGCGTTGATGACTGCATGCGTGCTGCAGCGAGGTGATGGAGGAGTACCATAGGGAGATGAGGGCTCTCTCCAAAAAGTTGCTCCACGTGTTGTTCAGGGCGGTGGGGCTCACCGACGAACAGATTGTCGCCGGCGAGACGGAGCGGAAGATCAGCGAGACTTTGACGGCGATTATGCGCCTCAACCTGTATATATATATATGCAAACCTTTTTCTGAATGTTTCTGTGAGACTTACTCTGGTTCTGACAAGAGTAACATTTCATTCTTGTTGTATCTGCATTAGGTACCCCAAGTGTCCCGGCCCGGAGCTCGGAATTGGGCTGCAAGCGCACACGGACTCATGCTTCCTCACGTTCATCACGCAGAACCTCGTGCCGGGGCTGCAGCTCCTCCGCCGCGGGCCGGACCGGTGGGTGACGGTGCCGGCGCTGCCGGGCGCGATCGCCGTCCTGGTCGACGACCTGTTCCACGTGCTCAGCAACGGCCGCTTCCACAACGTGATCCACCGCGCCGTCGCCAACAGCGAGGAGCAGCGGATCTCCGTGATCTACGGCGTCGGCCCGCCGGGCGACATGAAGGTGGCACCGCTCGCGTCCGCCGTGCTGCCGGGGACGAAAGCCGCGTTCCGGGCGGTGACTTGGCCCGAGTACATGGCGCTGCAGAAGAAGATGTTTGGAACGGCGGACGAGTCGGCGCTGGACTTGCTGCAGGTCGCAGGGGAAGAGGAAGAACATTAGATCGGGAATAATGTAGTCAAGATCAGAGGGTGTTTGTGTCATTTCGATGAATAAAGACAGTTTGAATGACATTCGTGCCGCGGGATCCAAATTTGTGTCACTACTCATTGTGTTTTTTGAGGATCCCTCCACCCCTCTCGTCTTTTCAATTTTTTTCCTCCCATCCTTCCGTCCACATGTTTCAAAAATCCTTTATAGAATTTTTTTTAAAAAAATCAATATTTTAAATAAATTTATGACTTTAGTTTTCTAAATAGTTTTTCAAAAATTTCATTTTTTTCGCCAAACCAAATTAATGTCCAAAGGAGATCTGAACAAAATTGAAATAAAATAATCAAAGAAAAGAGGGATACACGATTGAGATGGTAGATGCGGTTTGTGCTCACCAGTGGCCACCGCTGGACTAGTCAAGTAGCCATGCAATCTGGTTTCGTTCATCATGCAGAACCTTTGTGTTGGGGCTGCATCTCCTCTGCTGCGGGCCGGACTGGTGGGTTATGGTGCCGGCACTACGAGACTCCTTCCCCGTCCTCGTCCACAACCTATTCCACGTGCTTGCCAACGGCGACTTCCACAGTGTGCTCCACCACGCTCTCACGAATAGTGAGCGGATCTCCGTATCCTATTGTGTCAGCCCACTGGACGACATGAAGGTGGCGCCGCTCCTGTATGTCGTACTGATGGGAAAAAAGTCGCATTCGGGGCAGTCGATCAACATAGGGATGTGAACAAGGGTTTCCGATATTTCAGAAGTTCTAATACTCTCGATTTGGTGAAGACTTGACACAATTTGATCCGGCTTCTGTCGAGGTTTAAATGCCTTGATATACAAGGGTGAAAGAACGAATAACACAATAAATTGGCAGTGATTTTTGTCGCATAAAGGGAAACAGGACCTTCAACCACGCCCATTTCGGAACACTAATTGGACAGCAGCTTGAAATCGGAACACTAAGCCTCAAAAACATGGTCCGATGCAGCACTCTCCACGCCTCGCTCGCCACTGCTTTTCATGCCCTCCATCACTTCTTCGGCCTCTTCCTACACAAGTCTATCACCACACCGTTCCTGTGAAACAAACTAACTGATCGATATGCACAAGCGTCACCCTGTTTGTCTGTCGCGTGCCAGGTGTATTGCAAGCTTACTTGGTGGACACGTGTGCTCCCATGAGCCGACGTGTGTGCTGGCACAGATGTCACTCGCCCCAGGAATTGCTTGCTTGCCTTGCCTTGCCTTGCAGGCTACTAGCTCACATGTAGATGGTGTGCATGCTACCGACTCATCACGGTGTCACGAGGTTACTCCAAATCTAGTGAACATTTCCTTGCCAAAAACGGTATCTACTCATTTCATTGTCAGTTCTAATCCTGATCTATCGCCACGCCTGCTATATAACTACGGCTAGGGCGACATCCACCTTCACTTCCATCTTGTATTCTTGTGCTAATCCTGATCTATCGCCGCTCGGCTCTGCTAACGATGTCGTCTTCATCCTCGCCGGCCGCCACCGCTCCCTACTTCGAGTTCCGGACGGCGGAGCGCGTGCCGGAAACGCACGTGTGGTCGGAGCCGCACGACCACCCGCCGGTGGAGGCCACGGGGCGCGACGCGGTGCCGGTGGTGGACATGCGCGACCCGGACGCGGCGAGCGCCGTGGCGCGCGCAGCCGAGGAGTGGGGCGCGTTCTTGCTCGTCGGCCACGGCGTGCCGTCGGAGGTGGTGGCGCGGATGCAGGAGCAGGTCGTGCGCCTGTTCGAGCGCCCGGCGCCGGAGAAGATGCGCGCGGGTCGCCGTCCCTTTGAGTCCAACGGCTACGACGTGGGGCCCTACGCCGAGAAGCTCATGTGGTCCGAGGTGTACACCTTCCCCGCCGTCGCCGCCCGTTCCGAGTTCCGCCGCGTCTGGCCCGACGGCGGCGACGAATACCTCCGCTTCTGGTACGTGCGTGCATCACGCCCTCATTACCTGCTACTTTCAAGCATGTATCTCGTGTCGATCTCGTAGTCATCGTCGCGTGGTAATGACTCCTGCGTCAACTGCATGTAGCGAGGTGATGGAAGAGTACCATAAGGAGATGAGGCCTCTCTGCAGCAAGTTGCTCAACGTGTTATTCAGGGCGCTGGGACTCACCGACGAACAGATCGTCGCCGGCGAGAGGGAGCGGAAGATCCGCGAGAGTTTGAAGGCGACGATGCGCCTCAACCTGTATTGACGAACCTTTTCTGAATGTTTCAGCTGTGAGACGCCTCCGGCTATGACCAGAATAACAATTTTATTCTTGTACTAGGTACCCCAAGTGCCCGGACTCGAAGCGTGCAATGGGGCTGGCGCCGCACACCGACACGTGCTTCCTCACGTTCGTCATGCAGAACCTCGTGCCGGGGCTGCAGCTCCTCCGCCGCGGGCCGGACCGGTGGGTGACGGTGCCGGCTCTGCCGGGCGCGTTCGTCGTCTTCGTCGGCGACCTGTTCCACGTGCTCACCAACGGCCGATTCCACAACGTGCTCCACCGCGCTGTTGTGAACAGTGAGCAGCAGCGGATCTCCGTGCCCTACGGCGTCGGCCCGCCGGGCGACATCAAGGTGGCGCCGCTCGCGTCTGCTTTGTTACCTGGAACGAAAGCCGCGTTCCGGGCGGTGACTTGGCCCGAGTACATGGCAATCATGAAGAAGACGTTCGGAACGGATGAGTCGGCGCTTGACATGCTGCAGATCGCAGGGGAAGAAGGAGAACCTCAGAACTAGACGAAGAGAGCATCAGAACTAGAAGAAGTGTTGTGTGATTTGGATGAAACAAAGACAGCGGTAGTGAAAGACAGTCTGCTTAACGTTCGCTTGATTGAAATGTATGTAACATGTTCTTAATATTTTCCGCAGGATCGAAATCCAATAGCCTCTAGCTATGTCCTACTCATTGCGTGTTAACAGTCATCGCGTCGCTGCCACTTTGAAGACGGCATGAATAGATGGATGATCAAGCTCTAGCCGACGGGAGCGACGACTATCATTCTGGTACGTGCTTGCGAGCATGTCTGTCGCGTGACATGTTTCTTGTGTTTTCTCCATGCAAAACACCCTACTCCTGCCAACACTTTCGAAAAACTAGTATGGCTGCCCACGCATTTGCACGGCTAGACTTACTACTATTTAAAATATTTTTATATTATTGTAAAAGTTTACTATAATTTATTATTATAATTTATTTTATAATCTATATTTATAAAACAATTGAAAATAGATTGGAGGATTTCTCACCATCAATCAATTTGAGTGTGAGATGAGTCATCATTGGATTGTGTCTTATCTAAATAGATCGGTTCAAACGTGCCATGCTAAACAACTAACATATGTCGTGTAGGAACGAATGTGTCGTGCTGCAAAAAAATATTTTGAAGAAAAATGTGATATGCTAAAAATTCGAAAGTATGCCATGCTAGCTAGACATATCACGGTGTATTTTTATAACAGTGCATTTAGAAATTGGAAATGAGTGTATATTGGATATTTTATTATTTCAAAATTTAGCTATTTTGGCTCGTAACGTTATGGTGGGTAATTAAAAATAAGAAATAGGTTGGGCTCATAATGATATGGTGGGTAAATTAAAAATAAGAATTAGGGATATTTTTAGCTATTTTTATAATCTAAATTTAGTTTTTTTAGTTATTATGGCATAGAGGGTAATTTAGAAATGGGTGTGAATCATATTTTTAGTTATTTTTATTATTCTGAATTTAGCTATTTTTTTAACTCATAATGGCATGGTGGGTAATTTAGAAATAGGTGCAAGGGGTATTTTTGTCTATTTTTTATTATTTCGAATTTAGCTATTCTATAGATAATTTTAGGGTGTTTTTGACTTATTTTTTTAATAATGGTAGTGGTGGGTAATTTTCTCTTTTTATTTTCTCCGAGCAACGTGAGAATTTTTAGCATTTTAGAGCGAACGTGGTGGCTCCTTTTCGTCGTCAAATATATATATAATAGATGAGTTGGCTTGATCTTAAAATTCACAAAGTCAGGGATGTTGCCTCCAATAGAAGAATAATTAGCAGTAAATGCAAAACTCGTGCCAAATTTGAAACTTATACCCGGTTGTTTGATTCCAGCACAAAAAAACTACCCTTTTTTTGTGTGTGTAGACACTAAGGTATGCTCAGTTTGCCAGACCAACTAGCTTTAAGTTTGCACAATGACCAGTAATTTGGTGCATACAAACGTTGGCACACGAGGACACCAGATATAAAAGTAAGATTATATTGTTATCATTTATCAAGGATTATCCGTTTTTTCCCCAGATTGCTTTGTAACAAAATTACCATAAAAAAGGCACTTTTTCATTTTTCTTTTATTTTACCTTTCCGACCGTCTCCTTCAGGATTTACCTGCCTACCTGAAAATCACTACCCTTGCATGGGTAAAAGGGTCTTTTTGTACGTTGTCATACCAACCATGAGGGCATGGCTAACAAGCTCCATAGGGGTAACAATGCTATGATATGATTTACCAAAATACTACCGGCTCAAATACAGCCTGGAGGAGAACGTTGGTGTATGTTCTATGTATTTTCTAGCATTAAACACTTTGGTATGTCCTTTGTGCTCTCACTCGGAGGAGGAAGGAGTGGGGGACAATAAGGATGACATATGGGTTGTAACGTCCCGCTCCCCGAGCTCGCATGTGCCATGCTGTGTGACCACTCTGGACCCACACCAGCCATACGCACCATGCCTGCACAAATGCACCCAACATGCGCCCGTGAAACCGCGAGAGTCGGCTCTGATACCACTGTAATGCCCCGCTCCCCGAGCCGGGCCCGCATACATCTGTCAGCTCTCTAGGATCTCAAGACTGCCTTCACAGAGCAACACAAGTTTTTTATATATGCGCACTTTGTCCTAACTCGGACACACCTGGGAAGAGAAGAACTTCTCCGTTGGTCACCCATCCCGAAATTGCTCTAGGCCAAGCATGCTTAACATCGGAGATCTTTTGAGATGAGCTTCCGAAAAGAAGTTGCAACTTGTTGGTATGAGTATTCTATCAATCCTATTAAGCCCTGGCTAGGATGTCACATGGGTCCTATGGTCCTTTGATTTTCCAGCAAAATTCATCTCAGCAAACAGCTCACTCTTTAGAAAAAAAAGATGATGTTTTTTAGCTTTAAAATGAAGAAACTTTTTGTGGAGCTAGAACAAGGAACGCGGTTCATTTAAGCTCTGGATTGTGAATTAGGAACTGTTGAGCCGTGCTACTTGATAAAGTTTACTTGCGTTTTTAGGAGCCTTAACTGTTTTGATAAATTATAAAAAAAATACCATAGTATAATTATGTGATCCATATTTTTGAAATAATTTTTCCAATGTATGTTTCTTTTGTGAATCATAGGCCTATTTATTGGAATGGTCTGAATTCGCAGGTGATTTTTAATCTGAACTCACTTTAAATAGCTCAGAAAAAAGCTTCCTATTTAGGTTCTTAGTGACACTGGGGGTGTCACATTAATGATTATTTTTTCTGTTAAAACTACAATCTTTTACTATAAATTCCTTTTATGTCAAGGGCTCTTCTGCATCTAGTCTAAAAAGCGCCATTGCTCGGTCTTTGCTTTGGAGGCCGTCCGCAGTAGAAGAAGGATGGCAGCAAGGGGTAGACACTCTTTGCGGGAGCGGTAGTTGAACAGATTGTCGAAAGTTCTAATTTTTTTCACTGTATGTGGGGTCTTTAGGCTCCTTTTTGTCATATACAGTTGGGTGGCAGTAGATCTGACACTTGGTCAACCAGCGCTGAAAGCTTTTATCAATAGTTTTTTTCGTAAACTCTTTCTATTACTCAAGGTTCTTTCTTAGCAAATCATAATTCAACTTTTGATGTGATATTAAACTACTCAATGAGAAATACATGAAAATTTTTCATAACTTGAATGATGGGATTATATTGTAAGCGGAGGTGGGTGGAGCGGTCCCCGTACATAGCGATGAGCTACTAGAGAAAGTTGATACACAATCGGGGTGGTGGAGTTCGAGATGTGATGGCTACTATGACGCCAGAAGGTGAGCATAAATCTAATGGCGATGATGTTATTGCTGCCAGAGACGAGAATAAGAGGAGTTTATGTGGAGGAGCATGTTGCATTGTAAGAGATTAGACAATATGTGTGGAGCATCTTGATGCTCAAGAAGTCAAGATCGAGCGTGTGATTTTGGTGCGGTCTTCAATTGGTTGAATAATAGTAATACTACCTGATCTTGGGTGATGGTTTTTTTTTTTACAATAAAAGACAAGTCGGAAAGAAAATAGTTTAGGGAACATCCCAAAGGACTAACATATCTATATACATATAGCATTGCCATTATATTTGCAGATAATCATCCTTGCAAAAAAAATATTTGCGCATGATTGTTGTGCCGGTAGCAAGTGGGGACCATTCAAACACAATTGATATCCGTCCCCTATTTGGTTAACTCCATATAATTATCTTAGATTATTCTTAATGTGGAGTAATATGATCCATATAGGATTTTTTTCTAACATGGCAAGAAATTTATGGGGGAGAGAGAGACGACCAGTATCCAATACTGGTATATGTTGTGCGCGCGTTGGAGTGTATTACAACACATAATTGCTCACAAAACTTGCAAACACTTGTTCTGCAGTGGAGGAATACCACAAGGAGATGAGGGCTCTCTGCAGCAAGTGCTCGACGTGTTCTTCCAGGCGCTGGGGCTCACCGACCAGATCGTTGCTGGCTAGATGGAGCGGAAGATCAGCGAGACTTCGACATTCGTTCTGCAGAGCCTCGTGCCGGGGCTGCAGCTCCCTCCGCACTGCGGGCCGGACCAGTGGGTGACAGGTGCCGGCCCTGCCAGGCGCCTTTGCCGTCTTCATCGACGACCTGTTCCAACATGTGCAGTATTTTCTGTAATGTTTTCATAGCTTATAAAACTTTTTTAAAAAAATGTATTGTGTGAGACAACATATTTTGTGGACAACTTTTATTGTTTTTTATTTATCTCGCAAGCATTCATAACAACGGAAAAGCGCATGGTAGAGATTGGGTTGAGGAGGATGTGTGTGTGGGGGGGGGGGGGGGGGGGGGGGGGGGGGTGTTTTGGGGCATGTGTTTCTAAAGATTGAAGTGGACTGGTAAGTAAGAAAAAGCGCAAGAGGGCTACGTTGTTTGCATGCGTACATGAACTATACATGCCCAGGAGGACAACAGTAGGGGAAGGATTTGTCAACACCCACCAGCATAGTGCAGTAGATGAGGCGAGTATGATATGTAGAAGTCTTTGTCGTTTAGGAGAGAGGAAGGCCCCGTTTGGCAAAAAAAAATTTGGATTCTGCTTCTCTACAGTCGCTACTATAGCTACAGTGTCATAAGCAGAATCCAAAATCCACTATATAATCTGTACCAAACGGGCTCGAAAATTGGTACATTGGAATTGTTAACTAGCAAATTACCAGTAAGCACCAACCATCGACCATGTCAAACATGTATCCCTCTTCCGCTTAATTATTTTCTTTTAAAAAAATTATCTCCTTTGTCATTAATTTAGTTTGTCAAAATTTTCTTTAGGAATGTTTCTTGAAGCAAAAAAAATGAACTGTTTAAAACTTCCAATAAATTTAAATAATTATTTTTTTAAAAAAAGATTTGCTCCTTCTCAAGTGACTCAGATTTTGTAGATCTCTGCCACATTTTCGGAACAAACAAAATGTACAAACATCAGTTTTGTGAAGCTGGAACATTTCGTTCTTAGCTTGCTAAAATCTGACATTTGTGAGAACATTGGACGGAGCAAATAAAATGCAAGTGTGGAACACTGGTTTATGAAGCTGGAACATTTATTTGTTGAAGCGGAACGTTCTATTATTCACCAAAATATATTATTAAGAATAAGAGGAAATATTGAAGATAGAGATGGTTAGATTCATATCCAATGGTTGAAAAAGTAACCGAGAGATTAGCAAAATCTCAGTCATTTGAGGAAAGAGACACCAGGGTCGAAGCCAGCCTCATGGATCGAGCGCTGGGTCATCATCATTGTTTGAAGATATTATTAGCATTGTGATTAGTATCTGAGCAGCAGCTTCCACAGATTGTTTCAAAATCCATCGGTCTTTGATGACACCGACGGCAAAGGCAGGCAGTTTCACCACTGGGCAAGGCGCAATCACGCAATGAGTGGTGACATAGATAGCGGCTACTGGATTTCGATCCAGTGGGAAACATTAAGAACATACTATTTTAGTCGCGCGAATGATCGATGACAATCCGACTGTCTTTATTTAATCCAAGCCGCACATAATTAACATTCCAAGTTTCAACTCGGATCCTGATTACATATTCCCATTCGCTCTCTTCCTCTAGCTAGTTCTGAGGCTCGCCCTCTCCCTCCGCAACCTTGAGCATGTCCAGCGCCGACTGGTCCGTTCCGAACGTCTTCTTCCTGACCACCATGTACTCGGGCCACGTCACAGCCCGGAACGCGGGCTTGGTCCCGGCAGCACGGCGGACGCGAGCGGCGCCACTTCATGTCGGCCGGCGGGCCGAGGAAGTAGGGCACGGAGATGCGCTGCTGCTCGCTGTTAACGATGGCGCGATGGAGCACGCTGTGGAAGCGGCCGTTGGTGAGCACGTGGAACAGGTCGGCGATGGTGACGGCGAACGCGCCCGGCAGCGCCGGCACCGTCACCCACCGGTCCGGGCCGCGGCGGAGAAGCTGCAGACCCGGCACGAGGCTCTGCATGATGAAGGTGAAGAAGCCCGAGTCGGTGTGCGCCGCCAGCCCATCGCGCGCTCCGGGTTCGGGCACTTTGGGTACCTATAAATGATCACGTGTATACACAGTTACAAGTCGACACAAGAAAAAAACAGTGGTATTCTTGTCAGAGCCCGAGCGTGTTACAAAAAGGTTCAGAAAAAAAAGTTGGTCAGAAATGTCTACATGTTCAGGTGCATCGTCGCCGTCAACGTCTCGCTGACCTTCCTCTCCATCTCTCCGGCGGCGATCTGGTCGTCGGTGAGTCCCAGCGCCCTGTAGAACACGTCGAGCAGCCTGCAGCCGAGGGCTCATCTCCCTGTGGTACTCCTCCATCACCTCGCTGCATGTATATGCAGCCATCGATCGACGAAGGCAGGCGTTACCACGTGACGAGACACACGAGACCCATGCACGTACGTACGATAGGAAAGTAGGTGAAGGCGTGACGTACCAGAAGCGGTTGTACTCGTCGCCGCCGTCGGGCCAGACACGGCGGAACTCGGCGCGGGCGTCGGCGGCGGGGAAGGTGTACCCCTCGGACCACATGAGCTTGTCGAAGGCGAGCGCGTACGGCGGCACGCCGTAGCGGCGGACTCCCGGGGCGGCGTCCCGCGCGGGTCTTCTCCGGGGCCGGCCGCTCGAACAGGCGCGCGATCTGCTCCTGCATGCGCGCCACCGCCTCCGCCGGCACGCCGTGGCCGACGAGCAGGAACCCGCCCCACTCCTCGGCGGCGCGGGCCACGGCGCGCACCACGCCGGGTCGCGCATGTCCACCACCGGCACCGCGTCGCGCCCCGCGGCCTCCACCGTCGGGTAGTCGTGCGGGCCCGACCACACGTGCGTCTCCGGCACGCGGTCGCCGACCGGAACTCGAAGTAGCTGGGAGCGGCGGCGGCGACCGGCGAGGTTGAGGACGGCATGGTCGGCGGCTAGCTTGCAAACAAATAGATAGGCACTAAGACCGAATACAGGATGGAAGTGGATGTGGCCAAAGCCGTAGGTACGTATATAGTAGCAGTCGAGTCGACAGGTCAGGATTAGCACTGATTAGATGAGTAGACGCCAGGTTTTAGCAAAGTAATTACTCACTAGATTGGACTAACCTCATCACGCCATAAGTCTGTAACAGGCACACTTACATGTGAGCTAATAGAATGCAAGGCAAGGCAGGGCAGGCAATTCCTGGGGGCGATTGACAACTGTGGCAGCACGCAGGTCGGCTCATGCGAGCAACAAGTTTCTCCACGTAAGCATGCAACACAGGTGGCACGCGACAGACAAGCAGGGTGACACTTGCTTGTGCACTGGCAGATCAGTTTGTTTCGCTGAGATGGTGTGAAAGACTTGTGTAGTTGTGTAGAAAGAGGCTGGAGATGTGACAAAGCGAGTGCATGAAAAGCAGTGATGAGCATGGCGTGGAGTGCTGCATCTGAGCATGATTTTGGGCTGAGTGTTTCAGTTTCTTCTCGGCATTATCATTTCAAGCTGATGCCGAAGTCCAGGGCTCGAATGGGCGTGTTTCAAGGCCTATTCTCTCTACGGACCAAATTTATTTTCCAGCTCTTGGCTGTTTCTAAATTAAAACCCACTATAAACTGGATCCTCTAGTTAGTAGGAATAGTACATGTCGAGCGCTCGAAAGTGACTGATAATGCTACGTGACTGATATTTTCCAGTACTCGAAATGTGGACTGATAATGCTGGGAGAGGATCCTGATCAGGAAGTTATTGTTCTCTAGATCTGGACTGACCCTCCTCGGCAAAAAAAAAAAAAAGGAAGAAAAAAAGAAGAAAAGATTTGGACTAACCCAATCACACCAGAAGTTTTGAACAGACATACCATTTACATGTGAGCTAGCTAGAAGGTTCAAGGCAAG
This sequence comes from Eragrostis nindensis, assembly GCA_012490785.1. Classification (NCBI taxonomy): domain Eukaryota; kingdom Viridiplantae; phylum Streptophyta; class Magnoliopsida; order Poales; family Poaceae; genus Eragrostis; species Eragrostis nindensis. The sequence continues at coordinate 85,809 of JAAXCT010000189.1, read as the reverse complement.
GCAAGCAATTCCTGGGGCGATTGACAACTGTGGTAGGGTAGCACACACGCCGGCTATGCGAAAAATACGTTTCAGCCACGTAAGCATGCAATTCACCTGGCACACGACAGACAGAAAGGGCGCGCGACACTTGGTTGTTGTGCTGTTGTGCATATCCACTTGTTTTGCATGAACGGTGTGGTGAGAGCCTTGTGTACGTAGGAAGAGGCTGAAGAAGTGGTAAAGGGAGTGCAATGCATGGAAAGCAGTGGCGAGCATGGCGTGGGAGTCCTGCATCTGAGCATGTTTTGAGGCTTATATGGTGTTTCAGTTTCTTCTCCGCATTGTCGTTTCAACCAGCTGCTAAATTATGTCCAGGGCTGAAATGGGCGTGGCTCACGGGCCGTTTCTTTCTATGGGCCAAAACATGAGCTTGACTGCTTTGACTATAAAAGTAACCCAGAATTCTGCAGCAAAAAATATCTTCTTTGATGTGACGTGTTTTTAGAAATTCATACATCAATAATAACTTGCAAAATTATCAACTACTAGCAAAGTGTCCGTGCGTTGCCACAGGCTAAAGGGAAAGAATATACAATGAATCTCAGTTTTAAACAAAATTGAATTGAAACTTTAAGTAAAGCAAAAAAAGTCAACAGGTCAGGTTGAAAATCTTTTGATTCCACAACAAAAACATGCCCCGGAGAATTCATCTTGTAGTACTACTACCATGAAACTATTATTGTACATGTATATATTTACATAATATTTACATCTTGGCAGTACTCTTTCCCTTGATCATGTTCAGATCTCACGAGAGTCAACAAGTGGTCCATCACTCAGCTTCGTCTTCTCTGCATTCAACTACCTTTGAACGGTCTCAGAGTCACAGTGTCCACTGAGAGTCTTGGGCCTTTGGCAACATATATATGAATTGATGTTACAAGCTGGAGCCCAATTAACAAATAAATGTAAGGGAACAACCCAGAGGTAAGCAAGAAGCAGATATGGTCTGAGAAACTAAGAACGCCTGATATCTTTTCGTAGCAGGCTAACTGTTTTACTAAAGGCAACACATGTGTGCAGTGCTACAAACAAAGATTAAAATTCATGACAGTAAGGCTAGATAGCAGATATAATGCTAAGAGTGCCAATATAAGCAATTTATTCTGCAAGAAATTTTTCTTTTAGCATCTAGCTTCAGTTCATTTTCTGCCTGTCAACATTATATATGCCTGTCAACATCTAGCTTCAGTTTTGTGGATTTTAACTTAAAACAACGGCCCGTACAGATTTGGACCCCAATAACCCCCTTTCAAACAGGCCCTTGATGTCACTCTCATAATTCATAAATTAATTTCCATAATAATATAAGGTTTAGATGTAACCTAGATAGGACATCGCTTGCACCTTATAAACAAAACATAAATTTCCTAAAGAGATTATCATAAAAGAAACCAATTCACAGTAATGCTTAGTTTGGTCCAGGTTTTGATATCTGCATCCAGTTCAGACTGCAGGGTATAACAAGCAAAAGTAACTCGGAAGCTGGCTATTTAATCACATCTACAAAGTTTTAAACAGGAGGCATAAGCAATAAGCAGACTTTTGTTTAATCACATATACAATTTAAATAGGAGGCATAAGCAAGGGCATCACGTACAACACGATTGCAATTTGCAATAATAGTTTAGAGAACTCACGAAGTGCTGAAACATAAGGACCTATCAAGGCAATGATTGAACATGATGAAGTACACAACAGTCATTTTATTATGAACTTATAATTTTCTATTATGCTAATGGATCATGCACACCTAAATAAGTTGATGCCAGAGAAATTATATTTTAATTCTACGCCACCACCTATCTCAACTATGGCATACTTTGCATCCTACCAACATCAGATTATGGAACAATAAAAGGCAGAATCAAACATGTTATAAAAAAATGAAAAAAAAAAGAGAGCAGGTAACAAATGAAGGAGCAAAATTGTAACAAATGACAGGATGTAGCATCAACTACTTGATAATGACATATCTAAAGGTGCAGCAGAAGCAACTGTCACACAAATGGTGGAAAAAAATTCTAAGGTGTGCCAATAAAAGAAACAATCATGCAAGTGCCCAAACGTTAACCATAAAGGTATTGCACATAATTATATCTCACACCGAACTGAACCTCATTTTATTTAAAGAGTTTAGTTCATGTGGAATATAAGAAAACTCACCTGTTTTGTTAGCCTCAATAGTGCAGAGACGTCTTGGTCATAATTTTCACTCTGTGTATCCACATTAAGATCTATTTCCACTTTCGAACTCAATGGCTTAAAGCGGACCTGATACAATCATATCTCCTTTAGCCAAGTAAAATAAACATACATTTTTATTAACAGAAATTCGGCACAGAGACAGATATAATACTAGTACCAATGCACGTGCGCCACGCACGTGATCACGAAAAATGCACCACTTAGCAGGACCTTTGTAGCTTAAATTGAAATTCCAGTGCATCTCTAATGGAATATAAAGAGGAAGGGAGAATTTATGGTACCATTTATTTATACCAAATACACCTTTAATCCTTTTGAAATGGAAACATGACATGCAAGCTGGTGCCATTTTATACATGAGCAAGACAAATTGGAATACAGTATGTTTAGCTTAATCCTCCTGGAAGAAAATATCATGTGTAATTTCGAAGTTCAGAGATGACAGCACAGATGAAGTACATGTGAAAAATGTAGGGTACAAGGAGACACCACCTGAGACCTGTATTTGTATCGCTATTCAAATTTTGCTTGAAAGCCATTTCCAAAACTTGACAGCTGCCTTTAACATGAAATATCTCATTATGATATTTCACCATTTTAAATAGTATATCATTACTGTGTTCCTTGAGCAAATGCATGGCACACCTTGATATATCAATAGAAATTTACTGTTGAAGGTACTTTTTTCCATGATGAGAGGTGTAGGTGATGATCAAATGAGCAACATAGTTCAGGTAACTTAATCATAAAGAAAAAAGAATGGAAAAAAGAACAGGATTGGAGAATGAAATCGCCAACCTTCAGTCTATAACGATGGTTGCTTTGATCCAGCAATGGATGCCTCATTGGTTTCTGGTTTCAATCACTTCTTGAGTGCATCTTGATATTTCTCATCTCTGAAATTTTCAGTTTCAATAAAGTTCAAATGGAAGCAATGACATTCGACTGACTTGTGCAGCCTAAGGCCCATGCAAATTTTGCAACTACACGCAGTTCACTTTTATGGCATTTTGATGAGCAGATTTGGAAGCAAAGCAATATTGAGTCTTAGACAGAACAACAAAAATTAAAATCTGTACAAAAAGTAGGTTACATATTCAATGACAAGATATATAAATCATGGAGTTGTCTATGATATGCACTGAGGAACTCAAATGTACAAGATTCACATTACAATATTTCTTTTTAATGAAAGCCAATTCATGTAAAAAATTGTGTGTACTCACCTGAATCCCCCTCATCTTGTTGCTGATCACTCCAGAGTTCCTCTCAACTCTAATGATCTCCTCCTCGGTGAGCTCACCAGCACCATCCCACTTACCTGAAACTCCAATCACTATTCATCGGCAAATTATGCATTCAATACTCATTTGTTTCAGATAACAGTTTTCAAGTCAAATTTATGCAAATGGTTACTCACGATTGAAGAAAAAAAGATTTATGCACTCAAGAGTTTCGGCATCATGTGTCAAGTTTTCAATGAAGCACCAACAATATTAAGTGTTACAATGACACAACAATATTCTACGATCAGGTGAGAAGACAGGTTTGGGCAAAGAATTCTCCAATTCTTCCTTTTTTCGTGCGCGATATTGACGCTTCTTTTCAGCCTCCAATTTACGTTTCGCATTGAGATCTCCACCCACACTGGCTTTTTTTGGGCCTGAAAAAAACAAACATCACAAGAAATGTGAGACCAACCAAACACTTGAAACAATCTGGTAACAAAATTATGCCTCCATTGCTCGAAAAAGTAAGTTACCAACCGTTCAAAAGGACATTTGTGCAATCAGCGAGAGGTCGACGCAGACACGGTTCTTTCCCAGATTTTTCAGATTTTCAGATTTAGCAACACCAACTTCATGCATGCCTCTACCAGTACCTGAAATTGATCGACAATGTCCGGCACCATTGTCAGACAAATTATAGGTTGCCACTTGAAGAGCACAATGAAGTTTTACACAACTGACCATTTTCATCGAGGTTAGGACAGTCTGCAAGTGACGGGCATTGATCATCCAAAGCACCAGCTGTACGCTTGCATTGGCCATATTAACTGATAAGAAACCATGTCCACAACAATTTATTGTGTTATCATAATGGTATACAAAACTTTCAGATCATATTTTCATTTTCTAAGTATGTTCAAATCGCAGATGGTAGCAGGACCAATAATATATAAATGTAGCAGGGACAGTATCGCCTGGATGTCTAGCAAATTAAATGGGAATTTTCGTGTGTCCCGTTTGCAGTTTAGCAAATAACGCCTCTGCCCATTGCACAAAGAATACCATGAACCCATTACTGTCTACTGTTGCGAGTCCGAAAATACCCATATATATAGGTGTAGTATATAACATGGTTCGGCAAAAGGATTTAGACAGGTTTCAGAGCAACATACTTGATTGAGTTGTTTTATTCAGTTTTATATTTTTAAGCTGTGGCAGCAACAGACACTTCTCTAAAGGGTGGAGATTAGCCTTGTATCTAATTCAGCTATAACCAACCGGTCTCAAACGACAGCTGAACCATTGCGCGCAGGACTGTCTTACATTCCGATTTCGAGCAGAGTGGGGAGTATGAACCCTTTAGCACTTTCTACTGGGCACAGCACCCGCTGCCATGTGAACCAGAATTGCAGCCGCATGGTACGAATTATGGTTTATGGAGGCTACGGACCTGAACTGTTTATTCCCTGACGCTGGATGACGACGACGGCCGCCCCGACGACGACGACGACGAAGACGGCCGCCCCGATGACGATGACGAAGACAGCCGGCCCCACGACGACGAGTACGGCGGCACTTGTCGTCCCTGCACGGATGCCGATGGGGAGAACGCTGGATGACGATGACGACCGCCCCGACGACGACGACAAAGACGGCCGGCCCGACGACGACGGGTATGGCGGCACTTGCCAGATTATACCCGGATGCCGATGGGGAGAAAACATCAAAGGGGTTCTCGTCGTGCTATTGCTTAATTAGCAGGGAATCAGGGAAGAAAAGGAAAGAAATAAAATTGAACGGAATGAAGGGAGGTGGGATAGGAAACCGTGGGTAGCTTTCCCTCAAGTAGCAAAAATTCGTGAATCGTCATTGAAAATGAACTAACTTGGACATTGGACATGGACAAATGTCCACCCTTCCGCGGACCCGGGCCCAACATGGCAGGATTCGATGGTAGATATTAAGGGTGACGTTTTAGATCAAGGGTGAATTTACAAGTGGGTATAATCTAGCAGGGTAAAACTGATTTTCCTTACAACTGGTTCTTTATTGGTTTAGATAGATAGATTAGATGCAGTAGGTGATGTACCTCTTCGCATATCTCATCTAACTCATATGGGCGCCAACATGGCCTCAAGGGATATTGCAGAAGATACAGCTGTGATATAGATAATAATACAAACTGAGTCAATAGTATGTACAGCAGGGCACAAGAACAGACCAACACAATATCGAGAAACTAAGAAAAATTCACAAAACACAACCAATTGGAACTGTGACATAGTTTGGCGCACTCATTCTAAAGTTTCATACAGTTTGAGAAACACGACCTAGTGTGCAGGAATTCATTTAAGTTATGAGGCAACGGATTTGAACAAAATGAACATGTATGACATCATTTATAGTTGTATCATGTGCATTCAGCACTGAAAGCCAGATCAATCACAATAGTCCCTCCCCACTCAATGAAACTAAAAGGTCACAGAAAGACTCGGGCAAATTCCCAGTCGAAATCGGCTCCCAAACCAACTCCACAGATCGCTCCCAAAGCAGAGCGATGATGGCGATTGGAAGACGCCAGAATCCATAAATGGCCAAACTGGGAACAGGGAAGGGATTTTCTGCGGGCCATTAACTTGCCGTCGTCGTCGAAGGGCTTGAGGTTGAAGTACACGTCGATCTCCCGCACCACGAAGTCATCATCCTCTTCCTCCTCCCCCTCCTAGAGGCTAGCACCCTTCCCCGCCGCATCCACATCCATCGCGTCATCGCGGTCCTCCGGAGGCGGCGGCCGAACGGGGGGCCTCCGACTCCAGCTCTGGCGTGTGAGAGAGGAGGGCGCCTCCGCCTCCCTCTCCATCTCTGCTCCCATCTTGGCGCCACAAGGGCGGAGCAGGAGTTGCCCCGCAGCTGTCGAGATGCTGGAGGCGTGGCATCTGGAACGGCGACTGGAGGGATGGAACGGGGGCTGGACTTTGGGGAAGGGGAAGGGGAAGGAGGAGGGGCCGGTCGACGTGATCGCCGTGTGCGCCGCGATGGAGTCGACGGCGGTGGCGGCGACGGGTGAAGCGAGGCAGCCGAGAGCGCTGCGTTTTCCTTTTTTTTTTTCCATCTTGAGGTGGGGGGCGTCGCGGTACGTAGGATGTGGACCCCACCTGTCAGCGCCGAGTTTCCACAGTGGGAGAGGGCGCGACGCACGCAGGTGGAGTCAGAAGACAAATAATAAGGAGTATCAACTAAGAGAACCAAAAGTTGCAACTAGTCCAGCCTATATAGCTCTCACATAATTAAGATGTTTATTTTTTTAACCATCATGTTCTATAAGACAAGACGAACATAACTAGATCTTGGTTGCATATGTTTCCAAAAGTTCTATATGGACTTATGTTTTACACTAAGAGTAAGTTTTGTTAAAAAAGACGTATCAGGTGGAAACCAACCTCTCCGTACAAACTATGAAAATTTCAATCTGAGCCACACAATGTTGATCCAAGAGGGGCACTCAGGGGAGGTGGGAGGGATGATTAGTAAAAGCGTCTTTGCAAATCACCCCTTCCACCTCCCCTGAGCTTGTAAATCACCCCTCCCACCTCCCTTTAGCGCCCCCTTGGATCAACATCGTGTGACTCAGATTGAAGTTTGTATAGTTTGCACGGAGAGATTGGTTTGCACCAGATACGTTCCCTGTTAAAATTACTATAGCTCGGTTCTGATAAGTACTTCAGCTACTATATGTAATAACACATGAAAATGTCAGTAGCCAAAATACCTTTCTCTCTCTTCAACACATGCAAAAGCGGCTTCTTCGGAGTCACTGACATGCATTTAGGCCCAGGACGATGCATTAAACGCATATATATGTGTCAATTTAACACAAGTAAACTACCAGAGAGTTGGCCAAGATAAATAAACATCTCAAAGAACTACACACCAGCCACAGCTACCGTTGCACCAATCCAGGCTGAACGGGCTAACTAGCTCGCCTCAAACCAAAGAAGCAAGTGATCAAACAGCTCGCGACAAACTAGAGAACAGAGTAACGAACGGCCCGGGCATGACGTCGACAATCGCCGGTCCCCGCTCGCCGCCTCAGGCTTCATCATGAATGCGACCTGCGCCACCTCGCCACCACCGGCGTGCCCGTCGCCGGCCTCGGCGCAAGACGGTCCTGGTGATGCTTCCTCCCGCTGAGCGGCGTCCTCTCCACGCCGCTGTCGGAGTCGTCGACCCTCGCCGCGCCGGCGGCGCCGCCGAACAGGAACGCGGCGCCCCACCTGAAGAGCCCCCGCCGCCGCCGGCTCTCCGAGCCGATCAGCCGGTCCACCTGAGCCTGCAGCGCGTGGCACTGCACCTGCACGCACGCACGCACGAATCCATTAGTCAATCCATGGGCGTCGTCAAGCTGAAACAGATCACCTTCGCGGCGGTGGTGTACTGACCTGGAGGCGCGCGACGTCCTCGCGGAGGCGGCGCAGCTCGTGGTGCTGCGCGAGGACCTCGCGCTTGGACGGGCACCGCGCGGCGTCACGGGAGACGGCGGCGGGGCTCCTGACCGGCAGGTCGCGGAAGGACCCGCCGCTCCACTCGGCGAGGCGGTGGGGGTGGTTGAGCTGGCCGCCGCCGCCGACGCCGGCGTGCTCCGACAAGAAGAGCACCTGCACCAGGCACCGCACCGGCAGGCGGTCGTTCTGCACGGCGTGCGCCGCCGCCTCCGCGGACAGCTTTCGCGCGTCGATCAGCCGGCACAGCGACCGCCGCTCCTCCTTGCTCGCGCGCGGGTGTGCCTGCACACGTACGCGCAGGTGACCGGTCGATCATATAACTTATCAAAAGATTTAAGAATGAAGGACCAAGCATGCTATCGTCTGTTTTCTTTTCTTTTTAACTTCGGTTTGGTTTCTTCAAATTCCAACACAAATGTCAGATCAGCACAATTGACATTGTACACAAAAAACAGAACGAAACGGAACAGAGTCATAACGAGACAGGGGTAGTGATCCGTTTGATATGTACCGGCAAGATCAGCACACAGGGACTACTCCATGTGCAACGACAGGCGATTTTCTTGTTTCCTACTAGTAGCACTTTGTATACCGAGGAGGTAGCTCACGTGATTTCTATCAGGATCGCATATTGTAGCTTCTAAACATCGAGAGGCCAAAAAGCAACATCAGTTTTTCCCACGATCTGACTGGACTGTATGTTACAGTACTTGTGATCTGAATGATACAACCTGGTGACCTTTAGAAGGTCGGTTGACATGAGAGTTATGAACTTGTGGCTTGAGCTACAACAAATATGCAGTAGCATACAGTTTACTGACGAAGAGGATGCCATTATTTGGCAATATGAATCATCAGGACTGTATTCAGTGCAGTCCTTGTATGCTATTGTGAACTTCAGGGGAGTAAAGCCGGTGTACACTCCGGTGATGTGGAAAATAAAAGTCCCTTCGAGGATCCATGTTTTTCTTTGGCTGGTATCTAATAATAAAGTATTAACCCGTGATAATCTGGCAATTAGGAAAAAAATGGATGACCTGACTTGTCTGTTCTGTACAGAAAAAGAATCTGTACACCACTTGTTCTTTGGGTGTTGTGTGGCTAAAATTACATGGTCGCATATCTCAGGTCTTGTGGACATGGAAGTTGGGTCTGATTTTGAATCGGTGGCTAAATGGTGGATAAGTGAGAAGAAGCATAAGCTTCTGAATATTTGCACTGCAGCTACTTTATGGTCCATTTGGAAACTAAGAAATGAATTGTGTTTTCAGGAGAAAAGATGGAGGAGCGTGAAGGACTTGCTACGAAAGATTGCAAAGACGATGAGATCGTGGTTGGTGCTGCTGGACAAGGTGGAAGAAAGAGAAGAGCTAGAAGGCCTTGTGCAACAGCTGGAACTGGAAGCTTCAACCCCGCCGGCGCTACCATGGAGAAGCTCCGTTTCTACTGCACCTAATGTGACCGGTGTGGGCGTGGGTGATCGTGTGGTGGCTGATGTAGAGCCGGATGTGAGCAATGGCATAGAGTCGGATGATGTGGCAACTGTACCGAACTTGTTTTTGCTTGAATAAAGCAGGGGAAACCTATTTTCTAAAAATGATACAACCTGGTGGGGTGTGGCACTGTACATTGTGAGCACAGTAGTATAATCTTGCAGATGACACATCTAAGATGCTTAACATTCTGATATCTTTTCAGCACTTGATTTTCAATGTTAGATCATTCCAAAACACTTGATTACTTCCAGGGCTTTTTAACCACAAGCATAGCATGCGTCCAAGGGAGTCCTCTACATGGATATTCGCGCGCCAATCACATCTTACACACAGCTTTTTGGTTTTTCACATCAAAGACAACGAGCCACAGGTGATCAGACGACCAACTATGCGTGCAGTAGCACTCTACTGAGAATGAGGATAATCTTTGTTGCTGTAGCCTCGGCTTCTTGAAATGCATAACTTTTGACTCTAATTTCCATCATGTATTAATATGTCTCCACCGGTGAAATCTATGGAGCCTAGAGGCTTACTTGAATATCATATGAAACAATGTAATTTTTCGGTTTAATTGATGATGTTAATTAGGAACTAAAAACTTGACTAAGCATATGCCAGTGGCGAAGCCAGAGAACAAAATCGTCAGTCAGGTAGTTTTCCAATCCCAGCAGTATTTCACTAGAGGATTTAGGAATTTTGCCAACAGATTGAGGAGAACAGTGGTTTGATTTGAGCTACAAGGTTAATTACTGCAAAGCAACAACTGATGCACAGTTGAAGACCGTTTCTCTAGCCAGGACAAGACTGCCCATGATATTGTACGGATAGGATTAGTTAACCAAACAAACATGAACATCATGATCCTAAAAAAGATGTTTATCATTGCCCCCATTTCGTGCAGTAAAGTGCAGATGATTAAGCTGCAGAAAAGCATGCGCGCGCAGTGCACTCACCTTGAGGTATGTGTCGACGGCGCGGTACAGCCCGTCGTCCGCCGCGCGAGCGTGCGCCGGCACGGCCAGCGCGAGCTCCTCGAACTCCGGCGGCCGCAGCCCGGCCTCGAGCGCCGCCTCCGCCAGGTACGCGTCCACCAGCCTCGCCACCTTCGCGGTGGCCGCCGCGCCGCCGCCGCTGGCCGTGGCGCCCTCGCGGAGGAACCCGCGCACGAGGCGGAGCACGAGCGGCACGTCCAGCAGCGTCGCGCTCGCGCCGGCGCCGTGCCGGAGCCCGAACGCCGGGATCATCACGGCGCCGAGGGAGGCCTGGTCCAGCCGCCGCGCCGCGCGTGCCTCCAGGTCGCCGAGAAGCGCGGCGTCCGCACCCGCCACGATCCCCGCGCGCAGCAGCCGGAGCAGGAAGTCGCACGTGACGCCACCGTCCTCGGCGTCGTCGTCGTCGGGCGGGAGCGCCGCGACGAGGGACTCGAGTAGGAGGCGCTTCTTGAGCCACGCGGCCGTGGGGCTCTCCGGCGGCAGCAGGAAGCGGCCGGACGGCGACGACGCGGCGTCCGGGAGCCACCGCGCCGCGTAGTGCGACAGCACGGAGGCGAGGCTGGTGGCGTTGTTGTCGGAGGCCGCCGCCGCCGCGGGGGGCTTGGACCGGATGGCGGCGATGGTGCGCGCGAAGGCGTCGACGTCGTTCACCACGCACGAGTCGTCGCTGGCGCGCGGCGGGGTGGCGGCGGCGTGTGACAGCCGCAGCTCCGGCGAGGAGCACTGGACGGTGGGCTCGAAGCCTGCACCGCGTGGCGACGGTGACGGCGACGGCGACGGCGAGGACTTCATGTCGCCTGGCTGGCTGGCGGCGTTTATTGGTTGTCTTCCGGCGAGAGCTGGCTAAGGCTGCGACTGCGAGCAAAGCTCTGTGTTGGAACAAGAGCTAAGCATGGGTGCCAATGCGCCATAATGCTTCTTGTAGTGGTAGCATGGATGACAGCCAACAGTATGTTACATGGAGCTACGCAGCAGAGCAAGGGTGCGCAAGGGGCTGACTGTCATGGGTGTGACTGACGCCATTATATCATTTGTGGCTATCAAACTTTTCTCAGAAATGCTATTATTTATGGCATATGTTTGGACGATTGCCACATTTGGTTTGTCATGCATGCCTCACGAGTCACGTACGAAAATTTACTGGAGCCGGAAAAATTTATATAGATAACCAAAAGATTGCATTAATCCGCAACTTTGTGTCTCAATAAGCTACAACTAGACTGGTGTTCACTTTATGCAAGTTACGACCAACGACATAAGTCAACCATCATGTGAACTGCACAACCTCAAGATATATGAATAAAAACATATATAAGTAATAAAAATGAACAAAAAAAGAAGAATATCTCCATTTGTAGCTGGCTTGTCATTCAATAAGACATGTTGATTACAATCGTCTCTAGAAACACTACCCTCCCACCTTAGGGCCCAAATGAAACCAAACCATGTGCCGACTAGAATAATGAATCACTCCATCCGTAGAGAGAGAGAGGGGTACTGATAGAAGTCTTCGAAGAATTTCACAAAGGTGTAGAGAGAGGTACCATGACTCTTGTTATATGCACCAACAACTCACCCACCAACTTAAGCTGATAGGAAAATTTGGGCATTCACTCTTTACTCCAATATTCCCTTTCATGTAGGCTCCCTCAGATCGCAAACGTGAAATATCAGAGTGGGCAGCAATTTATTTAATAAATCGTGTCAGTCAGGATTCAAACTTGAAATCTCTGACTCTGATACCTTATTGAGTTGCGTCTACCAACTAACTCATCCACCAGCTCTAAATCGTGTCAGTCAGGATTCAACTTGAAATCTCTGACTCTGATACCTTATTGAGTTGCGTCTACCAACTAACTCATCCACCAGCTTGAGCTGATGGGAAAGATGGACAATTCGCTTATACTCTAACAATGACAATGCAGGAAGGGGGATTTAGGCGCTCAAAGATGTCACAATTGTTAGAATAGTGAACACTGACCAAGGATTTTGACAAAACCTTATTTCCAATCAGATCCTGATGTAGCATGCAATATTTGATTCATTGAAGACTTTGAGGCGCTATGAAAAGGATCATGCCACTATACATATATAGATCTGGACAGCCGACTTCCGACTGCCACTCACTGCAGTTCTTGGACCTCTCCTATATGAGACAAGGAGGCATAACACAAATATAGGCCAACGTCGTTTGTAACTATCCAAGCCGCTCAATCCCAGTCACCCCTCACCCTTAGATCTAGGTTGGCGCTCAAAATCTAGGGGAGAAAACAAACCATCTATTAATTAGTTGTGTTCCTTGTGATGTTCTTCATCAATGTTCTATTGGAGAGGATAGATTGTTGCACCACTGTCGCGTTCTATTGGAGAGGATAGATTGTTGCACCAGCGTCGCGGCAATCATCTTTGATATGTCAACATTCCGAACCATGGTTTGGCCGCCATCGGAATGTCTTCCTCGCAAAGTCCATATGTCATTCCTTTCTCGCCATCGCCGGATTAAAGACTTGGTACCATCACCGCCGCCTCCTCGTCTTTCGGCGGATGTCTGGATGACACCACCACCTCTTTTCTTATACACTACAGCTATACACAGATATTATAACGAGCCTACATATACTCGACGTGCTTTCATAAATCACTTCGTAACTGCAGGGGCGTATGCCCTCTGAGTGTCAATGGCGGACATGTTATGCCACACTGTACCTATCTTACTAGTTACAAAAATCGTTAAAGATCGGAACATGATTTGACTGTTATCAATGAAAAGGTCTTTTCCCACTGGTCCAATTTTTGCAAGACAATAGGCACGACGGGACTGGATGGTGAGTATACGCAATGTCGTCGCCACTCCCCAGTGGCGCCCATGTCCAGACTTTATTTCTTTTTTCCCTGCTATGACTAAAGGTCTCGTTAATCCTTTATCTGTGGTACTGGTACACTTGATTCAGCTTCATCTCATGATATTTTCGACGATGAGTGTACTCAATAGATACTAACGCATGGGATCTTTAGTACTGATATAGTGATATTCATGTACTGCTATCGCATAGGCCGAAATGTAATTCCATTTGCTCAAAAAAAATCTCATGATATTTTCGTATAGCAAAATTCTTAGATTCAAAATAAAATATTTTTCATCCACCAGTTCTCTCAGTGGTTTTCCTTATTGGGAGAATATTTAGTTGGGACATAGGATGGGGACAAAATCAAGCTCGCGCACATTTCGCACTCGGAATGATAATGCAAAGGATGGGGACAAAAACAAAATGATTAGTACCAGTGTGGTCATTTGGATGCTGCGTACAGAAAATTGTCAAACGGCATGTGTCATGTCGTCTCTTGCATGCCACTATATCCCATATTTGCACGAGATCTTGTGGACTCGTAGCGCTGCTGATTGCACGGCCAAAACGGTAGATGCAGAACAGCGGCATTGCCCTGCTGGGCCAATCTTCTGAGGTTCTGACCGATTCCAAAAAGTAGAGAGCATCATTTGGATTGGTAAATCTGGTGAGGCATCCAAATATATAGCGGCTCCAGTTGGCTCCCTGCAGGGATTTTAACTTTTCACAGCAGATGATGTTCTTTGCTCAAACAAGTACAGCGTTGCCATCAAGCTTAAGCTTCATATATACTGTCTCTGCTCTCCAATTACGTTTAGAATAACTAACTAGAAAACTCGCGCGGCGTTGCCGCGCGTAGGTTGCTTTCTTGATGTTACCTGTATCGAACTCATTGGACTATTTCTATGGATCATGGATGATTTAGTTTCAGACTAATTTGGTCAAGTTGGCATAATAGTCAGTGAACTCAAGATTAGAGGGAAACCGAAAGAAGTTGACTATTTCAAGTGGGCTTCTCAAAGTCAGCGAATGGACCAAGTGATAAACTATGAACAATATGTTTCTGGAAAAAAAAATTGATGGTTAAAGTTACAAAAGTTTGACCACATTTTGATCGGAGTTTTATATATTTAAGGGTAGAGTGAGTATTTGTTTGAAATTAAGAGTGACAATGTGATGCATGCTTAATCATTGAAAAAACTATAATTTGGCCTAATCCTAGTATGCTTCTCATAATGTACAAAATGTAGCCAATTTGATATTTAAGGAGCATAGTGTTTATGATTTGTTGCCAATAGTTCTCTGTACCAGTATGAACCTCTATCAATTGCAGGGAGAGGAAATGTATTTACCACTTTAATATTTACCTCTGTACTTGAATTGGATCATGTTAGAATTAAAATGAAAAGGGGAATGGAAATTGAAATATACCTAGATTGATCACTGCAGTTTTTATTCATGGACGTCTTAGTCTTGTAATCAGTATGCAACAACAGTTTTTATTCATGGACGTCTTAGCATTTAGGCTTGTAATCAGTATGCAACAAATAATGATTATTTGATTAGTATACATACAGGACTTGACATAAGCATACTGAGTACTCGCTTCTCTTTTTGCCTCATCGCCGTGGAGGTTTTGTTGGCTGTCCAGCGATTAGAAGGCACAAAGTTGTCACAGGACATCACGAAGAAAATGGTTGTCCATTTTCGTCACAGTATCTGCAAAAACTTCATCATCAGTCAAGGAACAGACAATTACTCGGGATCTCAGGGAATGAAACAGGGCCATGCAACTAATCTAGAAGCAAAATTCAGTTTAGTCAAACAAACCTTATCACCAAGTCGCAGGCAGTATAAAAGCTTAATAGCTGAATTAGGCTGTATCATTTAGATAATTACCATGCAACTTTATTGATTGAAAATTCTTTAGGCTGTTTCAAGCACTCCAAGTTGAGTGAAGAATAAGCTATAAAAATATCTTATAGAATAGTGGAGGCTGATTGACAAACAGAATTTGCAATTTACTATCATATTAGAAATAGCACAACTTTGTGAATTATTATTTGTTGTAATCAAAACATATATCTTGAACTGAGTGTAGTTGTATAAGTAGCATGATACATCTGAACTTGTTATATTTGAAACAAATGGAAATTCTGTATGTTACAATAATCTGATAACTAAAGTGATTTTGTCAAATAGGATGTTGGCATTCTGTATCTTTAGTTGCTTATTGCTGTCCTACTGCATATAGAGAAAGGCTGAGAAAGTCAAAGGTATGGTTTATCTGTTGCCTCAATGTTGAACAGCGCATGTTTGGTTCGCATGCAATTCAAATCAGTAAAGACATCGATCCTAAGGTGATAGCATGAACATGAGAATTAGAACACCTCTCTGTAGCAGCTTGTACGAAATCACTATAGCATCTCTTCTCCTGGCGAAAATTTTGATAGAACGAATCTCGCTGAGGTACGCCAGCTCGCTGAGGTGGAAGTCGATGACGTAATCGGTGAGGTCCTCCATGTCTGAGTCATCGGCGCACGTGGGGGATCCCGGGACGGAGTCCGGCTGCAGTAGCGCAGGGGTTCTTCCCCGGCGAGGACGAGAGGATCTGGGAGCCGGCGAGCGAGACCATGGGTGGCGCAAGCGGCGGCTTCGTGTGGAGGCGAGTTGCAACTGGAGAACCGAACAGTGGAGAAAACGTTGATAGGCAAATCGAATCCAAGTATCCAACCAGCTTGCTCGAATTGTAAGTCACCAATTGGAATTGTTCGCTAAAATGGCCACAAAGCATAGGAATCAGCTCCCGCACGCCCTACGAAACGTCCGCCAGACAGGAGAGGAGGGGAAGAGTGGAGGGGAATATCTCACGTGCTTGGCGAGGAGCTCGCGCTCCAGGTCCCCGGCGGCGAAGAAGGGGTCGTCGGGGGCCAGGCGCCGCCGCGCGGCCGGCCAGAACCCTAGCTCCGGTCCCACCGCCACCGCCGCCTTGAGCGCCTCGGTTGACCGCTCCTCCTCCTCCATGGCCTCCGGCTTCTGCAGCATCCCGTCGATCTGCTCGCCGCGTGTGCTCGAGAGAGAAGGACAAGAGAGGGGGATTCGAATGGCCTGAGCGGCATACGAGCCGGCGGAGAAGCGGCGGCGGAGGATGAGAGAGCTCGAAGCTTCTCGGCGATGGTCCATGAAACAATGGACGACAGAAGAGACGTCGGCTGCGGAATCAACGGTGGAGATTGATGAACAGTAGCTCGACCAATCAGAGGGCAGAGAACGGCACGGGATTTAGATAGGTAGAGATTTAGTCCAACTTTACAAGTTCAACTGGATGGCAACAGGCCAAAAGTCACTACTCACTCCGGTCTAATTCCATAACATTAACACAACACTTTTAGCTTATTTTTGAGCTCAATAATATACTCCACATTTTTAGGATATCATTTTATCTCAAAATGTAAAAAGCGTTTGTGCACGCAGCATTTTTTGGATATCTTTTTTATCTCAAAATGTAAAAACCAATGTTAGCTGCAATTTACAAACTGTACCGCTGCCTGATCTGAGACTGAGTTGTGTTCGTTGCATTATTGATCTGAGCGGTCTGCTCTTGAAGTAGTCCCCTCGACAGGCTCGTCTCACGAACAGTACCCACCTTTCCAATGTAGATCAGTAGATGGAGCATAGTGATCGCAACCAGTCCTACATAATGGTACAAGCACTTTTCCCTCCGCCCTTTCTCAGGGTGCAGTTTGCAGTTGTTCTCACAGCTTAACTGTGCAGTTTGCAGTTGTTCTCACAGCTTAACGAGCTGTTGATGATGCGGTGATAGAGCCGCTAAACGGCTGCTGTCTGCCATGTTTGTTTAGAGCTCAGTTTCCATTAAAAGATTGGCATTTGTGGACTTTAGTTAGTGCCACCTGGGTACAAATAAAATTCAGGTGGTTTTATTAGAACATAAAGTTCAGGCGGTGTAGCATTGGACCAGCTAATTGCCTGATCTCAGAAATCAGAATATCTTGAAACGCAGGGATAGGCTGCTGCACGGCTGGAAGGGTGAGGTCCCCTGCAACAACTGAAAGGCTGCTGCATCCCCTCATCCCCTGTAGTTGCCTGCATCCATTGCAGCCATGCTCTGCTTCGCGCATCACTGTGAACGCACTCTAATCGATCCGCGCGCGCGCGCATATGACCAAACTGTTAACTGCGGCCGGGTTGCTGCTTACAGTTGCAGCATCTGCTGCATCAGTCCACCAGGCCACCCAACAACCCTTGCTGTTACCCCAAGACTCTCCGTGGATTACCTGTTATTTACCAAATCAATAATTGGTGGCGTAACTGGACGCTGTGAGGGAAAGATTTCTGGAGCTCTACCTCTCAAGGACGCCGCGGCCGGCTGGGGCATGTGTCAGGCTGCTGCAGTGTCCAGCGCCCGCCAACTGTTCGACGGAACGCCCCAATGGTGTACCCCGCGCCGGAGCCCGTCCATGGACAACTTTTTTTTCCGTGCCATGATCTGTAGCGTGAATGCCAAGCGAGATGAAGAAGCCGGACGGGTCACAGCCTATTCAGATCGCCCTCCGGTCATTCTTGCCATCTTGGTCACATAACCATTTCATCTGTGCAATATTTTGGAGATTCTGAGCTTTCCAGCTACCAGCAAAATAAGGTAATTACTCTACTAGTATTCAGCTTTTATATGCGATCTTTGAGTCTTGATTATCGAGTGCCGTCTGTTTTCTATAGATAAATATTATTTGACAAAATTTTGATTTTTGAAAATTTCATATACCATTTTCTACAGTTTTTTTGGGTTCATGCCCTGTTCCTGTGCTTATCGCGACTAGAGTTTACTTGCATTTCTCAGTTTTGCATGGATGCAATGCAACTGACTGCAAACGAAACAATCACGACAACTCTAAGTAAGAGAAACTACAACTTCTACTATGCAGTTATACAGCGAAATCATGCATGATGCATTTGAAAAACTCAAATATTGGTTTGTAAAAACGCTAACGGGAACTCCAAACAGTATGATTGCTGCTGAATGCTATAAGCCTGTAAAGTAGTACACTACTAGTATCATCACACAGTGCATACTGTTCTATTATAGAATACAAGGGATTCAGATAAAAAGATTTATTCTCTTTGGAGCACATTAGACTGAAGAAAAGGTGGTGCACTAATAACTGAACTTATGGTCTTATCCCCGGGTCATGACATATTCAGTCAGAGCCTTCACATTTTTGTATGACCCTCCATTCACAGCCTGTGTAGCCTTTTGCCTTAGTTCCCGAGCTCTCATTCTTCTCTCCTTTGCATCTCTTTCTTTGCCCATTAGTTTTAGCACAGCATTCTCTATCTGTTCCCGCTTCACTATAGAAACTTCATGAGTCTCCATTGTCCTAGTTGTGTTGTACCTTTGGCCCATCTTGACAATTTTTGGAAAAATCTGCTTTATCTCCGTCTTCTTGGTTCGGCCCAAAGGTACAACACCAGTGGACGAGAATGGGCCCTGAGGCCAGCTGAAGCCCGACGAACGACCGGACAGAGAAAAGAGGGCTGCGGTCCATCGAATGTAGCCCAAAACGCTGGTAAAAACTTAAAGTTGATGTCTGGGCGGAGAGTGCAGGCCATGTTGCAACAAAGGCCCAGCCGACTGAACCGAGGAAGCCAGCCCAAAAGGGAACGACGGGAGGAAAATGCACGGGACCCACGCGTCGACTGGAAACTGCGACACAGTCTGTGGTGAACGGTCATACAACAGGAGAGGTGCTTCTCCCAAAAAAAAAAAAACAAAACAAAAAAAAAACAGGAGAGGTCCTTGTCAACAGTCTCGCAGCCACTGGGGAGAGCTACCACGGTAGATTGGAGTTTGAGTGGTACGAACTGGATTGGGAGGTTCAGCGCTCTTACTCTATCCAATTGTGGACTCTATCCGTGTTGCATTGGCTGTTGTAGTGATGCTCACAAGGGCACCATGTTTTGCAAGAAGATGTGCCATGTCAATCATGGGAATAGTGTGGCCTTGGGCCATGAACATGAATGAATGGAACTAAAACGAAGTATGGCTTTGGAGCATCATCAATGAAGTTCATGGCTATCTGTCTAACCTTCAAACAGATACCGAGATGGGGAAAGGATTGGTGTCTACAGATGTTTAGGTACACCCTTTCAAAAAAGTCGACCTGCGGGTGGTAATGACGGCCCCCGAGTATTTTGTTAAGAAGAACGATCTTCTCACACAGATCGAGAAAACCCCCGAACCCTCCTCCGCACCATACACAGGGACCCAGCAGGCCGGTGAGAAACGGCGCGAGTACTTAACCTGTGCTTTGGTCCAACGGAGAAGCGAGAGGATTTTTTTTTGCACCGGCGCTCGAACCCGGGCCGTAGGTACACCCTTTATACCAGGCATGCAGCTTGCTCACCTTGTTATATTGAAACATTGAACCGCTAATTTGAAAAGTTGTCCCACTATGCAAAGAGAATATGAAAACATTGTGCCGTTGACTCCAAACCGTTGACACCAATCTTTAGCGTGTTCTCGGCTGTAAAGATTTCTGTCTTACTTTGTCTGGGTAGAACGCAAGTGCGATTAGATCTTAATCTAAAGATTTGTTTTTTCACCTGGCATCGATCATTCGTACACAAGCTAAATAACTGATAATAGGTAATCCATTATACAAGTTTGTGTGTTTGCGTGCAGTAATCAAGTCTAAGAAAGATGGTCATATAACACAGCTGTCTACACCACTGCGGACGCCCGTATGCGGATCGAAGAACGCCTGTCCGTTGGTCATGAAGGTGTAGTTGAGGTCTCCCGGTTTGGCGGTCTTCTGCCACATCTGGTCCTGGATCATCTCGTCGGTGAAGCCAAACTCCCTGAGCTCGTCGGCGGAGTGGTGCACGAGGAGGCTGTACCTCCCGCCGTCCCCGGTCTGCATGACGAGCGATCCGCCATTCCCAAAGTTGTTGAGCCCCTCGAACTGCCGCACCGTCCACTTGTACCAGCGCATGAGGAAGACGCGGAGCGTGAGTCCGTGCGAGACGATGACGACGTTCATGTCGGGGCTGTGCTCCTCCCCGGGCGGCTGGAACCTGCCGATGTCGATGTCGGCGCGCAGCGTCTCCCGGAAGCCCGTGATGCGGTCGTAGACGTCGGCGGCGGACTCGCCGTTGGGGAAGCGGTAGAAGAAGCGGCCGTAGCGGAGGCGCGTCTCCTTCTCGACGCGCATCTGCTCGCGGTCCTGGAAGTTGCCAAAGTCCTGCTCGCGCAGCCGCGGCTCCTCGCGGACCCCCGCGATGCGGCGCGGGTCGTCGTCGAAGGCGTGCCCGATGCCGCGGAGCGTCTCCAGCGAGCGCCGGTAGGGGGACACGTAGAAGTAGACCTTCCAGTCGTCGGGGTCGCCGGAGCCGGAGGAGGACACGAGCTGCCGGAGGCGGCGGCCGCAGTCCTCGGCGTCGCGCCAGCCCTTGGCGGTGAGGCCGATGCGCGGGTCCGGGACGCGCGTGTACGCCGCCTCGTCGACGTTGCCCTCGCTCTCGCCGTGGCGCACCAGGATGATCCGGCGCGGCCGGGGGATCGGTGGGTCCGGATGGTACCGGTCGGCGGCGGCGGCGCGCTCCGGGAACAGCTGCCGCTGCTGCTGCGGCGAGCGGCGGAGCTGGACGCCCAGCGCGTCCTCGCAGCAGCGGGTGCGCAGGAAGCGCCGCGCCCGCGCGCGTCGACGCAGCGGGAGGGATAACGCTGCCGGCGCCGGGCACTTACTGCCTGTCAACGCCATCAATCGAGTGAGCTCTATCTACAGCTAGCGAACTGCGCAATCGTATATATGAACATTTGGATTGTGGCCGGGAGAGTGAACTAATAGCTACTAGTATACTACTCCTACGTACTCCATCAAGCAACGTCAGACGAGGACCACGCATTCCCTTGGTCTGGAATCGAAACGATAACGCGGCTGCGGAGGATTCGCTTGTGTGGCATCAACAGCTTCGTCGTGTCCGCGCGACCGGGGCTTGTTGTGCGGTGCGTGTTCCACGCCGCAGCCTGTCCACTTGCTACTTGCCACGACAACTAATCCAGTGGATAGAATATTCCTTCCACTATTCCTCGCACTGCTCGTAGACTGTTCAAACCACCATAGTTCTCATTATCTCAAAAAAAATCACTACAGTTCAGGTCGTTCCCACGGGTTGCTTCAATTTCTTCGGATGGCTTCATGTCCCATCTCCCATGTTCCCATTTCGCAGTCGTTCTTCCTTTATTTTTGTAGTGTCTATGCTACCCATGTCTCTGGTTCTTACCATGCTTTTGTGCTGTGTAATTGATTAGTGCTCTTTACCCCTGTGTATGCAATGCATTCCTCATCTCAGACTGAATCCAATTTTGAGCTACAGTTGTGCATTCCCGATATTGCACTCGCTTTTTTTTGTTCCTGATAGATATTCCCCTTTAGGTGGTCATAATCATAACCTTTTCTTTTCTTTTCTTTTCTTTTCTTTTCCGATATCTGACTTCGTTTGCTCTCCCATTTCATAGCAACCCGTCATGCAAACCAATTGTTATCTCATACATACCATCATGTAAGCCCTTTGGTATGAAGCTAAATACAGGAGTGAGTCTGGTCTCTTTATTGTTCTCAGAGCTCCGTTGTTTGCACAAAATTCATATCATGCTTGTCTTCTGCAACAAAATCATTGACTAATGGCCATCGTAAACGTAGGCAGCCTACGTCAGAATGCTCAAGTTCGACAAGTTGCTTAGTCTGTCCTGTGCACCGTCAGCTATCTGCTTACTCTGTTTTCTCTCATGGAAAGCTCATGTTCCAAAAAGTCGAGAGCATCATTTGGATCGGTAAATCTGGTGGGGCATTCTAAGATCTGGCGGCTCCTGTTGGCTCCCTGCAGGACTTCTAACTTGTCACATGATGCGATTTGCTCAAACAAGTAGAACAGCATTGCCATCAGGCTCTCTTTCCTCAAATAAAATAATTCTTCTTGCCAAGTTTCTTTCAGTAAAGCCAATTTATCAGTTCAGTTTCACGCAATGTGATCCCCATAATTAAATCAAAACCAAGCAGCAGAAGAAGGGCATCACCTGAACTCTGGCCCTTCATACTTGTCTTCTCCAGCAACGCAAGAAGATGAGTGGTATCCAACAACGTTTAATTGCGTAGTCCGAAGCACCACCGTCCTCCGCAACCAAAGAAGCGCGGCAATCGAAGTGCAGCACGGGCTTGGCGCCAGGCTTAACTAGTGAAGAATACTCATGAGCGCCGCCCTGGGCTGCGTCTCTTGGTCGACGAATTGTAGTGGGCCGAGCAGCGCCGACACGAGGACCTTGCTACGTGCTTATGTTAGCTGCTTCGTTACGAGTGTTTTTAGGTTGAAACTTAGATTCTGTTCGGCATGGCTTATGCTTCATGGCTTATTCCAAGCTACATGGACATAAGCCATGAGACAAAAGTCCTAATAAACTATGCCAAACAGTTCTTTACTTTCAGTTCATTTGCCGTTGTGCGGACATGCCACAAAGACCAGAATGTTGTCGGGGGAGGGATTTTTTTAAGCTTTCAGCATACTAGATAAGCTGCGTGTGCTCTGACGCGTCAATGAAAATTCCTAAATATTTGAGGGGCTCTTAACATTTTTTTTTTTGCAAAGAAACGAATTTGCAACCATGAAAATTGCTAAATCTTGAAGGGGCTGCTGACAATTTTTTACAAAGAAACATATTATTATTCGTGAAAGAAGCACATCCAAAGTGTTTCTTGCTAAACAATGTAATTCCTTCATGTTAGGCCTCGAACAGCTCGTGAATGCGCTAGGGAAGGGATTCGCATGTAAATCATACCCAACGTCAGATCAACCTCGACGTGGTTTTTTTTTGGGATGTAGTAGTCAACAAAAGGGATGTGCAAATGGACACATTACTCATGCCCCAGCGCAACAAGTCGACCACTTTACATGACATGGCAGACGCAGGAGGTGGCGACAATGATGTAGGGGGTGTGTCTTCACCGAAAAGTGGCCACATAGGATATACTGCTATTTTTGGTGATGTGTCACCACTAGAAAGTGGTCACGCTCAAAATGCTATTTAGAATGATGTGTCGTCACTCAAGAACGTGGCTAGATAGGCCAAAATGCTCTGGGGAGAGATTCCTCTCCTATCCGCTTTAGACTACTGTCTTGTGAATAGCATGTAATTTGATCCAACAAACTTATTGTTTATTCTTAATTGCTTAGTACATGAAACTCTTGATCTCTGTTCTGTTAAGAGAGATCTAATCCAATGAAGCATAATGGTTGATGGATCAACCGGCTGTACTGTCTTTC
The DNA here is from genome assembly GCA_012490785.1 of Eragrostis nindensis. Taxonomy (NCBI): domain Eukaryota; kingdom Viridiplantae; phylum Streptophyta; class Magnoliopsida; order Poales; family Poaceae; genus Eragrostis; species Eragrostis nindensis. The sequence goes on along the minus strand of JAAXCT010000189.1, from coordinate 62,159 downwards.
AATCCTTTCCGGCGCCGCATCTAGCCTGGCACTCCTTCAGCGAGCCAAAGCAGATGTCTATAACTCTACAGCAGAATATGTTCTGTCTTTCAGTATGGGGTGGCAAACATCCACCGCCGACAGCGTCTGCATCATAGTTGCTTGCCCTCATCACCGGTTCACTCTTGTTGTGGTCTGTGCTTTGACCTATTCATCACAAACAGACGCATGTATCTTGTCAAAAACAAGAAAAGAAAAACATGCTTGATTTATATCGGAGGCAGGATTCGATTTTGTCTTTCTTTTAAAGAATGGAAGCCGAGAGTCAAATCATGATGCGCGTAAAAATAAAGATAGTGCTATTATGACAAAAAATTATCTCTAAAACAATAAAATCTTCCAAAATATAAATTTGATTTATGTTACCGCTTATGAGTGCAGGAATGATAGAGCACGCCAGGAGAACCAAGGAAAGCATCCTGACTCTTTGGGCCCCCATGGCGCATTTCGCCATTGTGATCGTCAAGTTGATTTGAGTAGTTTGTGAGATGAAGGACGAGCAGACGAGTGTCTACCCTTTCTACATGCTTACTTTATATATATATATATATATATATATATATAAGAATTACAACTAATATCATCATTAAGTAGCGCTAGGATTATGCGCCTGCTACTTATAATATAAAAAATACAATAGGTATCACCATTAAGCAGCATGCTAATTTTTTTTAGTATCATTAAGGAGTACTATTTTTAGAGTATCATTTTAAGTGTCATTATGTAGGACTCTAGAATATCATTAAGTAGTACTTCTTTTTTATTGGCTGGCAGCAGGGTTGTGTGGCTTATCTTAATTACCGTCTGATTCTAATTAGTGCCAGAAGAAAAAAACGAAATGTTCTACTGGTACGAGTTTCCATTGGTGTGGGTGAGCAAAATTCGAAAATCTAGGAGTTTGGTATGCTCAAAATTTCTTGTCCAAGGAGGAGAAGATTGTTGCAAACCCATTTCACTTATCCAATGGCATCGGTGAGGTGTAATCTCGTGGGTACCCAAGCTCACCCCAGCGGCAATGGCGTCTGGTGCTCTGGCTTTGTATAGAAGAAGAAGAAGAAGAAGAACGATTTGTTCTGAGCCGAGTTGGACTGCTATTGGGCTAGGGCGGCTAGCTATGAGCAGAAAACGAAAGAAGAAGAAGATTTAGCTATTGTTGTACTCTCTCCATATATGAGGTATATCAATCACGATTCCAGGATGTGACAGAGGTCGCGTGGGTTGAGCCCCCCATTAAAGGCCCGAATTTGGTCCCGCATTCCGGCCAGTTAGTATCGGCGCCCCAGACGTCGTCTTCCACCTCCATCACCCGCTCATCCTACCGGATTCATTAAAGAACTCAAATGTGCTATCCACAACAGCGATTCAAGAAATATCTTTTTTTCCAGTTGCGATTCAAGAAATATATATCTGTGGCGAGTGCAACACTTTTCAAAAGTTGTTTTAGTACAATTTTATTTGTGCCGGAACAAATTTCATGAAAATGATTTATTCTACGATTTTATCATCTTTTTTCCACATGGCCAGTGACATCTAGTTGTCTGACTCTGTCCCTCCTCTTGATTTTTCATCTTTCTCCTCTCCAAGCATCGCATGCAACCCTATGGCGCCGCCTTCACCATTGCATCGACGCCTCGAACTCTAGCCCGCTTATAAGGATGGTAACGGCAATAACCGGCGCTCACATGAATGGTTTTGCAACGTGTCTTACAAGTAACTTTGCCAAGAGCCAGCAATCACATGAATGATTTGGGGCAGCGTTTGACAACTAGGGTGCATGCATGGGCGTGCGTGAGTGAGAGGCAGAGTTCCCTCGTTACGAGCGATGTATATGACTAGGCGCGCTACGCCGCGGAAGTTAAGGACTTTTTCAAAGAGAACGTAAATAATCACAGCAGTTTTTGTGTACTCATCGCATTGGCCCTCTGATTTGCTGGGCCAGACGGACTGATTGGGCAAATAAAGTCTATGGCCATAAAGTTGAATAGGCCAGCCAATGAAAATGATGGCCCGAAAGCCAACTGTCTTTGGCCCAACAAAAAAGCTAAATGGAGAGATTAGAGAAAGCAGGCCCAAAGACAGTTGCGTTTTGGGCATCGAGGACAGAAAGATTAGAGAGGTGGCCTAAAGCAAAATGCATTCGAACTTGAGCAGTAGCCCAAAACACGCGTGCGCCGAATGGCGCGAACAGACGCGGCCGATCCCGCACGATGCTAAAAATACGCGTGCTGAGCTGGAAAAGGGCCACGTCACCTAAAACGCTCGTACGGTTTATATATATATATATATATATATATACTAGTCGTCGTATATCAATCTGATGCCAAAATCATTTTCAGCTGCAATTTAGAAACCGTACCCCAGCTTGATCCGACTTGTGCTCTTTTCATTATTGACTAGAAGCTGCGGCGCGCCCTTGACGCGCCCATCTCACGCTAGAAATTATTTAAAATCGTGCCACTTTGTAACATGAGTACGTGATGCATGTTTTCATCACCGTGACGGCCTGATTCTGAAAAATAAACGGTGCGAAAATTCAGGTGATGTGGACGCGTGAGTGGAGGCGGAACCCATCGCACTATTCTTGTCCTTGATTGTTTGTTGTTCAAATGAACCCAGCTCTTCGTTACCGCATCTTACTTTCGAGCATGACCAGTTATCCAATATTAAAAGCAAAAGGTAACTCCACGACAGGCATCCCAAGAACATTAATACATTGATTAGTTGCCACCCCCGGCTGCTATGATTTGAGGATTTCTGAACCTGACCATGCACCAAGCTGGTGAAGATCAGAAGATGTGGTACCATGTTGAATTGCAGATACTTAAGCTGGACAAGACGATGGTGGCCAACAAGGTCGTTGGAGTCTGAAAACCATACAACATGTAGAATTGCGTCCAACCAAAACTGGAACAGAAACGAAGGAAATCCATTCCAAAGACAGTTTTTCCTACCATGTTTTTTTTTGTGGAGATTTCTTGTTTTACCTTGGATATCTCGGAACAAGAATAACATTCTCCACATGATGGACTGCAATAGCCACGAACGGAGAAAGATTAGCACATTCATACATTGAGTTCATATAAATCTAGTACATTGCCTTAGCCATTGTCACTTAAAAGAATCAGCTGATTTCAGCAATGTTCACCAAATAGCAAATTAATAGAAAAATAAAAGGAAGCCGATGGAGCCAGCTACAGTACAAAAATGCAACAAGCAATTTCAGAGTACCTACTACCTTTCTATAGAACTGTCATTGGACCAGTTACCATGTTGCAAAATTAACGCCGATGATTACTTGAAAGTTGTGGTGATTAGGGTTAACATGATCTCTAATATTATATTTTTTGACATCAAATAATGGAAAGGGTCATATGGCAGATAAAATGCTTATCATAACTGTGCATAATACAAAATTGATTCAACCCTGTTGTAATCATCGACATTTGTAAAGCTCAGTAATGTAACAGCCTAGTACCTGTACCATTATACAAATCAGTGGGTTCCCTCCCCGGCTACACTACAAAAAGAAAGATCATATATTCCTTTCCTAATAAAACCACTTCAGATATATTTCTATTTACTACCGGAGATCGTACCCTTAGCCAATGATAAAAAACAGAAAACTATGCTTTCATAGAGCTGTTCAGATTAGCATAGGGCAGATCACAAGACCTTTCTCCATTATGCACAAATGTAACAATGGACAGGGAAACTAAATTTAAAAAAGACCACAGTATGACAGCTGGAGCTGCAGGGGTGCAGATTTTATCTCCTTAACTCTATATATATGAACTGAAGGAAGTCGCGTGCCTCTACTCAAATCAGCCTAGCTGACAACACCTTAACAATGGGAGGAAAGAACAACACCTTAATAAATCACGTGCCTCCACTCAAATAAGCTAGCCCCCCAACCTTCCAGGACTAAAATTGCACTCTTGGCCCATGATAAAGAACAAAAAACTATGCTTGTCAGAGAGCCATTCAGATTACCATATGGTAGGTACCTGGAATTTTCTCCATCTGTCTATAACCATCTAGCAAAAATGTAACAATTAAAAGGGAAGGAACATCATACTTAAATTAAACTTAGAAAAGATGGAAGTGGGTCACCTTTGTCTACAGGGGGGCAGATTGAACCCCTAAACCTATTTATGAATGGAAGCAAATCATGTGCCTCTTCTTAGCACCCCAACTGACAACACCTTAACAAAGTAAGGAAAGAGGATATTAATAACCCAAGTGGACCAAGGAACACAAAGTATAGGTCAAAGTCATGATTCATACCCAGAACGAGAGAAGAAAAAATTGCCAACACATGGCACACAGAGTCTAGGTCCAAGTCATGATCCATAGCCAGAACACGGGAAAGATAAAATTGCCAACTCCCTGAATAATAGCCCAGAGCAACTTATCCATTAATTTGAAGGAGGAAGGGAAAAACAAACTTAGTTTGTTGGTATAAAACGGTGCAAGGAAGAATTATTTCTATATATATATATATATATATATATATATATATATATAAAGGGGTCTTCTACAACGGAAGGAAAGTACTGCCAGTCTTGGAAAATCAAGTAAATGCGGTCATTTTTCCTAGAAACATACTATTATTTTATAGAAAAAGCAAAGAAAGAGGCAATTCTGGCTTGTTCATCGGGAAGTAATCTAGCTCGAAAGAGATTAAAGAAATGTATCCCTACCACAACACTTACTGAGACTAATAGACCTAAATTGCACCTTGATTGACTTATGGTAAATTAAACTAAGCAAAAACTGAACATATCTCAAGCCACAGTTTGAGTATGACATTTCAGTTTCATATAAACCGTAAAAGGTCTCCAGGAGTTGCAATTAATTTAACTAGGAGCTTACGCGAACTAAGATAATGGAGATGCTCGACCATGAAGCAAGATTTCAGGGGGGAGCAAATAAAAACAAAGCAGCAAACTGTGTTGGCCTCTTGAAACTCCTTGTCATAAAAGAATTTGCCTCTCCAGTCATAAAAGTAGCAATCAATCAACGTTTTTATTAGATAATGAACAATCAATCTAACCTATGAGCCCATCCAAGCAAAAACCGCAAAGGGAGAAATCCATCTCGCACAAAAGAGAGAAGAGAAGAAATCAATCCACGCACACGTAGAAGGACGCCTGGCCCTACAAGCTAGTTTGTTGCTCCATTTAGCTTCGATTCAGTGGTCATCCGCTCAAGTATTCTTCGATTTTGTTGTTCGAACCAGAATATCGATCACTGGATTTCGAATTCCTAATGAGCAGCTCCAAGCAACATGCATAGAGTCTAAATGAAATTCGAAACACAAACCAGGAGGGAGTCGAGGCTTCTCCGAGATCTTGGTGGCGTCGACGCCGCTGGGCACCTTGTCCTCGTCGAACACCACGTTATGCGGGTATCCCACGTTGTTCTTGAACGTGATGGACTCACCGGACTTGGCGGAGAACTCGCTGGCTCGAACACCAGCACGCCGCCGTTGGCGACCAGAAGCACCACATGCGCCATGGCGCCGCCGGCCAGCAGGGCGCTGGCAGGCACGGCCACAGCGGCGGTGCCGGCGGCCTTGCCGAGGGAGGAGCACACGGTGAGGGAGAAGTCCCTCCTCGCGGCAGCACGGCCGGACGACCTCGCACAATTCCCCTCGCGCTGGTCCCCCATCTTGATGAGGCGCTGAGGAGACGGCGCACGGGCTTGAGGATGACGGCGACGACGAGATGCGGGAGGGAAGAGCCGGGAGACCGCCGCCTCGTGCTCGCCCTCCTGATGACGCTCGTCTCGTGTCACGTGCTCTCCGCGCAGGATGCGTCGGGCCACAACGCCCGCTCTTCGCCTTCCCAGCAACAGCAGCCGTGGCACATGCGCCATCGTCGCCGCCGCGCCTCGCTGACCGGCTGCGCCCGCCGCCGCACGGAGCATGGGCCAACCACTCCCGGCGGCCGGCGCTGAGCGCCATTCCGCTGCCCTCGCGCTCGCGGATGGCCGGTCTCTTCTCCGCCGAGTCGCCGACGTTTCCTCCTCGGGGCGCTCGCCGCGGCAACGCGCGAGAACTGCGTGGAGCTGCTCGGGGAGTCGCTCCACCCGCTGGCCGGGGCTGTCGGCGCGGCACACGACGACGCGCTGGCGAGGCTCTCCGCCGCGCTCACCAGCCACGACCCCAGTGCCGACGGCCTCGAGGAGGCCGGCGTATCAGTTGACCACGACGACGCCGTGTCGGGGCTCGCCACAGCCCGCGGCGCGGTTCGGGACCGCCTCGCTTTGGAGGTCGGCGCACGGGGCGGCTAGAAGACGATGGGGGCGACGCCCGGAGGGGAGAGAGATGGGGAGGAAGAAGCGGCTTTGGGAGATTGGAGCCGGGCGGCGCCGGGAAAGGCAATTCTTTGCACGCCAACCAGGACACTGAAGTCAATTTTGGTGTCTGAGCAGAAGTCAAGATCGAAGAAAATAGACGCCGCCACGACGAAGAGAGGAGCAGATGCTGCAGAGTGCTTTATTTTTTTAAGGACCCGCCGTCGTTGTTGAATGGCTATTTTACATTTTCTCTTCTTCACATTGATTAGGAATAAACACAAGGTCCTGACCGCTTAAAGATTTAACTGATTTACTGCAGCGCGGAAATTTTTCATTACACAAATTGATCCAACGAAAAATCAGGGGTTTGACCGTGAAAAAATATAGAACACGTGTCAACACCGTGACGGCCTGATTCTGAAAAATGAACGGTGCGAAAACTCAAGTGACGTGGACGCGTGAGGGTAGGCGAAACCCGTGGCACTATTCTTGTCCTTGATTTGCTGTTTTTGTAGTAACCCCCTCCATCAGCTCGTCTTACGCACTGTACTTACCCACCTTTCTTACGCAGATCGAGCTCGAGCATACTGATTGCAACCAGGTTTCCATTATTTTACAACCAAACGGTGCAGTTTGCAACTCTTCTTAGAGCTCAACGATCTGTGAATGATGTTGTGATAGAGTCGTGGGGTAGCGTGTAGCGTTCGACTAGCTAATAGTTTGCTGTATTTTTCTTGCCCCCTTTTTTTTTTTGCGAGGATGTTTTGTTCTTGCCTACATACACTGCTTGCACAGGTTATATCATCCAGCAGCTGTTAGTTTGGCCGCAGCTGAAAAATCAACCAACGTAACACCAGGGAAAGCAGGCTCCCCTGCAACAACTAGAAGGCTGCTGCATCCCCTGTTGTTGACTGCGGTGCATCCGTTGCAGCCTTGCTCTGCTGCGCGCATCACTGTGAACGCACCCAAGTCGATTTGCGCGCACACATATTATGACCAAACTGTTAACTGCTGCTGGGTTGTTGCTCACAGTACAGTTTCAGCAGCTGCCACGGCAGCCCACCAGCCGCCAGGATTCTCCCTAGATTGCGTGTGGTTTAATTACCGAATTAATCATTGGTGGCGTAGCTGGATGCTGTGAGAGAAAGATTTCTGATGCTCTTCCTCACAAGGACGCCCCTTCGTAGCCGGCGGAGTGTATGTAAAGGCTGGTGCAGTGTCCACCGCCCAGGAACTGTTCGGCGGAATGCCCCACCGGCATCCGTCGCGCCTGACATGGTCACCCATGGATTGTGAACTTGGCTTGAGGACCTGGAAGGCGCGATCGATCGAGGAACATGTGCAGGGGATTTTACCTGAGCAAGAGGTGAGCGTATGCATTGCTAAATATTTGCTCATTGTCTAGTGCATCGGCATTGCACTTACAGTTCGTGTGTTCATGGAAACTCTCTGTTCCTTTCATAATTAACCTGCACATCTAGGATTCTTTACGGGAAGGAGATATCAATGCAAGTCCGGCTTGGTAAACTAATGACAATCAATAAAGACATAGAGATCTTAGGAAGGATATTAACTGGAGTAAAAGGTACTGTTTGATACTCAGAACATGTTTGAAGAGTGCACTTGCTAGGTTTCGAGTTTTCTTAGCTTTTATGCTTTCTTGACAAAGTTCTTTTAAAAAAGTGAATACTTCTGAAATAATTTAGGATCTGTCAGATTCTCAAGTCTAAACTTTCACTTGAAAATGTTCGTTTAGTTCTTACGAAACTTCTGAAATAATTTTAATATGAAGTTTCATTTATGTTGCATTGCGTAAGTTAATTTATATCTGCACTAGTGCTTTACCATTCTGCTTCATCCACAACTGACATATTAAGCAATATTTTTATGACCAATGTCATGTTGTGCTCAAATAATAGTTTTAGTTGTCCTTTATGATACTCTAATGAGGTTAGAGAGTTGGCTTTGTGCATATTTAATGATGTGTATGTTTACTTCGCAACAAAAAAAAAACTTGATGGATATATTTTAGTTTTTTATTTACTCCATCTGTTAAACACTCGTGTTGATTTTTAGAATTGTATACAGCATACTCCCATGGATATGTGCAATATTTTGAAGATAGGAAGCTTTCCAGCTCTCAGCAAAATGTGGTAAACTATTTTCTTAGTCTTTGGCTTCTATATGCTATCTTGAGTAGATTATTGCTCCTTCACACTTTTTTTTTTGTTTTTACGGAACATAGTACATGTGCAGGCACTCAGATAAACGCACGCACAAACACCTATCCCTATATCACAGAATGGTCGTTGTCGTGCCATTTGTTTTCTATACATAAACATTATTGACAAATTTTGAAAATTTTACTTATCTTTGTTATACCTTTATAGTCGTGTGGGTTCATGTCTTATGTGCTTTTTGCCACTGCAGTTTATTTATATCTCTCAGTTTACACATGGATACCATGCAACTGATTGCAAATAATCAACACAACAGCCCTCAGTAAATAGCAACTAATCTTATACTGTGTAGTAATAAAGGGGAATCATGCATGATGCAGTTGAAAGATTCAAATTATTGTCTGTAAAACACTAACTGGAACTCTGAACAGTAATATTGCTGCTGAAAAATGCTATAAGCCTGCAGAGGAAAGTAATTGTAGAATATAAAAGTGCATTATTAGTATTATCACAAGTTACATATTGTGTTTTACAGAATACAAGAGATTCGGATACATTGATTTCTTCTTTTTGAAACACATCAGACTGTAAGAAAAGGTGGTACAATAATAAGAGCATACATAACTGAAGTTATGATCTTATTCCCGGGTCATGACATATTCAATCAAATCCTGTACATTATTGTAAGATGAACCTCCATTTATAGCCTGTGTAGCCTTTTTCTTTAGTTCCCGAGCTCTCATTCTTCTCTCCTCTGCATCTATACCTTCACCCATTAGTTTTAACACGGCCTTCTCTATCTGATCCCGCTTCACCACAGAAACTTCATGAGCCTCCATTGTCCTAGTTGTGACGCTCTGCACACCAACAGGCACTCCTATTTTCAGAGTATTTAGAATCAGTTTCTCATTCAAGAATTGCTCTGTAGAATGTGGCCATGTAATCATGGGCACGCCAGATGAAATTCCTTCAATTGACGAGTTCCACCCACAGTGGGTCATGAAACCTCCTACAGATGGATGTGAGAGGATCATAGCCTGTGGTGCCCAGCCTCGTATTATGAGCCCTCTACCCTTTGTTGTCTCCTCAAACCTCTCAGCCATCATTTCATCGATATCAGAAGCATTATCATCAGATTTTATCACCCAGATGAATGGGCTCTTTGAAGCTTCTAAACCCAATGCAATCTCTTTAATTTGAGGAAGCACAGTACGAGCCATGCTTCCAAAGCTAATATAAAGAACTGAGCCTTGTTGCATGGAATCAAGCCATTGCAAGCAATTCTCAGCAACTGATGAATATCACCCCTGGAAGCCATTGCACTCATGTCAGTATTGCAGAGGAACATTGGCCCGAGAGACCATACTTTCTTACCTATTTCATTCTGATAGGCCTCATGATAGAATTGTTCTAGCTCATAAAAGCTGTTAGTGACCACACCATCAGCTCTTCGTTCCTCCTCCAGGATCTTATTCCCGAATTCCTCAAACCCTGGATAGCTGAAGTTCCCTGGTGACCACGCCTTGGACACCTCAATGCGATGAGGGAACCGGGGAAGGGTAATGAATTCATTGGCATCAGTTACGTTCTCAAAAACCTTCTTTTGATGGATGATATACCTGAAATATTATCTCAAAATTATTATTTGAGACACGAGGAGAAAGAACGAATAGGCTTCTGAATAGAGCAATGTGCTACCTGCAAAGGGAGGAGAAGGCGCAGAAGCCATTGAACATCAACCTGGGAATGCCAAGCTCTCTTGCTACATCTCCTGTCCATGGTTGGCATAGGTCTGATATTATGCAGGAAGGTGGGTTACTCTGCGCACGGAGATACAACACAAGGGGTTCATGAAGCATGCAATAGGCATCTATCATCTTCTTTAATCTTCCTTTGTCCAAGATCATGTCAGCATTCTCGCAACCATTGGGGAGTCCTACCGTGGCACATTGGAGCTTGAGGGGTACAAACTGGATTGGGAGGTTCAGCGCTCTTGCTTTATCAATGGTGGACTCTATCCGTTTGGCATTGGCTGGGGTGGTGATGAAGCTGACAAGGGCACCATGTTTTGCAAGGAGATGTGCCATGTCAATCATAGGAATAGTGTGGCCTTGGGCCATGTATGGAACTAACACAAAGTGTGGCTTTGGAACATCATCAATCAAGTTCATGGCTATCTGTTTGGCCTTCAATACAGATGCATAAAGGGGAAAGAGGATTGGTGTCCATTGATGTTTAGACCTATCCTTTTATAACAGGCATGCAACTTGCTCATCAAATTATCTTGAAAAACATTGAACCGTTGAATCAACATCAATATTATTTTCTTACATAGGTATACAAAGGGAATTTGACATTGTGAAGTTGTCCCACTATGGTATATGTTTTGATGGACTTCTTATGTATGTTGATAGAATTACAAGAGGCATTACATCTCCAAAAACCATTAGATAGACCATAGAGTTTATGATATAGTCAGGTTTTAAGTGTGACAGAGATTCATATTAGCAAACTTGAAAGGTCCAAATTATTTAACAGGACCGTTGAGTAGTTTTGTGCCTGCTTCCTTTTGCTCTCTTGTTTTAAACACCTCCACATCTCATTTTCAGCATCAGAATGCATTGCTTAAGCTTCTCATGGCCAAAAACTGTTACAAAATGAATGTCGCATAGTGGACCTGGAAATAATATGAGACAGCCCAGTGGTATACGGTTTTGTGGGTAGTTGCTTGTTGTAAGTAAAGGAATCATAACATCCACCATGTAGAAAACAGTGGACAGGAAACAAATGACAGGATGAGCGAATAAAATGGGCATAAGTAAAGTATATGGGTGGAGCTAGCTGTCAGAAATTTCATTACAGGTGAGCAACTTGGCCTACCTAGCTATCTTCAGAAACATTGACGAAATGGTAATCACAATCAAGGAAGTGAAGATTTTGATACAAGTTTGTCAACTTTCTGTGGGCTGATACAAACAGCTTTCCGCTATGGCATTGAACTGAGCAACGCGTCAGTTGATTAATTAAGAAACTGTAAGCCATCGATAAAGTTTTGAATTTTTTTATTAGGTGTAAAACATGGGGTTGCTTCTGTTTTCCGCGGACTTTAATGGTTATCTGCAGTCAAACCTAATCTGATGTCACTGCTTTCTATTAAGAATTCGTCTCTGAAAGGCTTGTCGAAGATAGCAGGTCAAAGCATGCGTGTAAACATGTTTTCAGCGCAAAGAAGTTACAGAGATAGAATGTTTGGCCTGGATGAATCATTCAGACCTGATGCTTTGATTCTTTGACGAATTTATTTCCCCTGAAAAACAAGTGTGAACGTTCACATGCATAATGCATCACTAGGATTCGTTTCTACTAAAAGCAATATTTGTTAATCTTTCGGAAACGTATGGTTGAAACTTGAAATAGTGAGTATTATCTCAACAGAACTGAATAGCAAACTAGCAAAGTATGTTGTTGTCTGCGGCTTACTTTTGAATACCGTACCGGTTGTCATACGTTTTGGCAGTTGGAATGGTATGTTCCGGTACCGGACCATACTGGCGACCAATCCGGTTTTTATTATAATAATATAAATACATATTATCTCAATCAACATAGCTTTTTTTTTTGAGAATAATCAAAATCGCTAATTAAAAAGAAAAAAGAGAGGGAAATGAGATAGAAAGGCCAACCGGCCAGCCCAGAACAAGTGCAGCCCATCAAGCCCGCCTGTACTTAATCATTAGTCCCCACTCCCCAGAACGACAACCGTAGTGCAACCAATTCTTCACCGCCGCCATCGGCTGCTGCTGTTTCGCGCGCGCGCGCTGAGCGCTTTGCGCGCATCATCCGATAGCCCGACACGGTTTCCTTTTCTGGCTGCTCGTCACCGGCGTTTCCTTTTTTTATCCCGCGTGCCCGACCAGCTTTTTCTTTTTTTAATCACGCGCGCCGCCTGCTAGCTTTTTCTCTTTTTTTTTCACTCGCGTTTTCCGTCTGCGCGTTCCACCTCACGTGCCGGTGTGGTACCCTGGCCGTTGTGATTTTTTTTATTTTTTTCTTGCGTGCATGTCGGAGAAGTTGTTCTCAGAAAAAGTTTAAGTAGAACAAAACATTCGAGACAAAAGTTTCCAGAAAAGTTGCATTGAAACTTTTCGAAGACAAAAGTGTTCAAAAAAGTTGCACTGAAACTTTTTGAAGACAAAAGTTTCTAAAAAAATTACACTGAAACTTAAAAAAACGTGACAAAAAATATGCGTGTATGCATCGGCCCCGCCACCTGGTCCCGCTGCCCCCACCCTGCTCCGCCATGCGTCAGTCGTGCGGTCCCCACTGCCTCCACGTGCCGGACCTCATGCGCAACCGCGACACGGACACGCTCCTGCCTCTGACCCCCACGTGCTGGGCCCCACACGCCCGCGCGAGCGTGACCCGCGAGCCCGAACGCGCGCTCGCGCGTATATCAGCAAAATCGGCCGTCATCTGATACGACTCGTCCCGACTCCCCGCAGCCACGAGCCGCATCTCTCCTCTTCCTCAATCCTCATTGGTGCGCCGCCGTTGCTGCCGCCCAAGCCATCCTCCCCGCTCTCCCACGACCGCCATCGAGCAGGCCACTGCCCACGCAGGACGCGCTCGACGCCGCCATCGAGCAGGACACCGCCGGCATGGCCAAGCCCAGCGACTGCGACCCAATAGCTCCGTTGGACGATCCTCTATGATATTTCTCGCTTTAGCATAGCGCATATCAAAATATTTCTCAGTACTATTTGGTGGATGTTGTGCTGTCCAGCCATCTATAAATGGTACCGTTGACCTCGATAAGAAGAAAAAAAAACCATTGGCATTTGTATAACCAGCATCAACAAGATAGTAACAACCTTCAAATAAGAAAACAAAAAAAATCAACATTTGCACTCGACAAGGTATCAATATAAAAGAAAATATGAAGTTCCTGAAATAAAACTCGCCTTGAGGGACACGCAACCCATTTGGCCTTCTAATAGCATCTCAATCACACGGCCGTCAGCATTGGAGCCACAAAATCATTAATACTAGTGAAAGATGAAGGAATGAGGATCCCAATTCTTCCCCTGTTTGTAGCTACAAATGAGGGGAGTTTATGGGGTATGAAAAAGTTAGGAGTAGTTTTGGGGTGCTGTTGGAGATGGTTTTTTTTATTGAATCCCATTATTTTGATTTAAAGAGAGGTTTTAGGACTCTTTTAGAGATGCTCTAACCAGGCAACAGGTAGATGAATTGCATATCAGGTGCGCAAACATCCAACACATCTGTCATGATATCTGCTTTTCTTGACCTATACTTTCCTTTTAGCTTAGTTGGTACTGTTACCTTAATTAATATCGGTTCCATCCAAAGCTCCCAAACAATTCTACAACCGCAGGTAACAAAAAGGAAAAGTCTGTATTTATGATGAGAGAAAACCCTAAAGAACCAATTTACCTTAAAGTACTTCCATCTATCATCCGTGCTATTTTCAGGTATAGGTTATTTTCTGGTATAGGCTCTGGCCTTTTAAGTAGCAAATGTTGCAGCTTTAAAACAGTTAGTAGAAGACATAGATTGAACCGTCGACTAACCGTCTCACTACTTCGGAGGAAATACGTTCCAACTGATCGATTCTTCAAGTGATGGGATAGTGTGTACAAAAACTGAGCGACAATCTCCTCTAATATCATATTTTGCGTTCTCTTCAGTCCACCAACGTCTCGAACCGGTATTGCCCGGTATTTGGCCAGAATGGTCGGTATCGGCCGATATTGGAGCCGGTACTGGATGGAGGCCTTTCTGTACCGTTCAAGTTACTGGTATGGGATGTACCGCCATACCGGCCGGTACCGGAATGGTACTGATACTCTGCGCTCAATCGCCAGGCTCTGATGCCGTATTACAAACTAATGATGAATATATACCCTATGACGATATACTATAGTACCAATCATGTACAGAAAGCTAGTGCAGCCTTTATAACTAAATAAATTTATGCGTGTCTTTTTCTGTTGTTCACAAGTGTTGCATCCATCTAGGCATCCCATCTACAGAGAGAGACTGAAAGCTTCCAAGTGTAAATTTTGGACGTTTTCTGTGCTAAACATGTACTCCCCTTTGATTTTAAATATATGACGTTGATTATGAACAAAGGTGATGTATAAAAAACCATAGGGACTACTTGGAACCAAACGGTGCCTAACTCTGATCGAATCTTTTACAGCAATTTTCCTCTCGTGCACATGGAGGCAACTAGGCGCTATCTCCATCCGTCTTTATGGCTGTGTACACTTTTTTTGGTGCGAATGCTGTAAAAGTTTCACTAGAACATGTAACTATCATATCATCGGATTCCTTACCTTCCATTACCTTTTGCGTAGCCCTGTTCTGGCAGGAGCCAATGACTAATGAACATCAGCTGGGTGGCAATCACATGTACTTTTTGAGTGAGACGTTCCACAGAAGCCGTAGACACCTGTGTTGCCGGCGGCCTACCGCTAGCTCGCCGATTCTGCAAGTCGCGGTCGCCGTGATTTCTGATGGATCTTCTGGAACACTTCGTGGCTATCGGGTTTTCCTGATTCTTGGCTACAGAAAACACAGCGGCATATCCTTTTTACCTCGTGTCTTTGTGGTGTACACACATGGGTACCCCAAGACCAAGAGGCTCCAAAATTCGAATGTTGTATGAAACCACCGGTCCGAAATAGAGATGCGTGGGAAAGCACGCAAGCAGACTTTGGATAAGACTGACTCCAAAAGCAAAGGCAATAGGGAAGGCATATCCATTTTTGCCTTTTCAAAGGGAACTGTAGACCATGCAAGAGGTTCCAACAGAGAAGGCAAAGAGGAGATGGATTATGTATTGGAGGAGAGAGACGATTTAAAAATGGAATCCCTCTCTCCTCCCATGCATTTGCTGGCGCGAGTCGAGCGCGGCGGAGGAGCCCTCGTCGACTGCCGCCGGCCCTTCCCCCTCCCTGCCCCCGCGTCGTCGGGGTGTCCTCGCCAGCCGCGTCGGTCGCCGACGGTGCGGGACGTGGAGGAGCGGCGGAGGGGCGCGGAGGAGATCGAGCCCGCGACCTCGTCGCCGTCGGCCTTCCACCGGGCGTCGCCGGCCGAGCACCCGGCGTCGCGGTCGCACGCCGTGCGCCGAACCGACGCGGAGGAGCTACGCCTCGTCGGGTATCGAGTCTGAGCGGCGGCAGCGGGGAGGCGGTCGTCGTCGGCGGAAGTGGGGATGGGGACGGTCGTCGGCGCAGGGGCGGGGCGAGCGTCGGAGCTCCGGCAGGGGAGCACGCTCGCGGCGGAGCCAGCGGGGGAGGGCGAGCGCGTCGGAGGTCGAGCGCGACGGAGTCGGCGGGGGAGGAGACGCGCCGGGCCCGTGGCCACTCCGCCCCGCCGCGCCGTGGTCAGGAACCCGCACTCCGTGAGCCTGGCCGCGAGCTCCTTGCCCGCACCCGGCTCCAGGGCCAGTAGCCACACTGCGGCGGACTCGGCGAGGAGGTTGACGGCCGCCGTCTCCACCCGAGCTTCCGTCGCCAGGATGGCCCGCACCCGCGCCGCGCAAAGGGGCGTAGCCGGCGAGCGGCGGGCGCGCGGGACGCGGCAGGCGAGCAGGGCGCGCGAGGCGCAGCCGGCGAGCGGGGCGCGGCGCGGGAGGCCCGAGCGCGGCCGCGGCGCTGCGCTCGCTCAATCGCCATCTCCCTCGCCCAATCGAGCTCCCCTCGAGCAGCCATGGCCGCCGCTCTCTGTGCCCGCCGCAGCCGCCGTTCCCGAAGGCCGCGATCCAAATTGACGGCTCAAATGAAACCGCATAGGCTAGGGGATTCGATTCCCCTAACTCCCGGCCGCCCTCCTGCCCTTTCCCCTTGCTGATTTGAGCTCCCGAGTTCGTTCACGGTGTTGAGGAAACACAGGAGGATATGCATATGCGTTGGCTGTTGGAGAAGAGAAGTTTTAGGTGCATGATAGTTTTACTGTGCGCGAGCCAAACGATGGAATGGATCTCCTTTTTGCCTTCGCGCTGTTGGAGTCAGTCTAAAAAGATAAGGACTTAGATTGATGCATAACAACACATTCATCATTGGTAGTACAATTATATATGACAACTTTGTACTAATATAACATGTGAGCTCCGTCTTTGCTACCAGTACTATCTGAGAAGAGTTGCCGGCGAACTGGTAGCTGCACAGTACTGACAACACAGCAACAGTTGGGTCACATCGGCCATGGCAGCGCCGCTCCATTTCGTGCTGGTGCCGCTCCTGGCGCAGGGCCACATCATCCCGGCCATGGACCTGGCGCGCCTGATAGCCGGCCGCGGCGCGCGCGTCACCGTGGTACTGACGCCCGTCACCGCCGCACGCAATAGGGCCGTCCTGGACCACGCGGCGCGAGCGGGGCTTGCCATCGAGTTCGCCGAGCTCGACTTTCCGGGCCCGGCCGTGGGCCTTCCTGAGGGCTGCGAGAGCTGGGACATGATTCCCAACAAGTCCCTGTCCAAGGGCTTCTTCGAGGCGTCGTGGCTGCTCGCCGCGCCGCTGGAGGCCCACCTCCGGTCGCTGCCCCGCGGGCGGCCGGACTGCCTCGTTGCCGACACGTGCAGCCCGTGGGCCGCCGCCGTAGCGCGGCGGGTCGGCGTCCCGACGCGGCTCGTGTTCCACTGCCCGTCCGCGTACTACCTCCTCGCGGTGCATAACCTGAGCAAGCACGGCGCGTACGACCTCGCCGCCGGCGACTTCGAGCCGTTCGAGGTGCCGGGGGATTTCCCCGTGCGCGCGGTGGTGAACCGGGCGACGTCGCTGGGCCTGTTCCAGTGGCCGGGGCTGGAGCGGTTCCGCCGCGACGCGCTCGACGCCGAGGCCACCGCCGACGGCGCGGTGGTCAACACGTGCGCGGCGCTGGAGCGCGCGTTCCTCAAGCGCTACGCTGCGGCGCTCGGCCTGGAGAACAAGGTGTGGGCGGTGGGCCCGCTCTGCCTCCTCAACGGCGACCCCGACACCAAAGCCGCCCGAGGCGACCGCGCGGCGGTCGACGCCGGCGCCGTCGTGTCCTGGCTCGACGCGCGGCGGCCGGCGTCCGTGCTGTACGTCAGCTTCGGCAGCATGGCCCGCCTCTTCCTGCGCCAGGCCGCCGAGCTCGCCGCCGGCCTGGAGGCGTCGCGCGTCCCGTTCGTCTGGGCGGCCAAGAAGGAGGAGGACCTGGACCCGGGCTTCGAGGCGCGCGTCGCGGACCGGGGCCTCGTCATCCGCGGGTGGGCGCCGCAGATGGCCATCCTGTCGCACCCGGCCGTCGGCGGCTTCCTGACGCACGGCGGCTGGAACTCGACGCTGGAGGCCGTGTCCCACGGCGTGCCGATGCTGACGTGGCCCCACTTCGCCGACCAGTTCCTCAACGAGGTGCTCCTCGCCGACGTGCTCGGCGTCGGCGTCCGCGCCGGCGCCACGGTGCCGGCCACGCACGTGGCGCTCGTGAGGCCCGGGGAGATGGTGGACGTGCAAGTTCGGAGGGAGGAGGTCGAGAGGGCGGTGGCCGAGCTCATGGACGAGGGGCCCGCGGGCGCGGCGAGGCGGGCCAGGGCGAAGGAGCTCGCCGCGGAGGTCAGGGCCGCGATGGCCGAGGGCGGGTCGTCGGACGTTGACTTGATGGACATGATTCGTTACGTTGCGGAGAACAAGGTGGTAGAGGACCGCACGGTTCTTGGTGCCAATGGTGCGGCTGGGGAGGTCGTGAGCAAGAACAAGGTGGTAGAGGACGTCGACGGCAAGTTCCCAGTGGCCGCGTGAAGCCATGAACTCCGGTCTCTCGAGGGGAAATTGGAAAACCGAAGGCGTTTTGCCGAGAAGGCGTTATCGTGCTCCGTTGGCTTCACTCCAAGATTTGTGTGCCCGTCCAGTTGGTTCCAGGAATAATCTGTTGTACTGGTGGAATAGATCTCATCCAAGTCTGTTTCTCATGGATTCAAATGGTTGCACACAATTCTCTCTCTCTCTCTCTCTCGCGCGCGCTCGCCAGGACTCGAGGGAAATGGAAAACGCTCTCTCTCTCTCTCTCAAGCCAGGACTCGAGGGAAATGGAAAACGCAAGGCGTTATCGTCGTCCGTTGGCTTTGCTCAAAGATTTGTGTGCCCGTCCGTCCTGTCGGTTCCAGGAAGAATCTGTTGTACTGGTGGAATATATCTCATCTAACTCTGTTTCTAATGGGTTCAAATGGTAGCACAACATCGAAAAATATATTATGTACCTTGCACTAGCTGTACCTTCCGTATGGACCCTTAGATTTTTTAACTGTTCAGATCAAAGGTCCAGATTGCTCTACGGTGGTTGATGTATAGAGACTAGGTTGGCAGTAAGGACAGCCATTGATTGCACCCGATTCCAAGGAGCACTGATGTCACCAGTACAAGAGAACCCAACTACAGACAAATGCTAGGCTTTCTTTCCACAGGCAACGGTAACAAATTTTAAATTTTAAACATCAACAGTGCTACATGGAGATTATTTTAATGCTCAAACATTTGAGGCCGGACCGTTTGGCCCCCATTCAGGACCACTGTAGGTGCCAGATAAACAAAATAAAAAAGTACATGTACAGGAGAAAGAATTTCCTCAATGAACCTCACCTGTGCCTCTGAATCATCATGAATATTGACATGCACTATAAAAAAAACCTGTACACCTAATTGTAAGATGTTCTTTGCTCATGTATACTCTGTAAAATATTTTGTTTGCCCACCAAGATCGCTATCATTCAAATGAAACTTGTGCCTGAAAACTTGAAGCACTAGGAAACTTGCTTGTTCGTTTTCAAAATCATAGAGATTTCAATCTGATGAACCCATCAAAATCATTAGATACTCAACCTCATAAAATTTTCCGTAAAAACAAGAAAGCTCATAAGTGACGCCTGAACTCAACATTATTGTACCAATTAAATTTTTCAGAAAAGAATGATCCTCTTTATTTTGATCTACACTTGAACCAAACGAGAAACATACAATTCTTTCTATTTTATTTTAGCCCCACAGAATCACTAACCCAAACGAAAATGGAGCCACTTCCTTGAAACATTTCAAAGGAGGAACATATGAACCCAACAAGATCATATGATCATTTCCTGTACAGATCATCCTAGTTCCTGTCGTTCAGGAACATCCGACAAAAGAATTGATCAGGTACCCAAAACCAAGGTTTAAGGGAAAAATATCAACCATATCTTATCCTGAGATCCCAGAGAAAAACCAGATCAAGAAATTTTCAAATTTATCAAACTTTAACTGTACAAATATATAGTTACAGGATAAATAGTTTTGGACCCATACTAAAATTCATCAATTTTTGAACAGCACATTAGAACATTTACTTGCATGTTGAAGCAAAAAATTAAACGAGATGCACACAGGCAACAAATATATGGAGTACATATGAGCACAAATTTGAACCACGAAAGCATGATATGTACAGAATGAGTTATCACCACCAGTACTCCAAAAAATATGCTTCAAAAATTAAACTTGGAACTACTGTGATCATCAGAAGTATAAGGTTTACATGAACATCAGAAGTAATCTGAAAATCAAATGAGCATGAAACGTGACAGAGTATAGCTGAGACAATCTATCAGGTACCCCAAAGTTGATGAACAGATAAGCAAACTCAGCCAGATATATTTACTAATAGAGCCAAATATTAAAAAAGAGGAACACCAAATTCAACATATTTTCCTCTGATGAACAAATATTAAATCTATCAACAAAGTATACTTGCTATCACAAGTAATCACCCATACCCAGCAAGAATCCTTTTTGTACATCATATTATTGAAGAAAGTAAACATTCTGTACTAACCAAGTTGAACCGAACATGAGGAACACAACGCACATCAAATGTTACTGCACTATCCAAGTTCTTACTCCTACTTCTTAGTATCAGATGTTCAAAACATGAAGAACATGTAGATTACATTGCAAGGATAACTGGTGGATCTGTATTTTGATGTCATAAACATTTCAAGCACTAAAACAATGCAACAAAAAATTAGAAGAGTGAACCTTTCCTGTACTCCTAAAAATTTTGGGACAAAAGCCAATCATCTATGAACCAGATCTGTACATTTTCAAGTTTTGGACTCATGTGACAGATAATGTACTACAAAGTTGAAGAACAGATCACAAATCCCACACAGAATAAAAAAAAGAACTAGATCAGTCAGTTCTCCATATTTCAATCTGTACTGAAGACCAGCTGCACCACCAATTATCCAGAAATTCAGTATCAGCTTCCCAGCGCATGACGTAAGCCTCGTCACAGAAGCACCAGGCGTCCAGGATTGAGATAATCACACCATGAGACCAGGATTGATAAATCAGAGAGAGAGAGAGAGAGAGAGAGAGAGAGAGAGAGAGAGAGAGACGCGGAGCCATGCGCACCCGCCGCCGTTGCCACCTCGACTTCGCGATAGTCGCGCGAGTCGAACCCGCTCAGATCTGGACGAAGGAGAGGTCGCCGCCGTCGAGCCGTGCGCTGCGCCGCCACTGCCACGTCGGGTCGTCGCCTCAAGCCGGATCGTGGATCTGGTGATGGGGAGGATGAGGATCCGAAGCTCGTCGCCAGCCGGCACCAGGGGAAGAAGAGGAAGGATTCGTCGTCGGGGAAGAAGACGAGGTAGACGTCCCAGTCACCGCCACCCTTGGCGCCGCCGCCATGCTACTGCCCCCCCCCCCCCCCCAGATGTGGAAGGACTAGGCGGGCCCGGATCTGGGTCAAGTTGGCTGTCGCTGTGGATCCGTGCGCCCGCCGCCGCCGCCGCTTTGATCTCGTCGGCGTCATGCCGCTCGACCCCGCCCGCCTCTGGACGGAGGCGTCGGCGACGTGGTCACGAACCTCACGGTCGCCGCAGATCCGTGCGGCCCTGCCTACGTCGTCGCACCAAGCTTGCCAGCCGCAGCCTCTAGGTCGTCATCACGCGGAGGGATCTCGCCGCCGCCGCCTCGAGGTCGCAGGCCAGATCCAGCCGGGGAACCGGCACTGGTGGCCGCATCAACGACGTCGGGTCCAGATCTAGCCGACATTAAGGTTGTCGTGCCTTGGAGCTCCCCAGCAGCCGCCGCCGCCGCAGCCTCCTTCGGATCCGGCGCGACATTGATGTCGCCCTCGCCGCCGGATCCGGCCATGGGAGGTTCCGATCTGGCCTGGGCCACCGGTGTACAGCTCCCGTCCCGGCCACCGGAGCGGCGCGGTCGCCGCCGCGGGTAGAGAGAGAGCGAGCCGGGGAGGAGAGAGAGTGGATCTGCCGAAATGAGTGGAAACAGGGGAGGAGAGAGATCTGGATCCGGTTTATTTATCTCGTAGCGCGCTCGTATGTGTACGTGGGACCCACTGTACATGTTCCTCCTCTGTCCATTTGTCCCCCGGGTCCAGCTTTCGAGATGAGTAGGGTCCAGGAAATGAGTGGTTGAAATGGAAGGTACAGATGCTCCACGGAACATATATTTCACATTAAGCACAATATTGTCTCTCATGCATGACTCCAATGGATATTTCTTAGAGAACTCTTCGTACAGATTTAACTGTATCCTCTGTTTTAACAGGTGCTATAGAATTGTCTGAGTTCATATGTTCAGTATCCTCTGTTTTAACAGGTGCCAATGAGTGACTGACCATATGCTGGGTATCAGCGACAAGATCATTGGGTCATTGAATTTACCTTCAAATAGGCTCATTCAACAAAGTTGGCACCGATATTAATGAAATTCCTTTTTGTTGGAGTATAGGCTTTTGGGTGAATTTGTTGGTGCATGCAACTCAATACCTTTTCGCAAAAAAATAGGCTCATTCACGTATTCAAGGTTATTTCTCAAGTTGGCACCGATATCCTTGTCAATCTGACAATCAGATGCACATGATAGAATAATCATCACCATATTTTTTCTGGCTTCAGGGTTAATTATTTCAGGATCAAACGCACCAAGCGCATTGAGCAAACTTGCTAGATTTGGAGCAGGCTGATCTCTGCAAAGGGAACTAAGAGAGAAAATAGTTCCATCAAATAGAAATGTACAAAGTAGATCATTATAAGATTCGAATAAATCAGTACTTGTTGAGCCTTTAGCAATAGCATTATCGTTTTCTTCAAAAAAAAAAATCGCGCACAGGCGGGGTACATGTGCATACAACAAAGTTGTACCTAGAGCTGCACACTACTGTTACCAATACATAATTTGTCCTCACACATGCTTTAATCACCCCATATATGGTCAGATGGTATATGCATACCAGTATGGTACTATTTTGGTCTAAACTTATTGTACATCTTCATTAAATACGGGCACCATCTAACCAAAATGTTACGGCTTCTTACAGCCTAGAATCCCGTTAACGGGGACCTCACGGCATCTACGCATCCATTAATAACAAGCCGGGTGTGCATGGAGCATTGTGCTAATAGAAACCGGACTATTACATTTAAAGAGCACCATTACAAACTAAGTATCCTTCTAAGGCAAACGAAGTTTCAATCGGTTACAGAAGCGAACATTGCCATACATTCAAAAATGCTTCCAAACAATATGGATTTGTTAAGTTCTCAGATAAAAGTCAAATGAAGTGTTTAATGAGGCAGAAATGAATAATGTTTTTCTCTAAGTCATTAAATAATAGTACATGATAGAGTAAACAAATCTTCTAGGTTCCAACCGTTTGTGTGAGAATTTATAAGATTTTTTTTTAGGATTATAACAAGTCAAGGTTTCACTTTATAGGTAGTTGATCACAAATAATCCATCGTCTGCTATCTTTGTACTCTCTTAACTATTACATAACATATCTAGTTGACGCACATAATAACAATTAATATATAATTGTGTTTATTATGTTTGGGATCTTTGAGCTACCTTAGTTTTTGATCATATATATATACACTGTCATATGCACGATAACATATTAAGTGCCATGCTATCATTGTTGGATTCTTCGTAGTTTTAATCTAAAGCTAATGGATAGGAAATGGATCTGAAATAAATAACTAATGTAGATCTCCAGATTAAGGATTGGATCTTTTGCTTTTATGAACCTTCTAGATTTTTCTTGGGATTATTGGAGAGCTCCAAAAGGATCCTCTAAATATTAAATATAATATTTCCGAAGACTGTGTTACATTATGACTGTAGAACTGTCATAAAATTACACTTTTAAGAACCGATTGAAACAACAACAAATGTGCAGTTCAGTGTCATCAAGTGGCAAGAAGCGTAGGTTTTGTGATGTTTCTTTTAGAGTGAAATGCACCCAGGATACATGAACTATTTAGGGATGGTCATCTAAATACATAAACTTCTGAAGTGACCATCTAGGTCCACAAACTATTTAAGAATGGTCATCTAGGTACATAAACTTCTAAACTGACCATTTAGGTCTACTTTGTAGCTGCTCAAGTCCAAAGCCCTTCGCTTATGAAAAAATTTCTACATGAACATGCCAGCGTGAATGGAGAGGCGCGTGCTATGCGCATGAGGAAAATCCTAGTGGTTAAAAATTACAGAAAGTAAACACTGCCCCGCAATCGAGAGGTGAGGCGATGATCGGGAGGTGGCGACCTTGCAAAGGACATGATGAGACTTGGCAAAGACGACGAAGAGACCTCGTTCGATCCTGCTGCTAATGGAAATGAAAGTCGTGCGGTTTGTCATCACGATTTCTCACATATCGCCGTCTTATCTCCCGAAGGGTTTTGGACCTGGACAGCTAAAACATAATTAGTTTGTGGACCTAAACGATCACTTAGGAATTTATGTACCTAGATGACCATTCTTAAACAGTTTGTGAACGTACATGGTCACTTTAGGAGTTTATGTACCCAGATGACCATCTCTAAATAGTTTATGTACCTCGGGTGCATTTCACTCTTTATTGTATACAAAGAGGACTACATTTCGGTCAACATTTCTTGGAACAGTTGAACATTCTATCTACCTTGCTGCAGGTATTGGTGGAAACATACATACTTTATTGACGCGAAGATCGACGAGTTTTTTTTTTTTTTTGAGATTACACAGTACAACTCAGATACTCACAACGCACGCACACTCACCCCTATGAACACACGTACGCAAACCCTACCCCTATGAGCATCTTTGAAGACTGAGCCGGCAAATCTAGAGATACGAAGTCACCACTGGCGCCTCGCTGTCGACGGGAGCGTCGCCTACCACTGAAAGCACAAATGCCGTTAAATCCTTAAAAATTCGCTTCCACGGGGAGTCGAACCCAGGACCTGAGAGGTGTTACTCGGATGTCTTAACCACTGGGCCAAGACCCTTTCACATCGACGAGTTCATTTGCATTTCAAAATGTGAATGGACCAACAGTCTGCCCATTGGAGCTGGAAGCCAGAAATGAAGACGTTGCAGCTGAT
Organism: Eragrostis nindensis; assembly: GCA_012490785.1. Taxonomy (NCBI): domain Eukaryota; kingdom Viridiplantae; phylum Streptophyta; class Magnoliopsida; order Poales; family Poaceae; genus Eragrostis; species Eragrostis nindensis. The sequence goes on along the minus strand of JAAXCT010000189.1, from coordinate 37,226 downwards.
GTACATGGTTGGTCACATGGTAGAGCACTTTGCGAAGCAGCCGGAACAGGACGCGGTTCTTCGTGCAACGGAGCTCCTGTCCTGGGCAAGAAGATGGACTGACGCGATGACGGCAGCAATGGCCGTGTTGTGGCTGTTAGTTATCGGCGGAACGACGGCACGTAGATCACGACAAATAACGAAAAGTAAAAACTGGAATAGAGGAGACGAAATTCTTTATTGCGAAACTCTGGTGTCAGGGTACACAGGGGGGTCTCCTCAACTATTTATAAGGGGGAAACCCTAATTTCGTGTTGGGCCCAGATTCGATAAAGTCGCCCACATGGGCCAGGACTCCTTCTTCTAGAAGGTGGGCCTGGCCCAATAAGAGTTTTACAACACTCCTCCTTGGGCTCTTTATCGTGATAAGTATGCCTCATAAAAACTCCTAAAAACCCAGTGGGAAAAATGGAGAAAAGAGCACATATTACCACCACTCATATTGCACACATTGCCTCGTTAAAAACCTTATTGAGAAAACTTCATGTGAAAAACTCATAAGGTAAAAAGAGTACAATGTTTTAATCTTCTTGATTAATGCTTATCAATCTGCATGACTGATATGAACTATCTTCGAGATAGCTCATTAAATTCGGGAATGTGATGTACTTAGGGAAGTTCTCCCCCTGTTCCAAGCACTTCTCTAAGTCTTCTCATGCCAATGCCACGCCGACACTTTTCAAGAGTGCGGGAAGGTAATGCCTTTGTGAACATATCTGCAAGATTGTCACAAGATCGGACATGTGTTACTAAAATCTCTCCCTGCTCTTGCATTTCATGCGTGTGGAAGAATTTAGGTAACATATGCTTTGTCCTATTTGACTTTACGTATCCCGATTGTATTTGTGCAATACAAGCTTTATTATCTTCATAGATAATTGTAGGGGATGGAGTATACGTCACTCCACAAGTATTCATTATATGACTTGTCATCCTCCTGAGCCAGGCGCACTCCTTTGCAGCTTCAAACAATGCGATGATCTCCGAACAATTTGTCGATGTAGCAACCAACGTTTGCTTTGTTGACTTTCAAGAAATTGCAGTTCCACTATATAAAAACACATATCCCGTTTGAGATATTGATTTATGTGGATCAGATAAATATCCAGCATCAACATAACCCACAAGGGTTAATTCTCCATTCTTCGTGAAAAATAATCCACGGTCTTCACTTCCTCTCAAATATCGGAGGATTTGCTTGATGCCATTCCAATGCCTCCGAGTCGGTGCTGAGCTATATCTTGCAAGTAGATTAACAGCAAAAGCAATATCGGGTCTCGTACCATTTGCAAGGTACATCAAGACACCAATAGCAATAAGGTATGGATATTGATGTCCCAATAATTCCTCATCTTCCTGCTTTGGTCTAAATGGATCTTCATCTATATCAAGTGATCTCACCACCATAGGCGATCTGAGTGGATATGCTTCGCACATATTAAATCTCTCTAATACCTTCTTGGTATAGTTCGATTGATGCAAGAGTACCCCTTCGGGGGTATGTTCAAGTTGCAAACCTAAACAATAGGTAGTCTTGCCCAGATCTTTCATTTCAAATTCAGTCTTTAAGTATGAGCAAGTCTCTTCAATTTCATTTGTAGTACCAATGATGTTCAAGTCATCAACATAAATAGAGATTATGCAAAAGCCTTTCTCTGATTTCTTTATGAATACACAAGGACAATCTTCATTCTTCACAAATCCCTTCTCCAATAGGAATGTACTCAACTTGTTGTACCACATTCTTCCTGATTGTTTCAAACCATATAGTGACTAATGTTCCATATAGATATGCTGTGACCACATCCATAAGTCGCATCTGCAAATTCATATTCACCGCCATTGAGATCAAATACCGGAAAGTAATTCCATCCATTACAGGAGAGTAGGTTTCCTCGTAGTCAATGCCAGGTCTCTGCGTGAAACCTTGAGCTACGAGTCTCGCTTTATATCTGGTCACTTCATTTTGAGCATTTCTCTTCCTGACAAACACCCATTTGTGACCTACTGGTTTAATGCCAGTTGGTGTAAGGTTTACATTACCAAACACTTCTCTTTTCTTTAGCGAGTTTAACTCTGCACAGATTGCTTCTTTCCACTTTGGCCAATCAGGATGCTTCTTGCATTCCTTAATTGATTTTGGTTCAGATTCCAAATCAATTTGTGTTGCAATCGTTTCAGCAAAGTATGTATCGACTCCCATTGTCTTTCTATTATATACCACTCCCGTCTCAACATAATTCGTTGAGATTTCATTTCCTTGATCCTCATTATCGATAGATATATTAAGGTCAGGAATTTCCGGTATCCCCTCATGAGTTTCATGCACATTCTCATTTGGGTTTGATTCATCAAGTCTCACCACTTCGTGTGGATCACTATCTCCGTCTTTGGTTTTCTTTTGAGTGTTTTGCTTAGGCTTCTTCTCCACAGGACGTCTCCTAGGAGTTTTAGCTTGAGCTTGTACTCTAGGCTTCTTGGATGCCCTTGTAACCGGCTCACTCCCCCTCTTCCTAGCATTCGTTGCTTTTATGGAAGAAGGTTGGAATTCCATATATTCATTTCCTTCAAATGGGATTTCTATTCTTTCAGGAGCATTTGCAGCCGGTATATGAGACTTCACAATGTCTCTTATATTGGTGAAAGCTTCAGGCAATTCATTAGCAACTCTCTGCAAGTGGAGTATGTTCTGAACTTCAAGTTCAGCTTCTCTAGTGCGAGGATCCATTCCTAGGATTCCTTTAGCATCCCAATCTATTTGCCGGCATTCATCCCTAGAGAGATACTTTCCTCCCCCTAATGCCGGGAAATGATCTTCATTAAAGATACAATCAGCAAACCGAGCCGTATGCAAATCTCCAGTGGAGGGTTCTAAGTACTTGATTATGGACGGACTTTCATAGCCAACGTAAACTGCGATTTTCCGTTGTGCGCCCATAGCTGTTCGCTGAGGTGGAGGGATTGGAATGTATACAGCACATCCAAATCTCCGTAGATGGGAAACATTTGGTATTCTACCACGCACCAATGCTAATGGTGATTCTTCATGTGTAGCAGATGGTCGTAATTGGATAAGTGCTGCTGCATGCAACACCGCATGCCCCCAACAAGAGGTAGGCAATAAGCAATTCTGTAATAATGGTCGAGCAATCAATTTGATTCTCTTAATTAATGATTCTGCAAGACCATTTTGTGTATGCACGTGTGGTACAGAGTGTTCCACTTTGATGCTCATACTCATACAGTAATCATCAAATACCTTCGAGGTAAATTCTCTGGCATTGTCCATTCTGATGGATTTAATTCTATAGTCCGGAAAGTGTATCTTCAATTGTATGATCTGGGCAGTCAATCGTGAAAATGCATGGTCTCTAGTAGATAATAGACATACATGGCTCCACTTCGAGGAAGCGTCTATTAATACCATGAAATAGCGGAAAGGTCCGGAAGTAGGACTAATTGGTCCGCATATATCACCTTGAATTCGTTCAAGGAATGGCATAGATTCTGCTTGAATCTTAATCTGCGAGGGTCGAGTAATAAGCTTCCCTTTTGCGCATGCAATGCACAAGAAATCTGCTTGATTCGGCAAATCTTTTGTTTTCAAGTTATGCCCTGTTGCATTCTTCGTAATTCTCTGCATCATGTTAAGGCCAGGATGACTAAGACGGTCATGCCATAGTCTATATTCTTCTTGATTGGTAAAGATGGTCTTGAATGAGGCAAATTCTTTGTTTGGCTTAATGTACGTGTAGTACAAGCCGTCTTTGATCGATGGAAAGCTCTCAATAATGGCTTCTACGTGAAACCCATTTCTACGGATGTCCTTAAAGCTTAACAATGTCCGGGTTGAATCCGGATAAAGTAATGCTTCTTGGATTGTTAACTGCGTACCATTCGGTAGGACAAATGTGGCTCTTCCTTGGCAAACAATCTTATTATTATTGCCAATAATAGTAAGAATATCTCCAGTGTACTTTCGAAGTGTCTGGAAATAGCAAGTGTCCCTTAGAATAGTAGCGTTGGTGCAACTGTCTACGAGACAGAGGTCCTCATCCATAGCCATTTTACTCCATAATTCTGTAATTCATACATAATAAATGTATAAACAAGAGAGTAATAAATGACAAAATAATTCCACAAGCTGATTTATTCAAAGCAAATGTCTTCTCTGCGAGAGATTACATAAACGAACTAATTCCTTCGAGGAATTTTATTGCACTCCTATTACAAATAGATAACTAATTGATTCATGATAGTCTACTTGACTACGCAGAATCTCCATGCACATCTTCCTCATCATCAATGTCCTCGTTCGTGAGGTCATTGTCCAACTCCAGATCAGCGGATTTGCTTAGTGATGGTTGACCCATTGGTGCTTTTGTTGTTGACTTCGTGCCTTCAACAAAGTTAGCCTCATGCTGAGCGAGCTTCCTTTTGAGGTTTTGGTACATGTCGACATACTTCTGTGGTGTGCGACATATTTTGGACCAATGGCCATGCTGACCACACTTGTAGCAATCCTGATCCTGTTCACCGTATTCTCCCCCTGAAGGTTTCTTCTTTGACTTCCCTTTCTTGTTCTTCTTGAAGGCGTTAGGGTTGTTTTGAGCCTTCGGGGGTGCGCTTGGAGACGCTTTGGGAGCACCTTTACCCTTATTATACTTCTTCTTCTTCTTGAAAGAGATGGCATTCGCTTCATGCGGTGCCAAGGAGCCAGTAGGACGATTCTTATGATTCTCCATGATCAATTCGTCCTCCCCTGATCTTGCTGCAATGCATTACTCAGGGCGGCATAGGTTTCATAATTCTCCTTCTTGTACTGGCGGCTCACATGGGTGAACTTAGGGTGAAAGGTGGAAAGGGTCTTGTTAATAAGATCCTTTTGCTCAAGCACTTTGCCATATAGCTTCATGCGTGTGACAATCCCATAGAGTGCGGTATTGTAATCCTCCACGGTCTTGTAGTCTTGGTAGCGTAGGTTTTGCCATTCACGCTCAACCTTGGGGAGTAGAACAGTTTCAATCTGCTCAAAGCGTACACGCAATGACTCCCACAAGACCTTTGGATCACGTTCAGTCATGTATTCATTCTTCAAAGTAGCACTTAAGTGGTGGCGCAGGAAGTGCAAAGTCTGAGCCATCTCCACATCTGTTGCAGCAGTATCTCCCTTCTTGGGTAGGACCGTCTTCAAGAGGCCTTTGCCACTTAGGAGGATTTCCGCATCAAGTGCCCATGACAGGTAGTTGCTTCCATGAGGAGTCAATACTTCAAATTCTCTCTTCACGAGGTCAGACATCTGCAAGATATCATTGTGCAAGGATTATCATATATCCAAGTAATAGGGAGCATAAGTATAACAAAAACTGCGTGTTTAAGTTATATTATTGGTGTTTCTGCGTAAAATCCCCAAAATCCGGAGTGTTATATGCAAAAATAACACAATCCAGCAATTTTTCTATTTTTCGGGCAATTTTCAGAGTATCCATGTCAATTTTCGTAATTAACAGGGATTTTCTTGTAATTTCCAGAGATTCCAGGGATATTCTGGTAATTTCCAGATTTTCTGAGGATATTTTCATAATTTTAAGATACGCCAAGGACTTCTTCATAATGTTTGAAATTTTCAGAAACGCCCGAGGACTTCTTCGGAATTATCAAATCTTTCCGAGAATTTTTTTTCGTAATTCTTCAGAGATGCGGAAGGACTTGTTCATAATTTCCAACTCTTTGTGGGGCTTTTTTGTAAAACGACGAGGTGGAGAATATAATAGAGCCGAAACCCTAATCTTCCACACTCTTCCTCACTTTCTCTCCCACACCGACCGGCCGCCACTCCTCCAGTTCTCTTTCTTTCGTCTCTACTTTGCTTCCACCTAGATCCAGCCGGCTTCTGATGGCGTGGCGACGCGCGGACCTGGTTCGCGGGGGGGCGCGGCCGTCTTGTGGCGCGGCGGCGCGCGGACCTGGTTCGCGGGGCGCGCGACGCCTGGTGGTCTCCCCGCGACGGTGGCCCCTCGCGCGTGGGCCCGCGGCAGCCCGGCGGCTCAGCAGGCGGCGGCGTCTGCCCGGCGGCGGCCCGGCGCGGCCCCGCGAGGCCCGGCCTATTGGCGCGGCAACCCGCGTGCCTGCCCGTCCCGGCGCGGCGGCGCGGCGTGTGGTGGCGGCGCGGCGCGCCTCGCGAGGTGGCGGCAGGCCGTCGATTTTTCTTCTTTCTTCTCTCTTTTTTTCTTTTCTGGATCTCGAGCTAGGGTTAGGGTTTGAGGCGATGCCCTTTGTTTCTTCTGTGATGCGGATCTGAGGTCGGCGACGTTGCGCCTTGTCTGTACCGGACTTCGTGCCGAGTAGGTTAGATATGTTGGACTTCCGGCCAGATCTAGGGTTAGATCGAGAATTTTTTCTTTGCGACGAGTAGATCTAGGGTTAGGGTTAGGACCCCTTCCCTTTTTTCATGTCGATCTGGATCTTGTGCTACTGTGACGGCCTGGGCGTGTTGGCCCGAGGCACACGTCGATCCGGGCGCGTTGGCCCTGGGTCTTGCTGTTTTTTTTTTTCTTGCTTTTTTTTCTTTGAATCTCGATCGGTACAGCTTCGTGTAGATCTAGGTTAGATCCGACGTCGTTTTTCTTCTGTCGATCTTAGCTCGAGGGGTGTAGATCTAGATTTAGATCTAAGGAGCTGAGCACTCCGGCGACGTTGCACCGGAGGCTCGGCGTCCCGGCGACGTTGCGCCCACCCTATTTTCTTCTGTTTTTGCCATGTTTTGCATGTTGAATCTATCCGGGCAGCACGTGGCTAGCCTTTATATGGACAGATCTTGGCTGCAACGAGTCAAGATGAACAACAATCATACGCAAAACGAAAAACATACCGTAGTTCACCAATTTGTTGGACGAATTCCTCGTAAAGCGTGCTGATAACGTGTTAGGTTATCGGCGGAACGACGGCACGTAGATCACGACAGATAACGAAAAGTAAAAACTAGAATAGAGGAGACGAAATTCTTTATTGCGAAATTCTGGTGTCAGGATACACAGGGAGGTCTCCTCAACTATTTATAAAGGGGAAACCCTAATTCCGTGTTGGGCCCGGATTCGACAAAGTCGCCCACATGAGCCAAGACTTCTTCTTTTAGAAAGTGGCCTGGCCCAATAAGAGTTTTACAACAGTGGCAACGCCGCACACCAAAAGCGCGCGGCCAACTTCTCAAAAAAAAAAAAAAAAAAAAAAAAAAAACCAAAAGCGCGCGGCCTCCGCCGGACCGGTGTTAGCCTGCGCGTGTTCTGGCACGTGCGCAATACAAACCCCACGCACGCTGCCAGCTGGGCCCCGCAAGGCAGGGAGGCACCAGGACTGGAAGGCAGGCGCGTGCGCGCGGCTGGACTCCTCCTCCCCCTCTTCTCCCGCGCTCGCGTCGCCGTCTCCTCGATCCGCCGCTCCCGTCGATGCGCTCGGCCGTCTATAAATGGCGAGCAAGGCCGCGGGAGGGGAGGCCCACCTCCGTCCCTCCTCCGCCTCGCCGACCCCTCCCCGCGCCTCCGCCCACCGACGCCTAGGGCTCGCCGCCTCGCGTCGCGGTGGAGGAGGCGGCATTGCACCACCGGCGGCCACACCGCGCCCTGAAGAGCAGCTTCGGCTCCTCTGCTCCCTTCCTTTCCTCGTCGGCCGCGCGGTGCCTGGTACCGTAACTTCGGGGTAAGGCGAGCTCCATCGGTCGGTCCAATTTTCACTGTTCCTCGTCAATTGTTCCCGTGATTCGGGTAGGTTGGATTCGGATATTGTCGGGGTATTATTCATTTCGGGGGCGCCACATTTTGAGGCAGCAATGTAGCATGATTGAGTGCTTCAATGAAGGTTTTTTTAAAAAATAAATAAATAAATAGCTTCAATTAAGTTGTGCAGCTATCTCTGAAGAATTTCGATGCAAATAGTGCTGAACCTGAACAATCGGTGATAAGTTAAAGGGATTAATCGGTATTCTGAATTTATTTGCAGCGAATAAGTACCTTTCAGTAAGTGGTGGCACAGACTCACTTGGCCGATTCGCTGGTTTCTGGCAGGAAGGAGCGAAAGTGAGTTGCTCCTGGCAGTTTGTATTTCCTACCAGAGATCTTCTGCATTTCTCCTTGATTGGCTCCCGTGACACGGTACATCAATCCCCAGCAGAAGCGATCTAGACACCTGCAACTACTTGTGCATTTATTTATCTACTTTTCAAATTTAGACTGCAATCTAGACATGCACAACTTGTGTGTGCAGAGGATATCTGCATGAATTTGGTTCTTGTTTGAAGGAAATCATGTTCATCCAGGTTGAATGCATTTTGTTGCGTGCATATTCATGCCCCTGCCTCCTGCCTTCTTTGTTGGTTTCATTTGTCCCTCCTTTTTTTCCGAATAAGATGTGAGCATTTACCAAATTCATTGGCCCAATGAATCTTTTTCCATGGTGGAAATGTGCTGACACTAAGCTATTGTCTAAAGATAGCGTCTGGTTAAAAAGAGAAAATTGATCATGGGATGGTTTGGAGAATGGTCCAATGTCCTTCTTCACTGTGCCATATTAGGCACACACCCAATCGGGCCAACCCTCTAATGCCTTTTATCTTCTGTTTTGTGTAATAGTTATGCCATTGCTATTTTCAGAGACATCATCATAAATTGTAAGCCACATCTCTGTGGAAACAAGCTATTTTGGGCCACATCAGTTTGCTTGTGTTACTATCTAGACATATTTCTGTGAAGGTGTCATATACTGTCTCTGACGCATTTTGACTCCTTATTTGTTTGTAAACCACATGGATGGCTTTTTAATGCGTTATCTGATTCCTTTTGAGTTCCTTGTTCAGATGACGGGGCCTAAGAGAGCCCCATTTAGTGGAGTAATTGAGGATTTCAATGGAAGATTAGCTTGTTACAAACAAGATTGGCATGATGGAGTCCGTTCTGGTTTCAGGTTTGCATATCAATATGTTGCAAATACTTTATATGTTTTTCATAGTTTAGCCTGTTGTGTTCATTGCGCAACATGAAACCTATTGTCAGGATATTGGCACCTACGCTCTACATATTCTTCGCATCTGCACTTCCTGTTATAGCCTTTGGGGAGCAATTGAGTAAAGATACAGGTTATCTGTCCCCCCTTTCACAATATTCATGATCTCTAGTTACTGTCATGATGATCCTTTGCTTTTATCCCTCGCCATGGTGCTGCTTGCGAGAAAAACGGTGGATGAACAATAAGCCATTTCTTGCATGTTAAAAATATTGTTTCAATATGGGAACATTAAAACATATTAATAAAGTTTTATCGAGTGCTCGAAATTTACATTATAGAATTGAATAATAAAAAAGGTAATCCTAACTATTTTTTTCCTAGGAACAATTGCTGACAATTAAAATTCATTTTCAGATGGTGCACTGACCACCGTTGAGACATTAGCATCAACTGCTATTTGTGGAATCATACATTCAATTTTAGGGGGCCAGCCACTACTTATCGTGGGTGTTGCAGAACCAACTATTATCATGTACACCTATATCTACAATTTTGCCAAAAATCAGCCGGACCTGGGTGAGAAAATGTTTCTTCCATGGGCTGGATGGTAAGGATGGAAAAATATAATAGTTCCTGCGTTAGATTATCATACAGTATTACTAAATAATATCTCCATTTCCATTTCTTCGGGCCTCTGACAGGGTTTGCATCTGGACTGCGGTCATGCTGTTCCTCATGGCAATGTTTAATGCTGCAGTTGTTCTAAATAGATTTACAAGGTTTGCGGGAGAACTATTCGGAATGTTGATCACCATTCTGTTCATGCAGGAAGCGATTAAGGTAGGCATTACCATCTGTAAAATCCAAATTCCATACTAGATTAGCACTAGTATTACTGACTGACTACATTGAATGTGCACATTAGGGGATGTTAGGCGAATTCAGTGCCCCTGAGGGTACTGACGAAAGCCAACCTTCATTCCAGTTCCAATGGCTATATGTTAATGGTCTGCTTGGAGTTATCTTTTCAATGGGTGTGCTGTATACCGCAATGGTCAGCAGGAGGGCAAGATTATCGCTATACGGCACTGGTTTGTCAACATCCATGGTTTTGATTCCACAAAAATCAATATACCCTACCACTAATGCTCCAGAAAATACCTGCAGGGTGGCAAAGGACATTGGTTGCTGAATATGGTGTTCCACTAATAGTCATACTATGGACAGCATTGTCATATTCATTGCCTAGCAAGATCCCTTCAGGGATTCCAAGGAGGCTCTTCACCCCGCTTCCTTGGGAACCCAAGTCACTAGAGCATTGGACAGTAGCAAAGGTAACAAGCAGTTTACTTTGACTCGATCCATATCTGTGATCACAGAATTTTGTTATGGCTACCACATGTTTCATTAATGAACTTGCAGGATTTATTTTCTGTCCCTCCAGCATATATATTTCTGGCTGTTGTGCCGCTGCGATGATGCAGGACTCTATTTCTTTTCTTTGATCATAGTGTAGCCTCACAGATGGCTCAGCAGAAGGAATTTAATTTGAAGAACCCACCAGCTTACCATTATGACATTTTGATCCTGAGCCTTTCGGTATGGTGTGTTCATTTGTTCTTTCTCATTGTAAAGATGAGAGGAGTGTATGAATACGAGCTTACATTGAACAGCCCCAATGCGTCATATATGTAGACTAGTACAGTGATTATTTTACCCTTAACATCTTTAACATTTAACCAATTAACTGCAATTGTATGTTAGGTATGTCTCATTAAAATTTTAATTGTTTCTTTCATGTGAGTTACCACAGCTTCTAGGAACTAGAAAGACATAAAAAGTTGGTGATAGTTGTTTAAAAAATGTATATATGACAGAGGACCTTTTACTGTTCTTTTTCTTCTTTCTCTCATACGAATTTTATGTAGGTCTTGATCTGTGGCCTTCTTGGCATTCCCCCGTGTAATGGAGTACTTCCGCAGTCTCCCATGCACACAAGAAGCCTTGCTGTCCTCAAGAGACAGGTTGGTGATAGTCACACAGGTCTGTATCTGTCATACATCTCAGTTTTCTCATCTATCCTGTTTTATTCAAAGTAGTTGCTTCGGAAAAAGATGGTCCGAACTGCTAAGGAGGGCATGATGAAGAATGCTACAAGTTCAGAAGTTTATGGCAAGATGCATGAAGTTTTCATAAAAATGGATGATGGAAACAATGTGAGTAGTCATCTACTATATCATGTTCTACATGCATTCATCGGTACACTGCTAAGGCATCTGTTTATTGCTGATGATAGATGTTAAAGGTAGCTGAAAGCTGCATAATAATATAAACTGCAAGCTTTCCTTAACAACAATGATATGCCTCTTATCTTGGACATGCTCTTTTTTACATTTGTTCCTAGTGATACAAAATATATTTTATTACTTTAAGATGACTTTTCATACTTATGATGTAACAAACAGAAATATATTGCATCAGTTTCCTGGCTGCACTAAAAATATCTCTGTAACTTGCTGCAGTCTGATTCTATTCACAAAGAGCTGAAGGACTTGAAGGATGCAATGGTTCCAGAGGGGAATGGAGCAGAGAGAGTGCCCGATGAATTTGATCCTGACAAGCATGTAGATGCTTACTTGCCTGTCAGGGTGAATGAGCAGAGAGTAACAATCTTTTGCAGTCCTTGTTGGTTGCTGGTTGCCTTGGAGTTATGCCACTCATTCAGAGGATACCGACATCAGTCCTTTGGGGTTACTTCGCTTATATGTCCATTGACAGTCTGCCTGGGAACCAGTTCTGGGAGAGGATACAACTTCTGTTCATCACGCCTCAAAGGCGCTACAAGTAAGCCTTATTAGCTGCAGTATCTATCTATTTCACTCACCTTATGTAGTAGTACTTAAGAATGTGTTCTTTAGTTGGCTAAACCAAGTCTCTGTTTGGGAACCAAGACTTTGCTGTAACTCTTTATTTGTCATAATTATGACAGGGTTCTTGAAGGTGCACGCATCATTCGTGAATCGGTGCCTTACAACAAAATATCTGCCTTCACACTCTTCCAGCTAATTTATCTCTTGATTGTTTTTTGGGATGACATGGATACCAGTAGCAGGAATCCTTTTCCCACTGTTATTCTTCTTTCTCATTGTCATCAGGCAGCATTTCATCCCGAAATACTTTGATCCGAGCCACCTGAGAGAATTGGATGCAGCAGAGTATGAAGAACTTGAGGGTTTCACTCCTGAGCCATCAGTGGTATGAAATCCTGATTTATCTGGTTTTGTATCTTAGCACAACCTAATTCAGCTCTAGTTCATATGTTCAACTGAAAGTTGGAATGTTTCTCTTGGCTCATATTAGGTTTTACCATACCTTTCTAGTACTATTATGGGCTTTTACAGCTTGCATTATTTATACTGGCAGTTGAGCTTCTCTTTTTCCCCTTCTGCTTAATTTTTTATTTTCCAGTTTCATTGATCTCATTTATTTTCAACGGCATAGACTTAGTACACAGGAAGTAATTTTATAAAAGGAGAAGTTTTCTTTTCAATTGGTATGAAACAAAACATAGTGTCTACAGGTTTAGTTGTTACAAATATTTGAAGGAGTGGCGTCTCTAGACTGTCCATAACTGCACTAATACTCCTGAGTTGCTCTAAATTGATTTGGTCCTTTATGCAGGATGACGACGAATCTGTCCGAAGCAGGGATGTCCAACCTGAATATGCTTCTGAGATACTGGACGAATTCACGACTAACCGTGGAGAGCTGAAGCACAGAGCCACGAGCTTCCGTGATGGGAGGCTACTTAAGGTACCATATTTTGAGTCAGCATTGCTAGTGCGAGTCATGTTTCACCTGAGAAAAATCACATTTGCTCTACATAGTTCCCAACTAGCTTATCATCAGGTTACATAACGTTAGAAAGATCCCATCAATATGAATCGGAACTTGATATCTTTCATTTTTGGTTGGCAGCTTAACTCGGTCAGGATGACAAGAGAACTCTCTCGGACCACTTCAAGAATTGCAAGGGTCCCGGAATAACAACGACGACAAAACTAATCTCTCTTTCTCTAACTCCAAACTCCAGGGGTGCGTTCTATGCAAACCGAGGTATTGCGGCCTGACAGCTCGCGAGATTAGCAGTTTACTGAGGTGAGTAATCATGTTCTATGTACTGACTTAGCTTGGGGCAAATACAGGGGGGAGGCCAATAAATGTAGCAGAACTGGGCAATGGTAAAGAGCAGCCAAGTGTTGTATATGTGTGCTAATTTGCAAAAGAGGTGTGAGGGAATGCATAGGAGATAGAAGGGTTTACTATACCTTTCGGTGTTTTACGTGACATGCAATATTGTACCTGAAAAGGTAACAAAATATTGATGATTAACTCTTTTGACTTTGAAATGTCGTCTACAAATGTTCGTGTCGGGTTGCATCTTCCATTGTTCGAGTGTATCATGTGAGAGGAGCAACAATATGGCTCTGTTTGTTTCCGCTTATCTGGAACTCGCTTATCTGAGAAGCAGGCTTTCTAATAAGCTGTTGTCTGGAGAATCCGCTGTCGAAATAAGCTGGGTGTTTGGCAATCCTGATTATTTTCATTCGATTGTCTGTCCTGAGTGCTGAAATGACCTGAATACCCCTGAAGCTGATAATAGCTCTTTTTTGTTCTGATTACGAGGTGAAGGCAATATTGATAGTATATTTGGAGTTTGTTAAATACTAATTATATTAAAATATGGTCTAGTACACGTGAAGGTCACAAATACACAAGTTCAATATTCTAAAGTTCGACTACATTAGCAATGGGCATAACAATGGATCACGAAACCATAGCCGCAGCAATAGAATCCCGTAGAGCACCCATATCGAAGTCATCTCCTGAAGCACTCCCATCATCTATTGGTTGCGATGGTTGTGTACTACCACTTGGAACATCAGATTCAAAGTCCAGGTCATGCAACGCATGATCCCTAATGAAATTGTGAAGAGCCACACAAGCGTATATAATTTTGGATTGCTTATCTTCTGAATAACTAGGCAAGTCCCTGAGAATGCGCCATATGCCCGCTCAATGTGATTTCTAAGTGATGCATGCGCTTGATTAAACACTTCTTTGAATCCAACCGGTTGGTGACCATGCTGCCATTTAGAAACATGATACCTCTGTCCCTTGTAGGGCGCAAGAAACCCTTCTCTGTTAGGGTATCCAGAGTCAACAAGATAGTATTTGCCTGCATGTTACATTTTTGTATTAGGGCACTATGAGCAAATATTACATTAGAAAAAATATGGTCGTGTCACTTGGGCTTACCGTGTGAAGGATGTGGAAATTGATCCTTGTATGTAAGTAGTGTATCCAATAAGACACGTGTGTCAAGAACAGAACCAGGCCAACCAGCTACAACAAATGTGAACCTCAGATTAAAGTCACATACAGCCATGACATTTTGTGAAGGATTCCCATGACGGCCAATGTATTTCGGTTGTTCGCTTAATGTCACAGTTACTGGTATATGTGTTCCATCTATTGCACCTATGCAATCTTTGAAATAAGGCCAGAACCTTGCTTCTTGTAGCTTAGGATGAATTGTGGCAAATTGAGGATCTGTAGGCCGCACAATGTGAATTGACAATCTGATCACAGCATCAAGAACCTCCTCAAACTGCCTACTGATAGTTTCTAACGAGCGACAAAACTTATTTTTGAGCTGCCTGAAAGATTGAGGTCCACCCACAGCCCACAGAAACATTCCTAATGCTTCCTTGGTACAAAACCTTCTACTTGGCCTAAGTCCATAATTTTGTACCAATGTCTCATGAAGTTGTAAAAAAAAAACTGACCTTGTCATTCGAAACATGTTAAAGCATTCGACCGGCTCTGCTAGTGTTAACTCAACCCATTGGATTCCAGTCATGTGCGGAATTGCATTATCAGCCACATCATCATCAGAATTTGTCTCATTTGGTTCAGAGGACCCCATCCAGTCTAGTGCAAGCATTGCCATCATGAATTCATCATCATCAGAGGTAGTCATCGAAAAAAGCTAGCCTGTCAAAAAGCACTAATCAGATTACACAAATTTTTTATTGGAACCAAACATGTAATTGTCTGAACACAAAACTTGGGAAATATGTCTCACACAAAACTTGGGAAAATAGGTGTCACACAAAACTAGGGAAAATAGTTCTCACACAAAGCTAGGGAAAATAGTTCTCACACAAAACTAGGAAAAATAAAACATTCCTAATGACACTAGTGGTTGTTCCTGATCTCCCAAGACCTCCTGAGCCAATTCATCCTCCCATTTTGTGTCTTCAATGTAATGAACACGTCACGGTTCTCTTTCTTTGAAGAAGTTGTGTGGCATAGAAGTGTTTATCGCTCCCTTCTTCGGCCCCATCCTCGATGACTTGAGCCAACATACTTGCAATCTCATCTCTAACATGGTCTACAACTTGTGAAGTAGCTGAACTACTTTGAGCTTTCATCTCATATGCATCCACCAATCGCTTCATGCAATGGTCTCTAAAAGTCTTTTTTTTATTCTTTCCCTTAGGAGGAGGAGCCGGCCTTTTCTCTGCCCTCCTTTCTTCACTACGTGGAGCCTGAGGTGTGCCAGCCTGTGCATCATCCTCCCCATGTTCAACATCATTGCCACCACCAGTCGGAACATACGAAGTCTCATTTGTAACTAGGATAGCATCAAACATTATTCTCATCTGGTCCTCATACTCCAATGGTGTATTTTTGAAACTTTTACAGCCTGGCATAGCCTGAAAAAATAGGACAATGAACATTTATTAGTCACTTTGTTAGAACATTTGTGCAGCCTGCAAAAAACATGAAAAGAAGGTATGAAATTGGCCTCACCGCATTCTGCTCCTCCCACCATTGCTCATCAGCCTGAATACACCTGTAACAGATCTCTCCCCAATCCTGTGGCTCTCAAATTCAAAGTCTTCCACTGAGCATATTTTTTCTTCAATATGTCCCACCGATTTTTTATTTGCCCATTAGTGTATGGCCTCTTAGTCCGTTCATAAAATTTCTTAATAAGGTTTGCATATCCCACACTATTCAAGCATTGTCCAGGCCGATGTGGGCAAGCACTTCTTCCACATAAATGTCATTGAAAATCTTGGCAGCAAAAGTATACCATTTTGCTGCTGGAACCTTTCCAGAGTTGGCCATCTAATATTGCGACAAACTACTACTATCATGAGCATATCAAACAAGGTGCACTCAAAATTGAACAGCAATTAGCAAGAATTTTTGGAGCCACGGTACGTACAGCGATCTGGGGAGGCGTCGTCGATTCGAGGAGGCGGAGTCAGGGCAGCTTCTGGGCGGCGTCAGGACGGCTTCAATGCAGCGTCGCGGCGGCTTCCGGCGACGGCGGGGTGGATCGGGAGGGGGCGTCCGGGATGGGGCAGCGGCAGAATGGGGGTGGCGTCGGGGTGGATCCGGGAGGGGGCGGCATCGATCTGTGAGGCGGTGTCGGTTTGGTGATGGTGCAGCAGCGGGATAGAGCGGGGCGGCGACGGGATCGTGCGGGCAGGGAGAGGTTCGGCGTCAGGAACGAGCCACCGAGCGAGGGCAACATGGGAAAAACCGATTCGCTTCTCTGGTACGCGGAGGCGGAGGCGCGGTGGGAAGAATCGAGTTTTGCGTTGTGGGCCGCGTCGCTGCGACGCCCGCGTTTGCGCTAAGCGAAGATTAAGCCCGCCGTTTGGGTCCGCTTTTTGCTCAACCATAAGCCGCTTATAATATCAAACTCGATGAAGCTGGTTAAAGCAGGGCTGTTGACTCGATATATCTTTTATCAAAGTCTGTAACCAGGAATCTTTGTTTTCCTAACAATTGCACTGGACCGACCACTGGTTATTCAGAGGGCAACGAATCTTCTTTTTTTTTTTTTGGAGGAACGGGCAACGAATCTTTGTAACAAATCAGATTCGTACTCGTTCTTCTGCCCGGCCCGCAGGTAAAGAGCGCCCCACTACTGCGAAGCCGCGAGCGCGTAAAAAAAACGAAGGCAAAACAAAGAGCCCACACAGGAACAAATTGGGCCGGCGGGAATTGCGGCCTAGAATCAATCGGACCTTTGGGGATTGATTTCCGTCTCGCGCGCCTGCGATTTGCCCCCCGCGAAACGTCGATTCTTCTTCTTGACACTAGTCGAAACGATGCCCAGGAAGAGGACTGATAGCACGGGCTGATATATACTAGAGCAAGAGATTGACGTCTTGTTTTCCTAATAATCGATGACACTAGAGTAGTAACACTTTTAGTTTCTTTTCAAACAAAAGAGTTTTCCTAACATCATTTCCGATGGTGCACACAAGAGTTTTCCTAACACTTTAGTTGATGACGTTAGAGCAACACGCACGGCATGAGAATGTTCGTTCCTTCAACTCCGTTACGTTACGTACGTGGAGACTCGCTTCACCTTCACACTCGGCCTCCCTTTCTAGAAGGCCATACATGTGATCGATCCTCTCTCTCTCTCATGCTCGTCGGAGCATCCGACGACCCGTCGCCATCCATGTCGCTCGCTGCACGCGTTGCGTTGCGTTGCGTTGCGGCAGTGAAGAATGGAAGCGCCACCAACCGAGCCGCAACGGCCCTCCGGGGAGGAAGGAAGCGGGCCCCACGGCTGCCGAGCCGAGGTGGTTACGCCACGCGTAACAGAAAACGTGACGACGTGTCCACGTATCCACGCGGCGGGCTTATCCACTCTGTCTCCCCGGCTTCTTCATCCATCCTTGCGATGCGATGGACTATAAATTCGTGGTAGCCACCTCGATCGAAGCCACAGAGCGAGCTCACGCATTCGAATCGAACATCTCTACGAAGCCGCAGTCCGTTCGAGCGAGCGAAGCAACCGGACCAACCAACCGACAGGAGGAGGAACGCTGATAATTAATGGCGATGGCACCGTGCGCTGCTGCATCCTCCGTCTCGTTCCCCGCCCGCCCGGCGGTCGGTCGCCCGCGCGCCGCCGGATCTGTGGTGCGGGCGCGCGGGGGGACGGCGGCGGAGGGCGCCGGCGCCGGCAGGAAGTGGTGGGCGCCGCTGCTGGGGTGGTCGGGCCGGGCCGACTGCATCGAGGCCCCGGCGCCCGTACCGTCAGAGGCGGCTGCGGTGGCGGCCCGTCAGAGGCCGTTCTTGGGCGGCCTGACGGAGGAGGAGGCGCGGGAGCTGCGCGCGCGGATGTGGGTGACCGAGTGCTTCCGCGACGCCGTGTACCACTCCGCCATCGCCTCCCGCCTCGCCCGCTCCAGTTAGTTTGTTAGCCAGTCAGGCAGGTCACCTCGGCCGCCGGCGCATCGTCGGCGAGCCCCTGTTTAGTTTTTTATCTCTCTGTGTGTGTACATATTCAGTCGCATTGCCCCGCTGGTAGCTGTGTGCAGGCAGAGGAGGATGAGGAGGGATTCATTTCCTCGACCTCTGGTAGATGATTACTCTGCTTTCTTTGACATGCATTTGTGGGTGGCATTCCGGTTTGGCCACGAACATTTGCAAAACTGTAGTTGCAGCTGCTCTGTTTCATGTGAATATATATTTAAAAAAAACATTGTCGTAATCTCCGATTCTTGTAATGTTGGCACTGGCAGGTTGATTGTCTGGTCTCAAACTCATGCCGTCGATGCAATTGCGCTTTAAGTCTGAACTCTGAACTTGTTCTCCATCTTTGAATGTATACGGAGTAGTAGGTAATTACGCAGAGTTGAAACACCGATTCTTGTGATGCTGGTTCATTGTCTCGTCCCCCTGATAGATTATACTCTGCTTTAAAACTTCACTTGTGAGCGGCATTCCGGCACATGTCCTGGTTTGTAGTTTTGCTTCGCTCCATGAACATTTGTCAAAAAAATTGTGTCGGAGAACTCCGGAACGAGTTAATCGCAGCTCCTCTGTTTCAAGGATCAAAGCGTTGCTGTAAATTGTGGTCTCCAATTCTCGTAGCTGGTGGTTTACTTTGCGGTCTACGAGACTTGTGTTGATTCAATTGTCCTTTAGGCTTCAACAGAGCAGAGCGATGCATATTCTTTTTGCAATCTTTAAATATTGGATGGGAATCTATTCACATCTGTCCATCCATGTGGCCTGGTTTCAACACCACTCTTCCACCGAATCAATTGAGCATTTATCCAGTCCGTCCTATCTCAATCTGCCTCTCTGAACCTTGCGGTCAATTTTCTTCTAGCTGCTTGCCCCTCTCTTAGTGCATGATAGGAAACTTCCGTCACAATTGTGCAATCAAGAGACCAACACAATTTATTAGCACTAATATCCCCGTCTTCCTCCACCCTGAATTCAGATTATTGCACCGCACGGGCTAGCTATTTATGAATCAAATGTCTTCAAAAATTATGTGTTCATTCAGAGTACATGTTGATTGTTTTGGAAAAGGAGGGAAAAGTGTGTAACCATTACATTAAAATCAGAATCACATTGTTTCCAAATATAGAAATGTCATTTTATTTCAGAATGTACTTTCTCCTACAGTAACCATATACAGTAGCTACCTGTTTCAAAATTGGAAATTGACAGCATAAAGTGCCAGAGAATTTGAGATGCAATTGCATGTCAAAACTATGCATAGGTTTCATGTTTCACATCATCCCTAGTCTCTTGAACAACATATATAGCTAGTTGTGCCAAAGAATGTATTAAATCCAATAAACTTTGGGATTCCAAAAGTTTTTTGTTATATTACTTCTATTAAAATCATGTTACGAACAAAATTAATTAATTTTCAAGCATACATGTGAGAAGGAAATTTTGAATATGTTTGTATTTTATCTCTCTAGACTATACTTAATACTTACGGCCGGTACTTCTACTTTTTTTTTTTACGCCTAAACACATTTTCGTACAAAGCCTTTCATTGACCTCCTACTTTCCCTCGCCTGCTTGAATTGATAAATAGCACACGTGAACTGATAATTAGCCCTCTAACTGGAAGCCAGCCGAGTGCAGTTGTACTAATCGGTCATACAAACCAGCCGTACGTATAGCACTACTCTTTTTGCCTTAATTATGGATAATGGTAAATATCTTTTCTAGTAGAAATTGAAAGTCTATAATGTCATATATGTCCGAGGACACTAAAATAAGTTAGCGGAGCTATAGCTAGCAGTTCTATAGCGGTTTCGGAGAGACGCTGCTACGGGATTTAGCGGGCTATAGCAGAATTTTGCCCACTACTAAAGCCTCGTTTTTAGCACCGCCGCTAAACCCTAAAAGCCGCTATTTAAAACACTGCTCTCTAGTCAACTCCTTCACTAAGTACTAATTAATAAAGCTGGCCCCTCGTACACTTATCAGCTTACATATGTGATATTAATTAAGCACGACATGCCCAGTAGTACACGACATATAAGATGCTGGCATACATAACCATTAAATTATATCAAAATACTTTTAAATTAGTGAAGCAACAATTTATCAAGCTGACAACGAAACCAATGCTTACCTGATGAGAGAACAACTTGATGAATTGAGAAAATTTGCTACGGACAGGCTAGAATAACTGGCGTGATTAGCTTTAGATCATCTGGTTATTTCCTTGAATCTTTCTCGTAGGCCGAAGGTATCATTGTTGATGCCTTTTGTCAGAGTAATTAATCTATGAAGTATAGTAAGGATCAACGGACTATAATTCCTATCTGCCTGAATCTTGCGTCGGCATACCCCCACAGCACGTGTGGTCATTAACAACCTATATATAGATGCAAGTGTACCTGCATGTAGACTTTGCCGGAGGGCTAGAGCACACCTTTGGTCAGGTCCTGTAGATCGAACTGTCCATAGAGATGATGAGACGTCTAGAGCAGACGCAGGACCTGGTTCAGCGGACACTGATTCTTTCTCGTCAGGATTCGTAAAATTGCTAGTTTTTGTTCATCTCGAAATCAATCTTGCTCCTGGTCGCAAGGGCGACAGTCATGTCATCCGTCGTCCGAACTGACAACTGTCCCTCGAGCCGTTGCTGGCACGATTTTGAGGCCCTGTCGTCCAAGCTGCCAGACCCCTGGATGGAGTTCACCATTGCCTGCATGATCTGTCCTTTGTTTTGGCTACTGCTGGATCGGTGTTGATAGGTGGTTGCGGCATCACGCTAGGGCTACGGGCTGGAACAAAAGAGAATCAAAAGGAGGGCGATAGGATCCGTATTATTGTTGATTGCAGGTCCAGGCATGTACGTGGGTATTAAGGGTATTTTAGACTTATTTTTTCTATAATGGCATAGGTGGGTAATTTAAAAGCAAAAATTAGATCCAATGGCTATTTTTATTTTCAATGATCAGATTCTACCACATCAACGATCGGATGTTTTGCTTTTTTTGGTAATTTCTAGGAATTTCCTCTGATTAACGTGGAGGCACCGAAAGGAGCCTCCAATTAGTAAATATAAGATTGCATGAAAACTGCTGCCATTGAACCGTGTGTTAACGTGCCATTTCTCTTCCAATTCCTCTCGCAGTAGTATATATGCACACCTGACCATTCCATTCCCTTGCAGATGTCGATGGGATGGTGAAGGCTACCTGCACTCAGTCCTTGGTTGTGAGACGGCTGCTGCTTCTTTTGGAAGTCGCCAACAATATAGGTTTGTAGAATGTTAATCATTCGCCTTTTCACTTTCTCAAGCAATCTAATTTTGCCAGAGGTTAGTTAATCAATACAATCAGGTGAAAAGAATCTTCCAACTAACAGTATATAGATCTTGAAATTATGCTACTCTTCATTCTTTTTTCTAATTTTCTTACAGGTGAATGATCGGATACTTTCACTTTTAGTAACTTTCTAATTTGTATTGGGTCTAGAAGAAATCTTTTTCACTGGTATGAAAATAAAATTGTAATTTCTTTTTGCTTCCCTATATTTTGCATACATCACATCATGAGAAATGTACCACCTTTGAACAATTTTTTCTTATCCTTATTGTCAGAGTGAAGGTGCTTCACCTCCTTTTGCTATTTATGTACCAGAACCTATGTATCATCTACTTTGTACAATGTGCTAACAAAATATTAGAATCCACCCATACTACTGTCCTCATTTTTTTTAGACCAATGGCTTCCCTGGATACAAGAACTTATTGGAGAGATCATCACTGATAATTCCATAGAGAAAGGAGCTCATATGCTTTGGATCATCATCACTGACGTGTTGGATAATAGCAAGAGATTTTTTCATGTGTGCTAATAAAATTTGACATATTTTGTACCTTTTTTACCAACGGTCCAATTTACATGCCTTACAGGAATGTTGAACATCTTTACTTCGTTAGCAGTACAGAATTGAAAGAGACATCTGAGGTGGATCCAATTTACAAGCCATTTTTTTTTCAAGTTGGCATATCTTTCTTTTTTTCAAGTGTTCCATATGTACATATGCCATCACCTGGTGGTTACGACACATGCAAATATCCCCAGCAACGCGCGGGGTTTTTCACCTAGTTTTACAAATAATCAGCCCCAGAGTCAAAACTCTGCTCCCTGATTATTCCCATGTAAAACTTCACAGATAGTAATTTAGAGACCTCTCAACTAGACAAGTTGTCTCCTACCAAAATGTCTTTAACATAGCAGCACCGAAATACTCGTGATTGTTATTGCTAGTAGAACAATAGCATTGAAGGAAGGATTCAGATAGCAGTAAAATCAAAAGCAGTACTGCTCTGCGCCTAAATCAGATAGTATATCACACTAAAGACAGTAACAATACTAATTCGATGCTGATAGCAGAACAAAGACAGACCGATGGAGACAACTAGAGTAATCTCTAACTAGTGATCTCAGTTCTTCTAATCATCATTGAGTATCTAATCCAGATCACAATGCATCAATGCAGCGCCAAGCACCTCCTCAACGACTCCGGCTCCTTAGCAACACGCACAAGACAAACGCCGAAGTCGCACAAGAGAGAATAAGAGAGGGATTTCTCACTGAACTCGTATCCAGCAGGTGAGACAGAGAGGAGCTAGATATAGGGGGAAGAGGAGAACCGAACCCTAGTGTGATCCGGATCAGACTGCTCATCACAGCCGTCCCGGATATCTCGCCCTCAATCCGAGCGTCCGTAGCTTCTCTCCCCCGGTCCATTCAATTCAGAGCAGGCCCACGTTGAATTTTCCCTCAACGTCCAACAATTTCTTTGTGTATAATTTTTTTTTGCTATGTCTTTGTATATTTTATTTTCTAGATTTTTTTAAAAATATTTCAGGCAACAACTAGTTTGTTCCAGCATACAAATGTGTTATGTTTTGTGTCCCGAAATACGAATAAATCAGATTCGTACTCGTGAAAGAGCAGCCCACTATTGCCAAGCCTAGAGTCGCGAGACAAGAGAGCCCGCCCGTACGTACGGGAAAAAAGGTGGGCCGGCGGGAATTGCCAGGAAAACGTCGAGTCTTGACTAATAAGCACGGCTGATACACTAGAGCAAATCGACTAATCTCAAAAAAAAAAAAAAAAAAAAAAAACTAGAGCAAATCGACGTCTTGTTTTTTTCTAATAATCGATGACATTAGAGTAACACATACGGATGAGAATCGGGTGTTCGGTTGGAGGATGCAGTTGCAGTTGCAGTTTGAATAGTGAGAGAGAACACTGTAGCGGAGGAAATGGGCACTGTAGCAACTCCGTTTACTGTAGCACC
Source organism: Eragrostis nindensis (assembly GCA_012490785.1). Lineage (NCBI taxonomy): Eukaryota > Viridiplantae > Streptophyta > Magnoliopsida > Poales > Poaceae > Eragrostis > Eragrostis nindensis. The sequence goes on along the minus strand of JAAXCT010000189.1, from coordinate 13,508 downwards.
AGCAGCAGCAGCAGCCGGCTGCTTTGCCGGCTGCCGAACGCGCCCAATGTTCCTTCAACTCCGTTACGTTACGTGGAGACTCGCTTCACACTCGGCCTCCCTATCTAGAAGGCCATATGATTCTCCCTCTCATATGCTCGTCGGAGCATCCGAGATCATGTCGCCATCCATCCTGTTGCGGCAGTGAAGAAAGGAAGCGCCACCAACCGAGCCGCAACGCGACGGCCCTCTGGGGAGGAAGGAAGCGGGCCCACACGGCTGCCGAGCCGAGGTGGTTACGCCACGCGTAACAGAAAACGTGACGACGTGTCCACCCGGCGGGCTTATCCACTCTGTCTCCCGGGCTTCTTCATCGGCGATGGATAGTGGCGAGCGGGCTATAATGGACCATCGCGATGGCTCATCGAAACACAGAGCGAGCTCGTTCGACATCTCTGACTAGTCGAAGCGCGGCGACGTCGCTTCATGAACACCTCTACGAAGCCGCCGCGCTCCGCTCCGAAAGCCAACCGACAGAAGGAGAACGCTGATAATGGCGATGGCACCGTGCGCTGCTGCATCCTCCGTCTCGTTCCCCGCCGCCCGGGCTCGTTCGCCCGCCGCGCCGGATCTGTAGTGCGGGCGCGCGCGGGGGCGGCGGCGGAGGGCGCCGGCGCCGGCGGGAAGTGGTGGCGCCGCTGCTGAGGTGGTCGGGCCGGGCCGACTACATCGAGGCCCCGGCGCCCGTGCCGGCACGGCGGCGCGGGACGACGACGCGGCGGCGACGGCCCGTCAGGGGCAGTTCTTGGGCGGCCTGACGGAGGAGGAGGCGCGGGAGCTGCGCGCGCGGATGTGGGTGACGGAGTGCTTCCGCGACGCCGTGTACCACTCCGCCATCGCCTCCCGCCTCGCCCGCTCCAGTTAGTTAGTTAGCCAGTCAGGCAGGTCACCTCGGCCGCCGGCGCATCGTCGGCGAGCCCCTGTTTAGTTTGTCTGTGTGCATATTCAGTCGCGTTGCCCCGCTGGTAGAGGAAGGGATTTCCTCAACCTCTGATAGATAGATTACTCTGCTTTCTTTGACATGCATTTGTGAGTGGCATTCCGGTTTGGCCACGAACATTTGCAAAACTTTTGTAGTTAGTTGCAGCTGCTCTGTTTCATGTGAATATTAAAAAAAAATTGTCGTAATCTCAGATTCTTGTGATGGTGGCAGGTTGATTGTCTGGTCTCATGTGATGGTGGCCAGTTGATTGTCTGGTCTCAAACTCATGCGTTGATAGAATCCAACACTGATTTCTTTCCCTACAGCAAAGTCATTTGCTGCTAATCCGCCACCAACAATTATAACGCCCTGCATTCGGCGGTGACCAACTAATGAAGTCAGATCGTAGCAAATGATCGAGCAACAAACAGAACATTGCGTCCATCTCTGCAGATGGTTCCGGTCAGACGTAACACAACCTGCCGCTGTTATCTGATTTTTTGTATATCTGCATCAATTATTGGAAGGACTCATCCGTCTTCGATCATTTGGTGGCAAAGTGTGACGACCCCGTTGTCACTGACGACCTGACCGGATCACCGAGACTTCTTCAGCTCCTCCCAGTCTCTCGGTCATCTCTAGTCATAGAGCAAACAGTAACTACGAAACATAGCAACTAGAACTCGAAAGGATTACGTGAACTAGAACTGAATCTGAGCACTGAAATTCAATTTCGTCAATGTACTGAACTTCCCGTTTCACATAACAGGATTCGTGTCAAATGCAGCGGTGGTTAAGATGATGGGGGGATTCCCCTTTTTTTTTAATTCGCGAAAGGTTAGTGGATGCGGATTCGTGGCGGAGAGGCGCCGAGGTCCGATCATTTTGTCGTTGGGCGCGGCGGGTGGTTGAGCAAAAGCGTGTCGCCGCGTCAGCCGGCAGCCGCGCCCTCGACGACGGATACCGTGTGTGGCAACGACTGGAGCGGACCAGGACCATGCACGCACGCGGGCGTGACCAGCTGACGAGGAGCAACGCCACGGCCGCGCATGCAGCGCCCAGACGAGGAATGCGCGCGCGTGGTCAGCGTCTCAGCGTGCCGGCGGGGCCTGTGCCGGCATGCGCCCACAAGCAGCAGCCACACCCCGGTGCTTTCGCTAGCAAAGGAAAAACTTACTCATCCTCCACAAGACCACAACGAACTCTTCATTTCCTAGAGATTGAACCCGCTCATGTAGGTGGGTTTAAAGAGTTTGGCGGTGAAAGTTAATGCGAAATGCACTTAGATTAATTTATTTCAGTCATGAGTATTTGGTATAGCAAAATATATAGGAGATTTTTGGTTTTGAACCAACGCTCGCAGTTTTGGTTCCACACTCGTTAGATTATCACACAACAAGATCAGTAATGTGTGCTAGCTATTGTGGCAACTGAAGCTTATAGGGAATCAAGCACACACTCTGACATTGTATGTTTGGTGTGGCCGAGAATTAAGCAGCCTCGTAAACCGATCCTATACTCACTACACAATTAATGGTGGAGCTAGGGGGCTGGCAGGAGGCCATGCCCCCCCCCCCCCCCCCCCCCCCCCCCCCCCCCCCAACACACACAGACACCCATGATCGAAAAAGTGTTACACTAAGGTTCAATATTTTGCATTAGATTTTGCTAATGATTCTAGTATTTGGGCCTCTGCCATCCTTAGAATCAGAGTAATATAGGTTGTTTGTCCCCTCCCAAGATTGAAGTCTGGCTCTGCCACTACCACCACACCCAAATATGTCACAAAGTTTTGATCTCCATGTACCTAACCTGAATCCACCTGTGCATTTTCTATGGTATATCTCTTTCCTGAACCCGAGCTCCACACAAACAGCATATAAATGTTTAGAGATTCTTACATAGTTTGGCCATATATATTATACATCACTCTAAAACAAAGAACCGTGTATTTTCTATGTGTATATACGATGAAGTAGTGTACTACCTCAAACAATTTTTGGTAAAGCTTTGAGAGACTAGATCAATACAATGATCTTCTGATGAGCTCGGGGCTTTTGTCGGTAAACCCAAGGCGCTCGCATTGCAAAGGATTATTCCACGTCAGACTGATGAGTTCGGTATGTTAGCTGAACAGTGCACACTGTACGTGACGAATAAACGGTGCTGCTACTACTATAACATCTTTTTACCGCTGCTGCGCAGGTTTCGTTCACCAGGCACCAGGACAGAAGCGAGAAGCCAAGAGGCAGAGGTGGCTGGTGAGATGCGGATTCGTGGTGGAGAGGACGCGCCGGCCGGGCGCGAGCGCGACCGACGGCGCCGGTCCCGCGGCCCACGTTCGTGCAGTGGGGGGGTGGTGGTGAGTCAGCGTGTCGCCTGGTGATCCGGCACCCGTGCAGTGCAGAAGTTGCAAGTTGCAACAAGGACACAAGCCTCGACGGATTCTTCTTGTATGGAGATGCTCCTTCTCAAATCTCATCATCTGCGTACGAGGGTGCACGCACAGCCACAACAAGCTCGTGGGTCTGCATCCACGTCGGCCCGCATCGGAACGGCGCCTAGTTCATTTTCTTTTCCCTCACATCACATCCAGAATCCGGAAGGCAGTGCAAGAAGAATCAGTTACCCCTTTTTTACGCCTTCCGCTCCACCAAGCATGCAGGAATCGTCGGACAGGCGCCGTGTGACTGCGCGATTGCCAGCGCATGGCGTGGCGGTGAGTCAGCCGCGCGGAAGCAGCCGGATCCCCGTCCCGTGTTTGTTCCTAACTTCTTCCCTGACCACCAGACCCCGTGTTCGACCAACTTGATTCGTTGTTAATCTGAAAATAATCCTACCAACACAGCACCACCCTACGCGCGATCTAGCGCGATTGCAGCGGACCGGTGGCTGACGAGGATCTGACTCCTCCTCTCAACAGTCAGCACAGCCCGTCCCCAGACGTCAGAGCTCTTTTCACTTCATCTACTCTCTACCTCGTCGGAAACTGTATCCCCTCTACCACTTGCGCTGCGCAAGTGATCGGCGGGACGGCGACAATATCAAATTACTGGACAAGCATACACTAGTTCGTTTTTTTTTTTTTTGCGAAAAAGCAAACACTAGTACCTCCCTCTACGTTCGAAAAGCAAGAATGGAACACGGTGATAACTCTGAAAACACCGATCGATCATGGCAGTACCTCCCTCTACGTTCAGCTCTCGATACGTTAATTTCGAACGATAAAGACGTACGCGGAGGAGGATTTTCACTAGGTCAGACTGAATTTAGTTTCGCTCCAAATTCTTATTAGGGAAATCGTAGGATCAAATCCTAAAGGATAAAGGATTGCTCCGAAAAATCCTATGGTCCAGACAGGCTGCACGTGATGGTGTTATTTTTCTATGTGAACTTCGGTTTAGGATCAATCCTAAAGGAGGAGTAGTAATTTTGCCCTTGGATGCCCCGAGAGGTCTTATCCTTTCATGTGAAGGAAAGGGTACCTCTTGCGACCAGCTTCAGCCTTTGATTGAAAGAAAAGAAGTTTAGTATTGAGGAAATGTAAGCAACTGGGTAGAGTATGTCATCAAAGTGTTGACAGTTGATCGTACCAAGTAGAACTCGTCAGCAAGTAGAAAGTGACAATCAGGTGCCAAACAGTGTACAATGGTCATCCGCATACATCACGCTGATCTGCATTTATGCTCTCTTGGGATTTATTTTTTTCTTGTATATTTTATTATCGAAAATACATCTGCTCCACTGTGCTTTGCAAATGCTGACCAAACTTGCTGATTTCCTAACAAATTTTGATGCTTACGCAAAGCCACCACATGTCCTTATAACAAGTTTTTAGCTTCAAATGCCCGTATATCTATTTCCAAAGATTTAAAACTACCTACTCCTATAGGCTAGCCCTTAGCCGACCTGCTGAAATGACAATTTAATAAAAAAAAGGAAAGAGTCATGTTGACTCAGGGACATTCGAGAATAACTATATCAAACAAGGGACAAATATGTAGCCCTCCAACTTCTAGAAGGACACGGTTTTTCGTCCTTAAACTTCTACTAAGGGTACTCATGCATGGCACCACAACGCGTATAGACAACAACACGATAGGTAGCCGTCCATTTCTCTTTTGTTGATCTTTCTTACGACTTTGCTAGTGTGATCTTCATTCGTTTAGAAACTTTTATTTTAAAAACACGCCTAAGATTTCAGTAACACACATTACTTGTTTTCACTCGGGGGTACACACTAACATGAAACACCGAACCAAACGGTCACACACTCAGAGCTGCCCTTCTAGAACGCCCAAATTAAGGAACAGCCCGTACAGGAGCAAAACATAACCGCGCTGGTTACGTGAGCCGATAAACAATATAACCGCCCCCAACGGCAAACACCATCAGCAATAAACCACGCCACCGCCCACGGCCAGCGATCGGGGCCACCTGTCTGTCGCCCCAGAAAGGCAAACGGTAACCTGGACGGACGGACGGGTTAGCAGGCACCGCACGGCGGGCCCCGTGACGCGTAATGGATCGGTGCCTGGTCCGCGCCACGTGTCCACGCAGCGCTCTTATCCACTCGCCCTGACCCTTTCCCTTTCCTCCGCTCCGGCCGCTATAAATTCCCCACCACCACCAGCCATGACCTCCATCACCAGTTTGTGATTCCCTTTGCGATCCGCATCAACCAAAGCATCCAAGCAAAGCAAACTCACCAAACCCAATCCGAAAGCGAAGAATGGCGATGGCACCGGCTGCATGCGGCGTCTCTTCCCGGCCCGCCCAGCGGCGGCGACTGCCAGCATCCGCCCGCGCGGTGGCGCCAGCAGCGTGGCCGTCCGCGCCGGCTCGGCGGAAGGCGCCGGCGGGAAGTGGTGGCGCCGCTGCTGGGGTGGTCGGGCAAGGCCGACTACATCGAGGCCCCGGCGCCCGCGCCACCGGCGCGAGACGACGCGGCGGCGGCGGCCCCTCAGAGGCAGTTCGTGGGGGCCTGACGGAGGAGAAGGCGCGGGAGCTCCGCGCGCGTATGGCGGCGACGGAGTGCTTCCACGACGCCATGTACCACTCCGCCATCGCCTCCCGCCTCGCCCGCTCCGCCTAGGCAGGCCCCCGCCGGAGGCGGGAACGAGGCGCGACCGACCAACTCGCCGACGTCACATCACCGTGGATCCAGCGCTGCGTGAGCGCGTGTACATATCTATTCCACCTTTTTTTTTTCTTCGATGAATTGGGGATCTGGTCCCCGTCGTTGACGCGGACAAGGAGGAGGCGTGAGAAGCAGGGAGGGATCTGGTTTTAGTAGCGCCCTCCCTTCGCCGTCTCCCCCGCTATCTGGAGCGCTTGTTCGTTCATGGACCGTTTCCGATCTGCGTCAATGTGCGCAGATCTGTGGAAGTTGTCAGTGCTCCATTTGTTTATCTTTCCCCTGAATGAATTTGTATCCAACATTGTTGTCGCTAATGCTCTCCGTTATCGATTGATTTGATTGCCCTGTGTCCCCGCGCGATGCAGATGATTTTGCGCGTTGATTCGAATTGTAGCTAGGCAGAGCTTCATTCGTGAACAGATCTGGTTGGTAATGGCGTGCCTACCATTCTATTGAATACAGAATGCAAGAGCAGATCTCGTCTCGATCCCCGTTTCGTGCGCATTTCTTTCTCTCTTTTTTTTTAGGGCTGCGCATTTCCTTTTGATCCGGTAAAATTATATTTGTTGAGTGTTTAGGTTCGTTTTATTAGTCGTTAGCTCCTTATGAAGTTACGCGTCACCTATGAAACTCAACAAGTTGCCTTGTTGTTTGGACAACTAGAGAATTTCCCTGAAATTTCAAAGGTTTATCAAGTCTAAATGGAATTTGCTCGACATTATTGTGATTTGGATAAAAAAAGAACTCTCGAACAATCAAATGATGCGGATTTTGAAAACCAACCTTTGCACCGGCATTTTCAGTACAGTACATGAAAGATTGTTTTGGCCACTGAGTTTTCAGGGTCACGAAATCATCGACATATCGATACTGTTATTATCGTACGACATATTAAAATGGGTGACACCGACCTCTGCTTAAAGTAATCGAGCGGCTAATTAAAACTAGAATAAGAGCAGGCATCAAATATTACTGGACTTTTAAACGCCAGTTTGTCGGACGAAACCCGAGAGAGAGCGCGAAGCTGTCCAGGAAAACACAGCAAAGTGGCCGCCCAAGCAGGCGCGGCAGCTTTTGGCGCAATTTTATTTTCGCTCCCAACGGCAGCTCGTGAAGTTCTGAACGTGACACGCAGAACATGGCATCTTTGTTGTACTCGTTTCAAATTAATATACAGAATCAGCATGATTCCTCTTGATATACCCTTGAATCCTGATACACGTATGACTGTTGTGCGTATCCGTCCGGCTGTGCTGCTTCTTTCATAATAATCAGGGAAAGTTCATACGAGAATCAGGGAAAGTTCATAATTTACATTATAATGAAGTGGATGAAGAGCGCTTTGTCAACGAGCTGCACACCCGCTTATGCCTCGTTTGAGATTGCTCTAGGTTTCTTAACAGCTTTTATTTTTAATGCACCAATTAGTTAAACCTATTTTGTTTAACGCTTTAACACACAGTAATAACAAACCAGACTGCACCCTGGAATCTGGTGTGGATCAAACAAGGGCCACTGCTGACCAACTGGACAAATACACAATGCCAAGGGCTGAATAAGACAGAAAAAAAATGAAAAAAAAGGGTTAGAAAGCTACTAAAACAGGAGTATATCATCTTATGCGACATCTTGCATCGGATCAAACATGTTTCTCATCTCTTCCTCTTTGTTCAAGAAAGAAACTGGGACACCAAATTTGGATACCTCACAAGTCAGGTTCATAACAAAATTTAAGAAACCACCAAGAAGCTTGTAGCTGGCCATTTTCTCATGGATTTTGTATGTCCATTTAGCTAGCTCAGTGAATAGGTCTCAGTAATTCGATATAACACACAAAACCCCATCAAAATCACCCATTATATACGTGCTGGTAACCAGCGAGAAACTGCTGTAAATGAAAAACTGTTGCCTGATAAATTGCTCGCAGTCAGAATTATTTTGTTTGCTCAAGCATTCGACTCTTTAAACAAACATATACTGTAATGGAATCAAAATCTGCAGCTTTAAACCTCATCTCCTCATCTTTGGATGTGCTTTAGACTCATTTGCTCTCCACATCATATAGTTCCGATCTGAAAGAACAAAGATAGACCACATAAGCACATCCAGCTCATATCCCTGCTAATATCGAGCCTCACTGCTAAAAAGATAAGAGTTACCCTTTGAGCATATGGACAAAACAACAAAACCGTGGAAGTCACATGAAATGGTTCAACGAAAAAAAAAAGTGCTAGCATTGCCATCAGCCATGACAGGTCCCCTCGGGCATTTAACAATAAAAAAAAGTGCTAGCATTGCCATGCGCATCTGATTTACTCCCTCTGGTTTTAAATTGTTGATGTTTGACTATTTTTGAGTTACGTTTGACCATTCGTCTTATTCAAAATTTTTAAAATATCACAAAATTTGTTATGATTAGTTTCATCACTAAAGGAAATTGAAGTAGAACTTGTAATTTTGCATATTTAAGCTAATATTTTGAATAAAACGAACTGTCAAACGTAACTCAAAATAGTCAAACGTCAACAATTTAAACCGGAGGGAGTATACCGTAGAGAAGATGTAAAACATGTAATCACTACCATCAGCAATGTAAACCATTTTGCATAAGCAAGAACAGCAGTAAAATGGGTTCCTTATTCAAACAGAAACAACATTCAAGAAAGCAATCTACTTATTTAAGGTCCATACTCTCTACTTTACCATATGTATTGTAGTAACAGGATTAACCAACATAAGTACAAATATATATTGCACATACCCCCTTAGGTCATGAATACTACATTTAGGACAAGACATGGCATCCATCGTGTAGAATACATTTACAAATACACATTTTTATGATGCCATGGAAGGATATTAAGACTACAACAATAAATGTTATGTTACGAACCAAATATGTTGAAAGTTACTCATATATATCATTTGAATAACTTTAAACTGAAAAAAGAAATTCAATATAAATGACAATTGAACTGATTTCACTAATGTCCTCATATTTCACAAATGAACCATCCTGGACTACACACATTATGTAAATATATTTCTTAGCTAAAGTTCAATAGACATATAATATACATATACTTCAAATTTCACAAAAATACCAAATCCATCTGATTTTATATAAGCCCATTAGCATGGAAGTTCAATTCAATTCCAAAGCATTAAATGTTTCCTGTGTACTGTTTATTCCCATTATAACACTAGCTATATGGGTCAATATAAGATGAATTATGTATGGAACAAATGAACTAACTGTAACAATTCTAGGCATAACCAAGCTAATACATGGATAGGCTTACGACCAAGATAGTATATACAGTAGATATATTCTCTACTTTCTCTCCATATTAGAGGTTTATGAATCTTAGCATGATTCAAATCACTAATCACCTCCACGAAAAATGCAACCTATGTTTTTAATGCGCTGCTTTGGCGTCAGGGTGCAAAAAAAGTTAGGGCGTTGTGAGTTGTGACCACCTTGCCAGGATAGCATATGGCGTCCGCCTTGCGCAATTGAGCATCGGCAGACACTGAGGTGGGCGATTCGGACGCCATGGCTGGGGAATTGATCAAGATGATGAGGCTGTTGGAGCTTCACAATCACTTTATGGTCGCAATGTTCCAAGAAGAGCTCATAGGAACAGCCGTGGTGAGCCACCAAGTTACAGCAGCAAGCGTACAAGAAACTCTATGTCAAGGGTGGGTGAAGATGACTCGTATACGAGCGATGAGGAAGAGGAAGAAGATCCACATGACGATGCTGATGTGAGTAGCTCTGAGGATGCATCCAACAATCCTGATGATGGACAAAACATGGAGGCTCCTGGCAACCCTGACGAATTTGAAGATGGATATTGACATATGGGAGTTGTGAGAGGGCTGTTGAGTGAGGACTGAGAGATTCAGAGCTGCTCTTTTGCTACTCGTGTTGTGCAGCGCACTAGCACAACTTAATCTATTTCCTTTAGGGATTAAGCTTGGTTGTGGACTGTAGGGATTAAGCTTGGTTGTGGACTGTATAGTTCTTGTGTTTGAACTACTTTTATTCATGGCACTAGGCTCTTAAATCGTGGACTGCTGTGATGTAATGACATTTATCTAATCTTATTGTGTGCTGAACTGCTGATTGTTGAAAATAGCTTATTGTTCACTGCCTAATTGTTCAATGTTTATGTAGCTTTGTTTGGACAAGGGAAAAGAGGTCGAATTTCAGCAAGGTATTGTCACTTATCCTATATTTACACAAGTAATTGGACTGGATTTGTATCTATTACATATTTGTATCTATTACATTTGCAACAAGCTACATGTTTGAATTTGCAAGGGGATTGCATGTTACATGGGATAAGAGCTCAAAAATTGGCAGCAACAAGGTATAAAACTCCTACAGAATGTTGTTGCAATTCCTAATCTAGATGTGTCATATGGCGTCGCATCGCCTCGCGCCTTAAACGCCTAGGCGTCTGGAAGGGGTCAGTTGCCTCGCCTTATCGCTTAAAAACATAGGCAACAGCAACAACAAAGCAATCCCAAGCAAGTTGCGGTAGGCTAGAGATGAAATCCACAAGAACCAACACACAAAAAGAAAACCATATACATATAACAAATATCAAATGCCACAGTGCTTTCAGATAGAGAAAAGTGGCAAGCTCACAAGTTATTACAATTTTTCCCCTTCATGTGATTACTTAATATTCTATTCTTGAATGTCATCATGCAGCATTGGTTTAGTTACATGCCACAAAACCTTGGAATGATGCTTTCCGCTATGTATGTCTTAGGACCACTCACATTTTGATTCAATAAAGCAATAAGTTATCTGCATTGAGCACTGAGCAAAGTTGAAGTTTCTTAGCACAATGAATCTCCCAGCTCTGGTTATCTTATTACCCGTGGATGCATGCAGAACAATATTTCTTTTTCCCTTGAAGAAAATGGAGCAAAGCAAAACAGATTGCACATTAGCCACAAATTATCAAACCATCTATCTCTAGCACACAATTATCATATATATGCGGTACCATTGCACTGTTATTGCTTGAGCCTTGAAATAGCTGACATTTATATTCTATACAGTGTATTCTCACAAAATTACAACATTATCTAACAGCATCACTGCTACCAGAATAAATGTGTCAACCCATCAATTCTAGTCACTATGCTCCGTCGTACAAATCGACCAGTCACCGGAACCTGGTGATCTATCACAACAGCTGGCGCTCTGAACAAAGATAAATACAAGGTGTACCCACACTACATAGAAAATTAAATACGAGGGCGCCTTTTGAAGAAAATGGAACATTGAAATGATAAGTTACAATTACTTTCATAGGATGTCTGATGTTTTGATTTAACAAAGCGATGATTTCTTAAAATGATAAACCTTAAAACAGCTGGCATGCATGTTGTACCTTGAAACAAGGCAACCCAGCAAGTTGGGTAGGCTAAAGATGAAATCCACAAGAATCAGCACAAAAAAAATAAAAATATTAAATGCCGCAGTGCTTTGAGATAGAGAAAAGTGGCAATTTCACAATTATTACAGCTTTTCCCCTTCATGTGATTACTTAATATTCTAATCTTGAATATCATAATGCAACATCAGCTTAGTTATATGCTCCAAAACCTTGAAATGATGTGTTCCACATTTCCACTATGTATTCTTAGGACCCCTCACATTTCAATAAAGCAACAAGTTATGATAGTTATCTGCATTGTGCACTGAGCAAAGTGGAAGTTTCCAAGCAAATATCATTGAATCTCCTAGCTCTGGTTATCTTATTACCCGTGGATGCATGCAGAATAATGTTTCTTTTCCCTTGAATAAAATGGAGCACAGCACAACAGATCACACACTAGCCACAAATTATCAAACCATCTATCGCTATCACACGATCGCATATATATGCCGCCGCGCAATTGCCAAAGAAATTGCTTGAGATTTGAAAATAGCCGATATCCATATTGTACACTGTATTTTACAACAATTTCTATCAGCATCACGGCTACCGACTCAGAAACATGCCAACCCATCATTTCACAGTAACCAGTATGTCTCCCCCTCGTATAATCGACCATTTACCAGAATCTAGTGCTCTGTCACAAACAGCTGAGCTCTGAACGTAGACAAATGCCAAGTGTACGCACAAGTCACATAAGAAACTTAAATAGAAAGGTGATTTTTGAAGAAAATGAACCTTGAATAATAAGTTATAGTTACTTTCATAGGATGTCTGACGTTTTGATTTAACAAAGCAATAATTTATCTTGAAACGATAAACTTTAAACAGCTGGCATGCATGTTGTACATTGGTGTTTTCACAAAACAACAGCCTCTTCTCTCAGCGTCACTGTGACCAGCTAGGAACAAACATGCCAATACATCAATTCGTAGTAAATCACAAATCAATATGGTAGCCCTTCACAATCCACCAGCTAATAAGACGCGCGCGAGATCAATCACAACAGCTGGCGCTCTGACCCGTCGATAACAGCCAAAGCGCACCAACAGTACACAGGAAATTAAACCAGGGGCGCAAAGGGCACGTTTTTGAGAGGAAGACGTACATGAGGTAGGTGCCGTGGGCAAACGCGCCGGCGAGCACGCCGTAGAAAGAGACGGTCCCTCCACACAGGGTTGTGCCGCAGCCCGATCCTGACTGCATCATTGAACAGACCCACGGGCCACACCCGAAACCCTAGTCAGGAACGCAGCTACAGTGGAAACAGGGAGGAGGGGATTCGAGAGCGGAGGGGAGGGAGCGCGTACTGAGGGGGGCAGCACGGGGGCGTAGAGATGAGCGGAGCAGCATCAGCAACGGCGGCTTCCGCTGCTGCTGCGGGGGGACGCCTCGCCGCCGCCGCAGGATCGCTGCAAGAGGACGATGCAGAGGTGCGTGAGATCGCAGGGGTGAGGACAGGTGTAAAAGAGGTGGTGAATCGAGTGGTGCTGGGTGGTAGACTGCTTACTCGAACTGCGAGGACGAGGAGGAGGAGGACGCCATGGACGAGGCCGGAGCTGGTGAAGAAGAGATCGAATCGAATGAAATTGAAAATCTGATCGAAGGGGGAGAGGAGTTTGCTTTGGTTCGCGTGCTTTTTCCCGTGTTGGTCTGTTGGATTTGGCCAGATCGGCGCTGCTGGTTTCGGAATTCGTTGGACGGTGGTTTCCACAGCAAGAAGACGTCTCCACTCGTATTTACGTATTTCACTTTCGTCCATAAGACCGTGTGTCCGTGTCCATGGTCCCGATACGTATGTTATAAAATGGGCCATATGTCGCCACGTCTAGGATCGAACGAGCCAGTCTAATAAGGCTCATTTACAAATTGCTACAGGCGGCCCACTTCCCTCCCTCTGGCCGAGTCGAGTAAAGGCAAGGCTCGAAATGTCTCGGTGTGGCGG